>CANTUQ010000212.1:0-1200000 GCA_947683425.1 Excoecaria cochinchinensis
GTGTATAAGCTCAGCTTGACTAATAAGGTTGTTGTGAAAAGTGGATCTTGGCCCACATTAAATCACTAACGCGAATTATTTAAAGGGATATTAATTCGGTTTGTGGGATTATTAATAAGACCTCATTTAATCTTGCTAAATTTTATTGTAGATTGAAAAATGGCATCTTCAAACAACAATTTCTCATTGCGATCGGTCCTTGAAAAGGACAAATTGAATGGCACCAATTTCATAGACTGGTCTCGAAACTTAAGGATAGTTCTTAAGCAAGAGAAAAAGTCGTATGTTTTGGATGCACCCTTGCCTCAAGAACCTGGAAGGAACGCCTCTGCGGTTCAAAGGGAAACTTTTGAGACCAAGAAGAGCGACTCCAATGATGTGACCTGTTTGATGCTAGCCACTATGGTGCCTGACTTGCAAAAGTAATTTATGGACCAAGAGGCGTATGCGATCATGGTGCACTTAAAGGAGATGTTCCAAGAGCAAGCTCGTCACGAGAGGTTTGTGATAACTAAGGCCTTAATTTCCTGTAAGATGGCTGCAGGTACTCCTGTTAGTACGCATGTACTCAAGATGAAAGGGTATCTTGATACTCTTGAGAAGCTTGAGGTACAAGTACCAAAGGAATTGGCTACTGACTTGATTTTAGGATCATTGGCTGATGATTATGATCCATTTGTAATGAATTATAACATGCATGCGATGAACAAGTCAGTTACTGAGCTTCATGGGATGCTTAAGAATGCTGAAGAAAACATTCGAAAGACTAATCCCATACTGATGGTTCAAGGGGGCATTAAGAAGGGACCGGCTAAGGGAAAAGGAAAGGGAAAGGCAAAACCCAAGAATGACCTGGCTCGGTTCAAGTCAAATGGGAGCGCACCTCAGGCCCAATCCAAGCCCAAGGCGCAAAAGCCCAAGGAGAGCGAGAGCACTTGCTTCCATTGCAACAAAATAGGGCATTGGAAGAAGAATTGCGCTCTCTTCAAGGAAGAACAAAAAAAGAATGGAGCCAAGGCGTCCAGTTCAGGTATTTTTGTTGTTGAAATTAACCTTTCTATTTCTACCACTTGGGTACTAGATACCGGTTGTGGTTCTCACATTTGTTCAAATGTGCAGGGGCTAAGAAATAGGAGATTACTTGGGAAGAATGAAGTGGACCTCCGTGTGGGGAATGGAGCACGAGTTGCTGCCATGGAGATAGGCGACTATCAACTCACTTTACCTTCAGGACTTTGTTTAATTTTGAAAAATTGTTATTATGTGCCTGCTATGAGCAGAAACATTATTTCAGTTTCATTATTGGATTTGGATGAATTTGATTTTGTTATTAAAAATGGCAATGCTCATATTTGTCGCCAAGGCATTTCATATGGCAATACCATGTTGCAAAATGGCCTTTATATCCTTGATCTATCAAACAAAGAGTCCATATACAACATTAATACAAAGAGGGTTAAATCAAATGAGTTAAACCCTACTTACTTCTGGCATTGTCGTTTAGGACATGCAAACGAAAAACGCATTTCAAGACTCCACAAAACTGGAGTGCTTGGGTCATTCGACTTAGAATCTTATGATACATGCGAGCCATGTTTGCATGGAAAATTGACAAAGAGTCCTTTTAACAAGAAAGGTGAGAGGACTAATGGCTTATTGGAGCTAATACATACCGATGTATGTGGACCATTAAGTACACAAGCCAGAGGTGGTTTTAGCTACTTCGTGACATTCACAGATGACTTCAGTAGATATGGCTATGTCTATCTAATGAAGCATAAATCTGAAACTTTTGAGAAATTCAAAGTGTTTAAAAACGAAGTAGAAAACCAACTTGGCAAAAGTATAAAAGCCATTCGGTCAGATCGAGGTGGCGAATATTTAAGCCAAGAGTTTGACTGTCATCTAAAGGAGTGTGGTATTATTTCACAGCTCACTCCTCCTGGAACACCACAATGGAATGGTGTGTCCGAAAGGAGAAATCGAACTCTATTGGACATGGTTCGATCTATGATGAGTCAAGCAAATCTTCCTGTCTCTTTTTGGGGCTATGCATTAGAAACTGCTGCGTTTCTACTAAACCGTATTCCAACTAAAGCAGTTGAAAAGACACCATACAAGGTATGGACTGGGAAAGAACCCAATATGTCATTTCTCAGGATTTGGGGCTGTGAATCACATGTTAAGAAATTAACATCTGACAAACTAGAGTCCAAATCCACTGTCTGCTTATTTGTGGGTTATCCCAAAGAAATAAAGGGATACTACTTTTACTCACAAACCGAGAACAAAGTATTTGTTGCTCGCAAGGCTGTTTTCTTGGAAAAGGAGTTCCTTCTCAAGAAAGACAGTGGGAGTAAAGTAGAACTTGGAGAAATTCAAACGCCACAAACTCCTATACAGGATGAGTTGGAAATGGGATCAAGTTCACAACCAATTGTGGAACAAGAACCCATTGCACAAGTACCTAGAAGGTCCGGTAGGGTACGTCAGGGGATTGAGAGATATGGTTTTCTAATCACCGACAGTGACACTATTGAGTTAGTAGATCGTGAGGATCCTACTACCTACCGAGAAGCTATTGAAAGCCCAGACTCAAAATATTGGCTTGAAGCCATGAAATCCGAGATGCAATCAATGTACGATAACCAGGTTTGGACCTTGGTTGATCCACCAGAAGGTGCTAAAGTAATTGAATGCAAGTGGCTATTTAAACTCAAAGCTGATAAGACCTACAAAGGTAGACTAGTAGCGAAAGGTTTTCGACAAACACATGGTGTAGACTATGATGAAACCTTTTCGCCTGTAGTCATGCTCAAATCCATTAGGATCTTGCTTGCCATAGCTGCATATCATGATTATGAGATATGGCAAATGGATGTCAAAACTGCTTTCCTTAATGGAAATTTACTTGAGGATGTGTATATGACACAACCTGAAGGTTTTGTCAATCCCAAGCATCCTAAGAAGGTTTGCAAGCTTCAGAAATCCATTTATGGATTAAAGCAAGCATCCCGAAGTTGGAATCTTCGTTTTGATGAGGCAGTCAAAGAATTTGACTTCGTCAAGAACGAGGATGAGCCTTGTGTATACAAGAAGGTTAGTGGGAGCATAGTAGTATTTCTGGTCCTGTATGTGGACGACATCCTTCTCATTGGGAATGACATTCCAACATTGCAAAAGGTTAAGCAATGGTTGGGGAAATGTTTCTCAATGAAAGACTTAGGTGAAGCTGAGACAATACTTGGTATTCGGATCTACAGAGATAGATCGAATCGGCTATTGGGACTAAGTCAAGATAAGTACATAGACAAGGTACTAAAGCGTTTTAGTATGGGAGACTCAAAGAAAGGGTACATACCTTTGGCTTTGGGAGTTCCTTTAACTAAAGAACAGTGCCCTAAAACCAAAGAGGAAAGGGACAACATGAGTAGAATCCCATATGCATCTGCTATTGGATCTATCATGTACGCTATGTTATGTACTAGGTTGGATGTTGCTCATGCACTGAGTATAACCAGTAGGTTTCAGCAAGACCCTGGTGAAAAGCACTGGTCTGCTGTAAAAGGGATTCTAAAGTACCTACGAAGGACTAAGGATCACTTCTTGGTGTATGGTGGTCAGGAAGAGCTCGTCATACAAGGCTATGCCGATGCTGCTTTTCAAACCAGCACTCAGGACTCAAGATCGCAATCTGGATTCGTTTTGTTTTAAACGGTGCTGCTGTCAGCTGGAGAAGCTCAAAGCAAGAGACCGTTGCCGACTCAACTACAGAATCTGAGTATATTGCAGCAAGTGAGGCTGCAAAAGAGGCTGTTTGGATTAGAAATTTCATTTCTGGATTAGGAGTGGTCCCAAGCATCCTAGATCCATTAGAAATTTTTTGTGACAACAACGGGGCTATTGCACAGGCCAAAGAGCCCCGGTCACACCAGAAATCCAAACACATACTCAGGAGGTACCACCTGATCAGAGAAATCATTGATCGTGGGGACGTCAAGGTCAGCAAGATAGCAAGTGAAGACAATGTAGCAGATCCTTTGACGAAATAGTTGCGCCCAAATCTGCACGAAGCTCATTTGAGATCATTCGGTCTTAGGGCTATGCCCAATTGGGACTAGTGCTAGTGGGAGATTGTTAGTGTAAGCCCTAGCCCCAATACATTGTAATAAAACACTTTAGTTAATAAATGAGGCATTTGTTTTATCCATTGTATTCCTGTGCATGTCAATTGATAGAACTATCCAAGAATGTTGTTTCAGTTTAAGTTATCATGTGTGAGGCACATGGTTGTAAGACCTTGAAACAAATGAGACTTCATTCTAAATATCCCTAGTCAGTCATTGTTATGGGAATAACAAATGAATTAAGACTAGTATGCTCTCTCTAATTAGTTGAGTTCTGTCTTACGGATCATAAGGACAAAAGTGTCAATCAGAGATCATAGATACATGTTTGTAACATGGTATTTGGATACGATCCACACATGAGAACACTACATGGTACAAGTCATAAGTGTTCCTCATATGCAAGTTTTGTATCGGAGTTCTTAGACCTAAAATCTCTATGAAACTCTTTATGAATTACTGTGTACTTTGACATACACCTAACGTGCTCGTAACTGAGTGACAAGTATGGGTATGCTTGGGTATGCATTGATTCATGTTAGAGAGCATGAGAGAAGTGAAGGGATTACCCCTCTCTATAAGAGAGAAAATATCATCGGCCACTTGATCAGTGAACTGAGAAGTGTATGGCCATACCGAGATGAAATAATGAGTAACCATTATTTATCTGAGAGTTCAGTGTCACTGGAATATCAAGAAAGGAATTAACTTACATATAAGGATGACTAGTTCCATGCCTTATATTAATTCTGATATTTATGGGTAAGGGACTATATAAAATTGCATTAGGTCACTAAATGCCAATTGCATTTTCATTTAATTTGGAATGCTATAATATCTTGCTAGAGAATATATATATAGCCTTTGAATTAATTCTTAATTCATTGCCAATATTAAATGGACCTATAGGATCGCACACAAAGCATTGGGCTTAAAATATTTAAATAATGTATTGGGCATTAATTTGGGCTTTTAATTAAAGTCAAATTAATGTATGTAATGGATATTTAAATTGCTATTGGACCTTGGTCCATGAGAGAGAGAATATTCAGCCCACATAGGATTAATTTCAATTGATTAATTAAATCAATTAAGTTAATTGAGTATTAAATCCTAGTGGCATTTAAGTCAAATTAAATCACCTAATAATTACCATGTCCTAGCCGAAATTCCAAGTATGATATACAATAGAATTTCAGCACATGATTAAGTGATTGTATATTTGATTAAATATATGTTAAGGTAATATTTCAAATTAATTTGAATTTTGAATTCAAAAGTGAGTTTGAAATAAATTGTGTTACTTATCTTTAGGAAGGATTTTGAGTTTGAATCAGATTATCTAAAAGTAATTGAAATTCAAATCAAATACTTGCCAAAAAGATAATATACAATTATATAGAAAAGATAAATGAGAAAGATAAAACCTAAGTGTGGTGGCTAGGTTTTTTGCGTGAAACATATCTCTCTCTCTCTCATTTTTCTTCTTGGCCGAAATACACAAGGAGAAGGATTCTTCCTTGCTTGCTTGTGACTTTGAGCATTCTTTACACATAGTAGAAGGACAATATCAAGTCTTGTGGCTTCAAACTAATTCTATTACACAATACATATTTAGTAAGCTAGCACTTTCGGTTTTGAGCCGTCTTTGCAAGTGTGTGTGTGAGAATAGAGAGGAGTGGCGAAAAAGGCTGTTCCTTGGCATTGGTGGTGAACATCTAAGGTGGACAAGATCATCTAAATTGCTGGTCATCATCAAATTCAATTTGAAAGGCATCTAAAGTTGTAAGTTATTAAAACCCTAAAATTGCATGTTTCCGATTCTTGTCATGGAATTGTTTGGCATGTATGATCAAATTTTTTTTGTTTTCCGCTGCGTGATCATCATACACATACCATGACATATTCCATCATGGACCGGTGACAAGATCAAGAGCCAAGAAGTTCAAGGAAGCACTAAATGCATATGTAGAACGTATTGTGGAAACTATGCATAGTCAAGAGAGATTGGAACCGAATGACACCATGACCAATCTAATAAAACCGAATGGACATGAGGAGAATCAAATGGGCTTGGTCAACTATTTTAAGCTAGTAGAGTAGTTTTAGGTGGCCTAAAGAGCTTATTTTATTATGTTGGACTTGTTTTGTTTTAATTTGTTTAGTTGGACCCTTATATAGCTTAATAAGCTTATTTTAAGTGAGTTGGGCTTATTTTAGCTTGGGCTCATTTAAATTAATTACTTTAGGCTTGTGGGTTGTTGTATTTTAGAGTTAATAAGTTTGGGCTTTAGTTGTTTGGTGGGAGGCCCATGTGTTAGGTGGCCATGTGTTTGGTAGACTTTTGACTTATTTCCATGTGTTAGGTGGCCATATGTTAGGTGGACTTTTGACTTATTTAGGGTTACCTACCTTTTGGGAGCTATAAATACCTCATTATAAGTTGTAAAAGATATATCTAAAACACTTTTGAATACCATCATTTGGCTTGGCCGAATTTTCTTCATTGGAGAGGGAAGCTTGTCTTCTTCTTTTGCATCAAGAACTTAAATTCTTATCAAGGTATTTACTTTGTGGCGAATTCTGTTCTTGTGTTTTTAAATCAATCTATTATAAGCATTTCCATTCACATGTTGTTTGGGGGTTCTTTAGATTGGGAGTTTCTTCTTGTTCATGTTCATGCCATATTGTATGTTTAAGGGGTTTTGGGTTCTTTAGCCTTGGGGTTCCGCATCACATAGGCAGAAGTTGGTAGAGGCCTTATGCGAGTCCACGGTGGCAACTACCATCTCCCCTATGCAACTATTAGACATAGTAAAGGGAAGTGCTGGAGAGAATGTGATATTTTCAGGTGCTAATTTGCCGGCAGAAGGCCGCAACCATAGTCACCCCTTGTACATAAAGGCTAAAATAAATGAAAAGCACACAGCCTGCATCATGGTAGACGATGGTTCTTCTATAAACATCTGCCTTTTGATGGCAATGGCAGCTTCCGGAGTGTCGGAGCACATGCTGAGCAAGTCTAACCTTAAAATCACAGCCTATGATAACTCCCGCAGATAGGCATCAGGGGCATTCAAGGCTATGTTCAAGACTGGGCGAATTGAGACAAAAGTGGAGTTCGTAGTCCTCCCTATTCCGACCAACTTTTCTGCACTTTTGGGCAGGCCATAGATCCACAAACTTAGAGGGGTGCCATCCATGCTGCATCAGATGATCAAGATCCCACATTAGGGATAGGTGGTAACAATTAGAGCTGCTAGAGAGAATCAGGTGTCTGTCCTGGAAATTGCAAGGCAGCCTTTTAACGGGTTCTATGTGGTCGTGATTGGTCAGGAAGAGCACATCGAGGGGAGCCTTCAGCTGGTTAATATGATGAAGAAAATGTCCTTTCTACCCGGAGCCAATTTGGGCAAGAATTCTCAGGGGCTACAAGCTGCCATAGCTACAAGAGGTCAGAAGGATAGGAAAGGCCTCGGATATGAAGGCACCACGATGAAGAGCAAGAGGGCAGTTTTAGCAAGGCCGCCTTTTTTCGGTTTTCGACCCGCGGGGCATTTATTCTCTTCTTTTTATTTTATAGCCTTTAGCCATGGAACCTTTTGAGTCTATCGATGTTGATCGGTTCCTTGAATTCATTGCCATCGCTATCCGACAGAATTGCGACTCCTTTCGATAACAGCTTCTTGAGGAGAAATGGTCCTTCCCAGGTTGGTCTGAACTTTCCTCTGATATCCGGTACACCTGGTCTCATTTGCTTGAACACTAAGTCCCCTTCCTTCAACGGCTGCTTCTTGACCTTCTTTTTAAAGGACTGGGCGAGTCTCTTCTGATAGATCTGGTTGTGGTAATAAGCTTTCAACCTATTTTCATCCAGCATGTTCAGGTGTTCAACCTCTGTCGTGCCCATTCAGCTTCTGGAATCTTGGCTTCCGCAACCACTCTTAATGATTTGAGTTCAACTTCAACTAGCAGTACCGCCTCCGTCCCATATACCAAAGAGTATGGCATAGCCCCTGTAGACATTCTGATGGTTGTTCTATACCCCCATAGAGCGAAAGGCAACTTCTCTGCCCAATCTTTATAGTTCTGCACCATCTTAGCCAGAATCTTCTTGACATTTTTATTAGCAGCTTCTATTGCCCTGTTGGCTTGAGGCGATATGGAGATGACTTGTGGTGCTCAATGCCGTACTTTTGGAATAGTCTCTTTGCTTCAACCATGAACTGGACTCTGTTGTCTGATGGAAGGCCATACCTATAAATCATATTCTTCTCGATAAACTTGGCCATATCCCGAGCGTCAATCTTTTTAAAGGTTTCAGCTTCTACCCACTTGGTAAAGTAATCAATGGTGACAATGATGTATCTGTGTCAATTGGAGCCCAT
Organism: Excoecaria cochinchinensis; assembly: GCA_947683425.1. NCBI lineage: Eukaryota > Viridiplantae > Streptophyta > Magnoliopsida > Malpighiales > Euphorbiaceae > Excoecaria > Excoecaria cochinchinensis. Next base: position 8,516 of record CANTUQ010000212.1, read on the forward strand.
AGGCCGAATTTCGCCAATGATATCAATTCTCCAAGCTGCGAACGACCATGGTGACATAAGATTGTGCAACTCTGAAACGGCTAAATGTCTTAGGTCTACGTACTGCTGACATAACTGACACTGCTTTACATAATTCGAGCAATAATTATCCATGGCAAGCCAGAAAAACCCTTGCCTCATGATCTTTTTGGCCAACGTCAAACCGTTCATATGGGCTCCGCATATGCCGGCGTGAGTTTCTTCCATTACCCTTTTAGCCTCTTTCTCGTCCAGGCACCTCAACTGGATACCATCAGCCTGTTGCTTGTACAAAGTGCCATCTATACAGATGAACTGAGTAGACAACTTGTGAATCATCTTCTGATCTTTTTCTGTAGCTTCCTCGGGAAAGGTCACATTCTCTAGATAGTTCATAATGTCGTAATACCACGGCTTCCCATCTGCTACATCTATTTTTGTTACTGACTGTGACTCGAAACTAGGTCTATCAGAGCTGGAAATTAACACTGGCTTCATGATTACCCTTCTGGATTGTCCCACATTGACACCAAAGTGGCGAGCGCATCAGCCAATTGGTTCTCGTCCCTTGGGATGAAATGGAACGCGCACACCTCAAACTGACCACTCAGATCTTTCAAGTACTTAACATATGGCATTAGCCTTTCTTCCTTAACAGCCCATTCACCTCGAATTTGATTGATCACCAGGGATAAGTCTCCGAATACCTCAACGCTCTTTGCCCCTAAGGCTAATAATGCTTCCAGCCCAAAAGCGCACGCTTCATACTCAGCCTCATTGTTGGTCGCCATGAACCTTAGCTTCTTTGCCAAAGGGAGTTTTTAATTCTCCGGGGTTGTCAGGATAACTCCTACTCTTGCCCCCTTGTGGTTCACAGCTCCGTCAAAGTGTAGCTGCAAACCTTGAACTGCAATAGCTGCCACATCCTCATCTGGGAAGTTGAACTCGTAGGAGTCCCCTTGAATTGGGTGTTCTGCTAGGAATTCTGCCACTGCACGCCCCTTGATGGTTTTTCGAGTAATATACTCTACATCAAACTCTTGTAGCAGCAACAACCACCTGCCCATTTTCCCTAGTAAGGATGGTGCTTCTTGCAAGTATCTTAAGGGAATCTGCTTCGCCACCGCTTGCACCTTGTAAGAGTGGAAATAATGTTTTAATTTCTTAGAGGCCCAGATTACCGCAAGACAGATCTTCTCTATTTCAGCGTACTTAACCTCATACTCCAAGAATTTCTTACTCAAGTAGTAAACAGCAAATTCCACCCCGAACTCGTCCTCTTGGGCCATCATGGCACCTACAGAACTATCCTCTATGGCTAGGTACAGAATCAGGGGTTTACTTGGCTGTGGCAGTCTCAACACCGGTGGATTCAACAAGTACTCTCTGATGGTATCGAAGGCCTTTTGGCAATCCTCGTTCCATACTAGAGGCTAATTTTTCCTGAGGAGTTTAAAGATTGGTTCACAAATTGAAGTTAATTTGGCGATGAATCTGCTGACATATTGCAATTTGCCCAAGAAACTCCTTACATCTTTTTCCTTCTGAGGTACCGGCATCTCTCTGATGGCCTTAACCTTGTCTGGGTCAATCTCAATTACCCTCTGGCTAACCACATGTCCCAGCAACTTCCCCGACGTGACCCCAAAGATACACTTCTTAGGGTTTAACCGCAAGTTGTACTTATTTATCCTCTGGAAGAACTTTTCCAACGCTTCAAAGTGGCTTTATCGGGTGGCTAATTTGATCATCATATCATTGACATACACTTCCACCTCTTTATGGATCAAGTCTTTTAGGATTTTTGTTGCCATCCTCTGGTAAGTGGCTCCTGCATTTTTAAGGCCGAAAGGCATTACCCTATACGCATAAGTTCCCCATTCCGTAATGAAAGCTGTCTTGATCCTGTCAATTATCTTATTGAGAATCTGATTGTAACCCACATAACCATCCCCAAAGCTATACATCTCACAAGTGGCGGCGCTGTCTATCAATACATCTATGTGGGGTAACGAAAAATCATCTTTCAAACAGGCCTTATTCAGATCTCGGTAATCCACACATACCCTTACTTTACCATTCTTTTTGGCCACAGGGACAACATTAGCCAACCAGGTCGGATACTGCACCTCAACTAGGAATTTGGCCTCGATCTGTTGGCAAATTTCCTCCTTTACCTTATCTGCCCATTCCGGCCTGAGTCTTCTCAACTTCTGCTTTACGGGTTTATAATCTGGATACGTCAGAATAGTGTGTTCTGCGATTTCCCGATCAATTCCTGGCATGTCTTCGTAGGTCCAGGCAAAGACTTTTTCATATTTTTTTAATATTCTCTCAAATTTTTCTCGCTCTTCAGGAGTTATATTTGATGCTATTAGAATTTCTTTTGGATTTTCCATGGTTCCAAGATTAAATGAGGTAGCATCAGTTGAATCAATGTCAAATATGAATGGATTATGATCATGATCATGCATGTGGAAATCATCAGAAACATCGCACAAATAAGCAAATTGTTCACTTTATTAATAAAATTGAAATTGTCATTAACATCATTGAAAAGCTCAGGAATGAAAATACAATCTAAACTAGCTTCTTCTTCTTCCTCCGCTGGTGTATCTGCTGCAGTTGATGGCCCTATGTCGCTTTGGTTCTTCGTAAGCTCCTCGGTCATCTCATGAACGGCTTCCTCCATCTTTGCTTTCCCTTTCAAGTGGGTGATTATCATCTTCTCAGTGATCACTTCTTCGGGCATGTCACGGTCCCAAATCGTCTTCCTGGTCATGATTTCTTCATCCCAAAAGCTCTCTACTGGCTTGATCAATCCAATGTCCCAATCATAGACATCATTAAAGACCTCGAACCCTAGCATTATTCTCCCATCTACCCATTGCGATTCAGCTTCCCTTGTGTAAGCACTTACTGCAGTTGCCGGCATAAAACTTTTCTGAATATGGGGAATTTCCATCTCTGACTTTTCACCCCTTTTTATAGCACCAGTATAACCCAAACCTCTTCTGTCCTTCTGACCTTTGGTAGCAATGGCCGTTGGCACCCCCTGAGACTTCTTTCCCAATCCCGCGCTAGGGAGGAACGATATCTTCTTTATCATGCTCAACACTTGCGGAGTTTCTCCCATCCACTCTTCATTCCCTATCACAGCAACATGAAACCCACTGAATGGCTACCTTGCGATCTCCAGAATCGAAACCTGATTCTCCCGTACAGCCCTTATGGTTATGACTTGACCTTCGTGGGGTATCTTTACCATTTGATGAAGTGTAGAAGGGACTCCACCCAACTTGTTAAACCACGGCCTACCCAAAAGAGCTAAAAAGTTGGCAGGTATAGGTAGCACTACAAACTCCACTTCAGATTCCACCGGCCCCGTCTTTACTAGTGCTGTTAATGTGCCTGAAGCATGTCTACACGAGTTGTCATATGCAGTGATAGTGAGATTAGATTTGGCCAATATGTCCTCCATCACTCTAAAAGCTGCCATTGTTACTTAGGGGCACACATTTATCGACGAGCCATCATCCACCATTACATAGGCAGTGTGCTTATGGTTAATCTGTGCCCTTATGTACAAAGGGCGATTGTTATTGCGGCCCTCTGTTGGCAAGTCAGCATTGGTAAAAATGACATTTTCCCCCTCTCCCCCTTTCACGACATCTAGAAGCTCGGTAGGCGAGATAGTTGTGGCCATAGTTTCCTCGCATAAAGCCTCCACTACCTTCTGCCTATGCGATGGAGACTGCCTCAAGAGATCCCATATAGAGATTTGAGCCGGTGTCTTTTTCAGCTGCTTAACAATCAAATCTTCTTCCGACTCCTTCTCCTTTTGACCTGCTTCTGGTTCTTTAGGCCTCTCTACTTCTGGAGCTACCCTTTCGCTTCGGGTCACAGCTCCTACTTTGCTCTTCTCCTTCCCTTCGTACTCATCCTCTTTCGAGGTCGGCAAACTTCCCGGTACCATCATCCTCCTCTCCACTTTCATCAGTGGACCAGCAATCGATAACAGACACTAATAACCCTTCTTCACTTGTATTGACAGTACATGCATCATTGCCATATAGCTCCCTCAATACAAATTCTTCAGACAGACCTGACCCGATCGCATTCACCGGTGGGGGCACATTGTTGTATCCTGTCTTCTTTTAACCTCCTCTCTTTTCTGGGTCCGTGATCTGCTTTTAATCGATGAGATCCTGAATTACATGTCGTAAGGCTTTGTAATCATTAGTAGTGTGTCCAGTATGTTGATATGCACAGTACTCATTATCCTTGTGCCCTGGTTGGCCCACTGTTCTAGCCGGTCGGGGAGGTAAAGGCTGCAGTTTCCCCTCCTTCATTAGTCTTGTCAACACCCACGACAAAGACCTTCCGAGGTTCAAAAAGCGTCTCGGAGTAAAGTTGGTAGTTGATACTTTCATGATCTTTCCAGGGCCTGCCGACCTGCCAGCTCCAACCCTTCCTAGGATAACTCTCAACACTCGCTTTTTTAGTCAGGTACTGCGCCTCGGCTTCTATGGCGATATCCTTCAGAGATTCCCAATCTCTCAATCCCTTCATCTTTAAACCCTCCCTCAAATATGGGCTCGCATTTTTGATGAACAGCCGTATTTGATCTTGAGTATCCGGTTTTCTCCTCATTTCCATCACCCGGTTCCTCCATCGGATTAGATACTCATGAAAGGACTCACCTCCCTTCTGCTGCAGTAGCTCCAGGTCTTTCAGGGTAATTTCCATCCTCGTACTACAGTCGTACTGCCTCAGAAATTCCTCCGTCAATAAATCCCAGTCTTCTTTAGTCCAACGATCCAACCCATGATACCAATCCATTGCTGGGCCGGTTAAGCTTAAGTAAAAATACTCAATCTTCTGCTTTCTCATCAGAGTAGTACCCTTCATCACCAGTGAGTACTGTTTGATGTGTGCGGTAGGGTCAGAAGTACCGTCGAACTTGGGAACATCTTGCATTTTAAAGTTCATCGGTATGGGGTCCTCTCCGTCTAACTCCCTATCTTTTGGATTCATTCCTCGACCCTTCGTCAAAGTCCTAGCCATTGCTTCAAACCTTTCTTCCATCTTCTTCTAAATAGTTTCCTCAGTTTGGGGTGCCTTCCCTCTCTGAGACACGCGTTCCTTATAATCTTCATCTGAATCATCGTCTAACCCCAGGACTTGTTTACCCCTCTGAACTCCTGAAGTAGTTGCTCTAAAATGCACCGGTGGTGGATGATTCTCTTCCAGTGGGTTGCTCGAACCTCCTCCGTTTCATCGCTTCTCATGGGAGGAGGTGGTGGGTTCTCTTGAGCAGTCGGCCGGCGCATCGTGGCTAACATGTTCATCAAATGATTTTCAAAGTCCTCGAGTCTATGGCCCACTTCCTTTGCAACTATAGCCCTAGTGGCATCAGTCCCCCTCGGTGAGTTTGCCATTTCTGAAGTAGCGTAGCTAGCTTTTGAAGTAGTATCTGAATATTCTACCCTTTCTGGTGGCTCAAAAATAGAATTTCGAACCAATCGCCCTTGAGGACCTCTTATCCACCTAGGCAGATCTATAATGGCTGCAAACACAAAAAAGTTAGAATGATGGATGAATGCGACAAAATGCATGATCGTGCTATGCGACACCCATAAATCAAATGCAAGCACATAGGTCCTTCCACCCTTGTCACTCCCACACATAAGGCCATAGTCTCTTTCCTAGGCGGGATTAGCCCATGGGTCAACAGGCACCCGATGGACGCGCATGGTGCACGACGAAAAAATCGGCAGCATAACTCTCCTAACTGATGCAACAAGCACATGAATCATGATCATTATGTATTTAGGTGACCCCACTGAATCGACATGGTCCTACCGGGGCATGAAAGCCTTTGGCCAAGTAACCAATCAAGACATCTGGGTTCACCCAATACGTAAGGATCCATACAGCAAGCACAATATTAAGGTTCATATCACCTAGGGAAAGTGTCTATGTCCATTACATGAGCTTTGGCCAAGGTAGTGTTGCTTTAGGGCTACCCAAGCATGGTCCCTGTCGACGGGTCTAGCTCCTCACGAGCGTAACAACCGATTGGGTCACCATTTGATATACCATGATGGTACGAGGCTTGGGCTGGTGATTATCCCTAACACTTCCCTATATTGAGTGAACATAGGGTCGTGTTTCGGGAATGCACCGGGGCTAATAGAGGGACCAAACTAACATAATCTAAGGCTCTAATGAGATGAAATGCAACTTTGAAAGAAAGCAAAATTTCTAAACTAAAACTTAGTTGTAAATTTTAATCAAGGTACTTTCGAATCGAAGTCTCGAGTATGTCCCTAGCGGAGTCGCCACTGTGATGCGTGCTGAAACACGTAGCGCCCTGAGGGCCCGCTTCAGGGCGATCGGGATGAGGTTCATTGGAAACTTGTAATGTACTTATAAGTGGATCTATTTTGGGCAACAAGGAGGTTTCATGGAGTCGCCACCCAATAGAACATTGGGAAAGTTCATCTCACCTCAGTGAGCCTAAGACAGCGCTGCTATGTCCATCATGAGCAAGCCGGAGGTTTCTTGGAGGCTTCCACCCTAACAGTAGGATGGCCCTCTCGCCTCACGCTTAGGCAAACCAGAGGTGTCTTGGAGGCCTCCACCCTAATAGAACATTAGGATGGCCCTCTTGCCTCCTAGCACCTAGGACTGTGCAAGTTTGAGTCTTTTTACGGGACACAAGAGGTGTCTTGGAAGCCCCACCCTAATAGAACATTGAGATGGCCTTCTTGCCTCGTTGAGCCCAAAGACCAGAGAAGGTTCGGGACTTCCCATTTATTCATACCTTGGTTAGGTTTATAATCGAGTTTTGAATTTAGCATTTCATCCCATTTCACATCCGATTAAGTGCAATTAAATTAAAGCGCGAATTATCCATTCAAGGAAAAGCGATAAATAAATAAAATACAAATCATACATAAAATGGGCTATTTGTTAAAGATGAGGACATTGGACTTCGCATGCATATTTATTGTAAAACAATTTTGATATGACAATTTTTTATTTTGGATGGAGAAAATTGGGACATTGGTCCCATTTTTATTAGGAAAGATTCCAATTTAATTAATAAAAATGTTTTTGTGATTTTCTTTTTAGCGTCCCTAAAATAAACAATTTTATAAGAAAATTACATGGTAGAATAAATGAAAAAGCCAAATAAATGAAATATTACAAATAAAGCAAATAAATATTTAAACAAAACGAGCCTACTGGATCTTTTCGTGTGCTCGCAAAAATGCCCAAGTAAAGAAAATGAGTTTTTGGAACAAAGATAAACACAAATGAAATAATATTAGTAATTAAATCAATAAGATCAATTAAATGCATAAAATAATAAATAACAAATTAAAACAAATAAAATGAGATGACATCAAAAGAATGATAAATGAACTAAAATGTTAATAAACCAAAATAAATGAGAAAAATGTATTATGAATGACAAAGGAATTAAAGGATGTGATTGAAATAAAATAAAACATGTTAATGAATTAATACATAAAAATATGAACATGATAATAATAATAACAAATAATGAAAATAAACAATAAATATATAACAATAACCATGAAAAAGAATGATAAAAAAATGAATAAAAGAATGATGAAAGTAATTAAATGAGTGACATGATTAATTAATGTTATCCCAATTAACATAAAGCATTTACATGGCAAAAAAATCAATCAAAATGAATTACTTAATTACATGTTAAAATAATAGTGAGGAATCAAAGCAAAAATAATATATAGACATATTAAATAAAGAGAACATAAAATAATAGAATAAATAAATAAATGAAAATAGTAAAAATATACATGTTAATTAATTTAATATGAACAAAAATAAATAAAAGAGAATATAAAAAAGATCAAGCCTAAAATGTTTAGCCTCGGAGTTTTGGATTCGATGAAGGTAAAATGATGATTGATTTCCTTGTTTGTGATATGCAAGATTAGAGTTGAATATGATAAAATGTTGGAATTTTACTCCAGAAAAAAAAATATCTTCGAAAAATGATGAAAGGAAAATAAAAAATTCTTAAAGAAAAAAGAATTGATCTCTTTGCCTAAAGAATTTTTTTTATTGATAAAAATGTTCTCGAGAACAAACAACTATTTTGTTTGTCTCAAGAAAAAATTATTTGTGAAAAAAACTTGTTTTTTAGAAAATCAAATGAAAAATTAGATTTCAAGAACAAACATTTATTTTGAATGTCTAAAAATCTATTTTTCATCAAAAAGGGATTCAAATAAAAATCTTTGAAAAAAAAAGTTTAATTGAAAACTAAAAAAAAGAATAAGTCAAAAATGAATTTTGAGAGCAAACAATTGTTATGTTTATCTCAAAATCAATTCCCATCAACAAAATCCCTTCTAAAAACATGTATTAGAAGAAATTCTATTGGAAAAAGAAGAAGAATCGAACTATTTTTTTTTTGTTGGGGAAAATTTCAGTAAATTTTTAAAGAGAATTATGGGAAAGAAGAATCGAACTATCTTCTTTTCGTTTTGTTATTTTGGTTTGTTTGTCTTTATTGTTGTTGTTGCTTGAGAATTTATTTTTGCTTGAGATTTTGTACATTTGAATTTGGATTTTGTACACTTATTGTGTGATGTGTGTGAGCATATGTCTTATGATAGAGAAACTTACCTGGTTGCTCCCGGCATGGCGTGCATGAGTAGGCTCGCTCTTTTAAATGTCTTCTTGGGAGTGGGTCCGCGAGATTCCATTCTTGTGAGGACTTTATCTTGATCTGATGGCTTGGCATGGATGAGTGCCAATGTAGAGCGAAAACTGTACCTCGGCCCATTTTCACGTTTGATTGCCTAAAGTATGTGTGGGTAGTCCGGCTTCTCCAAGGATCTTCTTTTTTGTAGATTTGTGTGATTTCGGATTGCCCTTAGCATGGTGTGCTCGGATAGGCTTGTTCTTTTGGGCGTTCCACCTCTGTACATATTTACTTGATTTTATTTCGGATACAGTGGCCGATAATGTTGAGCTGAACCCATCTCTTGGATCACCCTTGCTCATAAGGTCTATTCGATCCTTTCCTTATGAGTCATGTACACAGCAATATATACAAAAGATTGTGTGTGCATATGGAATCAATGTTTGTGAAATTTACATACAAAAATATATACAGGAAACACACGCAAAAAATTAATGTACAAAAATTATGTGTGCGCAATTACACGTGTAAAGGATTGAAAACATGTGCGAAGAATTATGCAAGGATTATGTACACGGAATGTGCATGAAAAATCGCATATGCAAAATATATACCAAGCTCAAGCATATGCGAATACATGTGGGGCATCATAAAAGGCTATATACTTGTAAAGCTATACAGGGGGATATGCAAGAGATTTATGCACGCGAGATGCATGGAAGATGCAAAAATGGATAGACCACATCCTAGGTGGTTAAGAGATTCGAAGAGGGTGCTGCTCCACTCACGTTGTCTGATGCCCCCAAGGATCTAGAAAATCATCATCTTGGCTTGATGGACTCTGACCCATAATTCAAAGAGAATTGACCCGATGCATCTTTTCCCCCAGGACTCTGAATTAAGTTCTGCATTATGCACTACCTACCTAAAGGGAAGTTATTCGGAGTAACGCTGCCTTATCACTCTAGGCTTTAAAAAGTCATTGTTTTAAAGGTAGTGCCTCCCTTGTGGATTTTCACACTAACTTTTCTTAGCGGGATATGCATCCCTTCGGGGATTTTCACATAACCCTGTACCTAATTTTTGCTTGGAATAGACCCAACCCACTCCAGCGGCTTTTATTCATTTTTTTTAGTAGGACAGACTACCTGTTTCTAGGTTTTCACCCTGCCCTTTGGCCTAACATCTGCTTAGAGAGCCAATTATGGTTTTCATCTCTAACAGCCTTCTTCTTTTTTTTTTTTAAGGTCATGACAGCAAGAAAAGTTGAAGCTACTATCAGAGCCCCCTTATAAAGTAATCGACAATTATTCACTGAGGCATTTTCTCCCTAAGCATCGATTGCATTCCTCTGCCTCTCTTGGTGAATGTGTTGCTAGATTAGGTAAGGTGGTGGATGAGGATCGGGTTCCTTAGGGCTTCATGAGGCTGCGTTTTACATTACCACCCATTGTGCTCGATAGTTCAGAGGGATTAATGATGTAGTGAGGCACCCCTATCTTTTCCAGGTGGACCTTTATCTTTGGCTCTTACCTCCAAATATCACGGCCTCTAGGAGAGCTGTCGGTGAAGACTATTATGCCATCTATCGGGGGTTGTTCTTTCACTCCCACTAATGCATTCAAGAGGTAGGTGCTTAGTCCCGCAATTGATACTAGAACTCATTGACTTAGACATCTGGATGGTGAGAGCAATAGCACAGTGTAGCCATTTAGATTTTATGCATTCGGCAATGAATGATATTTCTCTTTTTATAAATGAACTAGAAAATAATGAACACAAGTATTTGCAAAGATTGTGTACATTTCGGTATGATTTCTCTATACATGATCATTTATCTAACATCGATTCAAAATGCAAAACTACATCTAATCTCAGAGTATATCTTGTAAGCATCAAACTCCTATCTCCAATCAGCCCTCTCGGGTTTTCTTGATTGGACATTTTCTCTCAAGCATCTAATTTTTTTCCAGGATGCCTTTTTTCGGTTTTCACCCTGACGAGGCGCCCATTTTTAGCCAGGCCGCCTTCTTTCTATTTTTAACCCACAGGGCTTTTATTCTCTTCTTTTGATTTTTAGTCTTTAGCCATGGAACATCTTGGGTCTGTCGATGTTGATCGATTCTTTGAAGTCATCTTCATCGCTATCTGTTGCTGCTCTGTTAGATAATAATCTCTGGAGAATAAATGGGCCTTCCTATACTGGTTTGAATTTGCCTCATTCGTCTGAAAAATTCGGACTCATTTGCTTGAAGACTGAATCTCTCTCTCCCATCTGATGCTTTTTGACCTTCTTCACAAATGACAAAGCAGAGTGTTTTTGATATATCTGACTGTAGCGGTAATCCCATGACATGTCCTCATCTGATGTGTTTAACTGCTGCTGCCATTGTTGCGCCCTGTCGGCTTTTGGAATCTAGGCTTCCATGACTGTCCTTAAAGATTTGAGCTCTACTCCGACTGGCTATCACTGTTTCTGCCCCATGTAACACTCGTAGAGGTTCTAATAGTAGTTCTAGCCTCGAATTCCAAAAGGGCCATTTCTCTGCCTCTGTAGTTTCGAACGATCTTCACCCAGATCTCCTTGTTAATAGCTTTTCCTACCCAATTGGTTTGAGGGAAATATAGGGAGGACTTGTTGTCTTTAATGTCATATCTCTGGAGCAACTCCCTAGCTTTATCTATAAATTGTCCTTCCATCCTTGAACCCTGCATGGTGTTGGAGACCATATCGACATATCGAATTCTTTTTGATGACCCTGTCTGTTGGAGACCATAGGGTGTACCTCCCCTATAATGTATATTCCCAAACTCGAGCAACCTATATGTATTGTAAGTCAATAGAATCCTTTTAGTCTTTTTCGAAAGTCAAAAAAATGGCAAAGTACGACCATGCATAGATCAATGGGATTTGAACAAAGCTTGCCCCCAAACAGTTTCTCTTTTTTTTTTAGCAATTTTTTTTTTGCCAGATCTACATATTGATTCTTTTCCTTCCTTCTCCTCTTTTTTCATTATGTTTTTTTTGTTGTGTTTTTTTTATGTTCTTCTTTTTTTTCCACTTTGTTTAAATCCTGATAGCTCATACTTTTTCGCTCTTCTTGACTATTGGGATGGCGCTGACCAACTAAATCGGGTGTTGAACTTCGACAAGAAATTTTGGCTTCATCTCTGCTTGTAGATCCCTTCTTTGACCTTATTTGCCCATTCTAGCCGAAGTCTTCTGGGATTCTGCTTGGCTAGTCCATGATCAGGATATGTTGGAATAGTGTGCTTGGCGATTCAGCGATTAACTCTTAGCATGTCTTGATAGGTTCAGGCAAAGACTTTTTCATATTTTCTTGAATTTCTCTCAAGTTTTGATATCTCTTCAGGAGTTACATTAGATGCTATCAAGATTTTCTTTGGGTCTTCCAAAGTTCTGAGATTAAAAGGAGTAACATCAATTGAATCAATACCAAATAGGGATGAGTCATGATCATGATTATGTGTAGTGAAATCATAAGAGATATCACACAAGTAAGCAAAAACGTTCATCTTATTAATGAAACCAGAATGTCATTATTAAACAGTTCAAAAATAAAAAGATCATTCTAAATACTAATCCTCCTCTTGTTTCCACTAGCACAGATGTTTTGGCCAATGGTTCCTTATAATCCTTAGGAACCATCCTCCCTTGACTTAATCTGTCTTATTCTTTATTCTTTGCTCTTCTGGGTCCGAGATCTATTTGGATTCAATCAGATCTTGAATGGTATATCTCAAGGTCCTACAATCATCTGTGGTATGCCCGGTGTGTTGGTGGAACCCCCTTGTGGTTGGGCTATCCCTGGCTTTTAGCGGGCCTAGCCGGTAATGGTTGTAGCATCCCCTCCTTAATTAGCCTCTTAAGGACCCAAGATAAGGATCTGTCCAAATTAGAAAAATGCCTTTGATTTAATTTCACGGTTGGTGCTTTTCTTGTCCTTCGGGCATTGCTGCCATCATAACAACCCTCTCTTAGTCTTGTGGGGCCAGTAATAGTTTTGTTGAGAGGCACTCGAGTAGTTGCACACTTGGACTTCATAATTTCTTCTTCAAAATCAGCTAGCTCTTTTTTCATGCTTAAGGGCCTAGAGATGCCTATTGACTGTGAAGGCTCTGTTCCTTCTGCCTTTCTTACTTGTTCTTGTAACTGCATCAAAGACCCCTCCGATGTTCCACCTAAGTGCTGACCTGAGCCTGACCTTAAATCATATCCCGCCCTTGACACTTTACTATTTGGAACTTGCATCACTGCTGAAATGTCTTCCTTTTTAGGAATATAGTCGTATTCTAGAGCAGGCTTCTTGCTTCTTCCTTGTTCAACTGGCAAAATAAATATCCCTTTTGCAAAATAAATAGTGGAAGAAATTTCCTAATAGGTGTTACAATTATAAATATAAGCAATCATAAGCGTCTACACTATTGCTTTGAGTATATGAATTAAGAATGATTATATGACCGAATGATTCATTGTGATTTTAAAGATTAATCTTATATGAAATAATTGTATCTGAGTGATTAAATATGTAATGCCCCAATACACCTTGGGAGGATATCGGGTTGCTACACATGCATACACATATTATACACTCATTCGGAAGCAGAATAATAAATAATACATCACACTTGCAGCGGAATATTATCTCTACACACAAGATACTATACATGCATATACAAATAACCTTATCATATGCTTTACTATACTTACGTATGTCAATTTTTAATATCCTTATACATATCAAGAGTATTCCTTTAATAAACATGTACATGACTTATACAAAATACTTTATCAAAACAATATACGAAAAGTGACTTCAACTTGCTCCTAGTGGCCATGACCTGCAGATGCTCAACTCCTTACTACCGGCAAACCTACACGAGAAAACACCCGCGCTAAGCGATAATGCTTAGTGAGGATAACTCAAATAATAGACTTCTTGCAAAGTCGCAAGCATTAACAATATGGCATATACATATTTGACATATTTATCATATAACAATATTAATTCCAAGTATAATAATAGGAACATGCATTTAGCATATAATAACATGTTGAACACTTAAATCATGTGCTATACATTTACCTTTGAGATTTAGTAACTTATATTATGTTTGTGCTTTCTAACTTTACTTATACAATATTAGCATGTCAATACATCCCATGTTCATATATGTAGTTATAAGCATATAACACATCTCTTGTATGATCATATACAATAATAGCTTTACTTATACTTTCAAGCGATAGTGCAAATACACATTCAACATGCCAATCATATAACAATATTCATTACTGAACATATCTAAATGAACATGCAGTTTTCATATCATATATAATAAAATAGACTATATCATGTGCATATTCTCTAGCTTTAGTTACAGGCAGCACAACATGAACATCAAGTTGCTACTTCTCAAGTACTTTCATATGCATATAACCACAAGGGTACATCTCTAGCAATTTCATGTACAAATCTTAGCTTTTCATATACTCTTGCCATCATATATCAATATCTCTGGTACAATAGTCATGTACAAATTATAACAGTTCCGATAAATCTCTAACATATGATAGCATCCGATATACATATAAAATATATAAAACAATAGCTTGACTTCATATGATAGCGGATACGGGTACATATAGATATTGTCAAGCAGTACCAAACATCTGGAGACTGGAGTCTTAAATCATCTAGATACCAAACTGTTCCAAACATATAGACACCCGTTGATGCCAAATATATAGACACCCGTCGGTGCCACTCTAGCAGCTGCAAATCATCTAACCCTTTATAGGCATGCCCATCTATCCACTTCGACGAACATCTCAGGCTTACAATAAATACTTTGTACACTTATCCATATACAATACTTCTATTCAACTATCATGTTATACTATTGCTCATACTACTCAATAAATACATATATTAGCTATACAAAACTATATACACATACATATAGTGCATCATACAAGTACTTATACCATTATTCATACAACTCAATGAATGCGTGTACTAACTATAAACACATGCATATAGTTCTACATACAAATTCATATTCATTACTTATTTCCTCTTCACACAAACACATATGGATTCATAGATTTATTACATTAAAGTTCATGATTAGCGTTATTAACTTATTAAAATTTGCATTTGGCATTCATGTGTATTTTCCAAGTGATAGCTATTCTCATACTCATTTAATAATCCTAAACAAGCATGGGATAGATCTCGGAAGGTTTCGGTGCAATACGGGTTCAATTCGGGAAGAAAAACTCATAAAATAGACAAAACAGAAGGGGTCACGGTGGCAATGACTTTGCTGTGACCATGAGGTCCAATTATATGTAATTCTGCCTTCTCTGGGCATTGGTCACAGTGGCAATGAATTCGTTGTCACCGTGACATACCAAAATTAAGCAAAACAAAAGCAAAACTCAGGACTGCTTGACTACTATTTTTTGTTCAGCTTAAACCGAAATCTAAACAACATTTCTATGCAAACCTTCCTTCTTAACAATTGTTACCAAGGATGTTAAGTTTCAAATGGAACATGTTTTAGGTTATTTGGACCTCTAAAGAAACAAATATGAATTTAACAATATAGACTATTCCAATGAACCCGCCAACGTAGAGATACATATATTGTTACAATTTTGAAGGGTCCTAGAGCCAGAATTCATTCATGGTCATTTTAGGGACTTTTATAGATATGGAAGTTAGGGTTCTAATGGAGTAAAAATAACTTGATTTCGAGTTCTCAAACTCCACTTATGACCAAATCATCACACGGAGGTCTGATACAATCTGAGCAGAATTTTCCCTACAACTAGGGTTCATACTTGATCACATACTATACTCATGGAAATTCAAATAAAACTTCAACAAACATCCAATTTACATTTCAAATATATCAAATATCAATTAACACATACAAACACATACAATTTCTCCCAACTACAAAATCACATTAAATATGCATTAATTCAAATACAATCCCAAACCTCTTGAAGCTCTCCTTCACTTCACTACTCGCTTGGCCTTCTCTTTCCCCTTAGTTTTTCTACTAGCTTCTCCAACTTACCATCACATATACATACCCAATACAAAGCACAATTAACATCTTGAACTAAAATCTAAACAGAAGAAGAAGGAGAAGAAGTACTTGACTTAATCTTACCTTTACAATATACTACTTGATCCTTCTAAACCATGCAACTCAATTCTTAATAAACAAGTGAAGAAATGAAGGAACAAAGAGGAAAGATGAAGAACAAAAGGAAAGAAAGAGCAGAAATGGAGAGAAGGACTGGATCAAAGGACAAATTTCTCCACTCACTCTCTCTCCATAACCTTATATATGCATGCAAGTTGGTAGGTGTCAAACTCTTGGCAAGACACATGGAATTCCACTCAATTCAACTTGACACATGGATTCTACTAATTCAAGATTAAGGTTAATTAATCTCACTTAATTAATCTTAATCCTCCACCTACACTAATCATGCACTATTACACTTTGGTCACTACAATACTTTATCTTCTTGCAATTAAGTCCCTAATTTCTCATTTTAAATTAAATCCAAATCTGTAAATGCTAATTAGCACTCACTTCATTTCACTAATCACACTCAATACTACTAGGGTTAATTTTGTGCTATATAACTCTTCCCCACTTAAGGAATTTCGTCCGCGAAATTCTCTCTAACACATGCTATGACTCTAACCATACAAAACATTATGCAAAAATATTAATTCAATCAAACATAACAATCACTCGAAATAACATCTACATTAAGGCCACACTCTAAACAAACTCATATCAATTCTATTCACTATAACTCTTATAGTCCAGAACCACCAAAACCTTTGCTTTGATACCACTTAATTGTAACGCCTCAATACCCCTTGGGATGATATCGGGTTGCTACACATGCATACATATACTATACACTCATATGAAAGCAGAATAATAAATCATACATCACAATTGCAGCGGAATGTTATCTCTACAAACAAGATATTATACATGCATATACAAATAACCTTATCATATGCTTTACTATACTTACGTATGTCAATTTTTAATATCTTTATACATATCAATAGTATTCCTTTAATAAACATTTACATAACTTATATAAAATACTTTATCAAAATAATATACAAAAAGGGACTTCAACTTGCTCCTAGTGGCCATGACCTGCAGATGCTCAACTCCTTACTATCGGCAAACCTACACGGGAAAACACTCGTGCTAAGCGATAACGCTTAGTGGGGATGACTCAAATAATAGACTTCTTGCAAAGTCGCAAGCATTAATAATATGGCATATACATATTTGACATGCTAATCATATAACAATATTCATTCCAAGTATAATAATAGGAACGTGCATTTAACATATAATAACATGTTGA
The DNA here is from genome assembly GCA_947683425.1 of Excoecaria cochinchinensis. Lineage (NCBI taxonomy): Eukaryota > Viridiplantae > Streptophyta > Magnoliopsida > Malpighiales > Euphorbiaceae > Excoecaria > Excoecaria cochinchinensis. The sequence goes on from CANTUQ010000212.1 coordinate 25,693, forward strand.
ACACTTAAATCATGTGCTATACATTTACCTTTGAGATTTAGTAACTTATATTATGTTTGTGATTTCGAACTTTACTTATACAATATTAGCATGTCAATACATCTCATGTTCATACATGTACTTATAAGCATATAGCACATCTCTTGTATGATCATATACAATAATAGCTTTACTTATACTTTCAAGCGATAGTGCAAATACACATTCAGCATGCCAATCATATAACAATATTCATTAATGAACATATCTAAATGAACATGCAGTTTTTGTAACACCCCCTACCCATACGTAGGCGAACCCATCCGTAAGGGAGTGAGATGCCGTACGAACAGGGGTGTAACCACACAGAGGATACAAAATCATACATTCAAACACATGATATATACTAAAATACAACAGAAATAAAAACTTTCGAAAACATCAGAATGATCATTTAATAATATAACTAAAATTCGCTACAATAATGTTCTGATCACAAAAGCCAATACAAAATAATTACATAACCAAAATATACAATGCGGAAGCTTACAAAACGATGTACAATAGGGAGTTCTATTAGAAAAGAATCATGCTACAAAAATAAAGCACTAACACTAATCCCTCTGTCTTGGATTGACTGGCGGCGACTCTCCCAAGAGCTATACACCTTCCGCACCTGCATGGGTGAAACCACTGTGCTAAGCGATAACGCTTAGTGGGGAAATAAACAATAATATATGGACGACCATTCACAATGGTCGTCAAGGAAAATCACATACATAATGGCATACTGAATATCGTTAAATATAATCACAATAGAATTCCATACATCACCATTCAAAGGTTCAATAAATACAATCATATGCCAACATGTTCGTAAACTCCTATAAGAGTCATTCAAATTCAGATGCTCATAAACATACTCATTCGGGTTCGCATACTTTTGATCATATCAGAACAAACCATAACACCGACTGAATCAAAGTAGTGTATAACGAGTAAACGCGTAGAGTACCTTAAGGGTATGAATCGTCACATAGCGGTACGGTACCTTACGGGTATGAATCGTCACATAGCACTACGGTACCTTACGGGTACGAATCGAAAAACAGTATCACTTTATCTCTTTTCAAAACATTTTACAGAGGAATCTTAAACAAGATTCAAACACGTAGAAGTTCACGAGGAACTAAACGAGGACCTGATCAGGGTCCATAATAGTACAGAGGCTGTAGCAAAAGGACTCTTTTAGGCATGCCTAACTATCCACTAGACTGACTCTTGCAGGTCATGCATAATTCATTAATTCACTTATATAGAATTATATGGCTATACATGTATAATACACCCAATAATACTCATATGCTTCATAAAATAGTCCAAGAATAATTCTAATAACATCACATGTTCGAAAAATAAATATCAGAAATCACACAAGAAAACATAATTTTTGAAACCAGGGGTGTCGCGCTCGCGACAGAGGCATAACTTGCCTCCCTGTCGTGATTGTAGCAGTCCTCGCATTTGCGCGAAGACAGAAACACACCTCACTATCGCGCTCGCGACAGTGAGCTGCCAACAGAGGCTGTCGCGCTCTAGTGCAGGCGCGCGCTGGCGACAGGGAACTGCCCCGAACTATCTGGTAGTCGAGCGCTCTGTCGCACTCGCGATAGAGAACTCTCACTGCGAGCTCGGCAGCTCAGTCCGCTTTGCAGTCCAACCCGCAAGGCAGTTGAGCACCCTATTGCACTTGCGACAAGCATCTTGCTTGCGACAAAGAGCTCCCGTTGTGAGCTTTCGGCAGCCCAGCCGTTCGGCCACGCAAATCCGCTCGGCCTCAAGCAAGGGCTGAAATCACCAAGCCCTGTCGTGACCTCACGACAACGTCGTGATTTCCAGCTCTTGCGTGAATTTCTGCAGATTTCCTCACTCTCAAATCACCCAAATCTCCAAACTAAAACATGCATCACCTCAACTTTACCTTACCTTTCAAACAACCTTTCCAACACCACAATTAACATAAACCACAACTTAAATCCACATTTAACACAATCAAAAACATGCATCATCAAAATCAAACCCCTCAAGAACACAAACCTAAAATTTACAGCAAACATTCATCAAACATTAAGATTTGCTCAAAACTTCAACATTCATGCTTCATAACTCAAATTAATTAATTACCCACAACATGAACACTATAATATACCTCATCGAACATCAATTTTCCAGAAATAACATACAAAGTATAAATCACCATATGAACATCAAACAATCAAATTCCAAATAAAAATCCCAAACCTGCAACTCCTTAGCTCCAAATCTACTTGGCACCACTTCCACACGCCTTCTCCTTCCCCTTGGGATTGCGAGGAGGCTCAACAATTGAGGTCAATGGATGATTAATTATACCACTCTTCCTTGGATCCAAGCTAGGGCACTCTTTGAGAAGAGAAAAGGAAGAAGAAGGGTAGAGAGAAGGGAAAAACGGGAAATGAAGATCAATTTCTGCTTTTTTCCCCTTTTCTCTTTCTTCCTCTATTTCTTTTCCTAATCCTAGACACATGTCATTTCCTCATTGGTGGAGATTAACCACTCATACCCAACAAGCATGCATAACACACACACAAGGCTATCCTCATTAATGCACACCCTACCAATATGTGAGCATGCACACACTAATGCCACCCACACACTCACATCCTACAACTCTACATGCATTCACACCATAATAAACCCACAAAACATGCATTTTACCCAAAATACCCTTATCACATACCAAAACACACCCAATGCACACATGCACAAATGGCTCCAACTTCTAGGGGGCAAACGGGGTGTTACAACTCTCCCCTAATAATAAGAATTTCGTCCTCGAAATTCTCACCTAAACTGAAAAGCTGCGGATACTAAGCCCTCATCACTGTCTTTGGTTCCCAAATTGCTTCCTCAACTCCATTATGATGCCAAAGTACTTTGACCAAAGGGACTTGCTTATTCCTCAACTATCTCACTTCCCGAGCTAAAATGGTCTTCGGTTCCTCATCGTACAAATAATCCGACTGCACCTGCATATCTTGAACCGACAACACATGTGAAGGATCTGATCGATACCGACGAAGCATGGAAATATGAAAAACATCGTGCAACTTCACTAACTCCATCGGTAAAGCCAACCTATAGGCTATCGGACCAACCTTAGCTAACACCTCATAAGGTCCAATAAACCTAGGACTAAGCTTACCCTTCTTACCGAATCTCAACACTTTCCTCCAAGGTGAAACCTTAAGGAAAACTTTATCCCCGACCTCAAACCAAATATCTTTCCTCTTCAGGTTAGCATATGACTTCTGTCAATCCTTAGCCACTTTCAAATTCTGCTGCACAACTCTAATCTTCTCCTCAGTATCTCTAACCAAATCTAGCCCAACAACGAAATGCTCAATTAACTCTGTCCAGCATACCGGAGTCCTACATGGTCGACCATACAAAGCCTCATATGGTGACATACTGATGCTCGACTGATAACTGTTGTTGTAGGCAAACTCCATAAGTTGCACATATCTGTCCCAACTGCCAGAAAATTCCAAGGCACAAGATCGCAACATATCCTCCAAAATCTGAATGACCCTTTCTGATGACCATCTGTTTGAGGATAAAATGCTATACTGATGTTCAACTTGGTACCCAAAGCTCTTTGGAACTCTTTCCAAAATTTCGATGTGAACCTTAGATCCCGATCTGACACTATGGACAACAGCACTCCATGCAATCTTATCACCTCATTCACATAGATACTGGCCAACTTATCCATCGGATAATCCACTCTAACCAGCAGAAAATGAGCTGTCTTCGTAAGCCGATCTAGAATCACCTAGATTGAGTCATGATTCCTCTGAGTTAATGGCAAACCCGACACGAAATCCATAGCAATATCATCCCATTTCCACTCGGGGACGGGCAAAGGAGTGAGCAATCCTGAAGGAACTTGGTGCTTAGCCTTTACTTGCTGACAGGTCAAACACTTTCCCATAAAATCCACAATATCTCTCTTCATGCTGGACCACCAATAGAACTGCTTCATGTCTCAATACATCTTCTCACCACCGGGATGCATAGTGAAAACCGTAGTGTGTGCTTCACTCAAAAGATGTTTCCTTAACTCAACATTCTCGGGTACACACAAACGATTTCTATACATAAGCACCCCATCCAAAACTGAAAACTATGACTGCTTACCAGATCAAACCTCTTGGAAAACCCGTTGCAATCTCTCATCATCCTTCTGGGCATCCACTATGAACTGCCTCAAGGTAGGCCTCACTCTCAACTGGGCAACCAAAGCCACATTTGAATCAAATCTCCATCTAAACCGTTTCAAAAATAAGGCCAAAACTGACTTCCTACTCAGAGCATCTACAACTACATTGGCCTTACCCGACTGGTAATCCAAAATGCAGTCATAGTCCTTGAACAACTCTAACCATCGACGCTGCCTCATATTCAACTCCTTCTGCGTGAGGAGGTACTTCATATTGTTATGATCTGTAAAGATCCTACACTTCTCTGCATACAGATAATACCACCAAATCTTCAAAGAAAAGATCACAGCCACCAATTCCAAATCATGAGTCGGATAATTCTTCTCATGAGGCTTCAACTGATGGGAAGCATAAGCCACAACTTTTTCCTCTTGCATTAACACGCATCCAAGTCCAACACCTGAAGCATCACTGTACATTACAAACTCTTTACTCGTGATGGGTTGAGTAAGTACAGGAGCTTCGACTAACAACCTCTTTAACTTCTCAAAGCAAGCCTGACACTTATCCGACCACTCGAACCTAACTCCTTTCCTCAATAACCTCGTTATAGGAGCGGCAATAACTGAGAAATCCTTCACAAACTGACGGTAGTAGCCTGCTAAACCAAGAAAGCTTCTCACTTCCGGAACATTTCTAGGCGCTTTCCAATTAACAATCGCCTCTATCTTAGACGGATCAACTTGGATACTCTGAGCTGAAATAATATGCCCTAAGAAAGACACTTCCCGAAGCCAGAAGTCACACTTGCTAAGCTTCGCAAATAACTGATGCTCCCTCAACACTTGCAAAACCAACCGGAGATGCTCTTCGTGCTCATTCTCATCCTTCGAGAAGACCAAAATATCATCTATGAAAACCACCACAAATCGGTCAAGATATGGCCTAAACACTCGGTTCATCAAATCCATGAAAGCCGCCGGTGTATTGGTCAAACCAAGGGGCATCACAAGAAACTCATAGTGGCCATACCGAGTCCAAAATACAGTCTTAACCACATCCGCATCCTCAACTCAAAGCTGGTAATACCCTGACCGAAGATTAATCTTTGAAAAGACTCTCGTACCTCTAAGCTGATCAAATAAATCCTCGACTCAAGGCAAAGGGTACTTATTCTTCACTGTGACCTTATTGATTTGCCTATAATCGATACAAATCCTTAAGGAACCATCCCTTTTTTTCACAAACAACACCGAAGCTCCCCATGGAGATATGTTTGGGTCTAATAAACCCCTTATCCAATAACTCTTGTAGCTGAGTTTTGAGTTCTCTCAACTCTATAGGAGCTATCCGATAAGGTGCTTTAGAAATGGGCGAAGTACCCTGCACTATCTCTATGGACAACTCCACCTCCCTCGCCGGAGGCAAACTAGGCAACTCAATAGGGAAAACATCTCTAAACTCCCTAACCACTGGAATATCCTCAATGTGAACCTAATCACGCTTAGAATCCAGCACTACTGCTAAAAATGCCTCACAACCCTTCCTTAAGAACCTCTTAGCTTGCATAGCAGAAATCACATTGCTCAGAGAACTAGAACCCAAACCCTTAACAACCACAGAAGACTGATCTCTATCCCGAAGCACAACTACCTTCCTATAAAAATCCACCACTGCTCGATGCTTACTAAGCAAATCCATACCCAAGATCAAATCGAACTCTCTAAAAGGCAACTCAATCAAATCTGCAGGAAATTCAACTCCTTGGACCAAAAGAGGACAATTCCTATACACTCTACTCACATTGACACTATGCCCTAAAGGACTGGTCACACAAATCTCATAGTCTAACAAATCTACATCATGCAACTTATCCGTGCACAAATATGAGTGTGTGGAACCAGGGTCAATTAGAGCCTATAATTCAGTGTCAAGCAGTAGAAACTTACCGGCTATCACATCTGGAGCATCCTGCTCCTCCCGAGCTCTTATAGCATAAGCTCTAGCTGGCACTGCAATGGGACATTCAACCGACTCCGACGCAGCTCCATCTCTAGGTCGATCGCCACGACCTCTACCTCGGCCTCTACTACGACTCACTTGCGGAGCATTAGAGCCGACTCTACTAGCCTAGCGCTGTTCGCCAGAAGCATTATTATACCTCGGACAATTTGCCAAGTAGTGATCAGTGCTACCACATCTGAAACAACCACCAGTGAGCCATATACACTCACCCGAATGGCGCTTCCTGCAGTGAGAACATTCAGGCATAACATCTGTCCTAGTTTGCCAGAACCCATACTCATAGCAGAACCCTGCGTCGTGCCTCTCGAAGCCGGGCTTGAAGATGACTCATCCTATCGGTTTCGGGACCTTTGACACGAGGATGAAGATGATCCAGATCCACCACGAGGGGGATTCCTCCTCTGAGCTCTCTCTCAGAACCGACTCTGACCTCTCGGTCCGCACTGCAGTTTACACAGTCTGATAATATCCATCACCCAGAGTACTCATCGGTGAAATTAGCATAACCCTTAAAGACTCATTCAATCCAGTCTCAAAATGCCTACATTGAAACACCTCAGTCAGGACACCCTCAGGAGCATACTTGTCCAATCTGTTAAATTCCTTCTCAAGCTCTGGAACCGACAACGCCCTCTGCTTCAGACTCAAAAACTATGCCCACTTGGCATCCTTGTACTCCCGAGTCACATACTTACTCGTAAATTCCCTATCAAAGAACTCCCATGTGACTGGGTCAGGAAACTGGGGATGCCTTCGAACCAACTTCCATCAGTCATAGGCGGATCCTTGTAACAAAGCCACCACACACTCTACTCGCCTCTCCTAAGGACACCGAATCTCATCCAAGGCTCGTTCTACCTTCTCTAACCACTTCTCAACATACTCTAATTCGTCCAAACCAATCCCATAAAAGTCCTCTGTACCAGCCTTTCTCAAATTCCTAGTAGGGACTCTAGGAGCGGTCACACTCTAATGACTCTAGCCATGTCCTGCGAAATCTTCAACATGACCTCAAAGGGCATGGCTGCAGCCTCAGGTTGCGCCCTAACAGGTTAAGCCGACCCAGACACAGAAGGATCGACTGCTTGAGGGTAGAGGACAACCGCATCAGCCAACACAGTCCTAGACAGATATCTATGCACAATAATCACCCAAAAAATGCCTAAACCAGGGCTCTGATACCAAAACCTGTAACACCCCTACCCATACGTAGGCGAACCCATCCGCAAGGGAGTGAGATGCCGTACGAGCAGGGGTGTCACCATACAGAGGATACAGAATCATACATTCAAACACATGATACATACTAAAATACAGCGAAAATAAAAACTTTCAAAAACATCAAAATGATCATTTAATAATATAACTAAAATTCACTACATTAATGTTCTGATCACAAAAGGCAATACAAAATAATTACATAACCAAAATATACAATGCAGAAGCTTACAAAACGATGTACAATAGGGAGTTCTATTACAAAAGAATCATGCTACAAAAATAAAGCACTAGCACTAATCCCTCTGTGTTGGTTTGACTTGCGGCGACTCTCCCAAGAGCTATACACCTTCCGCACCTGCACGGTTGAAACCACCGTGCTAAGCGATAACGCTTAGTGGGGAAACAAACAATAATATATGGACAGCCATTCACAATGGTCGTCAAGGCAAATCACGTACATAATGGCATACTAAATATCGTCAAATATAATCACAATAGAATTCCATACATCACCATTCAAAGGTTCAATAAATACAATCATATGCCAACATGTTTGTAAACTCATATAAGAGTCATTCAAATTCAGATGCTCATAAACATACACATTAGGGTTTGCATACTTTTGATCATATCAGAACAATTCATAACACTTGCTGACTCAAAGTAGTGGATAACGAGTAAATGCGTAGAGTACCTTATAGGTACGAATCATCATATGGTGGTATGGTACCTTACGGGTATGAATCGAAAAACAGTATCACTTTATCTCTTTTCAAAACATTTTACAGAGAAAACTTAAACAAGATTCAAACAAGTAGAAGTTCGCAAGGAACTAAACGGGGACCTGATCAAGGTCCAGAACAGTATAGAGGCTGCAGCAAAAGGACTCTTTTAGGCATGCCTAGCTATCCACTAGACTGACTCTTGCAGGTCATGCATAATTCATTAATTCACTTAAATAAGATTCATATGACTATACATGTATAATAAACCCAATTATACTTATATGCTTCATAAAATAGTCCAAGAATAATTCTAATAACATCACAAGTTCGGAAAATAAATATCGAAAATCACACAAGAAAACATAATTTTTGAAACAAGGGGTGTCGTGCTCGCGATAGAGGCATAACTTGCCTCCCTATCGCGATCGCGGCAGTCCTCGCGTTCTCGCAAAGACATAAACACACCTCACTGTCATGCTCGTGATGATCGTCGCGCTTGCGACAGTGAGCTACCAACAGAGGCTGTCGCGCTCACGCACAGGCGCGCGCTCGCGACAGGGAACTACCCCGAACTATCTGGCAGCCGAGCGCTCTGTCGCGCTCGCGACAGAGAGCTCTTGTTGCGAGCTTGGCAGCTCAGTTCGCTCGGCAGTCCAACCCGCACGGCAGTCGAGCACCCTATCACGCTAACGACAGAGAGCTCCCGCTGTGAGCGTTCGCCAGTCCCGCTGTGAGCGTTCGCCAGTCCCGCCGTTCGGCCACGCAAATCCGCTCGGCCTAGGGCAAGAGCTGAATTCACCGAGCCTTGTCACGACCTCGTGACAGTGTCGCGCTTGTGACAGCGTCGTGATTTCCAGCTCTTGCATGAATTTCTGCAGATTTCCTCACTCTCAAATCACCCAAATCTCCAAACTCAAACATGAATCACCTCAACTTTACCTTACCTTTCAAACAACTTTTCCAGCACCACAATTAATATAAACCACAATTTAAATCCACATTTAACTTCCCCTCCTTTACCAATCTCTTTAATACCCATGACAAAGGCCGACCCAAATTTGAGAAGTACCTCTGTTTCACACCTGTTGCCGACACCTCAACTATCTTCCCACTTCTATTGCCACTGTCGGAACTAGCTGACTTGCTTGCCTGTAGACATCGGGTCCCGAGTCGGGTTTGATGTCAAAAAGTGATTTTGGGTCCATAGTAATTCCCTCCGAAAAAATAAAAATATATAATATAGATTAGGTAGATAAAATTAGAAGTTAATTATTAATGTTGGGTTAATTTAATTTATTAATATTGTAAGTTTAATTATATAATTAAAATGCATGAAATATTAAAGATTAATTAGTTAATATGTGAAGTGTTTAATTAATTAGATAAATTATATGATATATTAAATAGATTAAATATATTAAGATGTAAAATATGTAATGTAATTAATATGTAATGTTTAATTAATATGTAATGTTTAAATTAATTAATGTGTGTTATTTAATTAAGTTAAAGTAATTAAAAACTAAAAATGGAGGAAATTACCATTATGACCCAAGAACCAACCCTAATTTTAGGGTATAAGAAGAAAAGAATGGAGGGAAATGAGGGGGCTCTCTCCTTCGGCAACTAGGAAAAATTAGAAAGAAAAAAGAAAACTGAGAGCAAGAGGAGAGGGAGCTCTCTCGGCTGGGAAAAAACACAGAAAGACCAAAGAAAAAGAAATTAAAAGAAGAAAGAAATAAGAAAGAGGAGGAGAATGACCAAGGTAAACCCACAGACCCACGACGCCGGATCGGAGGAAGAAAAGAGAAAGAGGAAAGGGAGAAGGCGCTGCTCCCGCCGGCCAACTGCCACCGTCCACGGCGACACGCGCCCCACCACCGGGCAGAGGAGACCGAGGCACACCAGCCGGCATCGACCAGCCACCGCCACTCGCCGGAAAAAGCCAGATCGGCGAGAGAGGGGCAGCGGCTTTGCAATCGTTTTCCGGCGAGCCTGCGATGTCGTCCGGCGCGTGGACATCGGCAGGGAGCTCAGCGTGCAGCAATCTACCTTCTGGCATGGGTGGTGTTGACCACCTCCCCTCTAGCGAAGCTCCGGCGATCGGTAAATCTTTTTCCCTTTTTTATATTTTTTTTTCTTTTTTATTTATTTATTATTATTATTATTATTATTATTATTATTATTTAATATTCTGAATTATTATTATTATTTATTATTATTATTATTATTATTATTATTATATTTATTTATTATTCTGTTTTAATATTATATTTATTATTATTATTATTATTATTATCATTAATATTATTATTGTCTAATTTGTGTATTATTAGTATTTTGTGTTATGTTAATATTAATATTATTATTGTTATCTATTTATGTTTATTATTAATTAATATTTACTATTATCATTATATTTATTTTATTATTATTGTTATTATTATTATTATAATTATTATGATTATTGTTGTTATATTATACTATTACTATTATTACTATTATTAATATCATAATTATTATATTTATTTATTCTTATTTAGTTTTCTATTTTTATATTATTATTTTACTAATATTAATTTTATGCTATTGCTTATTATTCTCACTATTGTTATTAGTATATTATTATTACCATTATTATCATTTTGTTCATATTACTATCAGTACATTGAATTATTATTTTATCCATTCATAATTACTATCATTATTTTATTTATTTATTATTCATCATTATTTTATGATACTATTATTAGCACTTTTATTTTCATTGGATTATTATAATTATCATTTATATTGCATATCCATTAATTACACTAAATTAACTATCAATTTATTTCATTAATAATTTGTTTAATTAATTATTCATTTATCGATTTATTTATCATTTAATTTAATTTAATCCATTATTAACTTTAATTATTTTTCCAATTTACTTTGTTCAATCATTCATTTGTTTATTTATTTATTCAATTGTTTATTTATTCATGATTAACAAATATCATTTTTCTATTTTGACTGCAATGCGGGAGGCATGTGGTTTTTCTAAGAAGTATGGTCGGAACAGGTAAATTAGGATGAATTTATTTATTTATTCGAAAAATATGTAATTACTATTTTATTTCATTTTATGTATTTGTGGTCTGTAATAATAAAATGATTTTCGACCGCTCTTAAAAAGAACCACCACACAAATATTTTATACTAAATCGAATATTTGTTAACAAAACTGGACCAACGTCCTCGTTTTCATACCAAACTAAAAGATCTAAACCGATTTGAGAATTCTATACTTTTTTGTAAAATGAATATTTGGGAACCAACGTTCCCATCTAAATGAATAACCCGTTTTATGCATGTATTACACTCTTTGCAATGAGGGTTGTATTCTGCCCTTAGTATTATTGTAATTTTATTTTATGCTTTTTACGCTTTAATTCTATTTTATCTTACGCTCTTAAATGGATAAATGCGCCTTCAATCAATTACATCGTGTGGAGAGAGAGCGAATTAATGATAATTAAATTTTGATCATAAAATAATCGAGGTAAAAATAGATGAGAAATCCCGAACCCAGCTCTGGTCTTTGGGCTCAAAGAGGCTAGAGGTCTACCCTCCAAGACACCTTTTTGTGCCACGAGACTTTAGCGCTAATCCTAGGCTCCTTAGGGCGAGAGGTTTACCTTCCAAGACCCCTCTGGCTGGCCCAAAATGGATACTAAGCGCAGTCTTAGGCTCTCCGAGGCGAGAGAAACTTTCCCAATGTTCTATTGGGTGGCGACTCCATGAAACCTCCTTGTTGCCCAACATAGATACACTTGCGATTTATTGCAAGCTGTTAACGGACCCACAAATGCCCCGATTGCCCTCAAGCGGGCGGTCCATGGGTGGCCGCGGGGATCCGGCGCGCGTTACAGTGGCGACTCCACTAGGGACGTTTATGGTTCGAGATTTCAATTTGAAAATACCTCATTTAACATTTATGATTAAAATTTAATTCATAAATTTGCTTTCTCTCAAATTTGCATTCGCATATCATTAGAGCCTTAGAATACGCTAGTTTGGTCCCTCTTTTAACCCCGGTGCGTTCCTGAAGCACGATCCCATTTTCACTCAATTTGGGGAAGTGTTAAGGATAATCACCAGCCCAAGCCTCGTACCTAAATGGTATATCAAATGGTGACCCGATCGGTCGTTACGCTCGTGATGAGCTAGACCCGTCGGCAGGGATCATGCTTGGGTAGCCCTAAAATTTCATCACCCATGACCAAAGCCCATGTAATGCCAATAGATACTTTCCCTATGTGGTATGAACCATAATACATTGCTTGTTACATGGATCAATATGTATTGGACAAATCCAGATAATTTGACTGATCACTTAATCAAAGGCTTTCATGCCCCGATAGGTCTGTGTCAATTTATTCGGACTGTCTAAATACATGATGATCATAACCCATGCGCTTATGCATTACTTAAGAGAGGTTATACTGCCGGTTTTTCACCGTACACCATACGCGCCCATTGGGTTCCCCGCTAACCCATGGGCCAAGCCCACCTAGGACAGAGACCACACGACCTCGTGTGTGGGGGCAATAAGGTTGGAAGAATTTACTGCTTGCATGTGGTTATTATTGATGTATTGTATATTCATGTCATTTATACACATAACTTTTTTATCATTTCCCATATATATATACATCTTTTCCTGTGCATAAAATTATTACATGTACATATCATTCTGTGTATAGTTTTTCACGAATTTCAATGTATCATTCATACACAAATAAATTTTTTGTATCTCCTCCTTATATATACATTACTTCCTGTGCATAAAATTATTACATGTACATATCATTCTGTGCATAGTTTTTCACGAATTTCAATGTATCATTCATACAAAAATAAATTTTTTGTATCTCCTCCTTATATATACATCACTTCCTGTGCATAAAATTATTACATGTACATATCATCCTGTGTATAGTTTTTCACGAATTCCAATGTATCATTCATACACAAATAAATTTTTTTGTATATCCTCCTTATGTATACATCACTTCCTGTGCATAAAATTATTACATGTACATATCATCCGATGTATAGTTTTTCATATGTTTCAATGTATCATTGTAATCTCTTTCAGATGCTATATATTATTTATTGCACAACATGACCATGCATTGCGCATTATTCATGCATCATTCTAACCCTTTGTTTTTCAGCCACTGTAGATCACGTGCTTGGGTGGTTTAGAGACTCCGGTAGTCGTTCGAAGAGCGGTCAGAGTTTACATTGATTGACAAAGAGTTAATATCCTCACTAGAGTGTCAAAAGGTATTAGGAATGGCTGACCCTTCACAACTGAATGAAGAGGCTCGTGCCCTGATTGCCCAAGAGATGGATAGAAGGTTTGAAGAGCTGGAAGAAAGATTATTGGTTGTCATTAAAGAAAGAATGGATGCCATGGCATTGGTTCTCCAATCTCAGCTTATGGCAGCGTCTCCTAACCAAGTGAAGCCAGCCACTACTGAGGAGGCTCATACAGCGACTGCTGCAGTATCTTTCATTCCTTCTGGGACCAAAGGTGAGAGGTCACTGGATTCACCAGATGAGCAAGGACGAAATAGAAGGCCTACTTTAGAACATGACATTATGCCCGAAGAGGATGAGGACCCTGCAGTCACTTATATTCTAAAAGGTGAAACCTCAGGAAGTCTCGACAATAGTAAGGTAAATGTCAAGGCTACAGAAATTTCAGCCACTGGAGTAGCCCGATCCCACCTCATTGTCTTGGGTAAGCCATTGTCTTAGCACTTCACCCGTCTTGTTAAGAAAGGAAAGTTGCAACCCTTGCCAGCTGGGCCTGCCCCAAGTCAGGGAAAGCCTAAGCGCGGAACAGACCGGTATTGTGCGTATCACCAATACATTGGGCATAGAACAGACTACTGTCGTCACCTGAAAGATCGCATCCAAGAACTGGTGTCAGACCCAGAAAAAGGAAAGACGGTAGGAACACCAACGACGGAAGTAAGGCAAAGGCATTTTTCTAATTTGGGCAGATCATTGTCTTGGGTTCTTGAGAGGTTGATAAAGGAGGGGGTATTGCAGCCATTGTCAACTAGGCCTGCTAGAAGCCAAGGACAACCTGGTCATAAGGAAGACGAGTATTGTGCCTACCACCAGCACACCGGGCATACTACAGATTATTGCAAAGCCTTAAGACACGTTATCCAAGATCTGATTGATTCCAACAAGATCTCTGACCCAGAGAAGCGGGAGGGAAGGAATAAGGTGGACTAAGCGCCTAGGTGGAAAGGCAAAATGGTTTTCAAGGATGAGGATAGACCATCAGCCGCGGTAGCTGTGTTGGCAGGAGCAGAAGTTGATTAGCTATTTAGAATGTTCTTTTTATTTTTGAACTATTTAGTAATGACATTTTGATTTCACTAATATGATGAATGGTTTGGCTTACTTGTGTTATATCTCTTATGATTTCATCATGCATCATAGCACACCCAGGCATACTACCACCATGACATGCATAAAAAAAAAAACAAATCAAAATAATGCATTCATAATGTATCATAGGATGTACATATCAACATACTCACATTGCATATGTGCATAAACATTGTGTGCTAGGTCACACACATACCGTTGCATATCATAGAGTACACATATTAGCATATATCATTAGGTCGGTCATTATACATATCATGCACTACAGACATCTTGCATCTTTCACATTGCGAGCCATATTATGAACGTGCATTATCATGCATGCGATATGCCATGCACATATGAATCTTGCATCATGCATGTTAGTCGCTGTATATACCATACCATGTTTTCGTAGGCATACCATGTAAATACACATGTTTTGTAAACCATTTCATTTCTTGCAACCACTTTTGTCTCATCTCATGTGCATTATTTGTATATATTTTGCACTTCTATATACGTGAGTTTTGCCACTCCTCGCGACTCATTGGTGCACATTACCATGCTAGGTCGTTTTCACCTTACATCATGCATTCGTATCTTGTCTAAATCATGCCATGTCCACATGTACCATATATCATGAACATTCATCCCCATATTGTGCCATAGGTTGTACTCATGCTTTCATCGTATACATGTATATTGGAAAGTTATGCATGCACGCCAATTATCATGCAGTGTTTACACACATTTTTTCGCGGGTGTTTTACACACACACATCTTTGCACATATTTCATGTACGCATTTTTATATAAATATTTTTACACATGTTTCGCACATACAGTTCCTTACACGCATTGCTAATATACATGACGCTATTGCATATGCCATTCAATATATATGATTTTTAACGCATAGTTTGTGCATATTAAAAAAAAAAGAACAAAAAAAAAAAAAGAGTTTTTGTGCCTACACGATTTTTGTGCATATACATTTTTGATAGAATAAAAATATTTTTGTGTTAAGCTGTATCCTAAAATGCTGACAAGTTTGCACCTCATTAAGGTACCTCTGATTCACGGTTCGACTCTGCCTAAGTAGTTCTCAACTATGAATGGATTTGATCTTAACTCTAGAAATCTGAGTTTCATTCCACTTTGAATTAAGTAAGAGGTATATATGTTTGGTCTTTAAGAGCTAGATCACGTGAAAATATTTGACTATATCATGTAATGTCTAAATTTCGAGCACTTTTGGCCCGTTTTGAAAACAAAACTGAAAAAACTAGTTGCAATTAGGGGATTGGATGAAAACTCACTAAGAGCACTAGAACCTTTCCAATTACCCGTCAAAGCGACCCCTGGATAAGGCTAAATCTAGAAAATGATTTAGGCAACTATTTCTTTGTATAGCTCTCTAAATGACCAATTCCTACCCTTATTTTGCAATCGCTTGATAGCCCCTTGAGCTTTTATTTTGGTATGCTAAACGCGTGCCAGTTTTGTTGTTATATACATTAAAACTACCTTTTGCCTAAAATGATTTTGGCTTCCCCTTAGAAGAATGGCCGCTCTAGTAAAGATGGATGCACATTACGATATTCTCTTGAGCTATCAAAAATTGTCCCAGCAAAAGTGGGTTTACACTTCTGAAAGAGATTTTTAATCATTGATGATCTTTGAGGCTTGACCATTGGCAATCCTTTGGGGCATCAAAAATTCACCTTGATAAGAATGGGTCTGCACTTCGAGAAGAAAATTTCAATCATAGATAATTTTTTGGGGTTACCAAAAATTGCCCCGATGAAAATGGATTTGCACTTTGGGGAAAAGAGCCTCAATTTTTTACAATTCTTTGAGCTACCAATAATCACCCTGATAAGGATAGGTTTACCCCTTGAGAAAGATTTTTAATTATCGATAATTTTTGGGCTACACATTTGGAAAGGGGTTTGAATCATCGATAAACCTTTTGTGTAGTTAGAGATATGAGCTTGCGAAGAGAAAAACAAAAAAAATAGAAAAAAAACAAGAAGCAAAAATAAATAAAAGAAATTGAAGAGAGAAATTGAAGAAAAAAATTGAAGAAAAAAAAAATAGAAGAAAAAAAGAAGAAAATAAAAAAGAAGAAAAAAAAAGAAAAATGGTAGGGTCCAAGATAGTACCCCTTGACGAGTTTGGTAGCTATCTTTTTTAGCTTAATTTTTATGCTGAGCCTGATGAGATCAAGTATTACCAATTTCAAATTCAAGAGTATCTAGATAGTATAAAATTGGGGTTGGGAATGGTCCTTCCATCCGTCGAATGAACGCTGCGGCCATTTTTCTCTAATGACCTGAGCCTCCTTTGATAGCCAATTACCTGAGCCTAACATTACAACCAAAGTAAGACCTATTGATTCTTGGTTTGGCCTTATCTAACTAGCGGAGATGACCTTCTAGTAAGGTTTGGTACGTAGGAAGAGGCGTATGGTGTCTCTTGAGCTTCAAGCGGGAAGCCACGAGTGCATTTGCATTCGAGTTGAGTCTCGTCTCCAAAGTTGCAACTAGAATTTGCTTTCAAGTGATGAAAAACTCTGTTTTGGCCTTTGCACATACACACAGAGATCGCATGGTATGCCTCGTATTCACATGCTGATTTAGTAAACATCGATACTTACGTGTTTACTTTCTTGCACTTCATTGGGAATGACTCCTGAATTCTTTTGATGAGATTGAATCAGTTGAGAATGTGGTTCATTCAGTATGCTCAAAGGCAGACAGAAACTCGAGTTTGAGGTACCTAATAGGTTGCACTCATTTTACAATCTTGGGGTATTTCTTATCACTACCCATGAAAATGATACTTTGCGTACACTCCCAACAATATTCTTTGTACATATGCTTTTTGCAAATGTTTTTACACATAATTGTAGCAAATATTCTCAATAAATAGTTTTACATGTACAATTCTTGGTGCATGTCTTCTGGCATAAGAGCTTTAGCGAATACATTTCATAAGTGCTTTTGACGCATGTGGCTCTTTATGGGCATGTCCTTTGCCAGCATCTTGCATCCACATTTTTTGCATGCATTCAATACACATATATGTGATTTTTCCTACATATGTTTCATACACATAGTTGTATGTGCACACATCGCACACACCCAATTCCTTACATAGCTTTCATGTATATAACATATCCCACCTATCTTTGCATATGATTTTTTACATCTATGCTGATGAATGACTCTTTACCACATGCATGATCATTTGCATGCATGGTCATTTGCACATAGTTTGCATACATAATCCCTTGTATATATTTATCACGCATGAACTTTTGCATGTCTCTCTCATTCATGATCATTTGCAAACATGTTAGAATAATGATGCTTAGCACATGTTCCATAATCTTCCACATGGATATAAGCCATTGGCATATATGACATAAGCATAAGCATTTTAGGGTCATAGTCCTTTGCATGTCATTTCATAAATGCATAGCCTTTCACATGCATTCCATTCATACATGGTGTCCAACGCACACTAGATAGTATGCATCAGTCCCACGTAGACAAGCTTAAATCCTCTGAAAAGGCAAGTCTCCAAAGCCTTCTCAAAAGGCAATTCTCAAGCCCTCTGAAAAAGCGATTCTTAATCAACCAAAATTCTCTCCGGGGGCAAGTCAACCTAAGTCCTCTCAAGAGGCAAAGCAAATCAACCAAAGTCCTCTCCAGGGCAATCAGTTCTCTAAGTCCTCTCAAGAGGCGATTCTTATCCCTCTGCATACATTTCTCATGCTTGAACATTTGCATGCATAGCTTTTCACATGCATTCCATGCATACATGGTGCTCGACACTCCTCTCAAAGTCCTCTGAAGAGGCATAAAAAGAAAAAGAATCCCTCAAGTCCTCTGAAGGGGAAAAATTTCTAAGTCCTCCGAGGGGGCGAGGTAAAATTTGAGAGCTCTGAGTAGGCAAAATCTCAAAGTCATCTGAGTGGGCAAAACTTTTCAGTCCTCTGAGGAAGTAAAGATCTCAAAGTCCTCTGAAGAGGCGAAATCTGAAGCAGGAAGCAAGCCTATTCCTGCATGCCATGCCGGGGGCAAGCAGGTAAGTTTTTTCTATCATAAGTTGTACGCTCACACACATCACACAAAGTGTACAAAATCCGAATTCAAATGTATATATACATTTTACACACATGCTCACATACACACACAATATTTTATATATATTGCCATGTACGTGACTCAGGGGAAAGGTCCAAATAGAACCCATGCTTAAAGGTGATCCAAATGATGGGTTCAGCTCAACGTTGTCAGGCACTACCCAGAAAAGCAAGCCTGTCCACGCTGTGCCGGAAGGCAATTAGTGAGCATCAAAGCCTCCCAGTGAGCATTAAAGCCTCCCAGTGAGCATCAAAGTCTCCCAGTGAGCGTCAACTGACAGCGACTCCAACAGGCAGGTGCCGCTACAGGTACGTATCTCTTTTTAATTTACCTTACAAATTTGCATCTTCCTTTTTCAGAAAAAAGATAGTTCAAGATAAATATCAGCGATAGAGCAGATCGCAATCGGGACTGCAGTTAGAGAACACTGCATCTCACAATCGAGGTTGTAGTCAGAGAGCACTGCACCTCATAAGGCGGGACTGCAGTTAGAGAACACTGCATCTCACAATCGAGGTTGTAGTCAGAGAGCACTGCACCTCACAAGGCAGGACTGCAGTTAGAGAACAATGCATCTCACAAATCGAAGATGTAGTTAGAGAACACCACTCTTCACATCAAGATCACGGTCAGAGAGTACCTTGTCTCACGGTTCACGCGGCAGCCAGAGAGTGCTACGCGCCTTGCAGACCGAATGGGGGTTAGCAGGGGAACTTCAGATCAAAGCTGCAGTTAGAGAACACTGCTCTTCATACCGAGATTGTAACCGGAGAGTGCTGCATCTCACGGTTCACGCGGCAGTCAGAGAGCGCTACGCACCTTGCAGATCGGATGGGGGTTAGCAAGGGAACTTCAGATCGAAGCTATGGTTAGAAAAACACCGCTCTTCCCATCGGGATTGTAGCCAGAGAGTGCTGCATCTCACGGTTCACGCGACAGCCAGAGAGTGCTACGCACCTTGAAGATCGGATGGGGGTTAGCAAGGGAACTTCAGATCGAAGCTGCAGTTAGAGAAACACTGCTCTTCACACCGAGTTTGTAGCCAGAGAGCGCTACATCTCTTCAACCCTACGCAAGCCGAGACGAGGCCAGCAGAAGCAGAAGCTGCAGTTAGAGAAACACTGCTCTTCACACCGAGTTTGTAGCCAAACTACATCTCCTCAACCCTGCGCAAGCCGAGATGAGGCCAGCAGAAGCAGAAGCTGCGGTTAGAGAAACACTGCTCTTCACATCGAGATTACAGTCAGAGAGTACTGCATCTCACAACTCCGTGCAGGCCGAGACGAGGCTAGTGGAACACTGGTGGTAGAACAGACCACATATCGAGATTACAGTCAGAGAGTGCTGCATCTCACAAACTCCGTGTAGGCCGAGACGAGGCTAGTGGAACACTGGTGGTAGAACAGACCACAGATTGAGATTACAGTCAGAGAGTGCTGCATCTCACAAACTCCACGCAGGCCGAGATGAGGCTAGTGGAACACTGGTGGTAGAACAGACCACAGATCGAGGTTGCAGTTAGAGAGTGCTGCATCTCACAAACTCTGCGCAGGCCGAGATGAGGCTAGCGAAACACTGATGGTAGAATAGATCACAGATCGGGGTTGTAGTCAGAGAGCACTACATCTCACCAAAGCTGCGTGAACCGAGACGAGGCCAGCAGAAACAGGTCTAGACGAGACCGGTAAGGGTACATCTACCTGTGCAGCAAGGTAAGGTCCGGCATCCCCAGGTATGTAATTCTCTCTCTTCTTCCTTTGAATTTTGGCTCACCTAGGTGTCTACCACTAGCTTCTCCAAAATTAGGGGCAACTGTAGACATCGGGTCCCGAGTCGGGTTTGATGTCAAAAAGTGATTTTGGGTCCTTAGTAATTCCCTCCGAAAAAATAAAAATATATAATATAGATTAGGTAGATAAAATTAGAAGTTAATTATTAATGTTGGGTTAATTTAATTTATTAATATTGTAAGTTTAATTAGATAATTAAAATGCATGAAATATTAAAGATTAATTAGTTAATATGTGAAGTGTTTAATTAATTAGATAAATTATATGATATATTAAATAGATTAAATATATTAAGATGTAAAATATGTAATGTAATTAATATGTAATGTTTAATTAATATGTAATGTTTAAATTAATTAATGTGTGTTATTTAATTAAGTTAAAGTAATTAAAAACTAAAAATGGAGGAAATTACCATTATGACCCAAGAACCAACCCTAATTTTAGGGTATAAGAAGAAAAGAATGGAGGGAAATGAGGGGGCTCTCTCCTTCGACAACTAGGAAAAATTAGAAAGAAGAAAGAAAACTGAGAGCAAGAGGAGAGGGAGCTCTCTCGGCTGGGAAAAAACACAGAAAGACCAAAGAAAAAGAAATCAAAAGAAGAAAGAAATAAGAGAGAGCAAGGCAAAAGAAAAAGGAAATCAAAAGAAGAAAGAAATAAGAAAGAGGAGGAGAAGGACCAAGGTAAACCCACATACCCACGACACTGGATCGGAGGAAGAAAAGAGAAAGAGGAAAGGGAGAAGGCGCTGCTCCCGCCGGCCAACCGCCACCGTCCACGGCGACACGCGCCCCACCACCGGGCAGAGGAGACCGAGGCGCACCAGCCGGCATCGACCAGCCACCGCCACTCGCCGAAAAAAGCCAGATCGGCGAGAGAGGGGCAGTGGCTTTGCAATCATTTTTCGGCAAGCCTGCGACGTCGTCCGGCGCGTGGATACCGGCGGGGAGCTTAGCGTGCGGTGATCTACCTTCCGGCATGGGTGGTGTTGACCACCTCCCCTCCGGCGAAGCTCCGACGACCGGTAAGTCTTTTTCCCTTTTTTATATTTTTTTTTCTTTTTTATTTATTATTATTATTATTATTATTTAATATTCTGAATTATTATTATTATTATTTATTATTATTATTATTATTATTATTATTATTATTATTATTATTATTATTCTGTTTTAATATTATATTTATTATTATTATTATTATCATTAATATTATTATTGTCTAATTTGTGTATTATTAGTATTTTGTGTTATGTTAATATTAATATTATTATTGTTATCTATTTATGTTTATTATTAATTAATATTTACTATTATCAATATATTTATTTTATTATTATTGTTATTATTATTATTATGATTATTGTTGTTAAATTATATTATTACTATTATTACTATTATTAATATCATAATTATTATATTTATTTATTCTTATTTAGTTTTCTGTTTTTATATTATTATTTTACTAATATTAATTTTATGCTATTGCTTATTATTCTTATTATTGTTATTAGTATATTATTATTACCATTATTATCATTTTGTTCATGTAACTATCAGTACATTGAATTATTATTTTATCCATTCATAATTACTATCATTATTTTATTTATTTATTATTCATCATTATTTTATGATACTATTATTAGCACTTTTATTTTCGTTGGATTATTATAATTATCATTTATATTGCATATCCATTAATTACACTAAATTAACTATCAATTTATTTCATTAATAATTTGTTTAATTAATTATTCATTTATCGATTTATTTATCATTTAATTTAATTTAATCCATTATTAACTTTAATTATTTTTCCAATTTACTTTGTTCAATCATTCATTTGTTTATTTATTTATTCAATTGTTTATTTATTCATGATTAACAAATATCATTTTTCTATTTTGACTGCAATGCGGGAGGCATGTGGTTTTTCTAAGAAGTATGGTCGGAACAGGTAAATTAGGATGAATTTATTTATTTATTCGAAAAATATGTAATTACTATTTTATTTCATTTTATGTATTTGTGGTCTGTAATAATAAAATGATTTTCGACCGCTCTTAAAAAGAACCACCACACAAATGTTTTATACTAAATCGAATATTTGTTAACAAAACTGGACCAACGTCCTCGTTTTCATACCAAACTAAAAGATCTAAACCGATTTGAGAATTCTATACTTTTTTGTAAAATGAATATTTGGGAACCAACGTTCCCATCTAAATGAATAACCCGTTTTATGCATGTATTACACTCTTTGCAATGAGGGTTGTATTCTGCCCTTAGTATTATTGTAATTTTATTTTATGCTTTTTACGCTTTAATTCTATTTTATCTTACGCTCTTAAATGGATAAATGCGCCTTCAATCAATTGCATCGTGTGGAGAGAGAGCGAATTAATGATAATTAAATTTTGATCATAAAATAATCGAGGTAAAAATAGATGAGAAATCCCGAACCCAGCTCTGGTCTTTGGGCTCAAAGAGGCTAGAGGTCTACCCTCCAAGACACCTTTTTGTGCCACGAGACTTTAGCGCTAATCCTAGGCTCCTTAGGGCGAGAGGTTTACCTTCCAAGACCCCTCTGACTGGCCCAAAATGGATACTAAGCGCAGTCTTAGGCTCTCCGAGGCGAGAGAAACTTTCCCAATGTTCTATTGGGTGGCGACTCCATGAAACCTCCTTGTTGCCCAACATAAACGCACTTGCAATTTATTGCAAGCTGTTAACGGACCCACAAATGCCCCGATCGCCCTCAAGCGGGCAGTCCCATGGGCGGCCGCAGGGATCCGGCGCGCGTCATATTGCCCCTTGATTAGTATAGCCCTTCTTGGCATATGCCTCACTACTTGCCCTCCTGGCCATGTATTCACCCTCTGCCTCTATAGCAATGTCCTTCAAGGACTCCCAAACTTTCAGCCCCTTCATTTTCAGTCCATCACTAAGGTATGGGCTGCCATTTCGAATGAACAATAGGATCTGATCAGGCGTATCAGGTTTGCGCTTCATCTCCATAACTCGGTTACTCCACCGAGTGAGGTACTCATGAAAAGCCTCCCCAGTCTTTTGCTGTAGTAGCTCCAAATTCTTTAACGTGACCTCTATCCGGGTGCTGCAATTATATTGCTTTAGAAACTCTTCGGCCAATAAGTCCCAGTCTTCCTTGGACCTTCTGTCCAGCCCATGGTACCAATCAAGGGCAGCCCCCGTGAGGTTCAAGCAAAAGTATTCTATCTTTTGCTTCCTTGTCAAGGTCGTTCCCTTCATGACCAGTGAATACTGCTTAATGTGCGCAGCAGGGTGAGAAGTGCCATCAAACTTGGGAATGTCAGGCATCTTGAAGTTCTGAGGGATCAAATCATCATCGTCCAGCTCTTGATCCTCAGGGTTCATTCCCCTTCCTACCGTCAATATCCTCGTCATGGCTTCAATCTTCTCCTCCAACTTTTTCCACATCGCCTTCTCCAGCTTGGGCGACTTCCCCTTTATTACCATCGGCTCTTCTTGCTCATCTTCTGATAAGTCAACCCCAGATTTAGGGCCTTCTCTGCACTCAACAGGTACTAGTGCTATTGGCTCAATAGCGGGTGGGTCAGCTGCAGCAGGGGGATCCTCCCTAACAGCTCCTTGTTCATCTTACCCCCTAATCGAAGCAACAGCCTGTTGCCCCACAAGTGGGGCTAAGGTAGTAGCCGGGTTACCCATCATCGCCATCATTCTGGCCTCAAACTCTTTCATTTTCCTCCCTACCTCTTCAGCAATCATTGCTCGGGTTTCATTAGACCCACTTGATTGGTTAGTCATACTTATCTCAGCTGATGATTCGGAAGACAATATCTCACTACCCTCTGAAAGAGAATCTGAACTCTGATCTGACACTAACTCTGGTAATCCAAAGAGTAAAATCCTTCTTAGCCGACCGTTAGGACCTCTAAACCACCTGGACGAATCTATGATGGCTGCAGAATACACCTCATTAGGATAATGCATGATTGAAATGCAATGCATGGTTGTGCTGATGCAGCATAGACAAACACATGCAAGCAGATAGATCCTTCCAACCTTATCTCTTCCACACACGAGGTAGTGTAGTATCTTTCCTAGGTGGGCTTTATCCAAGTGTTACCAGGGAACCCATTGGACACGTATGGTGCATGGTGAAAAGCGGACAGCATAACATCTCTTGCCTAATGTACATACATATGGGTTTTTGGCCATTATGTATTTAAAGATCTCAATTAGATCAAGATGGGCCCACCGGGGCATAAAAGCCTTTGATGAAAGACCCTTTAATTTAACTGATTTTGTTCAATATATGATGGCCCACGTAGCAAGCATGAAAGTATCTATTTCCATTACATGAGCTTTGGTAAAAGGTAGTGATACTTTAGGGCTACCCTAGCATGGTCCCTGCCAGTGGGTCTAGCTCATCATGGGAATAATGACCGATTGGGTCTCCATTTGATATACCACAAGGTACGAGGCTTGGGCCAGTGATTATCCTTAACACTTCCCCACATTGAGTGAACGTAAGGTCGTGATTTGGGAATGCACCGGGGCCAGAATAAGGACCAAACTAGCATAGTTCTAAGGCTCTAATGAAATGCTATGAAATTTCAAAAAGGGATAAAATTTTTAAATTAAAACTCAATTATAATTAATAACCAAGGTACTTTCGAATCAAAGTCTCTTAGGTCCCAAGTGGAGTCGCCACTTTGATGGGCACCGAACCTTGGGGGTGCCCCGAACGCCCGCTTTTAGGGCGATCGAGAGAGGTTCATAAAACTTGTAAGAAATTACAAGTGCGTCCATTTTGGGCAACAAGGAGGTTTCTTGGAGTCTCCACCCAATAGAACATTGGGAAAGGTTGTCTAGCCTCAGCGAGTCTAAGACAGCGCTGCTATGTCCATTTTGGGCAAGCTAGAGAGGTCTTGGAGGCACCATCCTAATAGAACATTAGGATGGCTCTCTCGCCTCGTGGAGCCCAGGACTATGCAAGTTGGGCCTTTTTTCGGGACACAAGAGGTGTCTTGGAGGCCCTACCCCAATAGAACATTGAGGTGGCCCTCTCGCCTTGTTGAGCCCAAAGACCAGAGAAGGTTCAGGACTTTCCATTTATTCATACCTTGGTTAAGTTTATAATTGAGTTTTGAATTTAGCATTTCATCCCATTTCTCATTCAATTCAGATGCAGTAATTTAACGCGCATGTCAATCACATAATGAAAGCGGTAAATAAAGTAAATAAAAGTACAATAAATTACAATAAAACTAGGAGCGGAATATAAACCCCATTGTAAATAAAATATAAATCATACATAAAACGGGCTATTTATTAAGGATGAGGACATTGGTCCACACATGTACTTTTTAAAAAATGTGTTAAGTGTGATGGTTTATTTAGGTGTAAAAAATTAGGACATTGGTCCCATTTTATTAGAAAAAGTTCCAAATTAATTTAATAAAAATATTTTTAAACTTTTTTTTAGCGTGCCTAAAAAAACTGATTACAAATTACAGGATAAAATAAATAAACCCAAAATAATGAAAAACAATAAAAATGACAAATTAACTCCCAAATGGTATCTTTAAATCTCCATTGGGCTCCCACTTGCCATTAAAAAAAACTCACACATAAAAAATGAGTATTAAAATAAAAAACACAAATAAAAGTGATGTTAGTAACAAAAAATAAATTTAAACATACAATATAAAAAAATTATAATAAAACAAATAAAAATGCATCATGTATGACAAATCAATCAAATGACAAAATAAAAATAAATGACTCAACATAATAATTCAACATGCATAAAAAAGCATAAAATAATAATAATAAAATTCAACATGCATGAAAACATAAAAATAAAAAAAATAATAACAATAATAAATAATACTAACAAAAAATAAAAATAATAATAGTAATAATGATGGTAATAATATATAATAATGACAATAATAATAATCACAATAGTAATAATAATAAAACAAAAGTAATAATGATATTAACAATAACAATAATAATAATAAACAATAACAATAAAGAATATGAACAATCAACAATAAGGAAAATGAACAATAAAGCAAGCAAAATAAAAGAAATAAAAAAAAAGAAAATATGTTAAAGCATATTAAACAATAATAATAATAATAATAATAATAATAATAATAATAATAATAATAAACAATCAAATAAGAACATAAGAATAAAAATAATGATAATAATAATAATAATATGAACAATTAAACAAGAACATAAGAAATAATAATATTAATAATAACAATAATAACAATAATAATAGTAATAACAATAATAATAATAATAAAATAACAATAACAAAGAAGAACAATCAAATAAGCATGAAAGAATAAAATAAAATATACTAAAAATATCAAATCACATAACTAAATTTCATAAAGAAATTAAAAAGCAAAAAAAGATTAGAAATCTACATGATGACTAATTAATTGTAAACAAAAATTAAATTAAATATTAAATTAAAAATTGAGCCAACAATGTTTACCCTCAAAATTTGATGTGATGAATGAAGGTAAGTGATTGATCTTCTTGTCTTGATTTGTAAGAATGATATTAGAAAAATAAAATGTTGAAGAGAAATTTTATCTCAAAAACAAATAATTAATTTTTTTGTCTTAAGATAAAAATTGTTAAATAAAAAGGAAGAAAATTCCTAAAAACAAAAATTGTTCTTTTTGCCTTACGAATTAACTTAGGAAAATTGTTTAGAATATTGAGAGAATTTGCTCTTGAACAGAAAGAAGAAGAAAATATTTTTCTAAACAAAATCCCCCTTAATTCTCTCTCTAAAAATGATTTTATACCTCCAAAAAAAATCAGATTTTTAATTAAAAAATTAAAATCAATTTAATTTTCATAACCACAAAAAACTGATAAATTTGAAAGGTTTAGAATCCAAAATGTTTTAGAATTAAATTCTATGAAAAAAATGAAGAAAAAAAATTAAAAAATGAAAAAAAAGGCCAAAATAGCTGTCAAGGGATGCGTGGGCGTGCACAGGGGTGAGCGACGCCCGTCGGCGAGCCCGACGGGCGTCACCGCGCACAGCGCGCGCACCCAGCTGAGCGCGCGATGCCCAGGCTGTCGCTCGCACGCCCGGGCGAGTGTGCCCCGCCTGCGCGCTGGGAGCTGCCGTGCGTGCCCGGCGTGCGTCGCAATTTTTTTTTTTTAAATTTTTCTAGAAAACTATAATTTCAAAACATACTCTTTTGTCTCAAAATAACTTTTTAAAACATTTTTAAAATACATTTTTTTATTTATTTTTAATACATCAATTTGACAAGGAAATCATCACTTCCAATTTTCATTTTTGCCTATAAACAGGCACACTTAATTTCATCATTGGGTAATCCTGATCTAGGCTGCTCCAGGACCCGGTGTCTACAGTATGCATCGACAATCACTATCAGTAGTCGTCCATGTTATGCTAATTTCCCCATTAAGCTTTATGCTTAGCACGGGTGTTTCATTCGTGTAGGTACTGAAGTAGAAGGTAATGCCAAGGACATCTCGCAATCTCCAAGGCCAACACATTAGTCAGAGCTTCATTATATAGGGTTTGTGTTTTGGTACTACTTTGTAAATATAATCTTTTTGTAATACATATGTATTAAGTAGCACATGCCCACATATATGTAACTAATAATAGGTTTGTATTATGAATTAATATGAACTATAGCAAGAGTGACTTGAAAAGGTATTTCTATAGAAAGAGAAAATTTTATAATGCTGATTTTATTAAATGCTTAGTTATGATTAGTATTACTAAGTTTTGTATCAAGTGATTAACCCTCTTCACCTTGCTTAGTAAACTACAGTGACAAGTATGGTTTACTACGTACAGGTAAGGGGTGTTACAAGCCTAGTATGGACTTTTGGAAGAGGTTTCAGTGTAAGATTCTGCATTTTATTAATAGACGATCGTTCATTAGGAAGAGGCGTCTGTCTGTGGATTAAAAGACGCCTTGGCTATCTTTCTGCTTAGATTTAAGTATTGTACGACAAAAATTGTGGATTATATAAAAGCCTAGATGATTTTGAAATTGAGCATAATGTGGGAAGTAAGAGAATGTGGTGGCACTATGTATGCTTGTGAGCTATCTCATTGGAATTATTTTAACATGAGCATATTGTAACAGGGGATAGAAAAATATGCATTGTTATCGCATAAACTGCATTTGTATCATCTTGCATACATGAATCATCATATATTTATTCCATTTGCATTCCTTGTTTATATGTGATAAGAATTTGCATATGTGTTTCATTTGGAGAGAAAGCTGATAGGGTATGCATCGAGTGTTTAATGTTAATAAGGGACACATTGAGAAAGAGTAAAGTGTTTGCTAAAGAAAATATAAGGTATGAGTAAGCAAAGTTAAAAAGAAAAGGTTATTTTGGAAATTTGTACAGGAAAGTGTGATTAAGATTCCGA
Source organism: Excoecaria cochinchinensis (assembly GCA_947683425.1). NCBI lineage: Eukaryota > Viridiplantae > Streptophyta > Magnoliopsida > Malpighiales > Euphorbiaceae > Excoecaria > Excoecaria cochinchinensis. The sequence goes on from CANTUQ010000212.1 coordinate 54,770, forward strand.
ATAAATAATGAGTAATATGAGTGAAGAAAATAACATGTGTATCTTGTAAATTTGAGGAGTCAAGGAATTATATAGTGAGAGAATATGAGTAGCATGGTTTAAATGTGAAGTATATACATTTGGGTTTCTGAATGGTATAAAGATAGCAATTGTTATGATGATTATGATTGACCTGAAAGTAATTTAATGGAGGGAGAATTATGTAGGGTTTGATTGAATTAGTTTCTCATAAATTTGAGTATGATTTTGGACGAGAAATGTGTTATGGATTTTATAGTTATTTTGATTGAAAGAAATTGTTTGAGGTGATAACAAATTAAAGTTTTCTGAAGCTAAGAGATTTAAAGTATGTTGAGAATGAAGTGTATGCAAGAAGATATTGAAATGATATATAAAATGTACTATAAAGAAGTAGTGAAGTAGTGTTTAAATATGTTATGAAATGGTAGACAGTGAATTGAGTCATATGAAAAGTAAAGTAAGTGAGGACAAGTGAAATATATGAGAAGTGAATGCATAGAGGCTGTAACACCCTACATCTGTAAGTAGTACGAATATCGGATGTCACAACACTGCACTGAAATACACTATAATGCACTCAATAGATTCAGTAGATTTTTTTTTTCAATAATAACAATCACAACATACATTTACAAACTTAATAGTACACTAACATACAATTCAAATACTTATGCCAACGTCAAAACTTTCATCTATTGCGGTCATATACATGCCATACCAGTCCTTCTATCCTTGCTGTCGAACACTTCTTTCGGTCGTGACTAACTCTTCAGGCACATCAATCTATCACAACCTACGCCCAATAACACTTTACACGCTGAGCATTAAAAATGCCCAGTGGTGTATATATATGTCCTAGATTTTCCACTATACTAATTAAATACATACATGCATGAGCACACAAGCATCCTTTCATTTAAACTATATGCACATCAAATCTTTTAACTATTACCTGTTCATTACCCCTTTTAATCCTTTATTTTACCTTATTATTGACAAATTACATTTTAGTCTCTAAACTTCCACTAATTTACAGTTTGTTCTTCACTTTTCATTTATTTACTATAATGTCATTAATTAACCTATTTTTCTTATTTAACATACAATTTACCATTTAGCCCAAAGAAAAATAAACTAATATATATTTCATTTAACCATATACATGTAATAATATTCATTATCACCATTAAATCCTTTATTTAAAATCATATATGCAAATAGTACACATGAAAATCTATATTTGCGATTTGGTCCTTCAAATATGGCATATTTATAATTTTATCCCTAAACTATATCATATTTACACTTAGGTCCTTAAACTTTTCCATATTTACACAAATGCCACAAATTTAGTTCATTTACTTATTTAACCCATTATTTTATTATCTAAAATATTCACATTATACTACCATTATTTTCCTTAATCAATATTTCCATAAATAATTTAATTAATTATCAAATTGAAATTCTAATTCACTTTGAATTCTAATGTAATTAGAGTTCTAATCCATATTGATTTATAATTCATTTAGAGTTCTAATCCATTTAGAGTTCTAATCCATATTGACTTCTAATTCATTCAGAGTTCTAATCCAAATTAACTTCTAAACCATTTAAAGTTCTAATCCTATTAGACTTCATTAATTACATCTAAGTCCTTTAACTTACCATGCTTTTGTAAAATTATAATTAGGTCCTTCTACTTTCTTTATATTATCAATATGCATTATTTAGTCTTATCTTTCACTTTACTTACTTTTACACACAATTACTGTTTTGCACCTAAATTTTTTTATCAAATTACAATATTGCCCTTCTTTTTATTTTTATTTAAACTTATGCCATTAAACTTTCACATATATTAACTTCTTAACTTAAATTTATCAACTAGTCCCCTAATTAATGACTTTTACGGTAAATTATATTTTAGTCCTTATCTTATCTTATCCATATCTTATCTTTATCTTTTCTTAACACTTATCTTATCTTATCACTTAATTGTATATATAACCATGTAATTATTCATCCCTTTTTCACTGCATTTTTCAAACAATCTTGTTTTAATCTATTTTTCTTACTTTGCTTCTAGTACCATCCAGTAAGAATCACTAGATTGGATATGCAGGACTGGGCTTTATAGCCGTAACCTACCGAAGTGGCCACTAGGGGGCCAAGTTACACTTCGGTAGTGTCGGAATCTCCACTAGCGGGCCAAATTACACTCTTACGTCACTACACTCGAAGTGGCCACTAGGGGGGCCAAATTACACTTCGACGTCACTACACTCGGAGTGGCTACTAGGGGGCCAAATTACACTCCGACATCACTACACTGACACTTTACACTACACTGACACTTATAAATAGACCATCATTGGTCTACAATTGCAAGTCATTATGACTTGCTACCGCGGCATACACTGACGTCCCTATGGCTAGCCATCTATATCCTGAACTAGATTTACTACCAGATCACTAAGGGCAATATATATTCATAATTCAATTCATTTTCCACTTATAATACAATCTGGAATAAATCCACAATATAAATCAGTACAGTATAGTTTCACTTTCAGTTCATTCTTTTTCCATCAGTTCCCTTCCAATTAACATCATTTTCATTCAATTATCTTTATATACCATGAAATTCTATAAATTATCATAATATATTATATTATCATCATGGATACCATTCGAAAAATTAGCTTTCATTCACTATAATTTATTCTTTTCATATTAATCACTCATTTAGCTATGTTACATAATAAATTAGTTAGATATAATTCATTTTAGTATTTTATCACAAAACATACATGATTACCATGTTAAATACCATTCGACCAACCTATTACACATCCATTATAGATTCTTTTTATCACCTTTATCATTCATTTAGCTAATTTACATGCTCATTAACATAGTTATACCATTAAATCCCATCAAAACACATCAAAATCACATTTTTTTCATACTTATACCATTCGGCCTACATGTTGTCCATAGTATATCGTTTATTTATTTTCATTTTAATCATTCAAAATCTCATATTTAATCTTCTTAAACATGAATATATGGTTTGATTCAACTAGACATGCATATTTCACATACTTTATGTTTAGATATAACCTGAAATCATACCTTTTCAATGGAAAAAGGAGGATATTGTATCCACTAACCTTATTTTCTTGTTCTCCACATCTCAAACATCCTTCCATAGCCATGGCGCCTTAAAACACTATCACTTTCCTTATGCTCCAATAATGATTGAATATAAATATCAAAGAAATCACAGTAAATTTGCTTCCTTTTTGCAATAAATTTACATAAACATACTCTAGACATCCTAAAATACCTATTTGAACCTTTAAACCAATCTAAAAATGTCAACTTTACATACCTTAATTTGACACATAAATTTTTTCACTGATTTTCTTCTACTTCTAGCACTCCAAATGGACTCTACTCACCATCACTAGATTCTAGAGAGGTTTAACTTTGTTTAGGAGACTTAGATGTGAGGAGAGATTAGAAGAAAAATGAAGAAAATGGAGGAAGAATGGAGAAATATCACTTTGACCAAAGGGAGGAGGAAGGAGGTCGGTTTCTCTAGGGATTTCTCTAGAGAAATCTGGTCTTAAGGGGTTTATATAGGCTAAATTTGAACCAAACCGGTCCAACCAAAGTGATCCAACCTGTTTGAACCAAAATTTTAATTTTTCAGCCAATTTCCACTTATTAAGGGAATCTATGTGTTCCTCAACTTATTTTTACTCCCAATCAATTCCTTCATTCTTAAAACATATAAATTAACCTTCCTACAAAATTTTAGCTCAATGGGAGTCCATTTGGGGCTCGGTTCACTTAAACCGGTCTGGTTTAATTATTTTCGGTTCTACCATAAAACATCATTCTAATGCTGTCAAAAATTACTAAAAATTACTTTACGCCTTTACAATTCCCACATTACACCCTTTTGACCTCAATAACTATTTTTAAAAATTCGGTCAAAGTCTGGTCAAACCTTAGTTCAATTGAACCGAACTAGAGGCCAGCTTCAACTTAACTTTCGGAGGTCTATTTGACTCCGTTTTCACTCAAAATTTCACCATTAAATTCCTGATAGTCCATAGATCAATTTTATCAAATAAAAATTTTTCATGAACTGCTGTCATTTTCAACTATATAGCTTTCCAGGAGGTCACCCATCTTAGGATTTTTATGCCTCGAGCACATTTAATCTTTCAACTGCTCTGCAACTCAGGATGCTAGAACTGTTGTTTTCACACCAAAATCACACTACAGACTCTACAGAATTCATAAATCGATACTATACCAGTTTTAGGCCATTACAGAGATAAAGTGAAATGTATATGTTACAAGTGAATGAATGTGTTATACGACTCTATGGAATCAGTACGTATGAATGGTAATGATATGAAGTATAGTATAAGGACTATCTGACATAAGTGAATTTCGAGGACAAAAATTTTTAAGGAGGAGTGTAATGGCCTAAATGCTAGCTTAGTAGTATTTAGTGAATTATGTAGAGTCTGTAGTGTGATTCTGGTATGAAAGAATAGCTTTAGTATCCTTAATTGCAGTAAAGTTAAAAGGTTAAATGTGCCTGAGGGACGGCCGTCGCTCGTCCGCCATGGGCCATCCCTGGGCCTTCCTTCTTTATTTTCTTCTTTTCTTTCTTCTATCCCTTATTCTTATTTTTTCCTCTTATTTTCCATGATTTATTTTTCATAGATTCTTTACCATTATTTACTTTTTATGTATATTTTATTGTTGATTATTACACTTACGTGATTTTTGTTTTTGTGAGTTTTGTTGTTTCTTTATTAGATTTGGGTTATTAAAAGTGGAGGACACCGCAATGATTCGAGGACATTATTCGGCTTTATTCTTTTACCCTACTTCTCTTTATTTTAATTTCCATGTACCATTTATTTGTAAATATTATTTTCATGTCGCTAACATAAAAATGGCTAAATATCTATACTAATCGAGTTGGAGCTTTTCTAATAAAACGGGACCAATGTCCTAATTTTTATCGAAATAAAATTGTCAGTTTGAAATTATTTTTGTAAGTATGCATGTGAGTACCAATGTCCTCATTATTAATAAATACCCCATTTTATGTATGATTTTCATGTCATTTACAATGGGGGTTGTATTCCACCCCTAGCTTTATTCTAAATTAATGTATTTTGATTTAGTTTATTTTAATCTTGCTTTTATTTACTTCTTTCATTAAATGATTGACTTGCGCTTTAATTAATTGCATTAAATTAAATGAGAAAGCAGAATGAAATTTTATCTCTAAAACCCAATCATAATTTAATCAAGGTAAGAGTAAATGGGAAGTCCCGAACCTTCTTTGGTCCTAGGCTCAACGAGGTTAGAGGACCATTTCACTGTCCTAGTGGGGTGGGGTCTCTAAAATATCTCTTGTTGCAAAAAATAGGCCCAATTTGCATAGTCTTAGGCTCCAAGAGATTAGATGATCCTTCCAGCATTCTATTGGAAGAAAGTGTCCAAAATATATCTGGCTTGCCCAAAATAGGCGTATATGCATCATCTTAGGATCCATGATATTAGATGATCCTTCCAGTGGCCTATTGGAAAGAGGTGTCCAAAATATCTCTGATTGCCCAAAATAGACACACATGCGCTGTTTTAGGCTCAGTGAGGCTAGACGATCTTTCCCAATGTTTTATTAGGTGGCGACTCCAAAACACCTCCTTGTTGCCAAAAATAGATGCCCTTGTAAATCTCTTACAAGTTCCATAAACCTCTCTCGAATGCCATAAAAGTGGGTTTTCAGGGCCCTCGGGGTTCGGCACGCGTCACAGTGGAAACTCCACTAGGGACTTAAATGAGACTTCACTTCGAAAGTACCTTGATTAAAACATATAATTGAGTTTTAATTTAAAATTTCACTTTTTTTCGAAATTGCATTGTGTATCACTAGAGCCTTAAATTTATGCTAGTTTGGTCCCTCTTTTAACCCCAGTGCATTCCCGAAGCACGACCCTACGTTCACTCAGTATAGGAAAGTGTTAAGGAAAATCACTAGCCCAAGCCTCGTACCGTTTGGTATATTAAATGGAGACCCGACCGGTCGTTATACTAGTGATGAGCTAGATTTGTTAGCAGGGACCATACTTGGGTAGACCTAAAGTATCATCACCCTGGCCAAAGCTCATGTAATGAAAGTAGATACTTCCTCTATGTGGTATGAACCATAATACTATGCTTGATGTATGGATCATTTTTTATTGGACAAACCTAGATAATTTGATTGGTCACCTAATCAAAGGCTTTCATGCCCCGATAGGCCCATGTCGATTTATCCAGACTGCCTAAATACATAATGGTCAGAACCCATACGTATGCACATTAGTTAAGAGAGGTTATGCTACCGATTTTCCACTGTGCACCATGCGCGTCCATGGGATTCCCTATTAACCCATGGGCCAAACCTAGGGTTAATTACGTCTGTGGTCATCAAATTTTGGGACTTATAATCAAATGATCATAATAAAATAATTTGTAACATAAAAATCATCAAACTTTTATTTTATTTCAATTAAGGTAAAAATGACAAAAATTAATTTTTTGTCACCGGAGGGCCACGCAAATATGCCACGTCATCAGTAATCTTCTAGAATGTGTCCAGTCAGCATGCGATATGGCCCGTTTAAATGGAGGAATTGACACGTCAGTAAGTACACGTGTTATGTCAACCTGTATAAAAAGACAAAAAAAAGTCTTACTGACGTGTCAATTCCTCCATGTAGGCGGGCCATATTGGCATATTTGTGTAACCCTTCGATGACAAAAAATTAATTTTTTGGTCATTTTTACCTTAATTGAAAAAAAATAAAAGTTTGATGATTTTGTGTTACAAATTATTTTATTATTACCATTTGGTTATAAGCACCAAAATTTGATGACCACAGACGTAATTAACCCGCCAAACCTACCTAGGAAAGAGACTATACGGCCTCGTGTGTGGGAGAAACAAGGTTGGAGGGATCTATGTGCTTATATGTGATTATGGATGCTGCATAACACGACCATGCATTATATGTCATTCATGCATCATCCTAACGGGTATGTTTTACAGCCATTATAGATCTACCCAGGTGGTCTAAAGGTCCCGATGGGTGACTAATCAGTAATCCATTTTTTTTTCTACGAAGAGAAAAGGGCAATATATGCGGACTCAGAGTTAACCTCAGAAAACAGTGAGTCATACCCCTTTGCAGTGTTCAGCAGAAAGTAATATGGCAAACCCATCAGGAAGGCTTGGCACGGCTCATGCACTTATTATCGATAAAATGGATAGGAAGGCACAAGAAATAGAGAAGAGGTTTGAATATTTTAAAGCCAGGATGAGGACTATGATGGGAAATTTTGCCATTGCATTGATGCCATTCGCCAAGGCACAACACACCGTTTTGACCATATTGCAGAACAAACATGACCCGATTAAGACAGCATGCATACTTGTAGACATCGAGTCCTGAGGCAGTCTAAATTTAAAGTTACCCTATTGTGACGCTCGCCGGATCCCCGCGGCCACCCATGGGACCGCCCGCTTGAGGGCGATCGGGGCATTTGTGGGTTCGTTGACAGCTTGCAATAAATCGCAAGTGCGTCTATATTGGGCAACAAGGAGGTTTCATGGAGTCGCCACCCAATAGAACATTGGGAAAGTTTCTCTCGCCTCGGAGAGCCTAAGACTGTGCTTAGTATCCATTTTGGGCCAGCTAGAGGGGTCTTGGAAGGTAAACCTCTCGCCCTAAGGAGCCTAGGATTAGCGCTAAAGTCTCGTGGCACAAAAAGGTATCTTGGAGGGTAGACCTCTAGCCTCTTTGAGCCCAAAGACAAGAGCTGGGTCCGGGATTTCTCATCTATTTCTACCTCGATTATTTTATGATCAAATTTTACTTATCATTGATTCGCTCTCTCTCCACACGATGCAATTAATCGAAGGCGCATTTATTCATATTTGGAAAGCCGTAAATGGGCAAGTAAATAGTGAAAGCAATAAATTACAATAATACAAGGAGCGGAATACAACTCCCTTTTATAAATGCGCGATACATACACAAATCGGGGCATTGCTTATTTTGAGGACTTTGGTCCTCACATGCATCATTATCAAAATTGGATGTTTTTTTTATTGTGATGATTTTATTGGATAAAAATAGGACATTGGGTCCTTACATTTATGAAAACCTCATTTTATTGAATATGAAACATTGATCAATGTTTATACTTAACGAGAACAAAAAGGGTATATCCATGTACATACTAACAAGTAATGAATAAACGAATAAAGAAAATGACCAAGAAGGTTAGGAAACTAAACCGGACGAAATCCTCCGAATATGGTAGATAGCCCCTCAAGCTCAGGATAATCCAAGAGTATCAATATACACTCACAGAAAGTTAAAAGATGTCAATATAAGAAGAATCAACATAAATGAAGCCAAAAGGACTTGAAAGGGATAGAAAAGATTTGAAAATGTGGAGACAGGACCCAGCGACGGCCTCTATTGGGTGACCGACGGGCGTCAGTCAGAATAACCGACATGTACATCGCTCACTCAAGAGGAAGGACGTCTGTGAGTGGGGTGACCGACGGGCATCGGTGATGAAGATGACCTTTCGGTCACCACTGTCTCCGAAAAAACAGTAAAAGAAAACTCTTTTTGAAAGCCAAAAAGGGGTTTTATCACAAAATGAGATGAAAAGAGTCGAAATAAAGAAAAATAATAACAAAATAAAGAACAAAGATGAAATGATATGGAGAATGGGTCCGGAGTACTTACCCTCAGATAATCCTTAAGTGAGATTCTTGTGTTGATTAGAGCCCCGCGCGTTCCACAAGAAGCAAAATGAAGGACCAAAAAAAAGGAAAATGGATTATTTCCTCCTTAACCCCTCAAAAGATTGACTTTGGAATCAAAATCTAAAGAAAACTAATTAGTTTTAGTTTCTTTTTAATGATTTGATCCTCCTTTAAAAGAGATTTCTTTATGAAATGTGTTTACTGGAAGAGAGAGAAAATATCCTTGAATTTTGGCAGAGTTTCCCCTCTTGGAAATTTTTTTGGAACCCTTTTTCAAGTGAAAATCCGGAGCTTTTATAAGCTAGGCACGACCGACGGGCGTCGGTGTATGGGGGCGGGCGTCGGAAGAATCCTTCTGACACAAGGATTCATCCGACGGCCCTGCCACTACCACCGATGGGCGTCGAAAAGGTTGCGTGCTCCGGGAAATCAGGCGGCGCTCTGGCAGAGGCGGTGCATTTCAACGGGCGTCGGAAAATACCACAGGCCGTCTGTGACCCTAAGCGACGGGCTGGCCCTCACAGACGGGCTGGCTGTCTGTGGAGGAAAATATACCTTTTTGACTCGAAAATTCCCCGTTTTCTCCCCCTCTGCCTACAAAAGGTAAAAAGAACTCATTTCTCGTGGAACACGGGACGAAAACCTCCAAATCCAAACCATTTATATAGGCTCGGATACTGATTTCATCATAGGGTAATCTCTGATCGGGATCGTTCCGGGACACGGTGCTTACAGTTGCCCCCAGTTTTGGGGAAACTAGTGCACAAGCGGCTAGATAAGCCAAAACTCAGAGAAAGGATAGAAAGAAAGATTGCGTACCTGCGACGGTTCTTACCTTCCGTGCCTTTTGCCAGGTAAACCTTGTCTCGGTCCTTTCGGCGATGCGAAGATACCCCTATCTGTCTCATCTCGACCTGTAGGTGCTTAGTGAGACGTAGCATTCTCCAGCTACGAACTCGATGTGAAGAGCAGTGTTTCTCTAACTGCAGCTTCGATCTAAAGTTCCCCTGCTAACCCCCATCCGATCTGCAAGGTGCGTAGCACTCTGGCTGCCGCGCGAACTGTGAGATGTAGTACTCTTTGACTACAATCTCGAGGTGAAGAGTAGTATTCTCTAACTACAACTTTGATCTGAAGTTCCCCTGCTAACCCCCATCCGATCTGCAAGGTGCGTAGCACTCTATGGCTGCCGCGCGAACTGTGAGATGTAGTACTCTCTTACTACAATCTCGATCTGTGAAGAGCGGTGTTTCTCTAACTGCGTCTTTGATCTGAAGTTCCCTTGCTAACCCCCATCCGATCTGCAAGGTGCGTAGCACTCTCTGGCTGCCGCACGAACTGTGAGATGTAGTACTCTCTGACCACAATCTCGAGGTGAAGAGTAGTATTCTCTAACTACAACTTCGATCTGAAGTTCCCTTGCTAACCCCCATCCGATCTGCAAGGTGCGTAGCACTCTCTGGCTGCCGCGTGAACTGTGAGATGTAGTACTCTCTGACTACAATCTCGATTTGAAGAGGAGGAGACCTTGTCGGGTCCGTCGTTCCAAAAAAGAATCTCAGGCGCCCTTGTGCGGACTTTTAATCGATGCCTGTGTTCGGACCGATGTTTCTCTGTACCTGTGTGATAAAGGTTTTGTCAGCTCATGTTTGAGTTGTTATTCTTCAACATGTTTATTAATGGCGTGATTTTGCTTTATTTGCTATGCCATGTTTCATTTATATTCTTTCTTATTGAGTTGTTATTCATCATTTTTCACCATTTCTGTTTTCCTTATTTTGAAATATGAGTGAAAGCACATATTCATCTGTAATATGAATGAATCACAAATAATTGCATAAGTGCATAAATCTAAAAACAAAAGTTCTTCACTAGAAATGTCTATTTTGTACAATGTATATACAAAGTGTAAATATACAAAAATATGAGAATATGACTCCTTGAATATCAAAGGGGTGTGTAGTCAGAGGGCTCATCGGGATCCTCATCATCCGATATGTGCACTGTCCCTGGCGGAGGTGGAGGCGGAGCTGGCCGTGCTGGAGGTGGAGGCTGAGCCGTGGAGGATCCTGCCCCAGCATCATGGGTCTGCCTGAATCGAATCTGAGCATAGCCATCCAAGAAAGGCAGGGTGCAAGTCCTCATGAACCCTAAGGTCTCTGATACTGTGCCTCCCAACTTCTTGAACGCCTGGCTCATCTGAACGGTCTGCTCGCTGGCAGCCCTCCTCATATACTCTAGGTGCTGCTCTGTCTGCTCTCTGAACTCCCTCATGGTTTGAGACAAGGGTGGGAGTATCCCCTCTATCGCCTGGACGCAGGATCTCAGAGAGTCGAGTGACTCGTCGATCATCTGTAGGGTCATGTCAACCCTCTGAGACGCCTGGTCCTGAGATGCCCTCAAATCATAAGCGAGCTGCTGCGTAAGCTCCCTCTGACCCTGGGCAACCTGCTCGATTAGCCTCGCTTGCTCAACTCTGAAGACCTCAATGGCCCGAGCCTGCTCATCTCTGAAGGCCTCTATGACCCGAGCCTGCTCCCGCACCGTGTGCTCGATGTAACCGGCCTGCTCCTGGGCTAGCCGCTCTACAGACTGGGACTGCTCCTGAATAGCAGCCTGCTGGCAGTCCAACCTCTCGTGTATAGCTCTATCCCTCTCATCCTATCGTCGCTCTAGGGCTGTGAACATGGAAGTGAGGAGCTGAGAGAAGTCAGGCTGTGCTGGCTGCTGCTGTGGTGGCTCTGGCGGCGGTCCTGCGGAGGTGGATGCCCCTGGGTTGCCTCGAGAATACGGATGATATCTCTCGGGGGGCCCGTGGGTAGTCCTCTGTATCCTGACACTCGGCGACGGGACATGAGTCGGCGCCCTCAATACCGGTGAGGCGGCAAAGAGCTCATCCATCGTGAACTCCATGTTGAAATCCGACGGGGTCCTAGGCTGCTCCTGCTGTGGTGGCGGTGGCACAGTCTGAGGCTAAGGAGGCTGAGGCTCTGGCTCTGGGTGTGGAGGATGATGCTCTGGCTGTGGAGGCTGCTGCTCCGGCTGAGGAAGCTGCTGCTCTGGCTGCTCCGGGTGGTCTGGATCTGGACCCAAAGGTGGAAGTGAGAACACCCGCCGGGTCTCGTGAATGGACAGCACTCCGTAGGCCTCTGCCTGCCCTGATATCGGGGAGATCATCCCCATCTGCACTGCCGCTGCGGCATCCACATGGATCCCCTCATCCAAGGGTCCTCTCAACCTGTCTGGGGTAACTCCCAACCTCAAAAGCAACCTGGTGATAACTCCTCCCACTATCACCACCGGTGTCAGCCCTCTGCCAACTCTAGTCAGGTTGGCCAAGATCTCATGGCTAATGTTGAGGCGCTGGCCTGCCACCATAGCCCAGACGCTCCAGATCTCAGCCGCATTAAGCGACCCTGGATTACCAGCTCGACCGAGGTATGAACTGGATAGCACTCTGTGCAAATACCAGAGTGCCTGAGATACCAGTACGGTGCTCTTCGCTGTATCATGATCATACAGCACTTTCGGTAGGGCAATGGCCGGCCAGTGGGCGCGTCTCACAGCTCGCCGTGGGATCTCGACCCCCTCCTCTATAGGGAGTCCCATGGCCTATGCGAATCTCTGCATGGTAATACTGTAATGGTCGCCGTTGAACCAAAACTGGACCACCCCTAGCTCGGTATCCGACCTCTGAAAACCGCCATAGCGGAGGGTGGCTAGGACCTGGCGAGTAGCCTCTGGAAAACTCTGGAAAGAGGGGTCAAGGAACTCTGTCCACCCAGCACCCTCGACCAGCATGTCAAACTCTGGGGCCATTCCCAGGGCCTCTAGGAATGGCCGGGACACGAAGCGGCTAGCTCGAAGCTCTACCTGAGCCAATGCTCTATATCTCTGAGCTGACTCATCGTCCATCCAACCCGGAACTACGACCTCGGGCTGGGCCTGCGGTGCTCTGCGTCTAGGAGGCATCCTGAAAAAGAGAAAAAATAGATAGCAAAATTTTGACAAAACAAGCATTATTAGACTTATTTTCAAGGTGAAAGCCCATTTAGGCCTCACCAGGGAAATAGCGGCCCGAAAACGAGATAAAAAAATTGACAATAAATAAAAAGGGGCGAACGTCCTGTCAAAGGAGGTTGCCCAACATGTTTCGCACATATCGAAGCAAAAGAAACATGCAATTGGCATGGAAATATTTAAAGCGAATAAAAATGGGCTTTCTAGGCCCCAAGGCATGCATTATACACAAAAATATTCAATTTTAGAATAAAAGATAAAAATTTGGGCAGCACCCCGGCAAGGGTGTGCCCAACCCCCTGCATAAAAAGGCATCAAACTAGGCCTCAGGCCTCAACAACAATATATGTGCATAAATGGGACGCACCCCGGCAAGAGTGTGTCCCCAACAACACAAAAATAATGGCCTCAGGCCCCAACAACACAAAAGAGTGCGCTAGAAAGCATATTTCTAAAGCAATAAAGTTATAGAAAAATTCTATTCCTATGTGATCATGCAAAGGTTTAGATTAATTGCATTACAAAAATAATAAATAAATAAATAAAGAAAATGGGCAGGATTCTCCCTAAATTTTTTAAAGCATTTAAAGCATCCTAACCATTTTTAAGGCTAAAGGAAGAAGAAATGAAAAAATTATATTAAATTAATAAAAAAAGTAGTTATTTTACTTACTTGTAGTCGCGAAGAGTGTAGAAAAACTGAAGAAAAAATGAATATCAAAGCACCCGGTGAGTAGAGAATGCGAAAATATGAAGAAATCGCGAAAAAAAGAAGAAGAAATGCTTGAAAAACACTAAAAAAAACGCAAAAAAAAAAACCGTTTGAGAGAGGAAATGAAAGGGACAGCAAGCGCTGCATCGTCTGTCACTCGCCCTTATATAGAATTTCGTGACCGACGGGCTAGGCGTCTGTAGGAGCGACCGACGGTCTGGCCGTCTGTCTCTCAATAAATGTGAATTAATGCGAATTTAATGCGCGTGATGAATGCAATGCTGACGTATGCATTTGCCAGGTGGAACCTTACCGACGGGCAGGCCGTCTCTTAGGAGAGGCGGGTAGGCCGTCGGTGACACCTTCCTATAAATTTTGCTCCTCTTGTGTCTCCTCATTTTCTAACATCTTGAGCCTTTCATCTTTCTTAGTATGTCTTCCTCTCTAGCCCAAAGAATGCACCGTATCTTAGATGACAAGCACACTTGGGAAGAAGGCGCCCTTTCCTCTCTGGCTGGGCTGAAATACCTGTGTCGGGTCAAAGTGGATCAGAACCTCCTTTTGGCGGCGACTCACTTCTGGAACCCCTGGTTTCACGTCTTCCGGTTCACCTACCAGGAACTGTGCCCCTTGCTTGAAGAGTTAGCTGCCATTCTTGGAGCCTGGTTCCCTCCTAGTGCTCTGCCTTACGTCCCCCATTGCGGCCTATTTCAGACTCGAGACATAGCTATGGCTCTTGGCATACCTTCTTCTGAGGCCGCCCGGCTGATTCCTCCGGGCTCTTCCTTTGCTCTGGGGCCACTGATCGAGGCTTTGGATCAGTTCACTGACATCCCCACCTACCGGGTTACCCCACAGTACTCGCCGAGCCATTTCCTTCCGCGTCGACGATTGTACGGGTGTGCCACCACTGGTGAAGGCATTACCAGATTTGGCGAGCTGTCAGATGACGATATCAGTTTTACGTCTGCCTGGCTCCCACTGTCTCATGTGGTCATTGATGGGCCATCGGGGTGTGTTCCCCTCTGTGGGCTCCGTAGAGCCACCTTTTGCATCACTTCTCGATGTACGCGTCAGCTCGGGATTACCCAGGATGTGGTGAGGGTTCCCTTATCTTTTCGGGGAGGAGCTCTTTCGGCTGCGTTCGTCTCAAGGTATCAAGAGCTATGGGGCAAACTACCAGTGAAGACTGTTATTCCGAGGTTTGGCAATCATTCTATGTCTTCAACTAGCGAATACAAGAGGTGGATCCTTAGTCCAGCATCTGACAACAGGACACGAGGGCTCAAGCATCTGGTTGGCGAGAGCAGCAGCAGGACTTAGCTTAGCCTACATATGTATTTCTTTTAGTGTTACATTTCCTTTTAATGCAGAACTAGAAAATGACAAAAATGAAAAGAATAATATTCACTCTATTTCACTAAATTGTGTACATTTCCATATAATTTCAGCATACATGATCAGTTTTGACATTTACTCAACCGCGTACGCCCTATTAATACATGAAATAAAATTTTAACAGCATCAACTCCTGTTACCAATCGGCCCTCTCGGGTTTTCACGATCAGACATTTTCTCTCATGCCTCTAATTTTTGGACAGGGTGCCTTTTTTCATTTTTCACCCTGTCGAGGCGCCCAATTTTAGCACGGCCGCCTTTTTTCGGTTTTCAACCTGCAGGGCATTTTATTCTCTTCTTTTTATTTTGATCTTTAGCCATGGAACCTTTTGAGTCTATCGACATTTATCGGCTCTTTGAATTCGTTTCCATCACTATCCGACAAGATTGCAGCTCCTTTGGACAGCAGCTTTTTAAGGATATACGGCCCCTCCCAGGTTGGTCTGAATTTCCCTCTGATATCTGGTATGCCTCGCCTCATATGCTTGAACACCAAATCCCCTTCTTTCAGCGGATGCTTTCTCACCTTTTTCCCGAAGGTCCTGGCCAATCTCTTCTGGTAGATTTGGTTATGATAATAAGCTTTCAGCCTACCCCCATCTAGTAAGTTTAAGTGCTGTAGCCTCTGTCGTGCCCATTCGGCCTCCGAAGTTTGGGCTTCCATGAAAACTCTCAGCGACTTGAGTTCTATCTCAATTGGCAATACTGCTTCCATCCCGTATACCAGGGAAAATGGTGTAGCACCCGTAGATGTCCTTACCGTTGTTCTATATCCCCACAGGGCTAAGGGTAACTTTTCAGCCCAGTCTTTGTAGGTTTGGACCATCTTGGATAGGATCTTCTTCATATTTTTATTAGCGGCCTCTACTGCTCCATTTGCTTGTGGTTGGTAGGGAGAGGATTTATGGTGTTCGGAGCCATACTTCTCGAGGAACTTCCTGGTTTCCCCCATGAACTGCACCCCATTGTCAGACACTATGTGGTGAGGGAGGCCATATCTGCATATCAGATTCCTCTCTATGAACTTGGCCATATCCCTTGTGTCAATCTTTTCGAAGGATTCTGCCTCTACCCATTTGGTAAAATAATCAATTGCGACTATGATGTATCGATGCCCATTGGATGCCGTAGGGCAAATCTCTCCAATGATATCTATCCCCCAAGCAGCGAAAGGCCAAGGTGATGTCAGGTTGTGTAGCTCTGATACTGGTAGGTGTCTCAAGTCTACGTATTGTTGGCACAGCTGGCATTGCTTTACATATTTCGAGCAGTCATTGTCTATCATAAGCCAATAGAAGCCTTGTCTCATAATCTTCTTAGCCAAGGTCAAACCGTTCATGTGAGCCCCACAGACGCCTGCATGGGTCTCCTCCATCACTTTGCGGGCTTCTTTTTCGTTCAAGCACCTGAGCTGAATCCCGTCTGACTTTCTTTTGTACAACACCCCTTCTAAGGATATGAACTGAGTAGATAACTTCCGGATCATCCTCTGGTCTTTCTCAGTAGCTTCCTCTGGAAACTCATTGTTTTCTAAGTAATTCATAATGTCGAAGTACCATGGTTTTCCATCTGCCACTTCCACTTCCATTACAGGCTTGATCTCAAAGCTGGGCTTCTCAGAACTCGAAATCAGCACTGGTTTCATAGCTACTCCTTTAGGATTATCCCACATTGACACTAAGGTTGCCAATGCATCAGCTAGACGATTCTCATCTCTCGGCACGAAGTGGAAAGTGTAAGTCTCAAACTGCCCACATACCTCTTTCAAATATTCAACATAGGGTATCAGCCACTCTTCTTTTACAGCCCACTCACCTCGGATCTGGTTAATCACCAAGGATGAGTCACCAAAGACTTCTACATTCTTTGCCCCCAGTGCAGTGAAAGCTTCCAACCCGAAAGTGCATGCTTCATATTCGGCTTCATTGTTGGTTGCCTTGTATCTCAGTTTCTTGGCTAGGGGGAGTTTCTCACTATCTGGGGTTGTCAAAATGATTCCTACTCTGGCCCCTCTGTTATTCACTGCCCCGTCGAAGTGTAACTGCCATCCCTGGATAGAAATCGCTACTATGCTCTCATCCGAAAAGGTGAACTGGGGAGTGTCTCCTTGAATAGGATGTTCAGCAAGAAATTCGGCTACAGCTCACCCCTTAATAGTTTTGCGAGTGATGTATTGCACATCAAACTCCTGTAGCAAGAGCAACCACCTCGCCATTTTACCAAGCAGAGACGGCGCTTCCTACAAATATCTTAACGGATTCTGCTTGGCCACTGCCTGAACTTTGTATGAGTGAAAGTAATGCCTCAGTTTCTTTGATGCCCAAATCACTGTGAGGCAGATTTTCTCTACTTCAGCATATTTAATCTCATAAGCCAAGAACTTCTTGCTGAGGTAATAAATTGTGAATTTCACCCCAAATTCATCCTCTTGAGCCATCATGGCGCCCACAGAACTGCCCTCTACTGCCAGATACAGGATAAGCGGCTTGATCGGTTGCGGTGGCCTTAGCACTGGTGGATTCAACAGATATTCCATGATGCTGTCAAAGGCTTTTTGGCAGTCTTCGTTCCAGACCACAGGTTGATTCTTTCTAAGCAACTTAAAAACAGGCTCGCATATTGAAGTGAGCTTGGCAATAAATCGGCTGACGTACTGTAGCTTGCCCAGGAAACTCCTTACATCCTTCTCTTTTTGCGGCACAGGCATCTCTCTGATGGCCTTCACCTTGTTCGGGTCAATTTCTATTCCCCTCTGGCTGACGATATGTCCCAATAGTTTTCCTGAAGTCACTCCGAAAATGCACTTCTTAGGGTTAAGCCGCAGATTATACTTGTCAATCCTGGTGAAGAACTTCTCTAGAGCTTCAAAGTGTCCCTCTCGGGTGGTTGATTTGACCATCATGTCATCGACATACACCTCTACTACCTTGTGGATCAGGTCGCTTAAGATCTTGGTCGCCATCCTCTGGTATGTGGCCCCTGCATTCTTCAGGCCAAAAGGCATGACTCGGTAGGCATAGGTCCCCCATTCTGTGATGAAAGCGGTCTTAACCCGGTCAGCTATTTTGTTCAGGATCTGGTTGTAGCCCACATAACCATCTCCGAAGCTGTACATCGCACAGTTGGCGGCACTATCTATCAACACATCGATATGGGGTAGTAGAAAATCATCTTTAGGGCAGGCTTTGTTCAGATCTCGATAATCCACACACACCCTGACCTTCCCATTCTTCTTCGCTACAGGGACCACATTTGCCAACCATGTAGGATACTGCACTTCAACAAGGAACTTGGCCTCAATCTGCTGTCGAATTTCCTCCTTGACCTTGTCTGCCCATTCTGGCCTGAGCCTTCTCAACTTTTGTTTCACAGGCTTATAATCTGGATAGGTCGGGATAGCATGTTCTGCCACGTCTCGGTCAATTCTTGGCATGTCCTCATAGGTCCAGGCAAAGACTTTTTCATGTTTTCGTATTATTCTCTCAAAATTTTTTCTCTCATCAGGAGTTATATTTGATGCTATTAGAATTTCTTTCGGATTTTCCGAGGTTCCAAGATTAAAAGGTGTTGTATCAGTGGAATCGATGTCAAAAATTGATGGAATATGATCATGTTCATGCATGTTGAAATCATTAGAAACATCGCACAAGTAAGAGAAATTGTTTGCCTTATTAATAATATTATAATTGTCATTTACATCATAAAAAAGTTCTGGAATAAAAAGACAGTCTAAGCTAGAGTCTTCTTCTGCCACTCCAGAGGTTGATGCAGTTGCAGCTTGCCCATTGGCTTCCTGATTCAGTAGAGGCCCTTCAGGTATGTCTGAGGAAATCTTCAAATCCCCCATCTTCAGTTCTATTTCTGCTATCTTCTCTTTTCCTTTTAGCTTGGCAGCTAACATCTTCTTGGTGACAACCTCTTCAGGCTCGCATCT
Organism: Excoecaria cochinchinensis; assembly: GCA_947683425.1. Lineage (NCBI taxonomy): Eukaryota > Viridiplantae > Streptophyta > Magnoliopsida > Malpighiales > Euphorbiaceae > Excoecaria > Excoecaria cochinchinensis. Next base: position 73,724 of record CANTUQ010000212.1, read on the forward strand.
GTCCCAAGTGATACACTGAGTCATGACCTCTTCATCCCAGAAGTTCTTAGCGATCTTGATAAACCCGACATGCCAGTCAAATACATCGTTAAAGATCTCAAATCTGGGAACAATTCTCCCCTTCACCCATTGCGGCTCATCTTCACCCGTATAAGCACATACTGAGGATGCTGGCACAAAGCTTTCTGAAATGTGAGGGATCTTATTTGCCATCTTCTTCTTGCCAAAACCACCTCTGTACCCCAGACCCTTTCGGTTCTTCTGACCTCGAGTGGTGATCGCAGTCTGCAGCCCTTGAGAGTTCCTACCCAAACTAGCCCCAGGGAGATAATGCATCCTTTTCATCATATTAACCACAGCTGGGTTATCCACCGACCTGTGCTCTTCTCTTATCATGGACATGTGGAAGCCACTAAATGGCGGATTTGCTATTTCAACCGCTGAAACCTGATTCTCCCTGGCTACCCTAATAGTCACCACCTCCCCTTCACGTGGGAATTTTATCATTTGATGCAGCGTGGATGGCACTCCTCCTAACATGTGAAACCAGGGTCTCCCGAGCAGGGCTGAGAAGTTAGCTAGAATGGGCAGAACCACAAATTCTACTTCCACCTCAATGGGTCCCGTTTTGACCAGGGTCTTAAATGTTCCCGAGGCTTGCCTCCTTGAATTATCATAGGCTGTGATAGTCAGATATGATCCACTGAGCATATCCTCATTTAAACCAAAAGGTTGAAGAGCTATTAGAGGGCACACATTGATAGAAGACCCATCGTCCACCATAACGCAAGCGGTGTGCTTATAGTTAATCTATGCTTTGATGTACAGGGGCCGGTTATGATTTCGGCCTTCGACCGGTAGGTCGGCATCAGAAAAAACCAATCTCTCCTCCGATCCTCCTTTAACTAAGCCTAAAAGCTCTGATGGCGAAATTGTAGTGGCGACTGTGGCCTCAACCAAAGCCTCTACTACCTTTTGCCTATGAGAAGGGGACTGCCTCAAGAGATCCTAGATGGATATTTGAGCTGCGGTTTTCTTCAACTGCTTAACAATCTGATTCTCCTCTAGCTCTTTTTCCATTGGCGTCTGCGCTGGTTCCGGTACCCTCGTAATCTTAGGGACCACTCTTCCACTTCTCGTTACAGCCCCTATCTTTTCTTCGTCTCCATCAGACCTCCACAAATCAAGGTTCATCTCTCCCTCCTCTTCGGCCTCTCCACCGCTCTCGCTGCTTGACCAACAATCAAGGGTCGCCACGACTGCTCTCTTCTCTCTATCCTTGGAATGAGCAACAGCAATATTCTTGCTTCCATATAAATCTTGCAGCACGTACCACTCTGGCAAGCTGGATCCGATCATAAACACTGGTGGTGGCACGGCATTATAATCGGGCTTCTTCTCAGGGTTAGAAATTTGCTTGCTGTCAATCAGGTCTTGGATAGAGTGCTGCAGCGCTTTACACTTGTCCGTGAGATGGCCTGAGTGTTGATGAAACGCACAGAATTCATTGTCTTTGTGCCCAGGCTTCCCTTGCGTCGTAGCAGGCCTAGGAGCTAAGGGCTGCAATTTCCCCTCCTTCATTAACCTTCTCAAGACCCAAGATAATGGTCTCCCTAAGTTCGAAAACTTCCTCTGGGTTATTGCCTCAGTAGCAGACACCTCAACTGTTCTTCTGGTGCTACCACTGGGACCAGCTGGCCTACTGGTTCCTTGACCGGTATTAGCTCTCTTCGCAAAATTATCATTGCTAGCTTTCCGAGCCAAGAACTCTCCCTCTGCTTCAATGGCTATATCCTTGAGAGACTCCCATCCTTCAACCCCTTCATCTTCAAACCATCCTTCAAGTACGGGCTTGCGTTCTTTATGAACAAACGGATCTGGTCTTGGGTGTCCGGCTTCCTCCGCATTTCCATTACTCGGTTTCGCCAGCGGGTAAGATAATCATGGAAAGATTCCCTGGCCTTCTGCTGGAGCAGCTCAAGATCTTTAAGAGTCACCTCCATCCTGGTGTTGCAATCATACTGTCTCAAAAACTCCTCTGTGAGCAGATCCCAGTCTTCTTTAGTGCGACAGTCGAGACTATGATACCAGTCGATGGCATGAGCGGTTAGACTCAGACAAAAGTATTCTACCTTCTGCTTCTTAGATAGCGTGGTCCCTTTCATGACCAGAGAGTATTGCTTCACATGAGCAGTAGGGTCAGAAGTACCATCAAATTTCGGCACGTCTGCCATCTTAAAGTTGTAAGGAATCGGGTCCTCTCCCTCCAATTCCTTATCCTCTGGGTTCATCCCCTGACCCCTGCTCAGCATACGGGCCATAGCTTCGAACCTCTCTTCCATCTTCTTTAAAATAAAATCATCAGTCTGAGGTGCCTTCCCTCTCTCAGATGCAATGCTCATCTTATCATCTTCGATATCCCTATCATCATCAATCCTCAGCACAGGCCTTCTTCTCTGCTCTCCTGAAGCTACCGACCTCAGCTCTACTGGCGACGGCCGAACGGGCTCTTCTTGTCTTTTAGCTCTTTCTTCCTCTGGCTCATTCTGTCTCATGGGAGGAGGAGGATGATTCTGCGGAGCGTTCTGCTGCGCTAAGGCAGTCAATATATTCATCATTCTGCCCTCGAATTCCTCAAATCGCCGGCCCACTTCTTCCGCGATCATGGCCCTAGTGGTATCATCCCCTCTAGGCAAGTTTGCCATCTCAGATACAGTACAGCTGATTTCTGGTAGGCCCTCTCTATCTGACAGCTCAAAAGCTGGAACTCGGATCAATCGTCCGGTAGGTGATCTAGTCCACCTGGGCAGATCTATGATGGCTGCAGAGACAACACGTCAGATATGATGAATGAAATGCAGGTGCAATGCATGGTCGTGTTATGCAACATTCACAGAGCACAAGCAAGCAAGTAGGTCCTTCTACCCTTATTTCTCCCACATACGCGGTCGTGCAGTCTCTTTCCTAGGCGGGATTAGTCCAAGGGTCAACGAGGGACCCAATGGACACGCATGGTGCACGGCGACAAACTGGCAGCATAACACTCCTATGCTAATGTACAAGCGAATGGATAATGATCATCACGTATTTAGGCGTTCCAAAAATTTTGACATGGCCCTACCGGGGCATGAAAGCCTTTGGTTAGGTTACCAAGCGAGACATCTGGACTCACCCAATACATGAGGATCCATACAGCAAGCATGGAATTAGGGTTCATATCACCAGTGGAAAGTAGCTACGGCCATTACATGAGGTTTGGACAAGGGAGATGTTTCTTTAAGGCTACCCAAGCATGATCCCTGCCGACAGGTCTAGCTCATCACGAGCATAACGACCGATCGGGTCATCATTTTGTTATACCATTGAGGTACGTGGCTTGGGCTGGTGATTATCCTTAACACTTCCCCAAATTAAGTGAAAATGGGGTTGTACTTCAGGAACGCATCGGGGCTAAAAGAGGGACCAAACTAGCATATTCTAAGGCTCTAATGAGATGCTAATGCAAATTTGAGAGAAAGCAAATTTATGAATTAAATTTTAATCATAAATGTTAAACGAGGTATTTTCAAATTGAAATCTCGAACCATAAATGTCCCCAGTGGAGTCGCCACTGTGACGCAAGCCGGATCCCCGCGGCCGCCCATGGGACCGCCCGCTTGAGGGCGATCGGGGCATTTGTGGGTCCGTTGACAGCTTGCAATACATCGCAAGTGCGTCTATGTTGGGCAACAAGGAGGTTTTATGGAGTCGCCACCCAATAGAACATTTGGAAAGTTTCTCTCGCCTCGAAGAGCCTAAGACTGCGCTTAGTATCCATTTTGGGCCAGCCAGAGGGGTCTTGGAAGGTAAACCTCTCGCCCTAAGGAGCCTAGGATTAGCGCTAAAGTCTCGTGGCACAAAAAGGTGTCTTGGAGGGTAGACCTCTAGCCTCTTTGAGCCCAAAGACCAGAGCTGGGCCCGGGATTTCTCATCTATTTCTACCTCGATTATTTTATGATCAAATTTTATTTATCATTGATTCGCTCTCTCTCCACACGATGCAATTAATTGAAGGCGCATTTATTCATATTTGGAAAGCCGTAAATGGGCAAGTAAATAGTGAAAGCAATAAATTACAATAATACAAGGAGCGGAATACAACTCCCTTTTATAAATGTGCGATACATACACAAATCGGGGCATTGCTTATTTTGAGGACTTTGGTCCTCACATGCATCATTATCAAAATTGGATGTTTTTTATTGTGATGATTTTATTGGATAAAAATAGGACATTGGGTCCTTATATTTATGAAAACCTCATTTTATTGAATATGAAACATTGATCAATGTTTATACTTAACGAGAACAAAAAGGGTATATCCATGTACATACTAACAAGTAATGAATAAACGAATAAAGAAAATGACCAAGAAGGTTAGGAAACTAAACCAGACGAAATCCTTCGAATATGGTAGATAGCCCCTCAAGCTCAGGATACTCCAAGAGTATCAATATACACTCACAAAAAGTTAAAAGATGTCAATATAAGAAGAATCAACATAAATGAAGCCAAAAGAACTTGAAAGGGATAGAAAAGATTTGAAAATGTGGAGACAGGACCCAGCGACGGCCTCTATTGGGTGACCGACGGGCGTCAGTCAGAATAACCGACATGTCCGTCACTCACTCAAGAGGAAGGACGTCTGTGAGTGGGGTGACCGATGGGCGTCGGTGATGAAGATGACCCATCGGTCACCACTGTCTCCGAAAAAACAGTAAAAGAAAACTCTTTTTTAAAGCCAAAAAGGGGTTTTATCACAAAATGAGATGAAAAGAGTCGAAATAAAGAAAAATAATAACAAAATAAAGAACAAAGATGAAATGATATGGAGAATGGGTCCGGAATACTTACCCTCAGATAATCCTTAAGTGAGATTCTTGTGTTGATTAGAGCCCCACGCGTTCCACGAGATGCAAAATGAAGGACCAAAAAAAAGGAAAATGGATTATTTCCTCCTTAACCCCTCAAAAGATTGACTTTGGAATCAAAATCTAAAGAAAACTAATTAGTTTTAGTTTTTTTTTAATGATTTGATCCTCCTTTAAAAGAGATTTCTTTATGAAATGTGTTGCTGGAAGAGAGAGAAAATATGCTTGAATTTTGGCAGAGTTGCCCCTCTTGGAAATTTTTTTGGAACCCTTTTTCAAGTGAAAATCCGGAGCTTTTATAAGCCAGGCACGACCGACGGGCGCTGGTGTATGGGGGCGGGCGTCGGAAGAATCCTTCTGACACAAGGATTCATCCGACGGCCCTGTCATTACCACCGACAGGCATCGAAAAGGTTGCGTGCTCCGGGAAATCAGGCGGCGCTCTGGCAGAGGCGGTGCATTCCAACGGGCGTCGGAAAATACCACAGGCCGTCTGTGACCCTAAGCGATGGGCTAGCCCTCACAGACGGGCTGGCCGTCTGTGGAGGAAAATATACCTTTTTGACTCGAAAATTCCCCGTTTTCTCCCCCTCTGCCTACGAAAGGTAAAAAGAACTCATTTCTCGTGGAACACGGGACTAAAACCTCCAAATCCAAACCATTTATACAGGCTCGGATACTGATTTCATCATAGGGTAATCTCTTATCCAGACCGCTCCGGGACACGGTGCTTACACCTATAAAGAGATCAATGTCTGTTTTCAGACAAATGGATGAAAGTTGTGAGTTTTCATTCTCCAGTTTTACAAGTATTGAGGATTTTTCTCGGTAATAGGAGATTTCGGGGAATTAGGAGGAGTTCATATTTGAAAAAGTGGATTTTGCTTCACCGATGGGTATACTATTGGTAGAAGGGACGCCTATTGCTGGATAGCCAGCCTCTCGCGTGAGCGGCGCCTGCCCCTCATGCGAAACGGGCCAGTCTCTCGCGGGAGCGATGCCCGTCGCTCGCGTGAGAGACCCATCTCTCGCGATGAGAGTCGACTATCGCTCACTTGCGGAGACCGTCTCTCGCGTTGAACGATGCCTGTCACCCGTGTGAGAGATGCCCACTTCTCACGAGAGATGGCTGTCTCTCGGCTTTCGTCTCTCGTGAGGGGTCAGCCGACCAAATGACCAAGCGTGCCCCCATCAGCGACGCCCATTGGTCGATGATCTGATGTTATTTGGGCGAGATTTTCTAGATTTTTTTAAAATCTTTTAAAAAAATTTTAGATCTTGGATTTGATTTTGAGGATATTCTGCAAATCATTCGGTTCTGATTTTGATTTCAAAAATCTTTTTCAAATTTAAATTCTAAATTCTAAATTTATTTGAATGAATTTCCTAAACCTATAAATAGGGGATGGAGGCTCATTGTACGGGGTTAGCAGTTTTTTTTTTAACAAAAAGTTTGGCAATTTCCCCAGAAAATTTTTCGTCAAAAGTTTTCTTTCTTTTATTTTCGATAAATTTTCATCAAATATTCTCTGAATTAAGGCGAATCTAAAGAAGCGACATTAATTTGTTTCTATCGGATCTAGTCCTTTTAGTATGCAAAACTGCTATCAAAACGTCGAGAAAGGAAAATATAATTTTCTTTTCTTGATTTGTTTTAAAACACGATTTTTGCTATAAAAAACCTCCTAAAATACAAATCATAGTTTAATCCTTGTAGAACTCAAGGAACAGGAACCACGCAACATTCACCTTCAAAGGTAATATTCCGAGGGTAAACATTCTGGATCCAATTCCCTTGCATCTAATTATTCCATACTAATTTTATACTCAAGATCTCATTCTTATTCAAGATAAAAAAAAAATAACTTTCATTTGATTTTTCTGGGTCTGGGATGATCGATGGTCAGAGGTTCCACCGACGGTCGTCGTTCACTCAAGCGATGGGTCGTCGAGGGTTTCTGCCTCCACCCGCTGGTCAGCCCAGGGATGCCCATAGCTCACGAGCCTTGGGCCATCCTTGGGCCTTTTCCCGTCCATTTTTCTTCTTTCTTTTATCACTAATTTCCCCATTATTTTTATGATTATTTCTCATGGATTTTTTTTTCACTATTTAATTTCTCACATATTATTTTGCCTTAATAGTGGTTTATTTTTGTGACTTTTATTCGATTTATTCAGTGAATTTGGGGTTATTAAAATGGAGGTCACCACAATGTTCTGAGAATCTTCACTCGGGTTCATTCCTTTACCCTTATACCTTTTTTATCTTATGCATTATTATAGTAAATATTTTTTCATTTTGCTAATACATGAAAATGGTTAAATATTTATAGTAATTGAATTGGGATTTTCATTAATAAATTAAGGACCAATGTCCTATTTTTTCAGCAAATAAAATTGACGACTTAAATCATTTTTTGCAAATGTGCATGCGAGGACCAATGTCCTCATTCTTAACGAATATCCCGATTTATGTATGATCCACATGTTATTTACAATAGGGGTTGTATTCTGCCCCTAGTTTTCTTGTAATTTATTATATTTTCATTTATTTTATTTTATTCTTGCTCCTATTTGCCGCTTTCCTTATATGACCAACGTGCGCTTTAGTTAACTGCATTAAATCAAATGAAAAATGGGACGAAACATTAAATTTAAAACTCAATTATAACTTTGATCAAGTTAAGAATAAATGGAAAGTCCCGAACCTTCTCTGGTCTTAGGCTCAACAAGGTTAGAGGACCATCTCATTGTCTTATTAGGGTGGGGTGTCCAAAATATCTCTTGTGGCCAAAATAGGCCTGATGTGCATAATCCTAGACTTCACGGGGTTAGAGGACCATTACAATATTCTATTGGGGTGGGGTCTCCAAAATATCTCTGGCTTGCCCAAAATGGATGCATATGCGCTGTCTTTGGCTCACTGAGGATAGAAGACCTTTCCCAATGTTCTATTGGGTGGCAACTCCAAGAAACCTCCTTGTTGCCTAAAATGCACGCACTTGTAATTTCTTAAAAGTTTTCATGAACCTCTCTCAAAAGCTCTAAAAGCGGGTCTTCGGGGCCATCCCGGGGTTCGGCACGCATCACAGTGTCGACTCCGTTGGGGACTTACTTTGAGACCTCGCTTCAAAAGTACTTTGATTAAAACATATAATTGAGTTTTAATTTAAAATTTTCATCCTTTTCTGAAATTTGCATTACATCTCATTAGAGCATTAGATCTATGCTAGTTTGGCTCCTCTTTTAACCCCAGTGCATTCCCAAAGCATGACCCTACGTTCACTCAATGTAGGGAAGTGTTAAGGATATTCACCAGCCGAAGCCTCGTACCATCATGGTATATTGAATGGAGACCCAATCGGTCATTACGCTCGTGATGAGCTAGACCCGTTGGTAGGGACCATGCTTGGGTAGATCTAAAGTATCTTCACCCTGGCCAAGCTCATGTAATGCAAATAGATACTTCCCTTGAGTGGTATGAACAGCAATATTATGCATGCCATATGGATCATTATGTATTGGGCAAATCTAGATATTTTGACTGGTCATTTAGTCAAAGGCTTTCATGCCCCCAATAGGCCCATGTCAATTTATTCGGACTGCCTAAATACACAACGATCACAACCCATGCATCTATGCATTACTTAGGAGAGGTTATGCTGCCGATTTTCCACCGTGCATCATGCACATTCATCGGGTTCCCTATTAACCCATGGACCAAGCCCACCTAGGAAAGAGACTATGACCTCGTGTGCGGGAGTGACAAGGTTGGAAGGACCCATGTGCTTGCATGTGATTTATGGATGTTGTAAAGCACAACCATGCATCTTATGGCATTCATGCATCATCCTAACATGATGTGTTTTGCAGCCATCATAGATCTACCCAGGTGGTTAAGAGGTCCTTAAGAGCGCCTGCGCAGAAACCCGTTCTTTGAACTGCCGGAAAGGGTAGAGTATTCGGATATAATTTTTGAAACCAGTCACGCTACATCATCCCAATTCTCCCTACAAGGTGAGATGGCTAATTCATTAAGAGGGACAGATGTCACTAGGGCCATGATAGCAGAGAAAGTGGGCAAAAGGTTTGAAGAGCTTGAAAATTGGATGATGGCCATGATGGCAAATGTGGCCCAGCCTGCTGCACCACAGAACCCGATTCCTCCTCCTATGAGACAAAATGAACAGGAAGAAGTAAGAGAAGACCCACAAGAAGAGGTTCGCCCACCACCAGTAGACCTAAGGGCTAATGTATTGGCAGGATAGAGAAGGGGGCCTACCCATAGGATGCAGGAGTTAGAGGATGAGGATGATTATAAAGAGCATGTGTCGCTGAGAGGGAAGGTACCCCAGACAGAAGAGGCCATCTGCAAAAAGATGGAAGAAAAATTTGAGGCATTGACAAAGATGCTGACAAGGGGGTGAGGGATGAATCCCGAAGACAATGAGCTAGAGGGAGAGGATTTGATCCTGATGAACTTTAAAATGCCGAATGTCCTAAAATTTGATGACACTTCTGATCCTACCGCCCACATAAAGCAGTACTCGCTGGTAATGAAGGGTTTTACTTTAATGAAGAGGCAAAAAATTGAATACTTCTGTTTTAGCTTAATCGGCCAGGCAATAGATTGGTATCATGGTCTAGACCGGAGGACTAAGGAGGATTGGGATTTGTTGACAAAAGAGTTTCTCAGACAATATGATTGTAGCACAAGAATGGAGGTGACCCTGAAAGACTATGAGTTACTGCAGTAGAAGTCAGACGAGTCTTGCCACAAGTATTTGACTCGATGGAGAAACTAAGTGATGGAAATAAAAAGGAAGCCAGATACTCAAGATTAGATCCGGCTATTCATCAAAAATGCTTGCCCATATCTGAGGGACGGACTGAAAATGAAGGTTCTGAGAGATTGGGAATCTTTTAAGGATATCACTATTGAGGCGGAAGGAGAGTACCTCTCGAGAAGAGCAAATAATGAGAGTTATGTCAAGAAAGGCAGTGGTAGCCAGGGGGCAAGTAAGTTAGCATGCTCCAGCAGTGGCACGAAGAAGACGACTGAGCTATTAGCCACTAACACTGCCATAAGGCATTTTTCCAATCTAGGAAGATCCCTCTCGTGGGTGCTCAAAAGGCTAATAAAGGAAGGGAAGTTGCAGCCCTTACCGCCCTGACCGGCTAGGACTCAGGGTTTGCCAGGGCACAAAGATAATGAATACTGCGCATACCATCAGCATACCGGACACACAACAAACGAATGTAAGGCATTGAGACATGCGATTCAGGATATGATTCACTCTAAGCAGATCACAAATCCCGAGAAAAGAGGGAATCAGAAGAAGTTCTAGTATAATAATGTGCCCCCGCCTGTGTTCATGATCGGGTCCAGTTTGCCCGAATGGTTTATGTTGAGAGATTTGTATGACATCGATGCCAACACTGCTATTACGTACCTCCCTGAAGTAAGTAAAGAAGGGCTTCCCATGGCAGTGATCGATTATTGGTCCACTGATGAAAGTGGAGGTGAAAATGACCACTCCAAAGTTGAAGCATTTCCCAACCCGTGGGGTTTGGAGGAAGAAGAGGAGAAGAAGAAGGTTGGAGCAGTGACCCGGAGTGGGAGGGTAGCTCCAGAAGTTGATAGGCCACAAGATCTAGAGATAGGTCAAAAAGGAAAAGAGCCGGAAGATGATCTGATAATGAGGCAGCTGAAAAAGACGCCGGCTTAAATTTTGATATGGGATCTATTGAGACAGTCTCCATCTCACAGGTAGAAGTTAGTGGAGGCTTTATGTGAGACTACGGTGGCCACAACCATCTTGCCTACGGAGCTGCTGGATGTAATAAAGGGGGGTGCTGGGGAAAATGTGGTGTTTATAAATGCTGACTTGCCGGCGGAAGGCCGCAATCATAATCGCCCCCATACATAAGGGCTCAAATCAATCAGAAGCATACGACATGTGTCATGGTGGATGATGGTTTATCAATTAATATATGCCCCCTAGTAGTGATGGCAGCTTTTGGAGTGACTGAAGATATGCTAGCTAAGTCTGATCTAATGATCACGACCTATGGTAACTCGCGGAGGCAGGCGTCCGGGACATTTAAGACTGTATTCAAGACGGGGCCGGTGGAAACTGAAGTAGAATTTGTGGTCTTAGCCATTCCTGCCAACTTCTCAGCCCTCTTAGGCAGGCCTTGGTTTCATAAGCTGGGAGGGGTGCCCTCCACTCTGCACCAAATGGTTAAGATTCCTCATGAAGGACCAATCGTGACTAGAAGGGTTGCAAGGGAGAATCAGGTCTCAATATTGGAGATTGCGAGATAGCCTTTCAATGGATTTCACATTGCAGTGATAGACGAAGAGGAACATATGGAAGGAATCCCTCAGGTGCTAAATATGATAAAGAGAATGCCATTCCTCCTTGGCGCAGGTCTAAGCAAGAATTCACAGGGATCGCCAACAGCTGTTGCTACTAGAGGTCAAAAGGATAGGAGGGGCCTTGGGTATTATGGCATTATGAAGAAGTGTAAGAAGTCAGTCGATGAAATTCCCCATATCAAAGAAAGCTTTATACCAGAAACTTCAGTGTGTGCCTACACGGGGGAAGCAGAGCCTCAGTGGGTCAATGGGAAGATTATGTCAGGTTTCGAGGTCTTCAATGATGTCTTCGATTGGGAGATTGGATTGATCAAGCCAGTAGAGGGCTTTTGGGATGAGGAAATCGTGACCAAGGAGACAGTCTGGGACCGCGAAGCACTCGAAGAGGTTATAACTTAGAGGTTGATGTTTGCTTGGGTAAAAGGGAAAGCGAAGATGGAAGACAAAGCTACTGGAGATATTGAAGTCATCCAGGCGGTCACTGTAGTGCCTCTAAAATGCCAATTTGATTCAAAACCTTCAGCTGCAACATCTGCACCAGCGGAAGAAGAGGAAGAAAATAGTTTAGATTTTCTTTTTACTCCCGAACTTTTTGATAATGTTGACGACATTTTTGGTTTTATTAATAAAGTGAACGATTTTGCTTACTTGTGTGATGTTTCTGATGATTTCAATATGCGTGATCATGATCATAACTCATTCATATTTGACATTGATTCAACTGATGCGACTCCATTTAATCTTGGAACTTCGAAAAACCCGAAAGAAATTTTGATAGCATCTAACATAACTCCTGAAGAGCGAGAAAATTTTGAGAGAATCTTAAGAAAACATGAAAAAGTCTTTGCCTGGACCTATGAAGATATGCTGGGAGTAGACCGTGAAAATGCAGAGCACGCTATCCCAACATACCCAAACCATAAAGCTTGTCAAGCAGAAGCTTAGGAAGCTTAGGCCAGAATGGGCAGATAAGGTAAAAAAATAGATTCATAAATAGATTGAGGCCAAGTTCTTAATTGAAGTACAATACCTAACCTAGTTGGCCAATGTGGTCCCAGTAGCCAAGAAGAATGGCAAGGTACGTGTGTGTGTGGACTATCGGGATTTGAATAAGGCTTTTCCAAAGGATGAATTTGCATTGCCTCACATAGACATGTTAGTGGACAGTACAACTGCTTGCATGATGTATAGCTTCATGGATGGTTATGAAGGCTATAATCAGATCCTCAATAAAATAGCCGATCGGATCAAAACAACCTTCATCACTGAGTGGGGGACATTCACTTACAGGGTAACGTCATTCGGACTGAAAAATGCAGGCGTAACCTATCAGAGAATGGCAACGAGGATCCTAGATGACTTAATCCACAAGGAGGTAGAAGTTTATGTGGATGATATGAAGATTAAGTTAGCCACCAGGGAAGGTCACTTTGAGGCTCTAGAAAAGTTCTTTCAGAGGATCGGTAAGTACAACCTGCGGTTAAACCCTAAGAAACTTCGGTCTCACCTTAGGGAAACTTTTAAGATGTGTGGTCAGCCAGAGGGGGATTGAGATCAACCCGGACAAGGTCAAGGCCATCTAAGAGATGTTGGTGCCTCAGAAGAAAAAGGATGTCAGAAGCTTTTTAGGTAAATTGCAGTATGTCAGCAGATTTATTGCCAAACTTACTTCAATTTGCAAGCCAATTTTCAAGCTACTAAGAAAAGACCAACCTATAGTATGGAATGAAGACTGTCAGAGAGCTTTTGACACTATCAAGAAATATTTGCTGAATCCACCGGTTCTGAGACCACCACAGCTAGTTAAACTGCTTATTCTGTATTTGGCCATTGAACATAGCTCTGTAGGCGCCATGATGGCTCAGGAGGATGAGTTTGGGGTGGAGTTCACAGTCTATTACCTCAGTAAGAAATTCCTTTCCTATAAGGTCAAGTACGCAGAAGTAGAGAAGATTTACCTTGCAATAATCTGTGCCTCTAAGAAGCTGAGGCACTACTTTCACTCTTACAAGGTGCAAGCGGTGGCAAAATAAAATCCTCTTAGATATCTGCAGGAGGCTCCATCTTTGCTGGGAAAAATTGGGAGATGGTTGTTATTATTATAAGAATTCGACATTGAGTACATCACCCAGGAGACCTTCAAGGGGCACACAATGGCAGAGTTTCCAGCTGAACACCCGATCTAAGGAGATTTGTATGAGTTCAACTTTCCGCATGAGGACGTCGTAGCTATCACAGTACGAGGTTGGCAATTGCACTTTTAGGGGGCTATAAATAGCAAGAGAATAGGGGTAGGAATTATTCTGACAACCCCAGATGATGAAAAACTCCCGTTGGCTAAGAAACTAAGATATAAAGCCACCAACAAGGAGGCTGAGTACAAAGCCTGTACTTTCGGATTAGAAGCCTTGATAGCCTTGGGGGCAAAAAAAGTAGAGGTTTTTGGAGATTCATCGCTGGTAATCAACATGATTCAGGGCGAGTGGGCTGTTAAGGAAGAGCGACTGATGCCATATGTGAAGTACTTAAAAGATTTGAGCAACCAATTCGAGGTATGCACCTTTCACTTTGTTCCGAGAGACGAAAACCAATTGGCAGATGCGCTCGCGACTTTAGTATCGATATGGGATAACCGGGAAGGGGTGGTTATGAAGCCTGTACTGATTTCTAGTTTGAGAGGCCTAACTTTAAGTCTAAGCCAGATATGGAAATGGAAGTAGCGGATGTAAAGCCATGGTACCACGATATCAAAAACTATCTAGAGAACACAATATTCCTAGAAGAGGCTACCGAGAAAGACCAAAAGTTGATTCGCAGGTTTTCTACTCAATTCATCTGCATAGATGGGGTATTGTATAAACAACAAGTCGACGATATCCAATTAAGGTGCCTGGATGACAAAGAGGCTGAAAAGGTAATGGAGGAAACCCATGCTGGTATTTGCGGGGCCCACATGAATAGTTTAATGCTGGCCAAGAAGATCATGAGACAAGGGTTCTATTAGCTCACCATGGATATGGACTGCTCGAAGTATGTGAAACGATATCAGTTGTGTCAACAGTAAGCAGATTTGAGTCACTTGTCGATTTCAGAATTACACAGTTTGACATCACCTTGGCCGTTCGAAGCTTAGGGATAGACATTATTGGAGAAATACGCCCCACGGCCTCCAATGGACATAGGTTCATCATAGTCGCTATTGACTATTTTACTAAATGGGTAGAGGCTGAATCTTTTAAGAAGGTCGATGCTCGAGATATGGCCAGATTCATTAAAAAGAACCTGATATGCAGATATGGTCTCCCACATCACGTTGTATCCGATAATGGAGTCCAATTCATGGCAGAAATGAAAAAGTTACTTCAGAATTACGGCATCAAACATCACAAGTCCTCTCCGTATCGCCCGCAAGCTAATGGAGTAGTAGAAGCCGCCAACACGAATGTCAAGAAAATCCTGGCCAAGATGGTTCAGAACTATAAGGATTGGGCGAAAAAGTTGCCTTTTGCACTTTGGGGTTATAGAACGACCGTAAGAACTTCTACTGGAGCCATGCCGTATTCTTTAGTGTATGGGATGGAGGCGGTACTGCCAGTTGAAATAGAACTCAGGTCATTGAGGGTAGTTACGGAAGCTCAAATTTCGGAGGCTAAGTGGGCACAACAGCGGTTGCAACATTTGAACATGCTAGATGAGAATAGGTTAAGGGCCTACTATCACAATCAGATTTATCAGAAGAGGCTTGCTAGGTCATTCGGGAAAAAATTCAAGAAACACCCGTTAAAGGAAGGGGATTTGGTATTCCAATAAATGAGACCGGGTGTGCGGGATATAAGGGGAAAATTCAGACCGACGTGGGAAGGCCCTTTCATCCTCAAAAAGCTGTTGTCAAAAGGGAAGGCAATTCTGGCAGATAGCGATGGCAACGAGTTTAAGGAGCCTATCAACATTAATAGACTCAAGAGGTTCCATGGATAAATACCAAAAATCAAAAGAAGAGAATAAAAGCCCTGCAGGTTGAAAATCAAATAATGGCGACCTTGCTAAAATTGGGCGCCTCGTCAGGGTGAAAACCAAAAAAAGGCATCCTGGGAAAAAATTAGAGGCTTGAGAGAAAATGTCCAATCAAGAAAACCCGACAGGGCTGTGTGACGCGCGCCGGATCCCGAGCGCCGCCCTTTCGGACCGCCCGCACGTGGGCGATCGGGGCATTTGCGGGTCCGTTGACATCTTGCGATAAATCGCAAGTGCAACTATATTGAGCAACACGGAGGTTTCATGGAGTCGCCACCCAATAGAACATTGGGAAAGTTTCTCTCGCCTCGGAGAGCCTAAGACTGCGCTTTTTATCCATATTGAGCCGTGGGGCCTAGGATTAGCGCTAAAGCCTCGTGACTCAAGAAGTATCTTGAAGGATAACCTCTAACCTCTCGAGCCCAAAGACCAGAGCTGGGTCCGGGATTTCTCATCTATTTCTACCTCGATTAATTTATGATCAAATTTTAATCATCATTAATTCGCTCTCTCTCCACACGATGCAATTTTAATCTAAAAGCGCATTTATACATGTTAGGAAAACCATAAATTAGCAAGTAAAGCAATGAATTACAATAATACAAGGAGCGGAATACAACTCCCTTTTTAAAAGTGCAAACATGCATAAAACCGGGGAATTTATTAATCATGAGGACTTTGGTCCCCGCATGCTCAATGAAAGAAAATATTTGGGATGTGGTAATTTTATTTGGGATGAAAACTAGGACATTGGTCCCATTTTATTATGAAAAATCTAAATTAATTTAGTAAGAAATATTTTTATGATCTTTATTTAGGTGCGCATAGGAAAACATTTTATTCAATGAATATATACAAGGAAATTAAAAATATAAACGAAATGAGAATTAAAAATGTATAAAGGAAATACCAAACCCCACAACTCCTCCTTCATGTGCATGGATGCTCAAATGAGGATAAAATAATGATTTGCAACCAAAAATAAAACAAAAGAAATTCATGTTAGAGATTAAACCAACAAAATAATATGACATAAAAAGATAATATGTACCATGAAAATATAATATGCATAAAATAATCATAATGTAATTTAACATGCATAGAATAGTTAAGATGCAATTTAACATGCATGGAATAATTAAGATGCAATTTAACATGCATAAGATGAGAAAGTATCATGGCACATGCAACTTATTAATATTAGTAATTAACATACATGGAAGATTATTGACAATCAATTTTATTATAGTTAAGACATGAATAAATGTGTAACATGAGAATAATTCCACTTGACATGCATAACTAGCATAAAATAATGACTATAACATTCATACATGCAAAAGAAAACATAATAATAAACATGATATAGCATTAAGAAATTAAAGGTATTTACAACCTAAAACATGCATAATTACATGAACAAAGAATAATTTGATAAAAAAAAATTAATAGAATTTAAAAAGCTTATTTGTTATATGAATAATTGAAGATAAAAAAATAAGAAGAAGAATATGGAGACTAAGAGAATTTACATGTTTGATATGTTAATTGGAAGCCAAAATAAATGAAATTAACAAGAGAATTAATGAGTAAAGCCAAGAATAATTACCCTCAAATTCAGTTTTGAAGAATTGAAGATAGAAGTGTTGAATTCCTTGTCTTCTCTTGTGAAAATCCTTAGAAAATAGCTTGAAAAATTGAAGAAAAGCTCTTGGAAACAAGTGTGTAAGATAGATTTTTTTCTCTCAACTCAAAGCTCCAAAATTCAGTTTTTTCTCTCCAAAATGTTCTTAGTTCGTCCTCCCCCTGTTCTGAATTTTTCTAGTGTTTTTAACCATCAAAAATTACCCAAAAACCACCCAAAACCGTCCAAAAACCGTAAAAAAACGAGTGGGGGGCGAAAATGGGCGAAATGGGCGAAGTGGGGGCGAAATCGGCGCCTCAACGCCGAAAATTCGCGTCAAACGTGCGCCTCGCGCACGTTTCCGCGCGGATGCGCGGAGTCTCCGCGCACGACGTGCGCGGAGCGAGCGACGCCCAAGGCGTCGTGCGCGCAGAGCTACCGACGCCCAAGGCGTCGGCCGCGCGGAGCGCACGCTCCGCAGCGCTCCGCGCACGGACATTCGCGACGGCCCTTGGCCGTCGCCCTTCCGTCGCGAATCTTTTCCCCCATTTTCCATTTTTCCTACTTTCTTCATTTTTTCATCATTTTTCACCTTTTTTTTTTTTTTTTTTTTTTTTTTTTAATAAAATACCCTCAACTTAAAACACACTTTTTCTTCTTCAAAATAATTTAAAAAAAATATTTTTAAAATACCCTTTTCACTCACCGAAAAGACAAGGAAAATCACTTCTGGACTCCAATCTTTTTGCCTATAAGCCGGCATAGCTAAATTTCATCATCGGGTAATCCTGATCAAGGCTACTCGGGACCCGGTGTCTACAGTTGCCCCCAATTTTGAAGAGACTAGTGCATGGGTGCCTAGGTGAGCCAAAATTCAGGAAAGAAACGCGTACCTGGAGCGGCGATCTTCCTGCTTGATGGACTTATGATGATTGTTGTTGCCATGTCATGGGCAAGTTGCCTTTTGGTTGTAGCTGGTAATACCGTAGGTGCGCTAACCTCTTGTGGGTGGCGCCGCTATCGTGCTAAACAGTGTGAGTTGGTAATGCCGTGGTCGTGCTAACCTCTTGTGGGTAGTGCCGCCATCGTGCTAACCGCTGTGAATTGGTAGTGCCGTGGTCGTGCTAACCTCTTGTGGGTAGTGCCGCCATCGTGCTAACCGCTGTGAATTGGTAGTGTCGTGGTCGTGCTAACCTCTTGTGGGTAGTGCCGCCATCGTGCTAACCGCTGTGAATTGGTAGTGCCGTGGTCGTGCTAACCTCTTGTGGGTAGTGCCGCCATCGTGCTAACCGCTGTGAATTGGTAGTGCCGTGGTCGTGCTAACCTCTTGTGGGTAGTGCCGCCATCGTGCTAACCGCTGTGAATT
Organism: Excoecaria cochinchinensis; assembly: GCA_947683425.1. Classification (NCBI taxonomy): domain Eukaryota; kingdom Viridiplantae; phylum Streptophyta; class Magnoliopsida; order Malpighiales; family Euphorbiaceae; genus Excoecaria; species Excoecaria cochinchinensis. The sequence goes on from CANTUQ010000212.1 coordinate 92,020, forward strand.
GGTAGTGCCGTGGTCGTGCTAACCTCTTGTGGGTAGTGCCGCCATCGTGCTAACCGCTGTGAATTGGTAGTGCCGTGGTCGTGCTAACCTCTTGTGGGTAGTGCCGCCATCGTGCTAACCGCTGTGAATTGGTAGTGCCGTGGTCGTGCTAACCTCTTGTGGGTAGTGCCGCCATCGTGCTAACCGCTGTGAATTGGTAGTGCCGTGGTCGTGCCAACCTCTTGTGGGTTGTGCCGCCATCGTGCTAACCGCTGTGAATTTTGGTAGTGTGCTCCTTTAGATGTTTGGACTGGTGTCGTCACTCGGATTTTGTTGGTGTTCCCCGCCGATTTCTCCTGCAAGATTGTATGCATAGGAATATACAAGAAATCACGTGTGCATGTTATGGAATGCAAATGCTTGCAAAAATGTATAGATCGCGCCCTAGGTGATCCATGGTTTGCTGAACTTATAGCTTGTCTGCTGTATCATGCCCCCTGAATCCTGAGGATCGTCGACAAGCTTTTTGAAAGAGACGTCCGGTGTATATCCTTTGCCCCCTGGTCAATGATCATTTACCTGGGATTCTATTTCATGTTCTATGTTGTGTGCTGTCTGACTGACAGAAGATCATCTTCAAATAATGTCGCCTTATCGCTCCAGTCATTGTTTTAAAGGTAGTGCGTCCCTTGTGGATTTTCGCACCAGCTTTTCTTTGCGGGAAATGCGTCCCTTATGGGATTTTCACACAACCCTTTGCCTAACTTTTGCCTGGAATGGTCCCAACCCAATCCAGCGGCTTTTTTTTTTTTTTTTTTTTTTTTTTAAGGTTATCACCAAAGCTTCTGTTAAAAGCAAATAGCACATATCCAATGAAGGGACTGAGCAATAATCATTAGATGAACGATTGGTATATTTCTTTTTAAGACAGAACTGAAAGATCAATGAAAATGTATTCTTTTATTCATTGCAAAATTGTGTACATTTCTATATGATTTCATCATACATGATTTTCATTTGACAAGAATTCAAAAGCATATGACGACACCTAATCTCGGAGTGGGTTTTGTCAGCATCAAACTCCTGTTATCAATCGGCCCTCTCGGGTTTTCTCGATTGAATATTTTCTCTTGGCCCTTAATTTTTGCCCAGGATGCCTTTTTTCGGTTTTCACCCTGACAGGACGCCCAATTTTAGCAAGGCCGCCTTTTTCCGGTTTTCGACCCGCGGGGCATTTATTCTCTTCTTTTTATTTTTGGTCTTTAGCCATGGAACCTTTTAAGTCTATCGACATTGACCGGGTCCTTGAACTCATTCCCATCGCTGTCTGCCAAGATTGCTGCTCCCTTTGTTAGCAACTTTTTCACAATGAACGGACCTTCCCAGGTCGGTCTGAATTTTCCTCGTATGTCTTGCACTCCGGGCCTCATCATCTTAAAGACCAAATCCCCTTCTTTCAACGGGTGCTTTCGTACCTTCTTGCCAAAGGACCGAGCTAGTCTCTTTTGATAAACTTGGTTGTGGTAATAGGCTCGTAACCTATCTTCATCCAACAGATTTAGCTGTGACAAACGTTGTTGTGCCCATTCTGCTTCAGGAATCTCAGCTTCCATGACTACCCTTAATGATTTCAGCTCAATTTCAACCGGCAGGACTTCTTCAGTTCCATACACCAGAGAGAATGGCGTTGCCCCTGTAGAGGTTCTGACTGTTGTTCTATATCCCCAAAGTGCGAAGGGTAACTTTTCTGCCCAATCCTTGTAGTTCTGAACCATCTTGGCTAAAATTCTCTTCACATTCTTATTCGCCGCTTCAACTGCACCATTCGCTTGAGGACGGTAAGGAGAAGACTTATGATGTTGGATCCCATATTTCTGGAGCATCTGTTTAGTCTCTGCTAGGAATTGTACCCCATTATCAGATACAATGTGATGTGGGAGACCATATCTGCATATCAAATTCCGCTCGATGAATTTAGCCATATCCCTTGCATCAACCTTCTTGAAAGATTCAGCCTCAACCCACTTAGTGAAGTAGTCAATGGCAACTATGATGAATCTATGCCCATTAGAAGCAGTAGGATGGATTTCGCCTATGATGTCTATTCCCCATGCTGCAAATGGCCATGGAGATGTTAAGTTATGTAACTCTGAAACTGGCACATGCCTCAAATTCGCGTACTGTTGGCATAACTGGCATTGCTTCACAAATTTTGAACAATCCGTATCCATTGTGAGCCAATAAAACCCTTGGCGCATGATCTTCTTTGCTAAGGCTAAGCCATTCATGTGAGCTCCACAAACCCCGGCATGAACTTCTTCCATAACTCTTTTAGCTTCTTTCTCTGCCAGACATCTTAACTGGATACCATCAGCTTGCCTTTTATACAAAGTGCCATTAACACTGATGAATTGAGTGGATAACTTCCTGATCATTCTTTGGTCCTTCTCAGTGGCTTCCTCTGGAAAGACTGATCTCTCTAAATAATTCTGAATGTCATAATACCATGGATTTCCATCAGTGGCCTCAATGTCCATCACCTGCTCCGCTTCAAAACCAGGTCTTTCCGAACTATATATCAGCACGGGTTTCATCGCAACTCCTGTTGGGTTGTCCCACATAGACACTAAAGTTGCTAGAGCATCAGCTAACTGATTTTCGTCTCTGGGGATGAAGTGGAAAGTGCAAATCTCGAACTGGCTGCTCAACGTTCTCAAGTGCTTTACATAAGGCAACAACCTTTCTTCCTTGACTGACCACTCTCCTTTAATTTGATGAATTACCAAGGAGGAATCTCCGAATACTTCTGCGGTCCTTGCCCCCAGAGCAAACAATGCTTCCAATCCAAAGATGCAAGCTTCATATTCTGCTTCATTGTTGGTAGCCTTATACCTCAGCTTCTTAGCCAATGGTAGCCTTTCACCATCTGGGGTCGTAAGAATAACTCCTACGCCTGCTCCCTTATTATTGACTGCTCCATCAAAGAATAATTGCCACCCTTTCACTGCTATGGCCGTGACGTCTTCATCTGGGAAGTTGTATTCAAATTGATCTCCCTCAATAGGATGCTCGGCTAAGAACTCCGCTACAGCTCTTCCCTTAATGGTTTTCCTGGTTACGTACTCAATGTCAAATTCCTGTAACAGCAGTAACCATCTTCCCATCTTCCCTAGTAGAGAGGGTGCTTCTTGGAGGTATCTGAGCGGATTATGTTTGGGAACCGTTTGTACCTTGAAGGAATGAAAGTAGTGTCGCAACTTCTTAGAAGCCCAGATAACTGCTAAACAAATCTTTTCTACCTCTACATATTTGGCTTCGTAAGGCAGAAATTTCTTGCTAAGATAGTAAACGGCAAACTCTATACCAAAATCATCTTCCTGAGACATCATAGCACCCACTGAGTTATCTTCCACAGCTAGGTACAGGATTAGTGGTTTGGCATGGCGTGGTGGTCTTAACACCGGAGGATTTAGCAGATAGTCCTTAATGGTGTCAAAGGCCAGTTGACAGTCATCGTTCCATAGCACCGGCTGATTCTTCCTAAGAAGCTTGAAAATAGGCTCACATACCGAAGCTAGCTTGGCAATAAACCGGCTGATGTACTGAAGCCTTCCTAAGAAACTTCTGACGTCCTTCTCCTTCTGGGGCACTGGCATCTCTCTTATGGCTTTGACTTTATCGGGATCTACCTCGATTCCCCTCTGGCTTACTACATGTCCTAACAACTTTCCTGATGTAACTCCAAAAATGCACTTCTTGGGATTGAGGCGCAAATCATACTTGCTAATTCTTTGAAAGAACTTTTCTAAAGCCTCAAAATGGCCTTCTCTGGTAGCTGACTTAATCATCATGTCATCGACGTACACCTCCACTTCTTTGTGGATTAAGTCATTGAGAACCTTGGTCGCCATCCTCTGATAGGTTGCTCCTGCATTCTTCAACCCAAAAGGCATAACCCGATAGGCATATGTCCCCCACTCGGTGATAAAGGCTGTCTTGATCCGGTCCACTATCTTGTTAAGGATTTGATTGTACCCTGCGTACCCATCCACAAAGCTATACATCATACAAGCAGCAGCACTATCTACTAGCACATCAATATGAGGCAGTGGGAAATCATCTTTAGGGCAAGCTTTATTCAGGTCTCGATAGTCGACGCATACTCGAACCTTACCGTCTTTCTTAGCTACAGGAACCACATTAGCTAACCATGTTGGGTATTGAACCTCTATCAGGAACTTAGCCTCAATCTGCTTATGGATCTCCTCTTTCACTTTCTGTGCCCATTCTGGCCTAAGCCTCCGAAGCTTTTGCTTGACTGGTTTAAACTCTGGGTAAGTTGGGATGGCATGTTCGGCAACATCTCGATCTATTCCCGGCATATCCTCATAGGTCCAGGCAAAGACTTTTTCATATTTTTTTAATATTCTCTCAAATTTTATTCTCTCTTCAGGAGTTATGTCTGATGCTAGCAAAATTTCCTTTGGATTTTCCAAAGTTCCGAGATTAAATGCAGTTGTGCCAGTTGAATTGATATAAAAAATGAATGCATCATGCTTATGATCATGCGAAATGAAATCATCAGAAACATCACACAAGTAAGCAAAGTTGTTCATCTCATTAACATAATCAGAAACATTAACATTGTCATCAAAGAGTTCCGGTATAAAAAGAGAATCTAAATGACTATCAACTTCAGTCGATGCCGATGCTGCAGCTGACTGTGCTTTGGCTTCTTGACTTGGTGAAATCTTGAGATCTTCTATCTTCGGTTCTGGTTCCACTATCTTCTCCTTCCCCTTAAGTCTAGTGGCTAACAGCTTATCAGTGACGATCTCTTCAGGCTCATCCCTGTCCCATATGCTGCATTGGGTCATAATCTCCTCATCCCAAAAGTTCTCTACAGCTTTAACAACTCCGATCTCCCAATCAAAGACATCGTTGAAAATTTCAAATCCAGGGATAATCTTTCCATCTACCCACTGCGGTTCTTCTTCTCCAGTGTAGGCACAAACCGATGATGATGGCACAAAGCTCTCCGAAATATGGGGAATCTTCCCTGACCCTTTCTTCTTACCATATTCTCCTTTGTAGCCCAACCCCTTTCGATCTTTCTGACCACGTGTAGTGATAGCATTCTGCAGCCCTTGTGACTCTTTTCCCAAACCAGCCCCTGGGAGGAAGTGCATCTTCTTCAGCATATTCACCACTTGAGGGCTACCTTCTAGGTTTTGCTCTTTTCCGATCATCGATACATGAAAGCCACTGAACGGCTGATTAGAGATCTCCAAGGCAGACACTTGGTTCTCTCTTGCTGCTTTAATGGTCACTACCTCTCCTTCATGAGGTATCTTAATTATCTGGTGTAATGTGGATGGTACTCCCCCTAACTTGTGGAACCACGGTCTACCAAGCAGAGCTGAGAAGTTTGCTGGAATCGGCAAGACCACAAAATCTGTTTCTGTCTCAATGGGCCCTGTCTTTACCAAAGCTTTGAAAATTCCCGATGCTTGCCTCCTGGAGTTGTCATAGGCAGTGATGGTCAGGTCAGATTTGCTTAACATACTCTCATCCATCCCAAAGGCCTGAAGTGCCACCAAAGGGCAGACATTTATCGATGACCCGTCATCAACCATGACACAAGCGGTGTGTTTACCATTGATCTGTGCCTTGATGTACAAAGGTCGGTTGTGGTTGCGACCCTCTGTTGGTAGGTCTGCATCAGAAAAAACCAACTTCTCCCCGGATCCCCCCTTTACAAGGTCTAAAAGCTCGGATGGAGAGATTGTAGTTGCTACGGTGGATACGCTCAATGCTTCGACTAACTTCTGTCGGTGCGAGGGGGACTGTCTCAAGAGGTCCCAAATAGATATCTGAGCCGTGGTCTTTTTCAGTTGCTTCACTATTGAATTTTCTTCCGGCTCTTTCTCTGCGATTGCTTGTGCTGGGTCCTGCTGCTTCTCAGCTTCTGGAATGACCCTCCCACTTCTTGTTACTGCTTCTACTCTTTCTTCTTCCTCTGAATCCCACGGATCCGCAAGCTCTCCATTTTTCTCATCTTCGTCATCTCCACTCTCACTAGTGGACCAACAGTCTATCGCTGCCACGGAAACCCCTTTTTCATCCACTGCAGGGCGAGTAATAGCGACATACTCATTTCCATATAGGTCTTGCATCACATACCATTCTGGTAGGCTCGATCCGATCATAAAAACTGGAGGTGGCACTGTGTTATAACCAGACTTCTTCTTGCTTTCTCTCTGCTCAGGATCGGTGATCTGCTTGTTGTCAATTAGATCTTGGACCCGATGTCTTAGCGTTATACACTCATCCGTCAAATGCCTGGTATGTTGGTGGAATGCGCAGTATTCATTCTCTTTATGCCCCGGCTGTCCTTGGGCCTTGGCCGGCTTAGGTGATAGGGGCCGCAGTTTTCCTTCTTTTATTAGCCTCTTCAGCACCCATGATAAAGGCTTACCCAAGTTGGAGAAATACCTCTGACTTACGCCGGTTGCAGACACCTCGGCAGTCTTCCCAACTCTGTTACCACTGCTTGAACCTACTGGTTTGGCCGTCCCCTGATTGCTGTATCCCCTCCGGGCATAGGACTCACTATTTGCCCTCTTGGATAAATATTCTCCTTCCGCTTCTATGGCAATGTCCTTCAAAGATTCCCAGTCTTTCAGTCCCTTCATTTTCAATCCATCTCTCAAGTAGGGGCTGGCATTTCGAATGAACAGCCGGATCTGATCAGAAGTGTCCGGTTTGCGTTTCATCTCCATAACCCGGTTTCTCCACCGAGTAAGGTACTCGTGGAAGGACTCCCCAGCCTTCTGCTGTAACAACTCGAGATCTTTCAAAGTGACCTCCATCCGGGTACTGCAATCGTACTGCTTAAGGAACTCTTCAGTTAGCAAGTCCCAATCCTCCTTGGACCTCCTCTCAAGCCCATGGTACCAATCAATAGCAGCTCCTGTGAGACTCAAACAGAAATATTCTATCTTCTGCTTTCTTGTTAAGGTCGTTCCCTTCATGACCAGCGAGTATTGCTTGATGTGTGCGGCAGGGTCAGAGGTGCCATCAAATTTGGGGATGTCCGGCATCTTAAAATTCTGGGGAATTAGGTCATCCCCATCCAGCTCTCGATCTTCCGGGTTCATTCCTTTTCCCACGGTCATCATCCTTGCCATGACCTCAAATCTCTCTTCCATTTTCCTCCACATTGCCTCATCCAGTTTTGGCGACTTCTCTTTAGCTACTGCATGCTCCTCATGCTCATCTTCCCCAAATTCAGCTTCAGACCTGGGGCCCTCTCTGCGCTCAATGGGTGCAGGTACTCTTTGCTCAATAATAGGTGGGTCAACCACTGGTTGGTTAACCGCAGCAGGACGTTCTTCTCTAGCAACCTCTTGTTCAGCTGGTACTCGGACAGGAATAGCAGCAGCTTGTTGCCCAGCTATAGTGGCGGCAAGATTGCCCATCATTGCAATCATTCGGGCTTCAAATTCCTCCATTCTCTTTCCTACCTCCTCAACGATTACTGCCCGGGTTGCATCAGACTCATTTGATGGATTAGCCATGCTTACTTCTGTTGATGATTCGGAAGAAAACCCCACACTATTTTCTGAGATTGACTCTGAACTCTGATCTGACACTAACTCAGTTAACCCCAAAAGCGGTGTCCTTCTTAACCGTCCGTCGGGACCTCTAGACCACCCAGGAGAATCTATGATGGCTGAAATGCAAAAATTGTTAAGATGATGCATGATTAAAATGCAATGCATGCTCGTGTTGATGTAACATAGACAAACACATGCAAGCAAATAGATCCTTCCAACCTTATATCTCCCACACACGTGGTAGTGCGGTCTCTTTCCTAGGTGGGCTTGATCCATGGATTAACGTGGAACCCAATGGACACGTATGATGCGCGGTGAAAAACCGGCAGCATAACAGCTCCTATCTAATGTACATACGTATGGGTGTTTGGCAATTATGTATTTAAACAATTCAACTTAACCAAGATGGGCCCACCAGGGCATGAAAGCCTTTGATGAAGACCATTTAATTAAATTGATTTCGTTTAATACATGATGGCCCATATAGCAAGCATAGTATTACGGTACATTTCACCTAGTGGAAGTATCTATTGCCATTACATGAGCTTTGGACGAGGGAGATGTTACTTTAAGGCTACCCAAGCATGATCCCTGCCGACGGGTCTAGCTCATCACAAGCATAGCGACCGATCGGGTCGTCATTTTGATATACCATTGAGGTACGTGGCTTGGGCTGGTGATTATCCTTAACACTTCCCCAAATTGAGTGAAAATGAGGAGGTGCTTCAGGAACGCACCGGGGCTTGAAAAGGGACCAAACTAACTTAATCTAAAGCTCTAATGAGATGATATGCAAATTTGAGATAAAGCGAATTTATGAATTAAATTTTAGCCATAAATGTTAAACGAGGTATTTTCAAATTGAAATCTCGACCATATCGTCCCCAGTGGAGTCGCCACTGTGACGCGCGCCGGATCCCGAGCGCCGCCCTTTCGGACCGCCCGCACGTGGGCGATCGGGGCATTTGCGGGTCCGTTGACATCTTGCGATAAATCGCAAGTGCGTCTATGTTGAGCAACACGGAGGTTTCATGGAGTCGCCACCCAATAGAACATTGGGAAAGTTTCTCTCGCCTCGGAGAGCCTAAGACTGCGCTTTTTATCCATATTGAGCCGTGGGGCCTAGGATTAGCGCTAAAGCCTCGTGACTCAAGAAGTATCTTGAAGGATAACCTCTAACCTCTCGAGCCCAAAGACCAGAGCTGGGTCCGGGATTTCTCATCTATTTCTACCTCGATTAATTTATGATCAAATTTTAATCATCATTAATTCGCTCTCTCTCCACACGATGCAATTTTAATCTAAAAGCGCATTTATACATGTTAGGAAAACCATAAATTAGCAAGTAAAGCAATGAATTACAATAATACAAGGAGCGGAATACAACTCCCTTTTTAAAAGTGCAAACATGCATAAAACCGGGGAATTTATTAATCATGAGGACTTTGGTCCCCGCATGCTCAATGAAAGAAAATATTTGGGATGTGGTAATTTTATTTGGGATGAAAACTAGGACATTGGTCCCATTTTATTATGAAAAATCTAAATTAATTTAGTAAGAAATATTTTTATGATCTTTATTTAGGTGCGCATAGGAAAACATTTTATTCAATGAATATATACAAGGAAATTAAAAATATAAACGAAATGAGAATTAAAAATGTATAAAGGAAATACCAAACCCCGCAACTCCTCCTTCATGTGCATGGATGCTCAAATGAGGATAAAATAATGATTTGCAACCAAAAATAAAACAAAAGAAATTCATGTTAGTGATTAAACCAACAAAATAATATGACATAAAAAGATAATATGTACCATGAAAATATAATATGCATAAAATAATCATAATGTAATTTAACATGCATAGAATAGTTAAGATGCAATTTAACATGCATGGAATAATTAAGATGCAATTTAACAGGCATAAGATGAGAAAGTATCATGGCACATGCAACTTATTAATATTAGTAATTAACATACATGGAAGATTATTGACAATCAATTTTATTATAGTTAAGACATGAATAAATGTGTAACATGAGAATAATTCCACTTGACATGCATAACTAGCATAAAATAATGACTATAACATTCATACATGCAAAAGAAAACATAATAATAAACATGATATAGCATTAAGAAATTAAAGGTATTTACAACCTAAAACATGCATAATTACATGAACAAAGAATAATTTGATAAAAAAAAATTAATAGAATTTAAAAAGCTTATTTGTTATATGAATAATTGAAGATAAAAAAATAAGAAGAAGAATATGGAGACTAAGAGAATTTACATGTTTGATATGTTAATTGGAAGCCAAAATAAATGAAATTAACAAGAGAATTAATGAGTAAAGCCAAGAATAATTACCCTCAAATTCAGTTTTGAAGAATTGAAGATAGAAGTGTTGAATTCCTTGTCTTCTCTTGTGAAAATCCTTAGAAAATAGCTTGAAAAATTGAAGAAAAGCTCTTGGAAACAAGTGTGTAAGATAGATTTTTTTCTCTCAACTCAAAGCTCCAAAATTCAGTTTTTTCTCTCCAAAATGTTCTTAGTTCGTCCTCCCCCTGTTCTGAATTTTTCTAGTGTTTTTAACCATCAAAAATTACCCAAAAACCACCCAAAACCGTCCAAAAACCGTAAAAAAACGAGTGGGGGGCGAAATGGGCGAAGTGGGGGCGAAATCGGCGCCTCAACGCCGAACATTCGCGTCAAACGTGCGCCTCGCGCACGTTTCCGCGCGGATGCGCGGAGTCTCCGCGCACGACGTGCGCGGAGCGAGCGACGCCCAAGGCGTCGTGCGCGCAGAGCTACCGACGCCCAGGGCGTCGGCCGCGCGGAGCGCACGCTCCGCAGCGCTCCGCGCATGGACATTCGCGACGGCCCTTGGCCGTCGCCCTTCCGTCGCGAATCTTTTCCCCCATTTTCCATTTTTCCTACTTTCTTCATTTTTTCATCATTTTTCACCTTTTTTTTTTTTTTTTTTTTTTTTTTTTATAAAATACCCTCAACTTAAAACACACTTTTTCTTCTTCAAAATAATTTAAAAAAAATATTTTTAAAATATTTTTAAAATACCCTTTTCACTCACCGAAAAGACAAGGAAAATCACTTCTGGACTCCAATCTTTTTGCCTATAAGCCGGCATAGCTAAATTTCATCATCGGGTAATCCTAATCAAGGCTACTCGGGACCCGGTGTCTACAGGCTGATTAGTAACAGGAGTTTGATGCTATCAAGATTTGTTCCATGAATGAATGTAGTTTTGCATTTTGAATTAGTGTTAAATGATGATCATATATACTGAAATCATACTAAAATGTATACAATTTTGCGAAATGAAATAAAACTGAATTTATTCATTCACATTATTTTCTAGTTCTATTTTAAAAAGAAATACGTCGCTCAAAATGCATGCAAATCTGAACTAGGCTCTATCACTACTCTCGCCGGCAAGGTGTCTAAGTTGTCGGGTCCTGTTATCAACTGTAGGGCTGAGCACCCATCTCTTATATGCACTAGTAAAAGTGACAGAATGATTCCAAAAGGAGGGTATGATGGTCTTCACTGGTAGTTCGATCTAGAAGTCATGATATCGGGAGGCAAAGGCTGAAGATAGAACTCCACCTCAAAAAGATAAAGGGAGTCTCACCACATCCTAGGTCATCCCGAGCTGTCGAGCACAGTGAGCTGTGATATAGAAAGTGGCTTTGCGAAGCCCGCATAAGGGAACACATCCAGAAGAGCCATCGACTATTGTGGCAGAGAGGGGAAGCCAAGCATTCATGAAACTGATATCCTCGTTTGTTACCTCGCCGAGTCTAGTAATCCCTTCGTCGAGAGTCACAAATGAATACAGTCGCTGACGGGAAAGGAAATGCCTTGGGGAATATTAACTGATAATCGTGGAAGGAGGTTCTGACACCAGTTTTAGTTTTTCTTGCAGCCATATCTAAAAATAAAAAAAGAAAAAACAGTAAAAGAAAAATTAAAGAAAAAATAAAAATAAAAATTAATAAAAGTCGCTGGAGTGAGTTGGGTTCACCCCAAGCAAAAATAAGGCATAGGGTTGTGTGAAAATCCAAAAAGAACGCATTTTCCGCTAAGAAAAGCTAGTGTGAAAATCCATAAGGGACGTACTACCTTAGAAAATAATGATGTACCTAGAGTAATAGGGGACTCCCAGAGAAGGAGGCAGAAGACTCAGCACGGACAAAATCTAAACCCGAAATAGTCTCCGCAAGGATCAATGCGAAAGGGGTTAGGCCACGATAAAAATCATCCACTATCCCGAATAGACGAAGGTCACTAGTCAACTCCTCAGAAGTCACAGTCAAATATCTCATAAGATAGAATAGGAAGATGACACCCGTACGGAACTAGGGGGTTATCCAGAGGCTCTAAGGTAAAAGTAGAACCCTGAGGGATCAACTGGGCAGCATCAAAAGGGAGAATGCTCAAGTCTAATGCAATGTCCCGAGTATGAATCAGACCACAATGGGGAATGCAGGGTATGGTGCTAGGAGGATACCAGGCCCCAATGATTGCAGCAAATTCTTTGGGTGAAGGGCATAGTTCTTGATAAGTGAATCTGAAGACATGAAAATGCGTGTCCCAGAAGCAGGTTGCAGCCAGAAGAAGGTTGTGATATATCCTAACTCTCCTTAGGAATTTCAGGCCAGAAAGTGGAGAAAGGGTGGTGTTTTCCCAGCTTTGGGGGTGGGTTATCTAAAGTTCGGTGCATCTTGGTGAAGGCAGAGATAGACATTTCCCAGGTGTTGCAACTGAGAAACTAAAATTGACAAAGAAAAGTAAAGGAAAAGGAGAGAAAAACCTGGAGAAGAGGCTTTGACTGAAGCTCAAAATGTTAAAAATGCACGAAGTTTAAGGAAAAGGAGTTATTTATAAGCAGGAGCTGACCGACAGGGAGCCCGTCTATCAGTAATCCAACAGGAAGCCCGTCGGTCAATGTGTTTTACCCTAGGCAGATTTATTTCCTGCATAACTCATGCATGTCACACGCATAAAATAATTTTTGCATATTTCTTTACCATTTGACAGGGATGTGCACTGGACACGGAAATCGGAGCAAATGTTTAGGGAGTTTTACATAAAAATGGGAATTTAATGAGTTTTTCAATTCATTAATGGCTTATTAAATAGGCCATTAACGAGGGAGTGAAATCTAAGCAGAAAAATGGAATATTTAATGACCGACGGGATACCCATTGCTCGGTGTTGCGACGGGAAGCCCGTCGGTCAAGAAAAACTATATAAGGAGCAGTTGAACGATGCCCCTTAACTTTTTCTCTTCTTCTATTTTCTTCATCCCTCGCAAATCGACGCCCCCCTGTCGTTTTTTGCACTTTTCTACCCCGTTTGTTATCCGTTTTGCGCACCACTTGCGTCAAAACGACCCTCGCACTGTCGTGCACACTTAAAAGTACTTTTTCCACATTTCTGTTGAGTTTTTTTTTAACGTATTTCGTCGACTACCAGGTTAGTTTATTATGTTTTTTCTACTCTTTTTAATTTCTTTCTAAATAATTTGCACGGAAAATGCATGTCTAGTATATTTTAGCAAAATATAGGACTGAATTCCACCCCTTTTATGCTTAGTTTTTTTTGACTTTGTATAAGGCATTGTAACAACCCAAATAGGGCCTGGTCGGAATCTGTGTTTGAAGTCAGTTAAGTGAGGGTATTTTTGTAATTTGGGTAAGAGGAATTATGGACATTTAAGAATTTTGTGTTAAAGGAATTAATTAATTAAGTGTTAAGTGAAGAGAAGGAAATATTAGTGTGTGTTTGTGGTGTAGAATTGTAGGGTGTGAGTGGACTAAGGCTTTTATTGAGTGGGTTGTGGTGTATGGTGCATTGGAGGATATTTGTGTTAGAAAGGTTTGTGTGTGGTTAGTGTATGGTGCCATAAGTGGATGAGTTAGGATTGATGGCTTGTTGCTCTAAGATTTTGACAAGTGGCTTAAGGTTGGTGAGTAATTAATGAAAAGTAAGAGAGAGAGAAGGGAGGGGCAGCTTTTGGTGAGGCTTCCCGTGGAAGCCATCTTCAATTCCCCTCTCTTCCTCATTTTCCCGTTCTCCTCTCTCTCTTGCTTTCATTCTTCTACTCTCATCTCTTCTCTTGTGATTTCTTGGTTTTTGTGTGGGATCTTGAAGGTTTGAGCTGGGTTTGTGGAAGGTAAGTGGTTGAGTTCGGTTAGAGGTTTATTACTCTTTGATTTCGGGTTTTGATTGTGTTTGGGTCTGATTTGAGTGTTTGTGACTGGGTTTTTGTGCAAGAATCGGAAGAGAGAAGGAAGAGCAAGGGCAAGGATAAAGTGGATTCGTGAGGAGCTTGGTTTGAAGCTTCGTTTTCCAGGTTTGGGAGTTTATTTGATGATGTTTGAGTGCATGTAAGTGTTATGAGCTGTGTTATAGATTGTGGTTTTTCCCCTAGTTTCCTCCTAGGATCAACTCTAGCTAGTGTTTGCATATTATGTGTAATCTTGAGTATTTTATGAATGCGTGTTTAAAATCGTGTAGTGACTTATAGTGAAGTGCAAGTGATATAGTGATGATGTTATGCGTTTTCAGAATTGAGTATGCCCTGTTAGTGTATTTGAGTTTGATTGTGAGTGATTTCTCGTGGAATTTATAGTTGATTATAGTGTAAATGTGTTTTGTGGCTTGAAAGTGATGCGGTGATGTGTTGGAGGCGAGAGGTAAGTGTTTTGAGCTTGTTGTATGCATGTATGTGGAGTTGTGTGTGAAAAGAGTAGGAAGAAGTGCAGAATTGGGCATATCTGGGTTCTGTCGCGATCGCGACAGAACGCGGTCTTGGCCCTTTATTCTTGAAGAGCCCTCTGTCGCGATCGCGATGCCTGTCGCGAGCGCGACAGAGAGCTCGATCGCGGAAACCTCCGCGTGGGCGTGCTGCCGAGCGTGCGCGCGAGGAGAAGGAACTGGTCTCTGTCGCGATCGCGACGCTTGTCGCGAGCGCGACAGAGCTCGGCTCCGTGAGTTCTGTCGCGAGGAGGTTCTTTGGCTCGACCTCGCGAGGAAGTACCCCGTGCTCTGTCGCGAGCGCGACACTTGTCGCGATCGCGACAGAGGCCTTTCCTGCTTGCTTTTGAGTTCTGTCGCGAGTGCTTCGTCGCGAGGAGGTCCTTTGGCGCGACCTCGCGAGGAAGTACCCCGTGCTCTGTCGTGAGCGCGACACTTGTCGCGATCGCGACAGAGGCCTTTCCTGCTTGCTTTGTGTTCTGAATGTGTTTCGTTTGTTCTACTTTGCACGGTTTCTCACTATTGCATGGTATATGGGTGTGCCTTTGACTCATGATATTATTGTGCTAGTGTCCTTGTTGTGGATTTATATTAAATAAGAGTTTTAATTTGAATATTGTTTTGTCTATGTACTGTCTTGAGAGTTTATGAGTTGTCGAGCCTGAAATGTCAAGGTATAGGATAATTAAGCATGCTTAAGAAGGGTTAGTGTTCAGCTGTTCTGTCCGCCCCGTTTGGGCGAAGCGGTCGACCTCCGAGATGGTCATCAATCGTGTAGTGATAAAATGTTTTGAGACTCCGGTCTCCCGCGTTACCTTCGGGTATTAAAGTGTTTTTGAGGCTTCGGTCTCCCGTGCCGTGTTCCCGTATCCTCCACCATTGAATTCAGGCTATTGTGTGAATTGTCTTGCATTGATATAGTGAGTGTTCTGATCTAAGTGTGATTTCTGAATAGTGTAATGATTTAGTGCATTGCGTTATGTTATCCTGATTATATACTTATATCTCTGTACTCTGATGCATAATGATTTATATGTATATTAGTGCATGTTTCCTTGTATAGTGTTCTGTTGTGTTTGTTTCTCCCCACTAAGCGTTATCGCTTAGCACGGGCTTTTATCCCGTGCAGGTATCGTGAAGGATTTTTGGGAGTGCTCGAGTCGTGCATCTTCAGGCAGGCCATAGGAGTCGAGTTATTACTTCTTTTGTTCCTGATGTATTTCCTTTTGTATAGGGATTATTTTTGTAAAGGTTTTTAAAATGTAATCTTTTGGGCTATTGTATATAACTCGTATTTTGATTATTTATGTATTGAAGTATATTTCCTATTATCCTTTATAAGATTTTTATTATATAGTTATTGAATGCTTCCGCTGTATGCTTTGCCGCGTCGTGAGTGAGTGTCGTGCTGTAGCGCGCCCGCCGGTGCCCTTCCAACGGGGGCGGCGGCGGGGGTGTTACAGGCATGACCATAGAAATACGAATATGCATGAACAAATAATAACAACAAAACAAAATAAAATTCGAAAAAAAGAAAATTAAGGACTTATGGACTTGCTTCCGTTTAATTTAGTTTTAGGACTAGTTTGAACTAAATAAGACGCAAAAATAACATGAAATGTTGCCTGGGGCCTGTCCCTATATTATGTTTTTTTTATGCAGGAATTTGGGCACATCCTTGTCGGGATGTTGCCTAAATTATTTAAAAAAATTCTGGAAGGGCACATTCTTGCCCGGATGCTGCCGAAATTTTTTGAGTTGGCACATCCTTGCCGAGATGCTGCCAAAATTTGTTAGGCACATTTTAGCCAAAATGCTGCAAAAAATTTACAAAGTTTTTTTAATCTTTTAGTTGGTCTATTTGTGACAATAGTGTAAGGCTAATTTCTTTTCTTTTCATTCCAGGATGCCTCCACAATGTAACGTTCCTCGTGACCAAGTTGAGCCTCAAGCTCCTCTTTGGATGAGCGACGAGGCTAGGGAGAGATGTAGAGTGTTGGCTCGCGTATAGTTCTAAGCCAGCCGGTTTGTCTCCAGGCCTTTCTTGGAGAGTATGGGGATGCTGGAGGAGCTAGACGCTTTGGTAGCAGCCGCAGGATGGACGGAGTTCTTATGGCCGTCGTTCCATACTCACCCCAAGGTCGTTCAGGAGTTTTTGGCTACCCTCTACTATAGGGGATTTCAAAGGTCAGACATGGAGGATGGGGTCATATAATTTTGGGTTAGAGGCTACCACTATAGCATTACACGCCGGAGGTTCTCTGAGGCCATGCGGCTGCCATACGGGGATGACATCATAGTTCCCCAGAGAGCTATGAGGAGGCAGCACTGGGAGATGATTACCTTGCCGGGAGTGCCGTATGACCATGATACGGCAAAGAGTATGGTACTCTTGTCACAAGCTCTACGATATATACACAAATTACTCTCTAGCTCTTACTTGGGATGGGCAGGTAATCCAGGTTCGGTGAACAGATCTGAGATTTGGAGCCTCTAGGCAATGTTAGCGGGTCGTCGCCTCAACATTAGCCATGAGATTGTGGCTAACCTGGATAGAGTATCACGGGCAGCAGCCCCTATAGTATGGGCAGGAGGAGTGGTGACTAGATTATTACTGCAGTTGGGGGCTACACAAGACAGCTTTAGGCCTGCACTCAAGGAGAGTGTGTATGTAGACGCTCCAGTAGCCCTAACCATAGGGATGATTGTGCAGGTGACAGGTCTGGCACAGGAGTACCGGCTGCTCTCCATACATGAGACTAGGCAAATGTTCGGCCTCCCATCACTCCAGCCAGCAGAGGAGGAGCCTCAGATGGAGGAGCAGCCTCCATAACAGCCACGGTACTAGGAGCCACAGCCTCCACAGCCGTCTCAGGCAGAGGAGGAGCAGCCTCAGACCCCCTTCGATATGGGCATAGAGTTCAGTGTGGACGAGTTGTTAGTTACTCCTCCGGCACAGAGAGTTCAGACCCCCACTCCTCCTCCTCCTCCTCCATCGCGGGTCCAACGGTCAACGCCCCGGGGGACTGGGAGGTTCCATCCTTACAGTAGGATAGGACATCCGGGGGCATCTACCTCCATGGTACCCCCTCCGAAGCACACAGCCAAGTCGGCACCTTCCGTCCCATCGCCATTACCTCAGCCAGCCCAGCCGGATCTTATGGCAGCCATGACCTCCATCCTCACCTCCATGGAGCATTGATAGGAGGAGAGAGAATGAGCACTCCTTGAGCATCTCGAGGAGCGAGACCGAGCTATGCAGGAGTGGCTGAGATAGCAAGAGAGGGTTAGTCAGGAGCAGGGGAGGCTCATGGAGGAGCTGAGGCTGAGTTTGAGTGCCTCTCATGATATAGCAGCTCAGAGGGTAGACACAATTGTCCAAATGGTGGATGAGTCGGTCAGCGCCCTCAAGTTCCAGACAGAGGTCTTTGAGGGTGCTATGCCACCTGTATTTGCATCCCTTAGGGAGTTCCAACAGCAGATGGAGGCCAGCCTTGCGGGCATCAGGGACTCGGCCAGGGACCAGACTATTAGACTGTTGAGGGCCTTCATAGAGCTGGGTGGCATAGTTAGAGAGATACTGGAGTTCATGGGAGTCTGTGCTCAGCCTTTCCTGAATGGGTACACCTAGGTACAATTCTAATAGGTTGACCCTATGAGGGGACAGCCCTTGTCTGTACTAGTTGCTGTCCCTCCTCGTTTTCAACTAGAGGTTAGACCCTCAGTACCTCCCAACAGGCCTTCCACTTTTAAAGTTGGGCCATCTGCATCTTCATCTCACAGCCAGCCAGTGCAGTGTCAGATGACGAGGAGGACCCGAAAGAGCCCTCGGATTACTTCCCTATCTAGCATGTTCAGGGAGTCTACTTGATTGTATTTGTATATTTATTGTACAAAATATGCATTTTATTAGTAAAAAACTTTATATTTACATTTTGTTAAATTTATATCTCATTTTTTATATTTACGTTGTTGATAACATCTTATTTACATTTTTTGAACGTTTGATAACATGATAAGTAAGAGAAAGAAGAAAATAAATGACAACATAAAAAACTGTTTATGAGTTTACAAAATAAAAAATCGCAATGAATTAATAAAAATCTCTTATAACATAGAAACATGATACCATGTCGACCCGAGGATGGTCAACAATTAAGTGATGGTTAGCAAATGAGACACTATATCATTCAGACAACGTTCGGTCAAAAGTCATAACTTACAGATCGGATGGGGATCAGCAAGTCAAAAGTTTTACATTGTAGGCCGGATGGGGGCTAGCAAAATAGAATGTTCAATCACACGTCTTGCACATCGAATGGGGGTAAGCGAGGACGTCGTGCAAGCCGAGATGAGGTCAGCGGGAAATATTTGATAGAACAAATCACGACGAGATTATAATTAGAGAACCCTATATCTTACAGATATCATGCAAGTCGAGATGAGGCCAGTGGGACACACTCGATGAAACAGATCGCAACAGGGTTATAGTTAGAGAATACTACTTCCCATGACATTCAGACACCGCACAAGCCAAGATAAGGCCAACGGGAAACACGTGATAGAACAGATCACAACAGAGTTATAGTTGGATAACACTACTTCTCACCACATTCAGACACCGTACAAGCCGAGACGAGGCTAGTGGTACACTTGCAATAGAATGACTTGCAATTGGGTTGCAGTTGGATAACACTACCTCTCAAGACACTTAGACACTGGGCAAGCTGAGACGAGGCCCGCCGGATGAAAGTAGTCTGATAAGTTGCTGAAGAGTCGTGGTAGAATACAATACTACTATGTAGCAAGAGGTCACCGGCTTCAACACAACAGCAAAAGGTAAGGACTGCCTCAGGTACGCATTTCTTCCTTTTCACTCTAAATTTGGCTCATCTAGACACTAGTGTACTAGTTTCCTCAAAATTGGGGGCAACTGTAGACACCGAGTCCTGAGGCAATCCAGATCAGAGTTACCCTATGAAGAGATCAATGTCAGTTTTCAGACAAATGGATGAAATTTGTGAGTTTTCATTCTCCAATTTTGCAACGATTGAGGATTTTTCTTGGTAATAGGAGATTTCAGGGAATCAGGAGGAGTTAATATTTTGAAAAGTGGATTTTGCTCCACCGACGAGTATACAATCGGTAGAAGGGATGCCCGTCGTTGGATGGCCCGCCTCTCAGGTGAGCGGCACCTACCCCTCACGCGAAACGGACCCGTCTATCGCAGGAGCGATGCCCATCGCTCGTGTGAGAGACCCGTCTCTCGCGATGAGCTCTGGCTGTCGCTCACTTCCAGAGACTGTCTCTCATGTTGAACGATGCCTATCGCCTGTGCAAGACATGCCCGCTTCTCACGAGAGACGGCTATCCCTCAGCTTTTATGTAACACCCCCATCGCCGCCCCCATTGGAAGGGCGACGGCGGGCGCGCTACCCGACGCTCACTCACAACATACATACATACATACACTGAGCGGAAGCATTCACTAACAATAATAACAGAAACTATATATCATAAAATCAAAATATCCAAAAGATTACATCATATCCTATACAAAAATTTACATGAGCCACAATACCAAAAGTAATACATTTATAAAAAGAATTACAGGAGGAGATGACAAAAACACTCTACTCCTATATGGTCGACTTGCAGATGTGCGACGCGAGCAATCTCCCAAAATCCTGTCACCTACACGGGACAAGAACCCGTGCTAAGCGATAACACTTAGTGGGGAGGAAACAAAACACAATAGAACACTATACAATAGTATCATGCACTAATACTTAAATGCAAACATGCGTCAATAATACAGAAACCATAAAAAAAATCATAGGACAGAAATATTTATATATATATCAGAAATCACTGTATGAAATCAGAATTGAAAACAGAAATCACGAAGCAAATGCTATAATCAAAATCACACAATAAGCAAACACTTCACTAAACCAATACTAAACTCTTCACACAATAGCCTAAATTTTAATGGTGGAGGATACGGGAACACGGCACGGGAGACCGAAGCCTCAAAAATAGTTTTATTATATGAAGGCAGCGCGGGAGTCCAGAGTATCAAAATATTTTATCACTACATGGAAGATGACCATCTCGGAGGTCGACCGCTTCGCCCAAACGGGGCGGACACGGGCAGCTGCACTCACAAACCCTTCTTAAGCATGCTTAATTATCCACTACCTTGACACTTCAGGCTCAACAACTCACTCATCAATCACAACACTTACTACACAAAACTCAGATCAAAATCCCAATATCACATTAATTCACTACAATGACATGAGTATAAAAAGGTCAACAAGACATAAACTCAATCATGTACCATGCAATAGTGAGAAACCGTGCAAAGCGAAACAAAAGAATCACATTCAGAAAATAGGGCAGGCAGGAAGGGTTTCTGTCGCGATCGCGCTCGCGACAGAACACATGGTACCTCATCGCGGGCTCGCGCTAGGAGGCGCTGTAGACACCGGGTCCTGGGTCAGGTTTAAAAAATAAAATAAAAAAATAGCAATGGCAATTTTGGAGACTTGATAATTCCTCCGAAAAAATATATAATATATATAAAGTAGGTAGGTAGGTTAAATTAAAAATTAGATTAAAGTGCATGAAAAATTAAGATTAGTTAATATTATTAGTTAATTGATTAGTTAATATTATTGGGTAATTAAATTTGGAAAAAGAAAATAAATATAGTGTTTAATTAGATAAATTAGATGTGATAAGTTAAGTAGATTAATTAAATTATATATAGTATTTAATTAATAGAGTATTTAATTAATAGAGGGTTTAATTAGTTAGTGTGTTAGTTTAAGTAAATTAATTAAAATTGAAAAATTAAAAAAATAGAAAATTGGAGGAAATTATGAGTGGCCTTAACCCTAATCTTGGGTATAAAAAGAATAAGATGAACAAAGTAAGGAGGCTCGGCAACTAAGCAAAAACAAGAAAAAAATAGAAAAAAGGAAAAGAGAGAACAGAGTAAGGGGGTTCTCGGCTGAAGAAAGAAAAAGAAACCAAGAAAATAAAAAGAAAAAGAAAGGAAAAAGAGAGTAAGAACACAGGGGAGCCAAAAAACAAAAAGAGAGAGCAAGCAAGAAGAAATGAGAGCCAAGGCAAAAATATAGAAAGAAAATAAAAGAATAGAAAGAAAAAAGAACAGAGTAATGGGGTTCGGCTGAGACCAAGAGAGGCCAAAGAAATAGGAAAGGGACAGTGAACAAATCAAAAGCAAAGAAAAGAGAAGAAAGAAAAACAAAAGAATAAAAGAGAAAGAGGAGACGCAGACCAAGAAAACAAAAGAAAGAAAAATATAAAGAAGAAAAGGGAAACCAAGGCGGAGAGGCCCAACGGAAACGCAGCACAACGCCGGCGGAAGAAAAAAGAAGAAAAGAAGAGAAGAAGGAGGCGGTGCCTCCGCCGGCCAGCCACAGCGGCGCACCGCCACACGCGCCCCATCTCCGGACAGGCAGGCCCAGACGCACCCGGTGGTGGCCACCGGCCACCGCCATTCGCCGGGAAAAGAGAGATCGGAGAGAGCAATGGCGCGACGCTCCGACGCGATTTCTGGCTATTCGGCGACTCCTACCGGCGCGTGGACACCGGCGGCAAGCTCCTCGAGCGGCGATCTCTCCTCCGGTGAGGGAGGTGTCGACCACCGGCGATCCCGGTGGCTCCGGTGAGGTAATTCTATTTTGTATTTATTTATTTTAATATATTATTATTATTATTAATATTAATTAATTAATTAATTATTATTATTATTATTACTATTATATTTATTTACTGTTGTGTGTTATTATGTTTTTTTATAATTATTATTATTATTAATATTATTATTATTTTATTTATTTATTATTAGTATTAATGAGTTATATTAATATTATTGTTACTAACATTATTTATTTTATTATTATTATTATTATTATTATTATTATTATTATTATTATTATTATTATTATTGTATATATTTAGTTATTATTAATTATTATTGTGTTTGTTATTATTATTTTAATATTATTATTATTATCATGATTGGGCTAATATTATTGTTGATTATAATTATTGTTCTGTGATATTGTTATTTATTTGTTATTATTGATATTATTTATTTTACATTATAACTATTATTGTTATTAGCACATTATTATTACTATCATTATTGTGGTTTTATTATGATAATTATATTCATCCTTATTGTTATGTCATCAATTTATTGTTAGTATTGTTATTATCATTTTGTTATCATTTTATTTATTTATTATTATTTATGTTATGTTTATTTATTTTATATTATCAGTATTATTATTATTATTATTATTATTATCATTACTTTATGTCATTGACATTGGTATTATTATTATTATTATTGTTAATATTATTATTATTATTGTTATTATTTGTATATTATTATTATTATTATTTTATGTTGTTATTATTATTGTCATTATTATTATTATTATTATTATTATTTTGTTCATGTTATTATTATTAGATTGCATTATTACTATTATTGCTATTAATATTATTTGTCTTATTATTATTATTATTGCATTTATTTATTATTATTTATTATTCTATTTTATTATTATTATTATTATTATTTGATTTATTGTTATTATTACTGTGCAATTGAATTATTATTTTATCCATTCATAATTATTATCATTATTTTATGTTTATTTATTATCCATTATTATTTTATAATATTATTATTAGCATTATCATTTTTATTGGCATTAATCATTTTAATTGTCATTTGTGCTTTTATTCATTCATTTTTCTCAATTTACTTAATTCAATTATTTATTCATTTATTTATTAGTTACCATTTTTCTTCAAAATTCCCTTTTTAGCTTTTTCTCTTATCTTATTTTATTCCATTTCTGGATTTTAGCACTAACACGTTCGTTTATTTTTGTGAGATATTATCTAATTATTTTTGGATGGGTTAGAATGGTGATGATGGTTGCTACCCAGATCATAAGGATTTTCCCCTGGTTTAATTCTTTAACTCTTGTCTTTTATTTGTATTCGTTTATCTTTATTTATGTGTCTTTATTTTTATGTAAATCGTTTTTATCTCGTTATAATAAAAATGGATTAATTTTCTATAGTAATTAATTTGGAGTCTTTGCAAATTAAGGACCAAAGTCCTATTTTCTATCCAATAAATCCATCGCAAAAATCGTTTTCATAATAAACGCATGCGAGGACCAATGTCCTCATTGTTAAATGAATTCCCCGTTTTATGTATGTATCGCACTTTTTATAAATGGGAGTTGTATTTCGCTTCTAGTATTATTGTAATTTATTTTGGAACGTTTATTCTTTATTCTTTATTTTTGTTTTTGTTTTATTTGTTTATTAATGCTTTTGATGTGAATAAATGCGCCTTTAATCAAATTGCATCGTGTGGAGAGAGAGCGAACTAATGAACTCAAAACTTAATTGTAAAATAAATCGAGGTAGAAATAGATGAGAAGTCCTGAACCCAACTCTGGTCTTTGGGCTCAACGAGGCGAGAGGTCTTTTCGATCACTCATTGGAACCTCCAAGACACCTCTTGTGTCCCTTTCAAAGACTTAATTAATAATCCTAGGTTCCATAGGGTGAGAGGGTCATTCCCAATGTTCTATTAGGGTGTTCACCTCCAAGAACCCTTTGGCTTGCCCAAAATCGATATATGTGCCGTCTTAGGCTCACTGAGGCGAGACGAACTTTCCCAATATTCTATTGGGTGATGACTCCATGAAACCTCCTTGTTGCCCAAAATAGACGCACTTGTAAATACCTTACAAGTTGTCAATGAACCTCATTTTGCCCGATCGCCCTCAAACGGGCGGTCAAAGGGCGGCCACGGCGTTCGTCGCGCGTCACAGTGGCAACTCCACTGGGGACTTACTCGAGACTTCGATTCGAAAGTACCTTGATTAAAATTTACAATTAAGTTTTAGTTTAGAAATTTTTCTTTCTTTTAAAATTGCATTTCATCTCACTAGAGCCTTAGATTATGTTAGTTTGGTCCCTCTATCAACCCTGGTGCGTTCCCGAAGCACAACCCTATGTTCACTCAATGTAGGGAAGTGTTAAGGATAATCACCAGCCCAAGCCTCGTACCATCATGGTATATCAAATGGTGACCCGGTCAATCGTCAAACTCGTGATGAGCTAGACCCGTCGGCAGGGACCATGCTTAGGTAGACCTAAAGTAACACCACCCATGACTAAGGCCCATGTAATGGACAAAGATACTTCCACTAGGGGGCATGCACCATAATATGTTGCTTGTGTAGTGGGTTATTGTGTATTGGACAAATCCAAATAAATTTAGATGTTAACTCCTTAAAGATTTTCATACCTGAGGGCTGTGTTTTAATTTATTCGGATTATTTAAATACACGATAGTTGAAAATTCATTTACATGTGCTTTTAATAATGAGAGTTCGTGCTTCGCAGCACGCTGTACGCACCCATTGGGTTCCCCATTAACCTATGGGTTAAGCCCGCCTAGGAAAAAGCCTGCACAACCTCCTGTGTGATAAAAATATGGTTGGGAGGACTTTTTTTTTTCTTGTATGTGTATGTGGTTGTGCATTTTTTTTATGAGCAATAATAGTAAATAAAACACATGCATCATGTATCATGTATAGTTCTTTCGATAAAATAATAAAACCTGTGCACTTTGTATATAAAATTGCTTGTATCATAATTTGTGAATATGCACATAACATTTATATGTCTTGCATGTATATAGTAGTGCTTGTCGTAACGCATACATACTGACATCATGACATCCATAACATCCATCGTGCGCCATAGTCAGTATATACGGTACGTATCGACATGCATCATATCACACATGGGCATACTACCACTTAAAAAAAATAAATAAATGAAAATAATAAAATAAATAAAATAAAATAAAATGAATAATAAAATAAAATAAAATTAGAATAATAGTACATTCACCATGTGTCATAGCGTGTACATATCCGTTTGCTCACATTACACATGTACATAAATATTGTGCGCTGGAACATACATATACCGTTGCATGTCATAGTGTGCACACATTGGCATACTTCATTAGATTAGACATTATACACATCATGACACTTTGCATCTCTCACATTGTGCGCCATATCATGAAAATGCATTATCATGCATGCGTTATGCTATGCACATATGAATCCTACATCATGCATGTCAGTCATTACATATATACCATGCCACGCTTTACGTGCACATACCATGTAAATACACGTACCTTGTAGGTGCCACTCATTTCTTGCGATCACTTTCATCCCATGTCTTGTACCGCACACTATAGAAGCTCACTGTACACAATCATTCTCATGCTGTGTCCCATCTCATGTGCATTATTTGTATATGTTCTGCACTTCTATATATGTGAGTTTTGCCACTCCTCGCAACTCATTGGCGCACATTTTTGTGCCAGAGCATCTTCATCCTACATCACATCTTCATCTTACATACATATCTCTATCATGTCTAAATCACACCATATGCACATACACCCTGTATTATGAACATTCATTCTCATGTTGTGTCATATCTTGCACTTTTATCTTCATTGCTTACATGTACACTGCAAATTTATGCATGCATGTCATTTATCATGCAGTGTTTACACACTCATATTTTTTCGCAGGTGTTTTACACACACATGTCTTTGCACATATTTCATGTACGCATTTTTATACAAATGTTTTTACACGTGTTTCGCACATATAGTTCCTTACACGCATTGCTAATATACATGACGTTATTGCATATGCCATTCCATATACATGATTTTTAATGCATAGTTTGTGCATATTATATAAAAAAAAAATAAGAAAGAAAAATTCTCTATTTGCTTAAACGATTTTTGTGCGTATACATTTTTAATGGAATAAAAATATTTTTGTGTTAAGTTATACCCCCAAAACGTTGATATGTTTGCACCTTATCAAGATACCTCTAATTCAAAGTTTGACTCTGCCCAACTAGTTCTCAACTATGAATGGATTTATCATAACTTTAGAAATCTGCATTTCATTCCACTTTGAATTAAGTAAGGGATAGATATGTTAGATCGCTGAGAACTGGATCACATGAAAATACTTGGCCATACCATGTAATGTCTAAATTCCGAGCACTTTTGGCCTATTTTGAAAATAAACTGAAAAAAAACTAGTTGCAATTAGGGGATCGGATGAAAACTGACTAAGAGCAATATAACCTTTCCGATTACCCGTCGAAGCGACTTCTGGATAAGGCTGAATTTAGAAAATGATTTAGGCACCATTTCTTTGTATAGCTCTCTAAATTACCATTTCTTACCCTTGCTTCACAATCGCTTGTAAGCCCGTTGAGCCTTTATTTTAGTATGCTAAATGCGTACCGATTTTATTGTTACACACGTTAAAACCTCTCCCTTCGCCTAAAATAATTTTGGCTTCTCCTTAGAAGGATGGCCACTCTAGTAAGGATAGATGTACATTACGATGTTCTTTTGGGATATCAAAAATCACCCTGATGAGGATAGGTCTATGCTTCAGAAAAGAGGTTTCGATCATTTACATTTTTTTATAAAAAAAAACTACTAAAAATCGCTCTGATAACGATCAGTTTTCACTTTCGGGAAGGGTACCAGTCATCGGTAATTTTGTTGGAATGTTAAAAGATCGCCCCGGTGAAAGTGGGTTTACAATTCGAGAAGAGAGTTTCAATTATTTTGGGTTGCTAAAAATTGCCCTGATAAAGATGAGCTTACACTTCGAGAAAAGGGGTTTGATCATTGTCTTTGTATAATTAGAGACATAAGCTAAAAAAAAAAGGAAAAACAAAAAAAATGAAGAAAAAAAAACAACAAAAGAAAAAAAAAAGAAGAAAGCGAAAAAAAAAACGTAGAGCTCATGGTAGTACCCCTTAATGAGTTTTAGTAGCTATCTTTTTAGCTTAATTTTTATGCTGAGCTTGATGAGTTCATGTATTACCAAATCCAAATTCAAGAGTATCTGGACAGTATACAATTGGGGTTGGGAATGGTCCTTTCATCCGTCGAATGAACGTTGCGGCCATTTTTCTCTAGCGACCTGATCCTCCTTTGATAGCCAATTACCTAAGCCTAATGTTACAACCAAAATAAAACCTATTGATTTTGGGTTTGACCTTATGTAATTAGCGGAGATGACCTTCTAGTAAGGTTTGGTACATAGGAAGAGGCATATGTTGTTCTTGAGCTTCAAGCGAGAAGCCATGAGTGCATTAGTGCATTCGAGTTGAGTCTCGTCTCCAAAGTTGCATCTAGAATTTGCTTTCAAATGATAAAAAAATTTCTATTTTGGCCTTTTGCACATACACACAGAGATCGCATGGTATGCCTCGTATTTACATGTTGGTTTAGTAAACCTTGATGTCTACTCATTTATCTTCTTGCCCTTCATTAGGAATGACTCCCGAATTCTTTTGCTGAGATTGAATCGGTTGAGAATGTGGTCCATTCAATATGCTCAAATGCCGATAGAAACTTGAATTTGAGGTACCTAATAGGTTGCACTCATTTTACAATCTTGGGATATTTCTTATCACTACTCATGAAGATGACACTTTGCATGTACCCCAGCAATATCGTTTGTACATATGCTTTCTACCAATGTTTTTACACGTAACTATAGCAGACATCCTTATAAATAAGTTTTACATGTATAATTCTTAGTGCATATCTTTTGGCATAAAATTTTTAGCAAGCATATTTCATAGATACTTTGGCGTACATGCTTCTCTAAGGTTCATTTTTATAATCACTTATTTTTGCGCATTTCGTGGGCATATCTTTTGCATGCATCTCACGTGCACATCTTTTGCATGCATCTCATGTGCACATCATTTGCATGCATTTTGTACATGTATACATGATTTTTGTTCTGCGTTTGTTTCATATGCATAGTTATCCATGCACACATCACACACATCTAATGCTTCGCATAGCCTTCATGTATATAATAACTCCCACCTATCTTTGCATGTGATTCTTCACGCCTATGCCAGTGAGTGGCTCTTTACCCTCACAAGTATGATCATTTATATATATTTCGCGTTCATAATCCTCTTACATATGCTTGATCTTTTGCATGTATTTCTCATTCATGATTATTTGCAAACATTTTACAGAATACGGCTCTTTGCACACATTCCATAATTTTTTTATCATGTAGTCATGTACACAATTCTCTGTATGCATATAATATTTGTAATCCATGCATAGTACACATGCTACACACTTGAATTTCACACATGCATAACATTGCATGTCAATTCATACATGCATAACTCTTAGATTTCATACATGCATAACTTTGTATGCCATCTCATACATACATGGATTTTCGCATGCATTCCATGCATACATGGCTTTTCACATGCATTCCATGCATACAAAGTGTCATGTGTCTACTAGATGATGTACATCAATCTCAACCTCATGACTGCACATGTCGATATTTCTCAAGCCCTCTGAGGCGGTACAATCTCAAAGTCCTCTTGAGTAGGCAAACCCTTTCAAGCCCTCTGAGGAAGCACAAGTTCAAAGTGCTCTTAAGAGGAAAATTTCGAAGGCCTCTCAGGGGGCAAATTTCAAAGGCCTCTTACGGGGCAAATCTCAAAGACCCCACAGGGGGTAATCATTTCAAAGTTCTTGTAAATCTCTAAGTCCTCTGAGGAGGCACAACCTTCAAAGTCCTCTGAGGAGGCATTCCTCCTCGATTTCGCCAGCTGCCTGGATTCTCAGCCACCCCGCAGCCTGGGTCTTCAGCAGCTCCACAGTTCGGACCATCAGCTCCTCCCAACCAGCCATCTTTCTCAGGAGCTGGACACCTTCTGCCTCTTCATCTCGGTCTTAGACAAGCCTTCGGATTATCCATCATTTTAGACTGTTCAGGGAGTCATTTTTGACATTACATTTTGTATTTTTATTATTATTGTCATATTTGTATATATTGTACAAAATTTATTTTACTAAGTGGAACGTGTTTATTATTACATTTGCATGTAAATTCTTTATATTTGTTATTGCTTGATTTTCTTCTATAAAGACAACTAATCATATGATCATAACAAGAAAATGATAAGTAACATTGACAACATAAAATATTCATAAGCCTAACAATCAGATTATTTTGCACAAGAATGAACAAAAAATCATTTACCATACAGGAACTTGGCTTCACATCAGTCAAGTGACCAATAATCAAAAAGGAGGATGAACAGAGCAAACGCTATGTCCTTCAAGATCATATTCAACCAAAACCAACTTGCAGATCAAATGGGGGTTAGCAAGGAAGTTTCAGCAATCGAGACTGTAGCCAGAGAGTGCTGCATCTCATAGTTCACGCGATAGTCAGAGAGTACTACGCACCTTACAGATAGGATGGGGGTTAGTAGGGGAACTTCACAAATCAAAGTTGCAGTTAGAGAACACTGCTCTTCACACCGGGATTGTAGCCAGAGAGTGCTACATCTCACAGTTCACGCGGCAGCCAGAGAGTGCTACGCACCTTACAGATCGGATGGGGGTTAGCAAGGAAACTTCACCAATCAAAGTTACATTTAGAGAACACTGCTCTTCACACCGGGATTGTAGCCAGAGAGTGCTACATCTCACAGTTCATGCGGTAGTCAGAGAGTACTATGCACCTTGCAGATCGAATGGGGGTTAGCAGGGGAACTTCACCAATTGAAGTTGCAGTTAGAGAACATTGCTCTTCACCTCAAGATTGTAGTCAGAGAGTACTGCATCTCACAATTCATGTTGTAGTCAGAGAGTACTACACACCTTGCAGATCGGATGGGGATTAGCAGGTGAACTTCACCAATCGAAGTTGCAGTTAGAGAACACTGCTCTCCATTTCGAGACTGTGGTTAGAAAATACCGCTTCTCACCAACCGAAGTTGCAGTTAGAGAACACTGCTCTTCACCTCAAGACTATGGTTAGAAAATACCGCTTCTCACAATCGGAGTTGCAGTTAGAGAACACTGCTCTTCACCTCGAGTGTAACACCCCCTACCCATACGTAGGCGATCCCATCCGATAAGGAGTGAAATGCCGTATGAGTCAAGGTGCCATAAAACAGATACAAAGCAATTCATACATTCATTCATAACATACATACCGAAATACGGAATAATTAAAAACTTTAAGGGAAAAGAAAGCCATAGCTGATCATGCATTAATATAACAAACCATTACAATAATGTTCTGATCAAACCAGCTGGAATAAAAGATATTACATAGCCAAAATATAAGTACAAAAGCGGAAGCTATAATAAAACTAATACAGGAGAGTTCTATACAACAAGAATCATCAACAATTACAAAAGCTAAGCCCTACACTAAAACCTTCTGTGTTGGCTTGACGACGGCGATTCTCTCAAAGAAAAACTCCTTCCGCACCTGCACGGGTAAAAACACCGTGCTAAGCGATAAACGCTTAGTGGGGAAACACACATTAAATATGGACGGCCATTCACAATGGTCGTCAAGGCATAACACACACACAATGCCAAATGCAATAGTTTATAACATACTTCATATAAACATGCTCACAATTTAAAAGCCACACGATCCGCATCTCAGATTCATATCCATAATAATCAAACATACATCTCATCATTATACTCATTCGGATATCACATTTATATAGCCAAAACAGAGCAGAGCAAATCAATCGAACACCTGCTGACTCGAGGTAGTGGATAACGAGTGAACTGAGGGTACCTTAAGGGTACGAATCGAATAGTGAGGGTACCTCACAGGTACAAAGTAAAAGTCATTTCATTTTTATTAAAATCACGATATTTTTACTGAGGGCATCTTAAACAAGATCCAAATACTGAGGGGTTCGCGAGGAACAAAACGGGGACCTGATCGGGGTCCGAACTGAACTGAGGGCTGCAGCTAAAAGACTCTATTAGGCATGCCTAACTATCCACTTACTTGACTCTAGCAGGTTATGCGTCATTCACTTCAATTTCAAAGTACAGTATACAATTCATCTGAAGAATCATGGTATCACTGATATAAAAGCATATGAAAGCATGACATGAATCACACAGTAGAGTTCTTGGAGAAAAGAAAAGGAAGAAGAAGATGCGAAAAGGGAAAAACGTGAAGAAGAGCACATTCTGCATTTTCCCCTTTTTCTTTCTTTTTCTTTTTCTTTTCTTTGCCCTAAACATGTGTCAATTTCCTATTGGTGAAAACTAACCACTCACACCCAACAAGCATACACTACACACACCCAATGCACTCCCAACTAATGCACATCCTACAATGGTATGAACACACACACTATGCACTCCCATCTTAAAACACCTTAATATGATATGCTCAAGTGCACACAACTATTGCCCAATTAATACACACACTAATGCCACACATACATCCATATGCTAATAAACCCCAAAAACATGCATTTTTACCAAAATACCCTTATGATATGCCGAACACATGTAAATGCATGCTCACACAGACAGGCTCATACTACTAGGGGGCAAACGGGGTGTGACAACTCTCCCCTACTAATAAAAATTTCGTCCTTGAAATTCTCACCTGAACTGAACAACTGCGGATACTGAGTTCTCATCGACTATTCCGGCTCCCAAGTCGCTTCCTCAACTCCATGATGGTTCCATAACACTTTTACCAATGGGATCTGCTTACTCCTCAGTTGCCTCACCTCTCGAGCTAGAATGGCTTTTGGTTCCTCATCATAGGAAAAATCTGGCTGCACTTGCACATCCTGAACCGAAAAAACATGTGACGGATCTGACCTGTACCGACGAAGCATGGAAACATGGAACACATCGTGCAACTTTGCTAACTCCATCGGTAAAGCCAATCTATAGGCTACCGGTCCAACCTTACCCAAAATCTCATAAGGACCAATGAAACGAGGACTAAGCTTACCTTTCTTTCCAAACCGAAGCACTTTCCTCCAAGGTGAAACTTTAAGGAAAACCTTGTCCCCGATCTCAAATTGCACGTCTTTCCTCTTCAAGTTGGCATAAGACTTTTGTCGATCCTTGGCCGCCTTTAAATTCCGCTGCACAACTCTGATCTTTTCTTCGGTATCTCTAACCAACTCTGGCCCAATCACTGATTTCTCGGAAAGCTCGGTCCAACAAACCGGAGTCCTACACTGTCGACCATACAAAGCCTCATATGGTGCCATACCGATGCTCGACTGGAAGCTATTATTATAGGCAAACTCCATAAGCGACACATATCTGTCCCAACTACCCGGAAAAACCAAAACACAAGCCCTCATCATATCTTCCAGAATCTGAATGACTCGGTCTGACTGACCATCTGTCTGAGGATGAAACGCTGTACTGAAGTTCAACTTAGTACCCAAAGCTCTCTGCAACTCTTTCCAAAACTTGGAAGTGAACCTCGGATCCCGATCTGAAACTATGGATAATGGCACACCATATAACCGAACTATCTCATCCACATAGATACTGGCCAACCTGTCCATCGAGTAGTCCACTCTAACTGGCAGAAAGTGAGCTGATTTCGTAAGCCGATCCACTATCACCCAAACTGAGTCATGCTTCCTCTGAGTCAAAGGCAAACCGGATACAAAGTCCATGGCGATATCATCCCACTTCCACTTAGGAACGGATAAAGGCGTAAGTAATCTCGAAGGAACCTGATGCTAGGCCTTTACCTGCTGATAAGTCAAGCACTTGGACACAAAATCCACGATGTCTCTCTTCATACCGGACCACCAATAAAACTGTTTCATGTCCAGATACATCTTCTCACTGCCAGGATGCATAGTAAAAACTGTACTATGCGCCTCACTCATAAGTTGTCTTCTCAAATCCTCAGACTCTGGCACACACAAGCGATTTCTGAATATAAGCACCTCATCCTGAACTGAGAACTCTGATTGCTTACCCGATCTGACCTCTTGCACAAACCGCTGAAGCCTCTCATCATCCCTCTGAGCATCCACAATCCTCTGTCTCAAGGTAGGCTTCACACGCAACTGAGTAATCAAAGCCCCATCTGAATCAAACCTCCATCTAAACCGTCTCAGGAACAAGGCTGAAACTGACTTCCGACTCAAAGCATCAGCGACTACATTGGCCTTACCCGGATGGTAATCCACAATGCAGTCATAGTCCTTAAACAACTCAAGCCAACGGCGCTGTCTCATGTTCAACTCTTTCTGTGTGAGGAAGTAGTTCAAGCTCTTATGGTCCGAAAAGATCCTACACTTTTCCCCATACAGATAATGATGCCAAATCTTCAAAGCAAAGATCATAGCCGCCAACTCTAGGTCATGTGTCGGATAGTTCTTCTCATGTGGCTTTAACTGTCGAGAAGCATAAGCCACGACCTTACCTTCTTGCATCATCACACACCCAAAATCGACACCCGAAGCATCACTATAAATGACAAACTCTTTACCCGAGATGGGTTGAGTAAGTATAGGAGCCTCAACTAGCAACTTCTTTAACCGATCAAAACAAGCCTGGAATCTATCTGACCACTCAAATCTGACCCCTTTCCTCAACAATCTAGTCATCGGAGCGGCAATCACAGAAAAACCCTTAACAAACCGACGGTAGTACCCTGCCAAACCAAGGAAACTCCTCACTTCCTGAACATTCCTTGGCGCTTTCCAATCAACTATCACCTCAATCTTGGCTGGATCCACCTGGCGCTTTCCAATCAACTATCACCTCAATCTTGGCTGGATCCACCTGAATACCCCTAGCTGAAACAATGTGACCCAAAAATGATACTTCCCGAAGCCAAAAATCACACTTTCTAAGCTTGGCAAACAACCGATGCTCTCTCAACATCTGCGAAACCAATCTGAGATGCTCCTCATGCTCACTCTCATCCTTGGAATACACCAAGATGTCATCAATGAACACTACTACAAATCGATCTAAGTATGGCCTAAACACTCGATTCATCTAATCCATAAAAGCCGCTGGAGCATTGGTCAAACCAAACGGCATCACGAGAAACTCATAGTGGCCATACCTAGTCCGAAATGCAGTCTTAACCACATCTGTGTCCTGAACTCGAAGCTGATAGTACCCTAATCGAAGATCTATCTTGGAGAAGACACCTGCACCTCAAAGCTGATCAAACAAATCCTCAATCCTAGGCAAAGGATACTTATTCTTCACTGTGACCTTATTGATCTGCCTATAGTCGATACACATTTGCAGAGATCCATCTTTCTTCTTGACAAACAGAACTGGAGCTCCCCAAGGAGATATGCTAGGTCGAATAAACCCCTTATCCAATAGCTCTTATAGTTGAGTCTTAAGTTCCCTCAACTCTACAGGAGCCATCCGATAAGGTGCTTTCGAAATAGGTGTGGTACCCGGCACAATCTCAATGGACAACTCGACCTTTCTCTCAGGAGGTAAACCAGGCAACTCGCTCGGGAACACATCACTAAACTCCCGCACAACAGGGATGTCCTCAATCTGAACTTGATCCCTCTTGGAATCCAACACAACTGCTAGGAAAGACTCATAACCTTTCCTGATAAACCTCTTGGCTTGCATCGTAGAAATCACATTATTCAAAGAACTAGCACCCAAACCCTTCATAAACACAGGAGACTGACCTCTATCCCAAAGCACAACTGTCTTTCTATGGCAATCAACCACAGCCCGGTGCTTACCCAACCAGTCCATACCCAGAATCAGATCAAACTCTCTGAAAGGCAACTCAATCAAATTCGCTGGAAGCACAACTCCCTCAACCATAAGGGGACAACTCCTAAAGACTCTACTCATACTGACACTATGCCCTAATGGACTGGTCACACATATCTCATAATCTAACTGATCAACCACATGCAACTTATCAACAATTTTATCTGTGCACAAGTATGAGTGTGTGGAACCAGGGTTAATTAGAGCATACAATTCAGTGTCATGGAGTAGGAACTTACCAGCAATAACATCAGGCGCATCCTACTCCTCTCTGGCTCGCACAACATATGCTCTAGCTGCGACTGGCAACTCACGCTCCACTGTCTCTGATGTAGCACCCTCTCTAGGTCGACCACCTCGACCTCTACCACGGCCTCTACCACGGGTAGCCTGTGAAGCATTCGAACCAACCCTGCTAGCCTCTCTCTGGGAACCTGAATCCTCATACAATCTCGGGCAACTAGCCAAAATATGCTCAGTGCTCCCACACTTGAAGCACGCACCAGTGAGCCACCTACACTCACCCCGATGAGTCTTACTGCAATGAGGACATACTGATGTAGTCTCTGATCTGCCACCTCTACCAGAACCTGACACAGCTGCAGAACCCTGTCTTCTACCTCTAGAAGCCAGGCCAGATGATGACTCATCCTGCGGGTTCCTCGATCTCTTACCCGAAGATGAAGAAGATCCTCCGCGAGAAGGGTTCCTCCTCTGAGCCCTCTCTCTCAGCACAGACTCTGATCTCTCAGTCCTCACAGCAGCCTCCACAATCTGATAATAACTTACCCCAGGCATACACATCAAAGAAATCAAAGCAAACTTCAAAGACTCGTTCAACCCCGCTTCAAAATGCTTGCATCTGAAATCATCTGTCATAACCCCACGCGGAGCATAGCGAGACAACCGATTAAACTCTTTCTCATAATCTGAAACTGACATGGCCCTCTGCCTCAAACTCAAAAACTGCGCCCATCTAGCATCCCTATAAGTCTGAGTAACATACTTCTTTGTGAACTCACCCTCAAAAAACTCCCAAGTAATCGGATCCGGTAGCTGAGGATGCCTGCAAACCAATTCCCACCATTCAAAAGCGGACCCTTGCAGTAAAACTAGTGCACACTCTGCCTGTTGGTCAGGAGGACACCGAATTTTTCTCAAAGCACGCTTCACTTTATCTAACCATTTCTCAGCCAACTCAGACTCATCCAAACCTGTGCCATAGAAGTCTTCCACACCCGCCCTTCTCAAGTTCTCCATAGGGGCTCTAGGAGCAGTCACTCTCTCCAAAACCCTAGCCATGTCCTGATGCAATCTAAACATAGCCTCAAAAGGCATGGCTGCGGCCTCGGGTTGGACCCTAGCATGCTGAGCCGACACAGAAATTGATGGATCTACTGCTTGAGAGTTCACACTCTCAGCGGACTCCTCAAGTGATCCACGAGCAAAGTTAGAAGGCATCTAAACAAATAAGAAACAACCGCATCAGCCAACACAGATCTAGACACATACACATCTAAGCAACTCAACAAAACATCAACAACACCCAGAAACGCCTAAACCGAAGCTCTGATACCAAAAACTGTAACACCCCCTACCCATATGTAGGCGATCCCATCCGATAAGGAGTGAAATGTCGTATGAGTCAAGGTGCCACCAAACAGATACAAAGCAATTCATACATTCATTCATAACATACATACCGAAATACGGAATAATTAAAAACTTTAAGGGAAAAGAAAGCCATAGCTGATCATGCATTAATATAACAAACCATTACAATAATGTTCTGATCAAACCAGCTGGAATAAAAATATTACATAGCCAAAATATAAGTGCAAAAGCTGAAGCTATAACAAAACTGATACAGGAGAGTTCTATATAATAAGAATCATCAACAATTACAAAAGCTAAGCCCTACAATAAAACCTTCTGTGTTGGCTTAACGACGGCGACTCTCTCAAAGCAAAACTCCTTCCGCACCTGCACGGGTAAAAACACCGTCCTAAGCGATAAACGCTTAGTGGGGAAACACACATAAAATATGGACGGCCATTCACAATGGTCATCAAGGCATAACACATACACAATGGAAAATGCAATAGTTTATAACATACTTCATATAAACATGCTCACAATTTAAAAGCCACAGGATCCGCATCTCAGATTCATATCCATAATAATCAAACATACATCTCATCATTATACTCATTCGGATATCACATTTATATAGCCAAAACAGAGCAGAGCAAATCAATCGAACACCTGCTGACTCGAGGTAGTGGATAACGGGTGAACTGAGGGTACCTTACGGGTACGAATCGAATACTGAGGGTACCTCACAGGTACAAAGTAAAAGTCATTTCATTTTTATTAAAATCACGATATTTTTACTGAGGGGATCTTAAATAAGATCCAAATACTGAGGGGTTCGCGAGGAACCAAACGGGGACCTGATCGGGGTCCGAACTGAACTGAGGGCTGCAGCTAAAAGACTCTATTAGGCATGCCTAACTATCCACTTACTTGACTCTAGCAGGTTATGCGTCATTCACTTCAATTTCAAAGTACAACATACAATTCATCTGAAGAATCATGGTATCACTCATATAAAAGGATATGAAAGCATGACATGAATCACACAGTAGTATAATTCCATTCAGAAGAAGTATGAAATTCATTTTTGTGTTAAAACCGAGAAATTTCAGAAAATAGGCTGAACGGGGTGACCAACAGGGTGGGCTGGTCACGAGTCGTGACTGGCATCACAACTCGTGACTGGCCTCCTCCTTCAGGTTGGTCACGGGTCATGACTGGATGTCACAACTCGTGACTGGCCTCTTCCTTTGCTGGTCACAGGTCGTGACTGGCAGTCACTACCCGTGACTGCCTCTCTGGCTGGTCACGAGTCGTGACTGGATGTCACGACTCGTGACTGGCCTCCCCTTGGCTGGTCACGAGTGGTGACTGGCAGTCACCACTCATGACTGGCCTCTCTTTTAGGCTAGTCACGCGACAGAAATAACTGGAAACGGGAATTTCAATAGTAACGCGATTTCCCATTTCCAGAATTCCCAGAATTCAAAAATCAATTCCAAAATTGAATCAAAGCCATGCAAATCTCATCATACCTTCCAGAAGATGTCCCATACAGCATAAACAACATAAATACAACTTAATTCAGAAATGAAAACAAGCAAAATCAAGTATAACCACATTCAAGTTTCTCAAGAATATAAACCCTAAAATTACGGTAACTTAAATTCTCAAACAAGATTTCTAAAACAAGTCCCAAACCTGAAATTCTAAGCTTCAAATCACTTAGCTCCGCTAGTCCCAGCAATATCCTTGCCCTTAGGATCGCGAGGAGCCTCAGCTAAGCACAACACATCAAAGAACATCCAAAAATACAAACCCTAAGTTAAATCTAAACTCAAAGAAGAATAAAGAGATGAAAATAAATGGAAAACGAGACGAAAACAAATGGAAAACAAGGTGAGGAATGCAATGACTTACCACAAAAATGCAAAGAGATGATTAATTCCACCAATAAGACTTGAATCCACACTAGAGTTCTTGGAGAAAAGAAAAGGAAGAAGAAGATGCGAAAAGGGAAAAACGTGAAGAAGAGCACATTCTGCATTTTCACCTTTTTCTTTCTTTTTCTTTTTCTTTTCTTTGCCCTAAACATGTGTCAATTTCCTATTGGTGAAAACTAACCACTCACACCCAACAAGCATACACTACACACACCCATTACACTCCCAACTAATGCACACCCTACAATGGTATGAACACACACACTATGCACTCCCATCTTAAAACACCTTAATATGATATGCTCAAGTGCACACAACTATTGCCCAATTAATACACACACTAATGCCACACATACATCCATATGCTAATAAACCCCAAAAACATGCTTTTTTACCAAAATACCCTTATGATATGCCGAACACATGTAAATGCATGCTCACACAGACAGGCTCATACTACTAGGGGGCAAACGGGGTGTGACATCGAGACTGTGGTTAGAAAACACCGCTTCTCACAATCGGAGTTGCAGTTAGAGAACATTGCTCTTCACCTCGAGACCGTGGTTAGAAAACACTGCTTCTCACCAACCGAAGTTGTAGTTAGAGAACACTGCTCTTCACCTCGAGACTGTGGTTAGAAAACACCGCTTCTCACCAACCGAAGTTGCAGTTGGAGAACATTGCTCTTCACCTTGAGGCTGTAGTCAGAGAGTACTACATCTCACAAACTCCGTGCAAGCCGGGACGAGGCTAGTGGAGCACTCGTGGTAGAATAGACCACAGATAGAGGTTGGAGTTAGAGAAACTACAACTCACACCGTGCACGCCGAGACGAGGCTAGTGGTACAAACCAGCCACCGCGCAGACCGATACGAGGTTAGCGGGGCGACAGCGATAGAATAGATCACAAATAGAGGCTGTAGTCAGAGAGTACTACATCTCATAAACTCCATGCAGGCCGAGACGAGGCTAGCGGAACACTCGTGGTAGAACAGACCACAGATCGAGGTTGTAGTCAGAGAGCACTGCATCTTACAAACTCCGTGCAGGCCGAGATGAGGCTAGCAAAACACTCGTGGTAGAACAGGCCACAAATCGAGATTGTAGAGAGCACTACATCTCACCAAAGCTGCGCGAGCCGAGACGAGGCCAGCAGAAGCTGGTCGAGACGAGACCAGTAGGGACACACACATACACCCCAAGACAAGAGGGGTTAACATGTCGATGAACAGACGTTAACTACCCCAACAGCTCCAAATTCATCCGGTTCAAGCGTCGTATCCTCAGGTACGTGTCTCTGCATCTCTTTTTTCTTTTCTCTCTGAATTTTGGGCCTTTCTCCTTTGAATTTAGGCTCACCTAGGTGTCTATGCACTAGCTTCTCCAAAATTGGGGGCAACTGTAGACACCGGGTCCTGGGTCAGGTTTAAAAAATAAAATAAAAAAATAGCAATGGCAATTTTGGGGACTTGATAATTCCTCCAAAAAAATATATAATATATATAAAGTAGGTAGGTAGGTTAAATTAAAAATTAGATTAAAGTGCATGAAAAATTAAGATTAGTTAATATTATTAGTTAATTGATTAGTTAATATTATTGGGTAATTAAATTTGAAAAAAGAAAATAAACATAGTGTTTAATTAAATAAATTAGATGTGATAATTTAAGTAGATTAATTAAATTATATAGAGTATTTAATTAATAGAGGGTTTAATTAGTTAGTGTGTTAGTTTAAGTAAATTAATTAAAATTGAAACATTAAAAAAATAGAAAATTAGAGGAAATTATGAGTGGCCTTAACCCTAATCTTGGGTATAAAAAGAATAAGATGAACAAAGTAAGGAGGCTCGGCAACTAAGCAAAAACAAGAAAAAAATAGAAAAAAGGAAAAGAGAGAATAGAGTAAGGGGGTTCTCAGCTGAAAAAAGAAAAAGAAACCAAGAAAATAAAAAGAAAAAGAAAGGAAAAAGAGAGTAAGAACACAGGGGAGCCGAAGAACAAAAATAGAGAGCAAGCAAGAAGAAATGAGAGCCAAGGAAAAAATATAGAAAGAAAATAAAACAATAGAAAGAAGAGAGAACAGAGTAAGGGGATTCGGCTGAGACCAAGAGAGGCCAAAGAAATAGGAAAGGGACAGTGAACAAATCAAAAGCAAAGAAAAGAGAAGAAAGAAAAGCAAAAGAATAAAAGAGAAAGAGGAGACACAGACCAAGAAAACAAAAGAAAGAAAAATAGAAAGAAGAAAAGGGAAACCAAGGTGGAGAGGCCCAACGGAAACGCAGCACGACGCCGGCGGAAGAAAAAAGAAGAAAAGAAGAGAAGAAGGAGGCAGTGCCTCCGCCGGCCAGCCACGGCGGCGCACCGCCACACGCGCCCCATCTCCAGATAGGGCAGGCCCAGACGTACCCACCACCATTCGCCGGGAAAGGAGAGATCGGAGAGAGTAATGGCGCGACGCTCCGACGCGATTTCCGGCTATTCGGCGACTCCTACCGGCACGTGGACACCGGTGGCGATCTCTCCTCCGGTGAGGGAGGTGTCGACCACCGGCGATCCCCGGCGGCTCCGGTGAGGTAATTCTATTTTATATTTATTTATTTTAACATATTATTATTATTATTATTATTATTATTATTATTATTATTATATTTATTTACTGCTGTGTGTTATTCTGTTTTTTTATAATAATTATTATTATTAATATTATTATTATTTTATATATTTATTATTAGTATTAATGAGTTATATTAATATTGTTGTTACTAACATTATTTATTTTATGTTTATTGTTGTTATTATTATTATTATTTTATTTATTATTTATTGTTGTGTTTATTATTATTATTATTGTATATATTTAGTTATTATTAATTATTATTATGTTTGTTATTATTATTTTAATATTATTATTATTATCATGATTGGGCTAATATTATTATTGATTATAATTATTGTTCTGTGATATTGTTATTTATTTGTTATTATTAATATTATTTATTTTACATTATAACTATTATTGTTATTAGCACATTATTATTACTATCATTATTGTGGTTTTATTATGATTATTATATTCATTCTTATTGTTATGTCATCAATTTATTGTTAGTATTGTTATTATCATTTTGTTATCATTTTATTTATTTATTATTACTTATGTTATGTTTATTTATTTTATATTATCAGTATTATTATTATTATCATTACTTTATGTCATTGGAATTGGTATTATTATTATTATTGTTAATATTATTATTATTATTGTTATTATTTGTATATTATTATTATTATTTTATGTTTTTATTATTATTGTCATTATTATCATTATTATTATTTTGTTCATGTTATTATTATTAGATTGCATTATTACTATTTTTGCTATTAATATTATTTGTCTTATTATTATTATTATTATTATTATTATTGCATTTATTTATTATTATTTATTATTCTGTTTTATTATTATTATTATTATTTGATTTATTGTTATTATTACTTTGCAATTGAATTATTATTTTATCCATTCATAATTATTATCATTATTTTATGTTTATTTATTATCCATTATTATTTTATAATATTATTATTAGCATTATCATTTTTATTGGCATTAATCATTTTAATTGTCATTTGTGCTTTTATTCATTCATTTTTCTCAATTTACTTAATTCAATTATTTGTTTATTTATTTATTTATTT
Source organism: Excoecaria cochinchinensis (assembly GCA_947683425.1). Lineage (NCBI taxonomy): Eukaryota > Viridiplantae > Streptophyta > Magnoliopsida > Malpighiales > Euphorbiaceae > Excoecaria > Excoecaria cochinchinensis. The sequence continues at coordinate 134,429 of CANTUQ010000212.1, forward strand.
ATTTATTAGTTACCATTTTTCTTCAAAATTCCCTTTTTAGCTTTTTCTCTTATCTTATTTTATTCCATTTCTGGATTTTAGCACTAACAAGTTCGTTTATTTTCGTGAGATATTATCTAATTATTTTTGGATGGGTTAGAATTGTGATGATGGTTGCTACCCAGATCATAAGGATTTTCCCCTGGTTTAATTCTTTAACTCTTGTCTTTTATTTGTATTCGTTTATCTTTATTTATGTGTCTTTATTTTTTATGTAAATCATTTTTATCTCGTTATAATAAAAATGGATTAATTTTTTATAGTAATTAATTTGGAGTCTTTGCAAATTAAGGACCAAAGTCCTATTTTCTATCCAATAAATCCATCACAAAAATCGTTTTCATAATAAACGCATGCGAGGATCAATGTCCTCATTGTTAAATGAATTTCCCGTTTTATGTATGTATCGCACTTTTTATAAATGGGAGTTGTATTTCGCTTCTAGTATTATTGTAATTTATTTTGGAACGTTTATTCTTTATTTTTGTTTTTGTTTTATTTGTTTATTAATGCTTTTGATGTGAATAAATGTGCCTTTAATCAAATTGCATCGTGTGGAGAGAGAGCGAACTAATGAACTCAAAACTTAATTGTAAAATAAATCGAGGTAGAAATAGATGAGAAGTCCCGAACGCAACTCTGGTCTTTGGGCTCAACGAGGCAAGAGGTCTTTCCGATCACTCATTGGAACCTCCAAGACACCTCTTGTGTCCCTTTCAAAGACTTAATTAATAATCCTAGGCTCCATAGGGTGAGAGGGTCATTCCCAATGTTCTATTGGGGTGTTCACATCCAAGACCCCTTTGGCTTGCCCAAAATGGATATATGCGCCGTCTTAAGTTCACTGAGGCGAGATGAACTTTTCCAATGTTCTATTGGGTGGCGACTCCATGAAACCTCCTTATTGCCCAAAATAGACGCACTTGTAAATACCTTACAAGTTGTCAACAAACTTCATTTTGCCCGATCGCCCTCAAGCGGGCGGCCACGCGGTTCAGCGCGCGTCACATGCACGCTCGCGATGAAGCATGCTCGGCAGACTCATACAAAACCAAGCTCTGTCACGCTCACAACAATGTCGCCATCGTGATAAAGACTTGCCGCTTCCTCCTCGCGCGCACGCTCGGTCGCATGCTCACGTTGAGGACTCGACCAACCGAGCTCTCTGTCGTGCTCGTGACATAGTCGCGATCACGATAGAGGGCTTCTCAGCGGCAAGGAACCATTCCGCATTCTATCGCGCTTTATGTGTAAAATCAATATGAAAGGATAAAATGTAAAAGAGGTTGGTCCAAAATGTTTACCCTCGGAATATTACATTCGAAGGTGAATGTCGCGTGATTTCTGTCCCTTGAATGTCGTTGATGGGGGTACGCTTCGTCTTTTGGTCGGTGGACCCCTCACGAGAGATAAAATATAACACCCCGAAAAGGGCCTAGCTGGAATCTGCGTGGTAAGTCAGAATATTTAGGGTATTTCAGTAAATTGAGTAAGAGAAAAATTTGGATATTAAAGGACTTATATGTTAAGAATTAATTAATTAAGTGAAGAGGAGAAATTATTCAGTGTGCTTGTAGTGTATGGTGTTAGGATGTAAGTGGGTTAAGGGATTTTATTGTGTGGTCTATGTGTGTGTGGTGCCTTGGATATAAGTGGCTTTTAAGGAATTATTTGTTGCGAGTTAAGTTTAGTGCCTTGGAGATATTTATGTAAGAGATGCTTGTGTGTGTTTTGTGTATGGTGCATAGTAGGATTTAGTCAAAGATTGAATGATGGAACCATTAGGAGAGTAACACATGGCTTTGGGTTGGTGAGCATTAAATGAAAAGGAAGAGAGAGGTAGGGAGGGCAGATTTGGATGAAGCTTCCCGTTGAAGCTGCCCCTGCCCCTTGTTTTCCAATTTTCCTGTCCCTTTCTCTCTCTCTTGCTTTCCTTCCCAGCTCTCATCCCTTTTCTCTTGTGTTCTCCTTGAGCTTTGGGTTGGAATTCTGAGTTTTTAGCTGGGTTTTGAAGGTAAGTGCTTGAGTTTGAGTTGGGGTTCTTCATCCTTTTCTTGTTCTTTGATTTATGGTTTTGAAGAGTGAGTTTTTGGTTTGACTTAAGTGTATTGTGACTGGGTTTTTGCAAGAATCGGAGGAGGTAAGAAGGAGCAAAGGCAAGGATAAAGTGGTGTCTTGAAGGGTTGAAGATTGAAGCTTCAATTTCAGGTTTGGGAGCTTGATTTGATTGTGTTTGGGAGTGTTTTGCCGTTATTCTTTCTTGGATCATTCTTTGTTATGCTTTAATTCGTGATAATTTTGAGTGTTGATTTATTTGTAAATGCATGTGTATGATTGAGCTAGAGTATTGGTTTGGTATGATTTTAAGTTTTAGTGACTTGTATGTGAGTTTGGTAGTAGAATTTCAAGTGTTAGTGAAGAACATGATTTGTGTGCTTTAGCGATTTAATTGTGAATTCTTATGCAAATTAGTGTGAATTGAGTGCATATTGATGCTTAACATGTCTTGGATTGCATTCGACTCATGAGGTAAGTGTTTATGCGTGACTGAAGGAGTGGTTTTGAAAGTTGAAAAAAATGAATTGGAAGCATATTGGGTATGCAAGTGTAATGCTTAGCTATGTGCTAATGCGAATGTGTAAAGTGAATGTGATATGGGCTATCTACGTATGTGATGTGAAAAGTGATCAATGTGAACTGAATAATATGTTTAACAACTTATGCCTGCGAGTCAAGTAGTGGATAGTTAGGCATGCCTATAGGGTCAAGTGCTGCAGCCCCATGCGTTAAATGTGTCTGATTCCATGGGAATCACAATGCAAAACAATGCGATTAATCCTTGCTGGATTTTATTATATGTGGAATGATGTTAAGTACCTGAGGGTACCAATGCGTAAAAGTAATCTCGATGAGATTCTAGTACCTGAGTGGTACCAATGCGTTACCCGTTATCCGCGTCATTGAATTGCAGGCTAACCAACTAATTAATAAGTGGAAATGGCTGTGATATAACCTAGTAATCGATGTGAATATGTGAACTTGTGATTAATGCCTTATGATTGAATATAGTGGTGAACCATGATATGTATGGAGTGGTATTTGATGAGATGATTTTTAATTAGGCTTGATTGTTGGCATGCAATGTATGATAATCCTATTTATGTGATAATACTTGTTATGTTTTCCCCACTAAGCGTTATCGCTTAGCATGGATTTACTCTAATCCATGCAGGTACGGATGAGAGGTGACCGGAGGACGTCCCCGCATTTTGTACGGTCAACAGTAGGAAGTAGAAAGTGTAGGTTTTGGGTTTGATATTTTGGGATTTCTGTATAAGCTTTTGTACAATCAAATGTGTATCGGATATGTAAAGGCATGTAATAATCTGATAACTATGAATGTTACCCCCCATATGTATGCATGTCCTATGAGTGGATGTTGTGTATGAACTAAGGTAGTTGGCATGTGATGCATGAGTTAAGATCATATGTGATGAAATTTTGTTATTCAGGTTAAGCATGTGTTCTGTTGTGTGTGTGCGGCCTTCTCTAACTAAGATTAGCTGAGCTAGTCTGTCATTAGGGAACGGGCATCACACATGCACTTATTATCAATGAAATGGATAGGAAGGCACAAGAAATAGAGAAGCAGTTTCAAGAGTTTGAAGCCAGGATGAGGACTATGATGGGAAATTTTGTGCAATGATGCCATCTTCTAAGGCACAACACACCGTTTCTACCATGTTGCAGAATAAACATGACCCAGCTAAGACAGCTTGCTTACCTGTAGACATCGGGTCCTGAGGTAGTCAAGATCAGAGTAACCCTATGAAGCGTTCAATGCCTATTTTTAGACAAATGGATGAAAGTTGTGAGTTTTCATTCTCCAGTTTTAGAAGGATTGAGCATTTTTCTCGGTAATAGGAGATTTTTGGGAATCAAGAGGAGTTCATATTTTGAAAAGTGGATTTTGCTCCACCGATGGGTATACGGTTTGTAGAAGGGACGCCCGTCACTAGACGGTCCGCCTCTCGGGTGAGCGGCGCCTGCCCTTTACCCTAAACGGGCCTGTCTCTTGCAATGAGCGCTAGCTGTCGCTCACATACGGAGACCGTCTCTTGCGTTGAGTGACGCTCGTCGCCCGCTTCTCACAAGAGACGGCTGTCTCTCAGCTTCCTTCTCTCGTGAGGGGTCCACCGACCAAATGACCAAGTGTGCCCCCATTAGTGATGCCCGTCGGTCGATGATTTGACATTATTTGGGCGAGATTTTCCAGATTCTTTTTGGATATCTCCCAAGATTTCCAAAACATTTCCTAAATCTTTTGAAAATCTTTTAAATCTTTTCAAATATTTTTAAATCTTGGATTTAATTTTGAGAATATTATGCGAATCATTCGTTTTTTATTTTGATTTCAGAAATCTTTTTCAAATTTAAATTCTAAATTTAAATTTATTTGAATGATTTTCCTAAACCTATAAATAGGCGATGGAGGCTCATTATTCGGGGTTAGTAGTTCTTTTTTTTTAACAAAAAGTATTGGCAATTTCCATAAAAAATTTTCTGTCAAAAGTTTTCTTGCTTTCATTTTCGATAAATTTTCATCAGATATTCTTTGAATTAAGGCGTATCTGAAGAAGTGACATTAGTTTATTTTTATCGGATCTAGTCCTTTTAGCATTCAAAATTGCTATCAAAACGTCGAGAAAGGAAAATATAATTTTCTTTTCTTGATTTGTTTTAAAACAAGATTTTTACTGTCGAAAACCTCCAAAAATACAAATCACAGTTCAATCCTTGTACAACTCAAGGAACAGGAACCACGCAACATTCACCTTCAAAGGTAATATTTCAAGGGTAAACATTCTGGATCAACTTCCCTTGCATCTAATCATTCCATAGTAATTTTATACTCAAGCTCTCATTTTTATTCAAGATAAAAAACAATTTTCATTTGATTTTTGTATTTTTTCTGGGTCTGGGATGACCGACGGGCAGAGGTTCCACTGATGGCTGTTGTTCACTCGAGCGACGAGTCGTCGAGGGTTTCTGCCTCCACCCACCGGTCAGCCCAGGGATGCCCGTCGCTCACGAGCCTTGGGACATCCCTGGGCCTTTTTTGCTCCATTTTTCTTCTTTCTTTTATCACTTATTATCCCATTATTTTTATGATTATTTCTCATGGATTTTTTTTATCAATATTTAATTTCTCACATTTTATTTTGCCCTTATAGTGGTACTAATATGACTTTATTTTTGCGAGTTTTCTTCAATTTATTCGGTGAATTTGGGGTTATTAAATTTGAGGTCACCACCATGTTCTAAGAATCTTCACTCGGGTTTATTCCTTTACCCTTATCCCTTCTTTATCTTATGCATTATTATTGTAAATATTATTTCATTTCGCTAATACATGAAAATGGTTAAATATTTATAGTAATTGAATTGGGATTTTCATTAATAAATTGAGGACCAATGTCTTAATTTTTTAGCAAATAAAATTGATGCCTTAAATTGTGGTTAGGGGGTGTTACATCCAAAGTGTAATTTAGCCCCTCTTTGAGTGTATAACAACCTCTAATGTCCATTTGATGTATCAAAAACAAGGAAAAGCAAGGATTTGAGCTTATTTCTTCAAATAGAGGTAAGAGGTATAAGTTGACTTAATTTTATTTCTTGGGTTTAGATGATAGATTAGGGTGTATAAAGAGTGTTTATGAAGTTATATTGCATAAAAGAAGAGAATTGATGAGTGTTTTATTGACTTGTATATTCAGCAAAGGAGAGGAAATCAAGAGGAAAAAGGCCAATCAAAGGTTAAAGACAAGAATTATGGAGGTTATGAAGGCTAAAGCATGGATATGAGGTTTGTGGTTGCATTATCTAAGAATTTTCATATAAAAATTAAGGTTTTGTATTATGTTTCAATAGTGATTGTGTGTAAAATGCATGTGTAATTGACATTGATATGATAAATGAGCTTAAGGAAGATAACTTAGCTAATTAAAATGATTAATTTGGAAGAAAACCAAGTATAAGTTTTGGTTATAGTGAAACATAATGGTATATGTAGGTATATGGATAATATACCTTGTAAATAAGTGTGATTAAATGGTATATATCTGTAATTTGGGATTAATTTAGTTGAATAAGTAGTGAATGAGTGAAAAATAAAATGACAGGGTAAAATGTCAAGGATGGCCGAATGGTTTAGCAGAGAAAACATGATAGGTTATATGGTATAAATGATGTGTGGGAGTTGAGGTGAGCTTAGGTTGACCTACCTATGGGAAAGTGACATGTGGCTTAAGGGATAAGTGGGAATTAAATGGGTAAAGAGAGAGAAACCAGATGTAAGTCACTTCCTCTTCCCGTTCTCCTCTTCCTCCTCACGCTATTCATCTTCTTCTTCCTCTTCTTCTTCTTTCCTTCTTCTTCTTTACCTGTTTTTGCTCTTCATTCTTAGCCTTGAGTGATTGAATTGCTGGGTTTGTATCTTCTAAGCTCAAGGAGGATCCACCTAGGCCATTAACAAGGAAAGAAAAAGCTAGTGGAAGTGGAGTTTGCGAATAGGAGCAAAGGAGATCAGGTTTGGGAAACTTTCTTTTATATATATGAATTTTTGTATATTCATGTATGATATAAGCTTCTTGAATGTGTTGTTGATGATGGTAGTGAGTGTTGGTTTAAATTGTTCATTTGTGCATGTGAATAGGTTTTTGGGTGAAAATTGGGTTAGAATGCACTTGACCTTTCTTCGGTTATTAGGCTGTATTGTGAGTTCTATAACTCCAATAGATATGAGACCAATGCCGTTTGAAAGCTAAGACATATTCCTACAAATATCTTAGAAATAGGTTTGAGCTAATGTTACCTGTAAGGATTTCAAAAGTGGTCATGAAGTAGAGCTATCTTCTCTGGCCGGGTTCAGGGGAGCATTATAAGTTGTTTAGATCCTATCTGAATCTGTAGATGTCCAATTGATCTAAAATTTGTTATATTTGAAAGTTAACATCCTATAGATCATTTGTTAAGAAGGAAGATTTGCCTAAAAAATGTCGTTTAGATGTCGGTTTAGGCTGAAAAAAAATGAGTTGCGAAGCAGTCCTGAATCCTAGCTTCTGTTTTGCAAATTTTTGATAGGTCACGGTGGTAACCAAATTCATTACCACCGTGACATATGAAAATGCTGGGCAGAATGCTTAGTTTGGATCTCACGGTGGTAACCAAATTCATTACCACCCTGACCCCTTCTGTCTTGACCATTTTAAGTGTTTTTCTTCCCGAATTGAACCCGTTTTGCACCAGAACCCTTTTGGATCTATCCGATGTATGTTTAGGACTATTAAATGAGTATAAGAATAGTTATCATTTGGAAAATAAACATGATTAGGATTAAGATTAATAGCAAACTACTGAAGGAATGATGTGTAATTATATGTATTAGAATCAAGTCAAGTTTAATGACACTATTGAGCATTATAATACTTCAATCTATATAAACGTGTATGATATGACCAAGTACGTTTAGGTATGAGGTAAGATCTAAGTTATATACACATGAAAGACATCACATGAAATGAGTTTGCTTAATGAAAAATACATGTATATGGGATATGAGTGATGAATGCGTGATTAAAGTAATTGCCTAAACAATATTATATGATGCATGCATTAATAATAAATGTTATTAGAATGTATTAGTATGCAAGATATCTTTGATGCTATTATGGTTCATGGGGATATTTGAATGATAATAGAATATGATAATGATAAATGTGATTTAATGCTTTTAGTTTATGACTTCCTCTTTTTAATGGAGACCCATAATGTGGCAAACCGGGCAATTAAGTATTTATATAACTGTACAATCAGTCGGTATGAACGATATGATGGGTGTGAGGGATAGCATTCTGTTTTAGGCTGTGGGTATGTCACGGTGACAACCTAATGGGTTACCACCGTGAGGTACCCCAAAAGTACATTCTGTTTTGGGAGTGTGGGTATGTCACGGTGACAACCTAATGGGTTACCACCGTGAGGTACCCCAAGAGTGCTTTCTGCCGAGAGTTCTGGTATGTCACGGTGACAACTAATCTGGTTGTGACCGTGACCTACCCTATTTTTGTAAAAAGTGTTAAGTTAATGATTGGCATGATAATGTTTCCATATTTGACTCTGATAAATTTTAGAACATTGAATAGTGCTAAAGTATGTTGATGGAATTATATTGTATGCTTCGTAATATGAATAATATGATACATAGTTGATGTTGTGAATTTTCTTTATATGTCTACTATACTCTGGATTATGTATGAGAATCTTTATATACTGTCTGATTTGACACATGATTTGAATGATGCATGACCTGCTAGAGTCAAGTAAGTGGATAGTTAGGCATGCCTAATAGAGTCTATATAAGTGTAGCTGCAGCGCCCTTTAAACGAATGGACCCCGATCAGGTCCCTGGCTGGTTCCTCGCGAACCCTTTTATGTGAAATGCTTTTGGAATGTGGAAAAAGATGATGTTGCTTTTTGACTCGTACCTATAAGGTACATTATATTATGTGTTCGATTGGTACCCGTAAGGTACCTTATGTGTTCGATTGGTACCCGTAAGGTACAACTCAGTTACTCGACATCCACTATTGTGAGTCAGTAGGTGTATAATTTGTTATGTTGTGTTTATAAGCATGCGATTCTGATCAGTTATGATTATAGATATGTGAATTAATAAGTGCAGACTTATTGGCTTTCTGGAATACCGTGATTGGAATGCAATATTGTATAGTTGCTTATGTTAAAGATTAATGTTATGTAGCGGAAGTGTGATGGTATTGTGATTATGTACCAATGCTCTCAGCTAGTGTATATGTATTGTAGTATGATTGTAGTATGAGTAGACTCTAGTGATTTTTGCTCGGTAATTTGTGGGCATTATGGTGTGAACAGTTAGGGTACTAGTTCTCGGGACTGGTATATGGTTATTTTTGGCGAGATAATTGCATGATTAAGTTGTTATGTATCTATGCATGATGTACTTTCAAAAGCCTGACTCCCCAATGTGCTCGGTAAATGTATGCATAAGAGGACCTGTATTGGTATAACGATACGAGTATTAGCATATAAATATAATGATACTGACATGTAATGTATAGGTAATTGCACGTATGTGAAGCATATATGTAGTTATGCATGAACATACTTACATCTTGTACGGTGATGTTTGATTTGGTTTGTATCACACATATGAGTATATGAAGATGATAAGAAACATTTGAATGTATAGCTATTATATGTAAGCATATATATATTTCTCGGTAAGAACTAGCTGTGTATGATATTCGGGTGTGTTATGCCTTGACGACCATTGTGAATGGCCGTCCATATTATTATGTTTGTTCTCCCCACTAAGCATTATCGCTTAGCACGGGTTCTTTTTCCCGTGCAGGTGGTAGGTTTGGTCCGGTTCGAGTCACATCTGCATGCGTTGGCCACATAGGAGCTAGAAGTTTTGTATTTTGTTGAGTTTCTATAACCTGGATTTTGTAATTCTGTATAATATGTATATATAATAATATGTAAAGATACTTATGTAATATTTTAGGCGATGTAAATATTTGTTACTAAGAATTTCCTCTATTTTATCTTCTATCTATAACTTTTGTTATATGGTAGTAAACTTACACATCTGTATGTTTCTGCTTGGTGTACGTGCATTTGTGAAGTATGTATATTCCGTTGTCCGATCTTTCATCTAAAGCTCCTATTGTATGGTTGTAAATTTGTATATATGTGTATGCTTTTGTTTAAAATATGTGCATTTGTAAATTATGTATGTTCAGTTTTTGCTCCTTAAAGGTTTAAATTCTTTCATAATTATATACGCTTTGTACCGTTTTTGTTCGGTAACACACCTACTCTTACGGCTTCCTACTCCCTTACGGATGGGTTCGCCTACGTATGGGTTGGGGTGTTACATTTAGTGGTATCAGAGCACCAGTTTGACGATTATGGTTGTTTTATTTGTTTGAGTATCGAGTCTTGGTATGTTACTTATTATGTGTCGAGTCTTTATTTGAGAGTCGGTTTTGTGTCGTGGCCTAATACAGATGCGTCTTGTCCTATGTGTGTTGTGTTAGATAGAGTCTGACCCTAGTGAGAAGATGGGCGAGATGATAGAAAGTATGAATCCAGTTAGTGTTGATCAGAGTGTTTTCGAGCGTCCTCTTGCTAGGGATTCTAGTTCTGTTCCAGATGATAGGGCCCTAGTGCGAGGATTGATTCAGATTTTTGATAGGTTAACTACCCCTCGCGTTCCTCAGGATTTTGTTCGGGAGATACCTCAGAAAAGAAAAGTTTTGGACAGGGAAGTGTCAGCAGGGAAAAGGATTCGAGAAGCTCCCGTATGTCAATTCTGTCAGAAGCAACATTGGGGTGTTTGTCGGAAGCTCACTGGAGCTTGCTTCCGATGTGGCAGCAAAGTCCATCAGCTTGCCAATTGTCCGAAGTCAAGAGAGAACCTTGCTCGGCAAGTTATGAAGGATATGGAGGATTTGCTTAGAGCTACCCGTGGACCAGCTGGATTTGTTGAGCACCGTAGAGTAGTGACGGAGCCTGCAGAGCCTTCCAGTAAGTTTATATTAATATGTTTGAGCAAGTTTTTTCTTTTAATATTTTGAAGTGGATGAGTATTAAGATTCTATAAGGTTTTGGTAGTACTCTATATATACCTGTCGGCTATCTCCAAAAAAGTGTTTGAATAAAAGCATCTTGAATCATGGGGATGGGATAAAGTGCATCATTTTAGCATCAATTGCATTTCTTCCGCATTATTCTGCATACATGAATCATCACATACTAATTGCAACATCATCTCTTTGACCATACATGATAAGCATTTGCATACGTGTTTTGATGCAGAGGAAGCTGACAGGGTATACGTGTACTATTTGTTACTAAGGATTAAGAGTGAAAGGAGCAAGCATAGCATTGGTTAAAGAAAGTATTCTATGTTTGGTGTAAGTTGAGTAGGAAGTGATTAAGTGCACCGCGATGGTAATAAGTGTAAGCAAGTGAATAGTTTCGGAATGTAGTGTATGAGTCTGAGGGTGATTCGAAGTGTAGTTTTGATGTTTCTTCCGGTGTAAGTGAATTTTGAGGATGAAATTCTGTTAAGTGGGGGAGTATTGTAACACCCCAAAACCACCTTGGAAGTTTGAGCTTGTCTGTGTCTGTATGTGTGCGTATTTGAGTACATTTTCGGTGTGCATGTGCGTTATGTTATTTTAATTATGTGTTTGTATAATATAGTAAGAGGAGAGGATTTATGCTAGTGTGTGTGCATAAGATAGGGAAGTAGGGTATGAGTAAGGGAAAAGAATTGTGTGTAGGAGAGAGAGTATGGGAGTTGAGGTGAGCTTAGGTTGACCTACCTATGGGAAAGTGACATGTGGCTTAAGGGATAAGTGGGAATTAAATGGGTAAAGAGAGAGAAACCAGCCGTAAGTCACTTCCTCGTCTCGTTCTCCTCTTCCTCCTCATGCCATTCATCTTCTTCTTCCTCTTCTTCTTCTTTCCTTCTTCTTCTTTACCTATTTTTGCTCTTCATTCTTAGCCTTGAGTGATTAAATTGCTGGGTTTGTATCTTCTAAGCTCAAGGAGGATCCACTTAGGCCATCAATGGGGAAAGAAAAAGCTAGTGGAAGTGGAGTTTGCGAATAGGAGCAAAGGAGATCCGGTTTGGGAAACTTTCTTTTATATATATGAATTTTTGTATATTCATGTATGATATAAACTTCTTGAATGTGTTGTTGATGATGGTAGTGAGTGTTGGTTTAAATTGTTCATTTGTGCATGTGAATAGGTTTTTGGGTGAAAACTGGGTTAGAATGAACTTGACCTTTCTTCGGTTATTAGGCTGTATTGTAAGTTTTATAACTCCAATAGATATGAAACCAGTGCCGTTTGAAAGCCAGGACATGTTGCTACAAATATCTTAGAAATATGTTTGAGCAAATTTTACCTGTAAGGATCTCAAAAGTGGTCATGAAGTAGAGCTATCTTCTCTGGCCGGGTTCAGGGGAGCATTATAGGTTGTTTAGATCCTATCTGAATCTGTAGATGTCCAATTGATCTAAAATTTGTTGCATTTGAAATTTAACATCCTATAGAACATTTGTTAAGAAGGAAGATTTGCCTAAAAAATGTCGTTTAGATGTCGGTTTAGGCTAAAAAAAATGAGTTGTGAAGCAGTCCTGAATCCTAGCTTCTGTTTTGCAAATTTTTGATAGGTCACGGTGGTAACCAAATTCATTACCACCGTGACATATGAAAATGCTGGGCATAATGCTTAGTTTGGACCTCACGGTGGTAACCAAATTCATTACCACCGTGACCCCTTCTGTCTTGACCATTTTAGGTGTTTTTCTTCTCGAATTGAACCCGTTTTGCACCAGAACCCTTTTGGATCTATCCGATGTATGTTTAGGACTATTAAATGAGTATAAGAATAATTATCATTTGGAAAATAAACATGATTAGGATTAAGATTAATAGTAAACTAATGAAGTAATGATGTGTAATTGTATGTATTAGAATCAAGTCAAGTTTAATGACAATATTGAGCATTATAATACTTCAATCTATATAAACGTGTATGATATGAACAAGTACGTTTAGGTATGAGGTAAGATCTAAGTTATATAAACATGAAAGACATCACATGAAATGAGTTTGCTTAATGAAAAATACATGTATATGGGATATGAGTGATGAATGCGTGATTAAAGTAATTGCCTAAACAATATTATATGATGCATGCATTAATAATAAATGTTATTAGAATGTATTAGTATGCAAGATATCTTTTATGCTATTATGGTTCATGGGGATATTTGAATGATAATAGAATATGATAATGATAAATGTGATTTAATGCTTTTAGTTTATGACTTCCTCTTTTTAATGGAGAGCCATAATGTGGCAAACCGGGTAAGTAAGTATTTATATAACTGTACAATCAGTCTGTATGAACGATATGATGGGTGTGAGGGATAGCATTCTATTTTGGGCTGTGGGTATGTCACGGTGACAACCTAATGGGTTACCACCGTGAGGTACCCCAAAAGTACATTCTGTTTTGGGAGTGTGGGTATGTCACGGTGACAACCTAATGGGTTATCGTCGTGAGGTACCCCAAGAGTGCTTTCTGCCAAGAGTTCTGGTATGTCACGGTGACAACCAATCTGGTTGTGACCGTGACCTACCCTATTTTTGTAAAAAGTGTAAAGTTAATGATTGGCATAATAATGTTTCCATATTTGACTCTAATAAGTTTTAGAACATTGAATAGTGCTAAAGTATGTTTATGGAATTATATTGTATGCTTCGTAATATGAATAATATGATACATAGTTGATGTTGTGAATTTCTTTATATGTCTACTATACTCTTGATTATGTATGAGGATCTTTATATACTGTCTGATTTGACACATGATTTGAATGATGCATGACCTGCTAGAGTCAAGTAAGTGGATAGTTAGGCATGCCTAATAGAGTCTATATAAGTGTAGCTGCAGCGCCCTTTAAACGAATGGACCCCGATCAGGTCCCTGGCTGGTTCCTCACGAACCCTTTTATGTGAAATGTTTTTGGAATGTGGAAAAAGATGATGTTGCTTTTCGACTCGTATCTATAAGGTACATTATATTATGTGTTCGATTGGTACCCATAAGGTACCTTATGTGTTCGATTGGTACCCGTAAGGTACCTTATGTGTTCGATTCGTACCCGTAAGGTACAACTCAATTACTCGATATCCACTATTGTGAGTCAGCAGGTGTATAATTTGTTATGTTGTGTTTATAAGCATGCGATTCTGATCAGTTATGATTATAGATATGTGAATTAATAAGTGCAGACTTATTGGCTTTCTGGAATACCGTGATTGGAATGCAATATTGTATAGTTGCTTATGTCAAAGATTAATGTTATGCAGCGGAAGTGTGATGGTATTGTGATTATGTACCAATGCTCTCAGCTAGTGTATATGTATTGTAGTACGATTGTAGTATGAGTAGACTCTAGTGATTTTTGCTCGGGAATTTGTGGGCATTATGGTGTGAACAGTTAGGGTACTAGTTCTCGGGACTGGTATATGGTTATTTTTGGCGAGATAATTGCATGATTAAGTTGTTATGTATCTATGCATGATGTACTTTCAAAAGCCTGACTCCCCAATGTGCTCGGTAAATGTATGCATATGAGGACCTGTATTGGTATAACGATACGAGTATTAGCATATAAATATAATTATACTGACATGTAATGTATAGGTAATTGCACGTATGTGAAGCATATATGTAGTTATGCATGAACATACTTACATCCTGTACGGTGATGTTTGATTTGGTTTGTATCACACATATGAGTATATGAAGATGATAAGAAACGTTTGAATGTATAGCTATTATATGTAAGCATATATATATGTCTCGGTAAGAACTAGGTGTGTATGATATTCGGGTGTGTTATGCCTTGACGACCACTGTGAATGGCCGTCCATATTATTATGTTTGTTCTCCCCACTAAGCGTTATCGCTTAGCACGGGTTCTTTTTCCCGTGTAGGTGGCAGGTTTGGTCCGGTTCGAGTCACATCTGCAAGGGATGGCTACATAGGAGCTAGAAGTTTTGTATTTTGTTCAGTTTCTGTAACCTGGATTTTGTAATTCTGTATAATATGTATATGTAATAATATGTAAAGATACTTATGTAATATTTTAGGCGATGTAAATATTTGTTACTAAGAATTTACTCTATTTTATCTTCTGTCTGTAACTTCTGTTGTATGGTAGTAAACTTACACATCTGTATGTTTCTGCTTGGTGTACGTGCGTTTGTGAAGTATGTATGTTCCGTTGTCCGATCTTTCGTCTGAAGCTCCTATTGTATGATTGTAAATTTGTATATATGTGTATGCTTTTGTTTAAAATATGCGCATTTGTGAATTATGTATGTTCAGTTTTTGCTCCTTAAAGTTTTAAATTCTTTCGTAATTATATACGCTTTGTATCGTTTTTGTTCGGTAACACACCTACTCTTACGGCTTTCTACTCCCTTGCGGATGGGTTTGCCTACGTATGGGTTGGGGTGTTACAAGAATTATGGAGTCGCGACCCAATAAAATATTTGGAAGACTAAACCAGAGATGGTTTGCGACTTCACTCTTACTTATACCTTGGTTAATATTTATATAAAAAAATTCTTAAAATTAATTCCTTATCTCTTTTCTCACATAATTTATAAAAACAAATAAATAAAATGCAGCACAAGTAATGTAAAGAAAGCCATGGAAAATAAAGTAAAATTATACTAGAAAGTGGAAAATAAAGCATAAATAAAACAAGGGATTCATTTAGGTGGGAACATTGGTTCCCATATGCATATTTACAAAAATGAAGAGTTTATTGAACAAGTTTTAAAAAGGGGATGAGTGGTCCCATTTTGATAAAAGAGAACCTTTGTGTGTTATTTTGGGATGGAAATTTGGACATTGGTCCTATTTATTAAGAAAAATACCATTTTTTATTCGTACAAAACCTTTAAATGAATTTTCGTATTAGTGGACGAAAAATTCCTTTATTATTACAAATTCAAATAAAAAGAAAAGCGAACTAAAAAACTAAAAATAAATAAGGTACAAAAATAATTACTATAACCTATGCATCTTAGCCTCCGAATCTTTATTCATTGGGAAATGCACGTATGTGGGATATTTGGGCCAAAAAAGACAAAAGAAAAGAAAATAAAGCATTAGAAACACAATAAACAAAATAAATACCTAAATAAATAAGCACATGCATACTGGAATTATAAAAATAAATGAAATAAAAATACAAAAGCTTATAAATACTAAAAATACAAGAGATTAAAATAGATTATGTAATATAACACAAAAGTACAAAAAATATTCATGAAAAGAATGAAAATCAACAATCTAGTGAGTCATAGATGGCCAAGAAGGGAGGGACGGACGGCCAAAGGGTGAGCGATGGGAAGGAAAGCACTACTACGTCTCGTCGCTCCCTATTAGTGACGGGTATCGCTCGGGCTTTCTTCCCATAGCTCGCGCCTTGAGCATAGTCCCGAGGGAAGAACGGGAAATTATGCCATTTTTATTCAAGAATAAACCTAAATACACACATAAAAACCTAAAAATACAATAAAATCAGACTTAGAACTCTAAGAACTAATTTAAATCATGGAAAACTGAAAATAACAAAAGAAATACAAATTTAACCATAAAAAAACATAAAAAGCATTAATGGATAAAAACCTATAAGCATGCCTTTCTACATGATTCTTAACTATTTTCAATCAATCATGGCATAATAAACCTAGAGGAAATGCCTAAGCATGCAAAATAACATGGAATTACATAAATCAAGATCACAAAAAATGGATCTGAAAATATCTGCATGTTGTTTAATTGATTTTAAACACACAAAAAAGGAAGATCGAGCCCAAAATATTACCCTCAGTATGTTCGGCTATAAGAAATAAGGAGAACCGTGCTCTGCGTCCTCTCCTTGGATCTCATAGGAAGAGGAAAATTCTTAGAGAAAGAAAATCCATTTTCTCAAAAACGTTCTCTCTCTTTTTTTGCACTCATGCTTCTTTCTCCTTTCTTTCCTAAAACCTCCCCTTCTTTTTTCTTTTCTATGCTTTTTCCTTTTTTTTCAAAAATGGAAATTACTTAATTTTAGAGAAAAAATCTCTCCTAAAATCTCTCCCAAAATTTGAAAAGCAAATCCTCTTTTATCTGTAAAACGGAATCCCTAAAAATCTTATCCAAAAAATCGATTTAAAGGATTCAAATCTTCTCGCTGTCTTCCCGCCACATATGGGGGTACTCTCTTCCACAGATGGGCAGCACTGAAAACAAAATTGAAATTACAAATATGCGCAACTCAGTTGACTTGTGCTAAGTCACGGGTAGAAAGGAAGATGGGCACAAAGCGTGCTAACAAGTGGTGGGCATGGCAAACAAGGTGACAAACAGGCATCTCTTCTTAAGAGATGGGCGTCTGTCAACCAAAATGCTAGAATTTGCAATTAAAACCTCATTTCAGCTCCGGAAGAATGCAAAAGGTTAAGCCCGAGAAAAACTCTTTAAAAAAATTTGTGAAAACCAAGGATGAGAACCGACACTTTCATTCTCCACCTATAACATAAGTTACATCACTCTCATTGGGTAACTCTGATCTAAGCAGCCTTGGGACCCGGTGTCTACAAAGGTGGAGTTCATTGAGATAAGATCCCACTATCTCTAAGATAATTTTGAGATTCTTAGCTTAAGTATTGTCTATCTCGATCTGATCTTAGGGTATGTTTGGTATGATGTAATCAATTGTAATGTAATAGATAATGTAATGGATTAAGAAATATAATGTAATGGAATGTAATTATAATTACATTACTATGTTTGGTTGCATTAGTAATGTAATATAAATATTAATACATTTATATGTTTGATTAGATTATATACATGTATTGAAATATAATTATATTTATAATTATCAACTAATTTTTTATATGATTATTTTATTATTTTATTATTATTTTATATATTTATTATATTATGATCTCATATAAAAATACAATTATACTAAATTTTAATATTTTTTTCCACAAATAAATTGTATCGATTCATATTAAGTTTCAAATTTAATATTTAAAGTAAAATTAACATAGCAATAATAAGGCAGTCAAGTATGGTAGACACTAAATTATATATTTCTGTATGTATTAAAATGAAAGAGAAATCATATGAAACTGTATTCAAACTAGAAAATGTAAAGATGCCCCATTTACGTCATAATTTAGGTAGAGAGGTAAATTACAGTAACCACATCCAGTATCTTCTCAATTTAAAAACTCCTTATGCAGATGATGATGATAATAATAATAATAATAATAATAATAATAATAATAATAATAATAATAATAATAATAATAATAATAATAATAATAATAATAATAATAATAATAATAATAATAATAATAATAATAATATAATTTTGGAAAAGCAAGCTGTTATTGCCAATACTGCATTAGCACTTGCAATTAGCAAGTCTAGTGAAATAAGATGTAATGATAAATACAATGCTAATTTTAAGGATTAAAAAATACATTAGTAAATGTATTCAAAATTACCAATGTATTTGGCATTACATTACAATATAAAAACTTTACATTAACAAATATGGGATTAATTACACTTTCAATTACATTACATTACAACACTTCATACCAAACATACCCTTAGTGTTTTAATACTCTTTCCAAGTTGTTTCTCTACTTCATTTCTAAACTCTTTGAACTTTTCAAAAGCACCAGATTTATACCTCATTAAATAGATGCATCCATAGCTGGAGTAATCATTTATGAAGGTTATAAAGTAAGAATAACCTCCTATGGCATGTGTAGTCATTTGACCACAAACATTTGAATATATTAACTCTAATATCTCACTAGCTCATATTCCTTTACCAATAAAAGGGTACTTTGGTCATTTTTTCCAATAAGCAAGACTTGTATGTATCAAATGATTCATAATCAAATGTTCCCAAATCACCAGACTTGTATAATTTAGTCATGCATTTCTCATTTTTATGGCCTAAACGACAATGCCATAGATAAGAAGCATTAAGATTCTCTTGTTTTATTCTCTCGATATTCATATTATGCACTTTTTTTACTTAAATCAATACAAATATACCATTCTCAATAAATACTTTAGCATAAAATATATTATTCTTAAAAATGGAACAACTCTTGTCCTTATTTAAAGAAATGTCATAATCATCCATAAGGTAACTCAAAACATACGATAACTCAAAGAAATAATACTTCTAGATAAAGCTGGAACATAATAATAGTTATGAACTTCCTATGTCAATCCACTCAAAAGAGGTAGGTGATAGGTCCCCACAACTTTTGTATAGATGTTTTGACCAGTCGTTGACTATAGATATATCTCTGTCTTTCAGACCCTTATACTACTTCTAAGGCCCTACAGATCATAGCACAAATGAGATCCATATCTAGTATCTAATACCCAAGATTGCCTAGAAGTAATAAAATAAGTATTAATTTCAATCACATGAATGCCTGGAGTTAAGCTTCAGCCTGCTTCTTCTCCTTTAAAGAATCTAAGTAGGCCTAGCAATTTTGCTTCCAATGGTCATCTTTTCCATAATGGAAGCAAGTCCCTTTAGGATTCTTCTCTTTCTTGATAGCCTTCTTCTTAGACACATCAAATAATCTTGATAGCCTTCTTCTTAGGCACACCACCTTATTTGGGCTGCCCCTTGGTTGCCTTCCTCTTTTGGTTCTTGCCCTTTAGAGCAGAAGTGACCCATCAGCTGTCTTAAGCATATTAATAAGCTCGAGTATAGTAACTTGAATTTTTGTCATATTGAATTTGAGTACAAAAGGTTCATAACTTGAAGCTAACTAGTACAAGATCGAGTTTATGTACATATTAGTATCCACAACGTAGTCCAGTACACCTAGATGCTCAATATACCCATACATCTCCAATGCATGGGTAGCAGTCGAAATGCCCTCTACCATTTTGTAACTAAAGAGAGCTTGAGCAATATGATATTGTTCACTCTTCTGAGAAGCATATAGCTCCTCTAAATGCAAGATGATAGTCCTTATATCCATTTTTTTTTTCATGTTACTTCTGAAGCCTAGGGGACATAGCACCAAGCATCACATATGCTACTTGTAATAACCCGAAAAGTACCCTAGAAGGATTCTGGCATATTGAGAATAAGTGGTGACTAGAGTTGTGCAAGTTGAAGTGTTAGGTATGCTAATGGACAATTTAAGAATTAATGTCAAAGTTTCGGCAAGTGCGGCAAATTGTAAAAATTGTGAAGTGTGGAATTAGGAGTTGATTAAAAGGATAAAATTAATTAAGTGGGCCAATGTGATGAATTTTTAAGTTATAAATCTCAATGCTTGAGGCTGTGAGAGTTGAAGGATTGAAAATAGAATTAGGCATAAATATCTAAGTTGGACCAATGGCAAGGCAACATGTGGCAAGGAGATTGGAGGAGGTATAAAAGAAGAGAGAGAAGGAGAGAGAGGCCAGAAAATCTACTCGCCCCTCTCTTGTTGTCCCCGTTCTCACCCTCTTCCTCTTCTTCTTCTTTTCCTTCTTGTTTCAATGCCATTTTGCTCTATCTAAGATTAAAGCCCAAGATTTAGATGATGATATTTGTTAGTTCAAGTGATTTAAGTGAAGAATTTATTAAGAAAAGGTAAGTTTAAGTTTTGATTTTTATTGTTTCTTTAATTAGTTTAAACCCTAGATTTATATTTTGTGTATATATTTGTGTGATTGATGAGGTTTGTGGATGAGAAAGACCTTGGATGAGTTTGGAAGTAAGGAATATCAACTAAAGGGAGCTATTAGGAGCAACGGAGATGAGGTTTGGGATTTTGTTATTTTGATGAATATTATGATTTGGGGGTTTGGATTTGGTTTATCTGGAAATGTATGGAGGTTAACGTTATTTAGATACGTTCAAATGCTATTGATTTGAAAAATTTGGGTTGAGGTGCTTTAAATGTGTATTATTGAACCAAAGTGTATTTTAATTGAATTTATGAAGTTATTTTGCTGGTTGTCAATTTAGAGATCTCAATTCTGTTAATTGCATGATCTTAATTGTGATAATTGGTGTAATGGTTGGTTTTGTGTTATTTATGATGATTTGAATGTATAATGTTAGTTGTGATGAATTTTTGGTTTGATTTGTAGGTCTGGATAAGTTTTTGGTAGAAGAGAATTTCTACAGATTTTGCGTGAGATTTGGATAATGCGACTACGTCGCGAGCGCGACAGAGCCGTGGGATTCCTATATTTGGCATGCAGCCGTGGGAGAAGCTGTCCGAGTCGTGACAAGCTTCATGACTCGGCATGGCCTTTGGCCCCTTCAAGAGTCATGAAGGCTGGCACGACTCGTGAAGCTTCTTCACAAGTCGTGAAGCCAGTCATGACTCATGTAGCTTGTGTCATGAGTCATGATATCGTGCACGAGTCGTGACACTACGCACGACTCGTGACTGCCCTCCCCCTTTTGTGACAGCCTTATATGATTTTGCCTTCATGAGTCGTGACATTGAGCATGACTCGCGACAGGCTCTTTTCCCGGGGCAAGTCTGGCCACTATTGCGAGCGTGACCTCTTATCGCGATCGTGATAGTCCCCTCTGTGCCTTAAAATATTTTTGAAAATTTTTCTTCTTTGCATGGTTTCTCCCTTGTGTTATGCCTCTATGATTTAAAATATGAATTATTCAAATGCTCTTATGCATGGTAATTATTGAAATATGAGAATTTGATCTACCCTTATTATGTTATAAATGCATATGTGTAATGACGTGTAAATCTATTTGCTAAAGTTAAATAGGTGCATGACATCGAATAATCTGAATATATTTTAATGTGTTTATATGAATATTTCGATTCATGAAATAATACATGGTTAGCTTTGAATATGATAAATATAATTAGTACAAATGATATAAAAGTTTATAAATGCATGACTCTATGTGAACATGAGGAACGTTATAAGTATTTAAATAAAATATATGCGGATAGCCTGCGTCAGTCAAGTCGTGGATAGATAGGCATGCCAATAGAGTTCTAAAAGCTGCAGCCCCTTTTGGTTCTGGACCCATATCAGGTCCCCGTTTGGATCCTCGCGATCCTTAATGTGTTCTGTTCGGATCTTGTTTAAGATCCCCCAATGTGAAAACATTTTTGAAGAGAAAATAAAGATGTTACTTTTCGACTGTACCCTCGGGTACCCCTAATGTGTTCTTTTCACTCGCTTATCCACCCTTTTGACGTACCAGGCAATTAAAAGAACGTGAAGAAATCGATAAGTTCCGTGATGATGTGCAAAAAGTTATGGGAATAAGCTTTTGAAAGTGTTTGTTAAGATTTTGAGCTTGTGCTTTACGCACTTAATTGTTCTGGATCCTTTATGGACACCTATGTGGAAATATGTAGTATCTTCGGGTACTGATGTGTTTTTTATAATAAGCCAATGTCCGTAAATGAAAAGAGATATTACAAATAATGTTTATTCTGATTAGTGTGTATGAATGAATACTGACTGCATGAGAATTTGTATATGATAAATCCATGTTATGAATCTATTTAAAAGTTATGAGTATGGTTATATGAAGTCTTTGTAGAAAATTTGTGAAGTATCTGATATGCGTATTTGCTATGGTTGACTATTCAGTGAATGAATTTTTATGTATATATATGTATGTACATTTGTTGATGTGTTTAAAATGAGAATACAGGTATCCTACAATATTTGCCTATTGTACCATAGCCTGGATTACTACTGTAAGTATATTGGTAATAAATTTATGTGCATTGTTTGTTGTTTTGTATGAGCACGGTAATGATATGCATATATTAGTTAAAGGGAAATAAAGTAGTAAGCATGATAGATAACTGGATTTATGAAATCAATTAGGATTAATTCATTAACATGTGGGTATAAATTTTCTGTAGAACTATGTTGTTCTAATTCCTAAAAAAAAGGGATACGTAGGAAGCTTGGAATAATTATTTCGAGCCCGAACCAAATCTGAGAATTGAAGTGTTTTGTTTGGTTTTAAACAAGTGATGGTTTGATCAAAATAAATGTTTTGATTTAAGTATTGATATTGTAATGTGCATGGTTTTGGAAATATTCATAATAATGGGAATTTTTAGACTTTATATTTTTATTTTCGAAACGTATTTTGGGAATTCATGAGGTATAACTATTTATAAGATCATTAAGCAATTTTATGCAAACGATAAGTATGTGTTTTGTATTGTGATAAAAAGTAGTAAAGTGTTTCTGTTTATGGTTTATAAAATGCATATGCGTGTGAAATGGCTTAAGTTTTCGTATGAGATTAATATTGCAATTCTGTGCTAACTTTAGCAGGTATCTTTATGCTTATGTATATATTGCTTATGCATATATTTGTATCGGTCACCACTGTGAGTGGCTATCTATTATTTGTGTATCCCCGCTATGCGTTATCGCTTAGCACGGCTGTTTATCCGTGCGGGTTAGGAGATCGAAGTTCGGTTCGAGCAGTCCGCTGTAACTTTGGCCAACGAGTCGGTAGAAGTCTATAGAAAGTTTTTATTGATTGGCGGTTTGTAATTAAGTGTTATTATTAATATTTGTAATGAGTTGTAATAATCTTTAGTGCGAATAATGGTGTGTGTGAGATAAGTTTAGGTTCTGTATGTGGTTGAGGTTCTAGATGTTAGAAATTTTATTTTTTTGTTTTTTGTTTTGCTAAATAAGTGTTTTGTCTGGTAGCACCCTCAGCTCACCGTAGCTCTTTGTCCTTCGATATGCTATGTGTGGAAGTTGGGAGTGTTATATTTAGTGGTATTAGAGATTCGGTTTAGTCGGTTCTGGTTAACTCGGTATTTCAAAGTGTGTCCGTATAGTTTAACATTGGCCAAAGCGGATGACCTTGTCCTTCAGGTATGTTTTGGGAAGGGGATCCTTCCGATTTGATAAAGTGTTTAGTTAAGTGTTGGCTCGGTAGGTCACGATCTACCTGCCTTGAATTGTTATGTGTGTGTACGATTTGGAATGTGTCTTTTAGATGAGTTATCAAGGGTTCTGTTAGAGTTTTGTTTTGACGCTAGTTGGTTAAAGGAGAAGGTTTCGTAGAATTCCTTGAAGTGCATTGATAAATGGTTATCTTTGTGGGAATAGATCTCTGGGGTTATGATAGGAGGAATATTTGGATTTTGTAAGAATGTGGTGATACTTTGTATGCCTGTCAGATACCTCTAGAAAATTGTTTGAACATAAGCATATTAAACCATGGGGATGGGAAAAGTGCATTATTATAGCATCAATTACATTTTTGCATCATCTTGCATACATGAACCATCACATCTTGATTGTACCATCATCCTTTGATCACACATGTAAAGCATTTATGCATTTGTTTAGATGGAGAGAAAGCTGATAGGGTGTACATTGAGCATTTGATATTAAGATTAAGTGTTTGTGACTTAAGAGTATAGTAGAAGTTAAGGAAAATGTATTGTTTATATAGTCTGAGTTGAATAGAAAGAGTATTTTGGAATATTGCATAAATGAGTTTGAAAAGATTTTTGGAGTAGGATATGAGTATTATTAGTAAAGGAAGTAGCATGTGTGCTGGATATTTTTGAGTATTCTGGAATCGTGTGGTAAATGTTGAAAGTTAAATGGTTTTTATATGAAGTGTATGTGCTTTGATTTCTGAGTGGTGGTGAAAGTAATGATTGTTCTGATGAATGTAATTGAATTGGACGTAAGATGATGAGAAGATAAGTATGAGGTTTATTTAAGTCAATTTTACGAGTTTGAGTTTAGTTTTGGACAAGGAAAAGTTATGATTTGTATAGTCGTCCCGATTAAAAAGAAGTGATTTGAGAGTATAGTGATGAGAATAAGTAATAGCAAGTAAGTATGTTAAATTGTGAAGTGCATGGGATGAGTGAAATGTATGTGTTATAAGTGAAGAGCATGGATGTTATATGATGATATAGAAGTGATTAGTGAAAATGATAATGAATTGAAGTTTAGTCTTCGGATTTTTCCGATATAAATGAATTTCGAGGACGAAACTTGTCACACCCCGTTTGCCCCCTAGTAGAATGAGCCTATCTGTATGAGCATGCATGTGCATGTGTTCAGCATGTCATAAGGGTATTTTAATAAAAATGTATGTTTTTGGGTTTATTATTATGTGGGTGCATACATGGCATTAGTATGTGATTTAATTGGGAATTGCTTGTGTACATTGGAGGATACCATTGTAGGGTGTTTTTAGTTGAGTTTGCATTAGATGTGTGTGATGTGTGGGGTAAGGGTGTGAGTGAGTAAGTTCCACCACCAAGAAAATGACATGTGTATTAGGTTAGGGAAAATGAATAAAGAAAAGAAGTAAGAAAGAAGAGAAGATCAGATTTACGTTCTTCCTTTTCAACCTTCATCTTCTTCCTCCTTTTCCCTTTCCTAAATACTGCTAACTGTTAATCAAGTTGTGTTGTGGAGATTGCTCACTCTTGCTTCTAACTTGGTAAGTACATATCTTTGTCCTTGTCTTACTGTTATTCTTCTTCTTCTTCTTCCTTGAGTTTAGGCTTAACCTAGAGTTGCATTATTGAATGTTTGTGTTTAGCTGAGGCACCTCGCGATCCCAAAGGCAAGGAGATTGCTGGGAGCAGTGGGACTAAGTGAAGAGAAGCTTAGATTCCAGGTTTGGGAATAATTGATTGTGAATTGTGTGATTTTGAGTTTACTGTAAATTTCTAGGGTTTATGTTCTTGAAGAATTTGAATGCATATATACTTGATTTGGTTGCTTAAATGCTGAATTGAATTGTATATATGTTGCTTATATTGTTTGAAATGTTTACTGGAAGGTAAGAACAGGTTTGATTGGTTTTGAATCAAATTCGGGATGGATTTCTGGGTTCTGAGAATTCTGGAAATGGGAAAATCGCGTTTCTGTTGAAGTTCCCATTTCCAGATCGTGTGTCGCGTGACTAGCCAAGAAAGAGAGGCAAGTCACGAGACGTGACCTTCGGTCACGACTCGTGACCTGCCAGTTTGAGGCCAGTCACGAGTTGTGGCTGCTGTCACAGCTCGTGACCAGCTAAAATGAGGCCAGTCACGAGACGTGACTTCCAGTCACGCCTCGTGACCAGCCTGAGATAAGGCACGTCGCGTGATAGCTGATGAAGTAGCCAGTCACGAGACGTGACTTCCAGTCACGTCGTGTGACCAGCTTGAGCGTCGCGTGATCAGCGAGATCACGCCGCGTGATATGCGAGGGACGAAGCAAGTCACGAGGCGTGACCCACAGTCACGTCTCGTGACCTGCCTTGTGGGGAGGCCAGTCACGCCTCGTGACCAGCCAACCTCACCCGTTACCCCGTTCAGCCCTTTTTCCGAAATTTCCCGACTTTTGACTCAGAAATGAATTTGGTGTTTCTTCTGAATGGACTTATATTGCGGTATGATGCATGCCATACTTTTATATGCTTTGATATAAATGATACCATGAATTTCTGATGAATTCTATTTCGTACCCTGAAATGTGATTTGATTGACGCTTAACCTGCTAGAGTCAAGTAAGTGGATAGTTAGGCATGCCTAATAGAGTCTTTAGCTGCAGCCCTCAGTTCAGTTTGGACCCCGATCAGGTCCCCGTTTGGTTCCTCGCGAACCCTTCAGTATTAGGATCTTGTTTAAGATCCCCTCAGTATATATATATATAATAATGTGTTTTGACTAATGAAATGACTTTTGACTTGTACTTGTGTGGTACCCTCAGTATTCGATTTGTACCCGTAAGGTACCTTCAGTACACTCGTTATCCACTATCTAGAGTCAGCAGGTGTTCTTTAAATGTTTAATAGAATTGTTCCGATCTGATTTGGCTATTATTTGGAATATCTGAATGAGTTTATTGATGAAACACATGTTGGATAATTCTGGAATGGATACGATTTTGAGATTTTGATTGTATGGCTTTTAAATATGAGCATGTTTATATGGATTATGTTATAGCCTTTGCATTCTGCCATTGTGAATGTGTTATGCCTTGACGACCATTGTGAATGGCCGTCCATTATTTATGTGTGTTTCCCCACTAAGCGTTTATCGCTTAGCACGGTGTTTTTACCCGTGCAGGTGCGGAAGAAGTTTTGCTTTGGGAGAGTCGCCGTCATCAAGCCAACACAGAAGGGTTTTAGTGTAGGGCTCAGTTTTGTATCAGTGATGATTCTTTTTGTATAGAACTCTCTATATCAGTTTTGTTTCAGCTTCCGCGTTTGTAATTATATTTTGGATATGTAATATTATTTTGTATCAGCTAGTTGATCCGAACATTAGTGTAATGCTTTATTATATTAATGAATGATCAGCTATTGCTTTCCTTTCTGTAAAGTTTTAATTATACTGTATTTCTGTATGTATGTTATGAATGAATGTATGTTTTACTTTGTACTTGCTTGGTGGCACCTTTACTCATACGGCATCTCACTCCTTCTCGGATGGGATCGCCTACGTATGGGAAGGGGGTGTTACAAAACGTTTTTAGGAGGGAAGAATTGTAACAACCCAAAAAGTACCCTAGAAGGATTCGGGCATATTGAGATTAAGTGGTGACCAGAGTTGTGCAAGTTGAAGTGTTCGGTATGCTAAATGGACAATTTAAGAATTAATGTCAAAGTTTCGGCAAGTGTGGCAAATTGTAAAATTGTGAAGTGTGGAATTAAGAGTTGATTGAAAGGATAAAATTAATTAAGTGGGCCAATGTGATGAATTTTTAAGTTATAAATCTCAATGCTTGAGGTTGTGAGAGTTGAAGGATTGAAAAGAGAATTGGGCATAAATATCTAAGTTGGATCAATGTCAAGGTGACATGTGGCAAGGAAATTGGAGGAGGTATAAAAGAAGAGAGAGAAGGACAGAGAGGGCGGAAAATCTGCTCTCCCCTCTCTTGTTCTCCCCGTTCTTGCCCTCTTCCTCTTCCTCTGCTTTTCCTTCTTATTTCAATGCCATTTTGCTCTCTCTAAGAGTAAAGCCCAAGATTTAGATGATGGAATTTGTTCGTTCAAGTGATTTAAGAGAAAAATTTATTAAGAAAAGGTAAGTTTAAGTTTTGATTTCTCTTGTTTCTTTGATTAGTTTAAACCCTAGATTTATATTTTGTGTATATGTTTGTGTGATTGATGAGGTTTGTTGATGAGAAAGACCTTGGATGAGTTTGGAAGCAAGGAATATCAACTAAAGGGAGCTATTAGGAGCAAAGGAGATGAGGTTTGGGATTTTGTTATTTTGATGAATATTATGATTTGGGGGTTTGGATTTGGTTTATCTAGAAATGTATGGAGGTTAACGTTATTTAGCTATATTCAAATGCTATGGATTTGAATAGTTTAGGTTGAGGTGCTTTAAATGTGGATTATTGAACCAAAGTGTATTTTGATTGAATTTGTGAAGTTATTTTGCTGGTTGTCAATTTAGAGATCTTGATTCTGTTAATTGCATGATCTTAATTGTGATAATTGGTGTAAAGATTGGTTTTATGTTATTTATGATGATTTGAATGTTTAATGGGAGTTGTGATGAATTTTTGGTTTGATTTGAAAGTCTGGGTAAGTTTTTGGAAGAAGAAAATTTCTGCAGATTTTGCGTGAGATTTGGAAAATGTGACTCTGTCGCGAGCGCAATAAAGCCCTCGGATTCCTACATCTTGCATGCAGCTGTGAGCGGAGCTGTCCGAGTCATGAAAAGCTTCACCACTAGGCTTGGCCTTTGGCCCCTTCACGAGTCATGAAGGCTGGCACGAATCGTGAAGCTTCTTCATGAGTCGTGAAGCTAGTCATGACTCATGCAGCTTGTGTCATGAGTTATGACACTACGTACGACTCGTGACACTACGTACGACTCGTGACAGCCCTTTGTGATGCACGCCGAACCTAGAAAGGCCCACTCTGAACCCACTTTTAGGCCTCGAGGGATTGATCCGCGTCTTTTTGATCTTGGGCATCATGAGTCATTTTGGATGCCTCCTTCTCAATAGAACATTGGAAAGGATCATCTAGCCTCATGATGCCTTTAGGCACCTTTGAGGTATTTTTGAGTCGCCACCCAATTTACAAGAAATTGGAAAATGTCTCTAACATCAGGGGTCTTAAACCAGAGAAGGTATTTGGAACTTCACTCTTATTAATGACTTAAGTTAAGTTTATAAATGAATTTTTAAGAAATTAAAATTCCATCTCTCATCTCACACAATGATGCATTGAATTTAAAGCGCATTGCAAGCATATTAGAAAGCATGAACTAAAGCGATAAAGAAATAAATAAACTACAAACGAAAAATTGGGACAGAACAATCCCCTAAAATGAGAAAGCATAAAAGAATAAAATTTGCCCCAAAATTAATTACAAGGGCCCGAATGAATAAATGAACACATAAAAAATTAGTATATATCATACATAAATCGGGAGATTTATTAAATTTTAGGAACATTGGTTCCTTTTTATTAACTTAAAAAAGATTGGACAACTATTTTTGGTTTTTGATTGAGAAAATCGGGATGAGTGATCCCATTTTATGAAAATTCAATTCTCCATTTGGAAGTGTAATTTTATTGGTTAAAATAGGACATTGGTCCGCTTTATTAGGAAAAATTCCAAGTTTTTAATTATTATAAAAAATGTGATTTTCTATAATGCGGAGAGTTTAAAATACATTTTACATACAACATAAAATAACATAATAAAGAAAATACAATAATTAAAAAGGCAAACCCTAAATCCGAAGGTTTTTTATCACCCGGTCCTCCATCCTGTGCGTAAATATAACTCGCATAAATAAACAAATTTGAGGTAACAAAATAAAATAAAATAAATGTTAGTAAAGTAAATTAAATAATTAATGTAATATGAACAAATAAATTAGTTGAATAAAATAATTAATTAAAACGATTAATAGATCAATCAAATAATAATAAATTAAACTAATTAAATATAAACGATTAAGTAAATAGAAATAATTAAACATAAAACAGTTGCAGTGAAAAGAGATAAAAAATAAAAGAAGCAAAGGCAGCATGCAGAAAATGAAGGAAAGCAAAAAGAACGGGACAGTGAAGAAAACACAGCTGTGTTCTCTTATGAAACACAACTGTGTTTCCTCAATAAAGCGTCGAGCAGTGTAGAAACACAACTGTGTTTCCTATGAAACACAGCTGTGTTTTGTTCTGTCAAGTAAAAACCCATTCTTTCACCGGAAAAACACTAGTTTCAAACTCAAAAAATGCTAAAATCCAACAAGATCCAATCCCATGGAATGCATTACTAATGACAAAACAAACTAAATCAAATTCATATTAAATGCAACAATCCAATAACAGTAAATAGAAGACCAATAAAACACAAAATCGGCAGCAGCAAGAAATGGATTAAATCAACCAAAAACACAAGAAGAGGAGGGTAACGATTATTATAGAGCGAAGACCAAAAATTAGAGTAAATTAAGACAGAAATATACGAGGTAGAATAGAGCAGATTACATTTCATCTCATGCATTTACGTTTGGATATTAGGATAAAAATAGGAAAGATGAACAGCCAAAGGAGGGTGAGGGGCCAGACATGCACGAGTCGTGCATCCATTGCACGACTCATGCAATGAGTGCACGACTAGTGCACTCATTACACGAGTCGTGCAATGAGTGCACTACTCGTGCACTTATTGCACAAATGGTGCACTGCCTATTAGGGAAGAATGAGCAATCGGAGGGAAGATACAAGGCACAATCCGTTAGGAAAAAAATACACGAACAACTTGGATGAAGAACAAGATCCGGTCGAAAAAAAGAAACCAAAGCACGGCTCGGTCGGGAAGGAAAAAAGAAAACAAGAGCACGTCTCTCTGTTCAGCACCAAGGAGGAACGACATCCTCTTCATCATATGCAGCACGTGAGGGCTTCCTTCCATAGGCTCCTCCCCATCTATCATAGCAATGTGAAATCCATTGAAAGGTTGTCTCGCAATCTCTAATATTGAGACCTAATTCTCCCTTGCAGCCCTTATAGTCACAACCTGCCCCTCATGAGGAATCTTAATCATCTGGTGCAAACTAGAGGGGACCTCTCCCAACTTATGGAACCAAGGCCTTCCCAAGAGGGCTGAGAAATTGGCGAGAATGGGCAGGACTACAAATTCCACTTCGGTTTCCACCGGCCCTGTCTTGACTGCTATCTTGAATGTCCCAGAAGCCTACCTCTGTGAATTATCATAAGCTATGATTGTTAGATCAGACTTAGATAGCATGTCCTCTGTTACCCCAAAAGCTGCCATTGCCACCAGTGGGCATACATTAATCGATGAACCATCGTCAACCTTGACACATGCCGTGTGCTTTTGATTGATCTGAGCTCGTATGTACAAAGGGCGATTATGTTGCATCCTTCTGCTGGCAAGTCTGCATTTGTAAATACCACATCTTCCCCAACACCCCCTTTTACTACCTCCAGTAACTCTGTGGGTGATATGGTTGTGGCCACCGTTGTCTTGAACAAAGCCTCCACTATCTTCTATCTATGCGATGGAGACTGCCTTAATAGATCCCATATTGAAATTTGAGCCGGCGTCTTTTTTAGTTGCCTCATTATTGGATCCTCTTTTAGCTCTCTTTCTCTTTGGTTTACCAGTGGATCTCGCGGCCTCTCAACTTTTGGAGCCACCCTTCCACTCCGGGTTACTACTCTAACCTTCTTCTCCTCCTTCTTCTCTTCTTCCTCCTTCGATCCCCACGGGTCGGGAAATACTTCATCCTTAAAATCAATGTTTTCATCTCCACTTTCATTAGTGGACCAGCAATCGATCACTACCACGGGAAGCCCTTCTTCACTTACCTCGTAGAGGCTCGTGATAGCAGTGTTGGCATCGATGCCGTATAAATCTCTCAATACAAACCATTCAGGCAGACTGGACCCAATTATGTATACAGGCGGGGGCAATGCATTATAGCTGGACTTCTTCTTGCTCTCTCTCTGTTCAGGATCAGTGATCTGCTTACTATCAATCAGATCCTGAATCTGGTGCCTCAGCGTTATGCAATTTTCTGTCAGATGCCCAGTATGTTAGTGATAAGCACAATATTCGTTCTCCTTATGCCCTAGCTATCCTTAGGTCCTAGCTGGCCTGGGTTTCAGGGGTTGTAGTTTCCCTTCCTTCATCAATCTCTTTAATACCCATGATAAAGGCTGACCTAAATTTGAGAAGCACCTCTGACTCACTCTTGTTACCGATACCTCAGCTGTCTTTTGACTTCTATTGGCACTGCTGGAACTTATCGACTTGTTTGCCCCTTGATTAGTATAGCCCCTCTTGGCATAAGCTTTACTGTTGGCCTTTCTCGAAAGATACTCCCCTCAGCCTTGATAGGGATGTCTTTCAAAGACTCCCAGTCTCTCAATCCCTTCATCTTTAGTCCATCTCCCAGATACGAGCTCGCATTTTTTAAGAATACCTGTATCTGATCTTGAGTATCTGGCTTCCTTTTTATCTCTATTACCCGATTTCTCCATCGGGTCAGATACTCGTGGAAAGACTTGCCTGCCTTTTATTGTAACAATTCTAAGTCCTTCAGAGTTACTTCCATCCTGGTACTGCAATCATACTGTCTGAGAAACTCCTCTGTCAGCAACTCCCAATCCTCCTTCGTCCTTCGATCTAGCCCATGATACCAATCAACTGCTGGGCTTGTTAAGCTCAAACAAAAATACTCAATCTTCTGTCTCTTTGTTAAAGTAGTACCCTTCATTACCACCAAGTACTACTTTATGTGTGCGGTGGGATCGAAAGTGCCATTAAATTTTGGAATATCAAGCATCTTGAAGTTTTGAGGGATCATATCATCACTGTCCAGCTCTCAATCATCAGGGTTCATTCCTCTTCCTACCTTCAATATCCTCATCATAGCTTCAAACCTTTCTTCCATTTTTCTCCACATCGCATCCTCTGGCTTGGGTGACTTTCCCTTTACTATCATCTATTTATCTTGCTCCTCCCATAAGTCAATCATAGATTTAGGGCCTTCTCTATGCTCGACAGGCGCTGGAGCTCTTGGCTCAACCATAGGTGGATCAACTGCTGCTAGGGGATCCTCTCTAGCAGCCCCATATTCATCTTGCTCCCTAACAGGAGCAGCAGCCTGCTACCCCGCAAGTGGGGCTAGGGTAGTGGCAAGGTTGCCCATCATTGCCATCATTTTGGCCTCAAAATCTTCCATTCTTTTCCCCACTTCTTCGGCAATCATTGCCCTAGTTGAATTTGAACCACTTGCTGGATTAGTCATGCTTGTTTCTACTGATAATTCAGAAGATAATATCTCACTACCCTCTGAAAGAGAATTTGAACTCTGATCTGACACTAGCTCTTGCAATCCAAAGATTAAAATCTTCCTTAACCGACCGTTAGGACCTCTAAACCACCTGGACGAATCTATGATGGCTGCAGAACACACCTTTATTAGGATGATGAATGATCAAAGTGCAATGCATGGTCATGTTGATGCAGTATAGACAAACACATGCAAGCAGACAGATCCTTCCAACCTTATTCTCCCACACACGGGGTCGTGCGGTCTTTTTCCTAGGTGGGCCCTATCCAATGTTTAACAGGGAACCCAGTGGACACGTATAGTGCACGGTGAAAAATTGGCAACATAACATCTCTTGCCTAATGTACATACGTATGGGTGTTTGGCCATTATCTATTTAAATAATTCAACTAAATTAAGATGGGCCCACCGGGGCAGAGGGCTTCTAACCCGAAAATGCAGGCCTCATACTCAGCTTCGTTGTTGGTGGCTTTATATCTCAACTTCTTAACTAAAGGAAGCTTCTCACCCTCTAGGTTTACCAAAATTACTCCTACCCTAGCTCCTTTCCTATTTGCTGCCCCATCAAAGTGCATCCGCAATATTTGCACTATAACGGTTGCCACGTCTTCATCCGGGAATTCATATTCAAATTGGTCACCTTCCATCAGATGGTCTGCTAGAAACTGTATAACTGTCCGGCCCTTAATGGTCTTTCTGGTGATGTACTCCATGTCAAATTCTTGTAGCAATATCAGCCATCTCCCCATTTTTCCTAGCAAGAAGGGTGCTTCCTGAAGATATCGAAGAGGATTTTGTTTGGCAACTGCCTGCACCTTATAAGAATGGAAATAGTGTCTTAATTTTTTCGAAGCCTAGATTACTGCTAACCAGATCTTTTCCACCTCAACATACTTGGCTTCATAAGGAAGGAATTTTTTACTAAGGTAGTAAACTGCAAATTTAACCACGAATTCATCTTCTTGGGCCATCATGGTGCCTACAGAATTTTCCTCTATTGCTCGGTAAGGATTAATGGCTTAACCGGCCATGGCGATCGCAGAACTGGAGGGTGTAGAAGATATTTTTTTATGGTATCAAAAGCTTTCTGGCAACTGTCGTTCCACTGAACTGGTTGATTCTTCCTGAGAAGCTTGAAGATCAGTTCGCACACTGAAGCAAGCTTGGAGATTAACCCACTGATGTACTGCAGTTGGCCTAAAATACTCCTGATCTCTTTTTCCTTTCGGTGTATTAGCATTTCTCTAATAGATTTGGCCTTGTCAGTATCTACCTCGATTCCCTTTTGAGTTATCACATGGCCTAGCAGTTTACCCGAGGTGACTCCGAATATGCACTTCTTGGGGTTGAGGTGAAGATTGTACTTGTTGATCCTTTGAAAGAACTTCTCTAAAGCCTCGAAATGGCCCTCTCGAGTAACTGACTTGATTATCATATCGTCAACGTACACCTCTAACTCCTTATGGATTAGGTCATCAAGAATTTTGGTTGCATTCTCTTATAGGTCACTCCGGTGTTTTTTAACCCAAAAGGCATAACCCTATAGGAAAAAGTACCACATTCTATTATGAAAGCCGTTTTGATTCGATCTGCTATCTTGTTAAGAATCTGATTGTACCCAGCGTATCTGTCTATGAAACTATAAATACTGCAAGCGGCAGTGCTATCCACTAGGACATCTATATGAGGAAAAGGGAAGACATCCTTTAGGCAAGCTTTGTTCAGGTCTCGGTAGTCAACACGCACTCGAACCGTTCCGTCCTTTTGGGCCATGGGACAACGTTAACTAACCACGTTGGGTATGAACCTCCACCAAGAACTTAGCCTTAATCTGTTTGTGCACCTCCTCCTTTACCGTCTCCACCCACTCTGGTCTGAGCCTTTTGAGCTTCTATTTGACTGGCTTGCATGCTGGATAGGTTGAGATGGCATGTTCTGCGACTTCTCAATCAATTCCCGGCATGTCTTCATAGGCCCAGGCAAAGACTTTTTCATATTTTTTTAATATTCTCTCAAAATTCTTCCTCTCTTCAGGAGTTATATCGAATGCTATCAAGATTTCCTTTTGGTTCTCCAAAGTTCCGAGATTAAATGAAGTAGTATTAGCTGAGTTAATGTTAAATATGAATGATTCATATTCGTGATCAAGCATAATGAAATCATGGGAAACATCACACAAGTAAGCAAAGTTGTTCATCTTATTGAAATACTAAGAATTACAAACATCATTATCAAATAGTTCAGGAATGAAAAGTACATATGAAAATCTCTCATTAATATCTTCTGCTGATGCCGGCGCCGAAGCCGATGGTTTGCCGTCTTGATTGCTTGCAATCTTCATGTTTTTAACTTTTGGCATTGTTACCTCAACTTCCACCTTTTCCTTGCCCTTCACCCGAATGGCTAACAAGCTATCAATGATGACTTCTTCAGGGACTTCCCAATCCCATGCAAAACTCTGATTGAGAATCTCCTCATCCTTGAATCTATAGACTTAGCCATCCCCTTGGACCAATCAAAGACATCATTAAAGATTTCAAAGCCCGGGGTGATCTTATCATCAATCCATTATGGCTTGACCTCTACATAATAAGCACATGATGATAAAGCTGGCACGAAGCTCTCTACAATATAAGGGATCTCTGTGGGCTTCTTCTTAGGCTTTTTCTTTCCAGCTTCGACCGTATAACCCAACCCCCTTCTATCTTTCTGCCCCCTTGTGGTGATGGGTGCTTGAGGCCCTTGTGAGTTCTTGCCTAAACTAGTTCCTAGGAAAAAGTTCATTTTTTTCATCATATTAATAACTTGGGGGCTTTCCACTAAAACGAGCTCTTCATTTATCATGGCCACATGGAATCCGCTGAAAGGTTGGTTAGAAATCCTAAGGACAAATGCTTGATTATCACTTGCCGCCTTAATGGTCACAACTTGGCCCTCATAGGGGATTTTGATTATTTGGTGGAGGGCAGATGCAACCCCTCCCAACCAGTGAAATCGCGACCTCCTTAATAACACAGTAAAGCTGGTCGGAATAGGTAGGACAACAAATTTGGCTTCAGTCTGTACTGGCCTAGTTTTTACTTAAGCCTTAAAAGTCCCAGCGGCTTGTCTCCTTGAATTAACATAGGCAGTGATGGTCAGGCCGGATATGCTCAACATGCTCTCATTCATCGCGAAAGTAGGTAGCGCCACGAGCGGATATACATTAATGAAAGACCCGTTATCCACCATAACGCAGGCTGTGTGCTTGCTATTAATTTGAGCTCTGATATAGAGGGGGAGGTTATGGTTACGACCCTCAATTGGTAAGTCGGCATCAGCGTAGACTACATTCTCCCCAGACTCCCCTTTTACTATACCCAGCAATTCGGTGGGTGAAATGGTGGTAGCAATTCTTAATTCACACAAAGCTGCCACTAACTTTTGCTTGTGACTCGAAGACTGCCTCAGTAGGTCCCATACCGATATCTGGGCTGGCATTTTCTTCAGGTACTTCATTACAAGGTTCTCTTCTAGCTTCTTTCCCATGGGTGCTTCCCCTGGATCCTATAATTTCTCAGCTTCTTGAAGCACTCTTCCACTTCTTGTTATGGCTCCAACTCTCTTTCCCTCTTCGTTTGAATCCTAGGGATTTATGGATTTTTCACCTTTCTCTTCTTCCTCATCTTCTTCTCTACTCTCACTAGTGGACCAACAATCTATTGCCGCCATGGGAATCCCTTCTTCACTTGCTTCAGGGCGAGTGATAGCGATGTACTCATTACTATACAAGTCTTGCAATACATACCACTAAGGTAAGCTTGACCCAATCATGAAAACTGGTGGTGGCACGGCATTGTAACCGGTCTTCTTCTTACTTTCCCTCTATTTAGGATTAGTGATCTGCTTACTATCGATCAAATCCTGAATTTGATGCCATAGTCTTGTGCAGTGGTCCGTCACATGCCCATTGTGCTAGTGGAATGCACAATACTGATCATCTTTATGCCCTGGCTGCCCTTGAGTTCTGGCTGGCTTGGGTGGTAGGGGTTATAGCTTTCCCTCCTTTACCAGTCTCTTCAACACCCACGATAAAGGTCGGCCCAAATTCGAAAAGGACCTTTGGTTTGCCTCCGTAGCCAACATCTCGGCTGTCTTCCCAATCCTATTGCCACTGCTGGAGCCTACCAACTTATTCGCCCCCTAACTACTATAGCCCTTCTTGACAAAAGCTTCACTATTTTCCCTCCTAGCCATGCACTCGCTTTTCGCTTCTATGGCGATGTCCTTTAGAGACTCCCAATCCTTCATCCGTTTCATTTTAATTCCTTCTCTCAAGTATGGGCTCGCATTCCTAATGAATAGCCTGATCTGATCTGATGTATTAGGCTTCCTTTTCATCTCCGTAACTCGATTCCTCCACCGAGTAAGGTAGTCATGGAAGGTCACCATGCTTCTGTTGCAAAAGCTCAAGGTCTTTCAATGTTATCTCCATCCTGGTGATGTAGTCATATTGCCTCATGAACTCCTTTGTCATTAGATCCCAATCTTTCGTAGACCTCTTATCTAACCCATGGTACCAATCGACTGTCGGGCCCGTCAGACTAAGGCAAAAATACTCCACCTCCTGTTTCTTTATCAGCCCTATGCCCTTCATGATCAGGGCATATTGCTTAATGTGTGCAGAAGGGTCCGAAGTACCGTCAAATTTTAGCAAGTCTGGCATCTTAAACCTCTAGGGAAACAACTCTTCGTCACCCAACTCAATATCTTCAGGGTTAATCCCTTTCTCGATTTATAGTAAACGCGTAATTGCCTCAATCTTTTCTTCCATTTTCTTCACCACATCATCCTCTACTTTAGGAACTTTATTTCTCATAGTCTG
Source organism: Excoecaria cochinchinensis (assembly GCA_947683425.1). Lineage (NCBI taxonomy): Eukaryota > Viridiplantae > Streptophyta > Magnoliopsida > Malpighiales > Euphorbiaceae > Excoecaria > Excoecaria cochinchinensis. The sequence goes on from CANTUQ010000212.1 coordinate 172,378, forward strand.
AGGGATTACAAGTTCATTCTCCTCCTCCCCTACGAAATCATTTCTTAGATCTAGAACCCTCACTTTTCTTTGATCAGCTGGTGTCGCTGCTCTAGGCTCGACGGCTGGTTCTTGCATAGTGACGATTGCCATAGGAGCCTCCCCAACAATAGGTGTTTCGACCTACTTTACAGTGGGAGCTACAGGTGGCTGCCTGACATTTGGTGCCATTTGAGCAGCAATGTTTCCCATCATTGAAATTATCCTCCTCTCAAAATCCTCAAGTCTCTTATTTAGGTCCTGTACCGTCAAAGCACCAGTTTCTTATGGTAAATCTGTCATTACGGACCCTGAAGATTATTCTGAAGAAGATTCTGAACTTTCATCTTCTAAGACCCAATCTGGACCTGATGCAAGCACTAACTCTGGCGATGGATTTCTAACGAGTCATCCGTCAAATCCCCTAAACCACCCGGATGACTCAATAATGGCTGTAAAAACTCGAATGGTTAGGATGAAGCATGAATGAAGTGCAATGCATGGCCATGAGTCGTGCAGCATTTACAACCACATGCGAGTAAGTAGATCCTTCCAACCTTTTAACTCCCGCACACGAGGTCAATTGGTTCCTTCCTAGGTGGGTTTAATCTATGGGTCAGTAGGGGACCCTATAACGTCTCTCAGAATGCGCATACATGTGAGTTTCGACTATTATGTATTTGAACACTTCAATCAATTTAAGGTAACCCCACTGGGGTATAAAAGCCTTTGATGGAAGACCACTCAATTCATTTGAATTTGTTCAACACATGATGGCCCACTTGACAAGCATTATATTATGGTTCATCTCACCTAGGGGAAGTATCTATTGCCATTACATGAGCTTTATTCAAGGTGATGTTACTTTAGGGCTACCCAAGCATGATCCCTGCCAATGGGTCTAGCTCATCATGAGCATAACGACCGATCGGGTCTCCATTTGATATACCAAAAGGTACTAGGCTTGGGCTGGTGATTATCCTTAACACTTTCCCATATTGAGTGAACATAGGGTCGTGCTTCGGGAACGTACCGGGGTAAGATAGCGGTCCAAACTAAGCATAAATCTAAGGCTCTAAAATGATGCAATGCAATTTTAGGAGAGAGATGGAATTTTGGTCTTAAAAACTCAATTATACATTTTAATCATGACATTTTTAGAGCAAAGTCACAAAGTCCCCAGTGGAGTCACCACTGCGACGCGCGTCGAACCAGAAAGGCCCCCGAAGACCCGCTTTAAGGGCTTGAGGGATTGGTTCACGTCATTTGATCTTAGGTAACATGAGACATTTTGTAATCCCTACCCAATAGAACATTGGGGAAGTTAATCTAACCTCATGAAACCTTTAGGCACCTTTGAGGTATTTTGGAGTCGCCACCCAATTTACAAGAAAATGGGAAAGGTCATCTAATCTCTATGGTCTAAACCAAAGAGTGGTTCAGAACTCCACTCTTATTTATGCCTTGATCAATTATAAATGAGTTTTTAGATTATAGAATTCCATCTCTCTTCTCACGAGATTAATGCAATTTACTAAAGGCGCATTTAAAACATCGAAAACGAGTGGTAAATGAAAGCTATAAAGAAAGCGATAAGTAAAGAGATATATAAAGCGATAGACACATAAAACACGTCATTACAAAATAGAAATCGGGACAAATACAATCCCCAAAATGAAAAGAGAAGCTAAGTAAAATTGCCCCAAAAATAATTAATTACAAGGGCCTGCAGGATATATAAAATTAAACAATTAAACAAAATCAATCAAAATGGATTACATGCATAAATCGGGATATTCATTCGGTTTACGAACATTGATCCCTTTATACTCACTTAAAAGAGGATCGAAGAGCTATTTCGACTATTTGATTGAAAACCGGGATGAGTGATCCTATTTTTAGAAAATTTAACTTTTCATTTTATTTCGTTATATTTTGCATTCCTTGGCTAAAATCGAGGACATTGGACCTAAATTATTAATAAAAAATCCCGATTTAGTCATAAAAATATTTTTGTGATTTTTTATCTTACACGCATATAAAAATAGAATTATTTTATGTAAAAACAAATACAGTCATGCAAATAGTGGTTGATAAGGTCCCACCCAAGTTATGTGGTCTCCTACGCGTCATGACCCCTCCGTTTGGTCACGAAATCACTAACGCAAACAAGATCACATTTTATCCCTAAACAAGAAAAGCAATAATAAAAAAAAAATGTTAGTAATAATTCTAAAATTAACCATATAAACATAAATACAAGATAAATACAAAAGATGTTTAATATACATGTAGGAAATAAAATGGGTTAAATTAGACGTGTTAATTTAAAGTACAAATCATACACATGCAAAAATGATTTAATGAATTATGCAAAGTTAGCCACACAAAAATATAATAATAATAATAATAATAATAATAATAATAATAATAATAATAATAATAATAATAATAATAATAATAATAATAATAATAATAATAATAACATCAACAGTAATGATAATAATATTAAGAATAATAATAATAACATCAACAGTAATGATAATAATATTAAGAATAATAATAAGAATAAGTGATAATCATAATGATAATAATAATAACTATAAAGATAACATCAACAGTAATGATAATAATATTTACAATGATAATGAGAAATAAAATAAAATGAGATGATGAAAATGGATCAAAAAATCTTTACCCTCAGATTTGATGATATGGAAGCAAGATGTTTGAATCCAACTCCCCTTGTCAAGGTTCAAAACAGATTCAAAATAACTCAAAGACTTAAAAAAATATTAAAATGAAACCAAATGATTTTAATTTTTTATTTGATAATAAACCCAAGGCAAGAGAATTGATTTCCCTATCTCAAGCCAAGCTCAAACTTAAAATGTTTTTCTGGGTTCCAAAAAATCAAAGGAAGAAACTTCACCTTTATAAAGATTTTTTTTAGAATACTCTCTTGTTTTTTCTTCTCCTTTCCCACCCCTCTCTGTTTATTTTTTCCTCTTCTTCTCAAAAGGGGAAATGACAAAAGGCCCTTTCTATTTCTCTTCCCCCCAAAACCCCTGAAACCCAAAAGAAAACCCCTTTTGACAGTCCCAAAATCTATCAAAAATCAGATTTTTGCAGGTGGGAAAGTGACAGGAGGGAGGCTGCCCGCGAGTGGGTGGCCGTGCCTTGCACGCCCAGGTACAGGCATCGCCCGATGGGCATGCCTTGCACGCCCAGCCGAGGGCGATGCCCGCCAGGGCACACCTCGCGTGCCCAAGGGCAGGAATCACCCACTGGGCGCGCCTAGGCGCTGGCGTATGTTCGTATTGTCACACCCCGTTTGCCCCCTAATAGTATGAGCCTGTCTGTGTGAGCATGCATTTACATGTGTTCGGCATATCAAAAGGGTATTTTGGTAAAATGCATGTTTTTGGGGTTTGTTAGCATATGGTTATATGTATGACATTAGTGTGTGAATTAATTGGGAAATGGTTGTGTGCACTTGAGCATATCATATTAAGGTGTTTTAAGATGGGAGTGCATTGTGTGTGTGTGTTCATACCATTGTATGGTGTGCATTAGTTGGGAGTGTATTGTTTGTGAGTAGTGTTTGTTTGTTGGGTGTGAGTGATTGGTTTCCACCAATAGGAAAGTGACAAGTGTAGGGTTAGGGAAAAAGATGAGTTAGTAGAGAAGGAAAAGTGAGAAGGCAGGGACTCAATTCTTTTTCCCGATTCTTCTTCTTCTTCTTTAGCTCATCTTCTTCCTTTGCTCTTGTTTGGAAACCATAGCTTGAATCAAGCTACTGTTAGTGGAAATCAATTATCTCCCTTGCATTCTTTTGGTAAGTTATTGCATTCCTCATCTTGTTTTCCCTTTTTGTTCTTCTCTTTTTATTTATGGGTTTAGATTTGACTTAGGGTTTGTATTTTTGGGTGTTCTTTGATGTGTTGTGCTTAGCTAAGGCTCCTCACGATCCTAAGGGCAAGGATATTGCTGGGACTAGCGGAGCTAAGTGATTGGAGCTTTGAATTTCAGGTCTGGGATTTTGCTTGAGATAATTGTTTGAATGTGAACTTACTGTAATTTTTAGGGTTTATGTTCTTGAGAGACTTGAATGCTTTTATGCTCGAATTGGTTGTTTTAAATTCTGAATTGAGTTGTATTTATGTTGTTTATATTGTATGGGATGTCTTCTGGAAGGTAAGAACAGATTTGTATGGTTTTGATTCAAATTTGGGATTGATTTTTGAGTTCTGGAATTCTGGAAAATCGCGTTACTGTTGAAATTCCCATTTATCTATGTTTGTCGCGTGACTAGACAAGAAGAGAGGCCAGTCACGAGTCGTGACTCCCAGTCATGACTCGTGACCAGCCAGAGAGGCCAGTCACGAGTGGTGACTGCCAGTCATACCTCATTACCAGCCAAGAGGAAGCCAGTCACGAGGCGTGACTCCCAGTCACGACTCGTGACCGGCCAGAGAAGGCAGTCACGGGTGGTGACTGCCAGTCATGACCCATGACCAGCCAAAAGAAAGAAGCCAGTCACGAGACGTGACTCCCAGTCACGACTCGTGACCAGCGAGAGGAAAGGGCAAGTCACGACCCGTGACCAGCAAAGGAAGAAGCCAGTCACGAGGCGTGACTCCCAGTCAAGACTCGTGACCAGCCAGAGAAGAAGGCCAGTTACGAGTTGTGATGCCAGTCACGGCTCATGACCGGCCAACTTTGTTGGTCACCCCCGTTTGGCTTATTTTTCTGAAATTTCCCTGTTTTAACTCAAAAATGAATTTCGTATTTCTTCCAAATGGACTTATACTACTGTATGATGCATGTTATACTTTTATATACTTTGATATAAGTGATACCATGATTCTTCAGATGAATTATATGCTGTATTCTGGAATATGATTTGAATGACGCTTAACCTGCTAGAGTCAAGTAAGTGGGTAGTTAGGCATGCCTGATAGAGTCTTTTAGCTGCAGCCCTCAGTTCAGTTTTGACACCGATCAGGTCCCCCGTTAGGTTCTTCGCGAACCCCTCAGTATTAGGATCTTGTTTAAGATCCCCTCAGTAAAAATATTGTGTTTTGATAAAATGAAATGACTTTTGCTTTGTACCTGTGAGGTACCCTCAGTAATCGACTCGTACCCGTAAGGTACCCTCAGTTCACTCGTTATCCACTACCTCGAGTCAGCAGGTGTTCATTAAGTGTTTGATTGAATTGCTCTGTTCTGAATTGGCTATATAAATGTGATATCTGAATGAGTATAATGATGAGATGGATGTCGGATTATTTCGCATGAATATGAATTTGAGATGCGGAATGTATGGCTTTAAATTGTGAGCATGTTTATATGGATATGTTAAGCTATTGCATTTTTGCCATTGTGAATGTGTTATGCCTTGACGACCATTGTGAATGGCCGTCCATAATTTGTGTGTGTTTCCCCACTAAGCATTTATCGCTTAGCACGGTGTTTTTACCCGTGCAGGTGCGGAAGGAGATTTGCTTTGAGAGAGTCGCCGCCGTCAAGCCAACACAGAAGGTTTTAGTATAGGGCTCAGTTTTTATAATCTTTGATGATTCTTTTTGTATAGAACTCTCTTGTATTAGTTTTGTTTCAGCTTCCGCTTTTGTATTTATATTTTGGTTATGTAATATCTTTTGTACCAGCTGGTTTGATCAGAACATTAATGTAATGGTTTGTTATATTAATGCATGATCAGCTATGGCTTTCTTTTCCTTTAAAGTTTTTAATTATCTCGTATTTCTGCATGTATGATATGTATGATTTGCTTGTATCTGTTTGGTGGCACCTTGACTCATACGGCGTCTCACTCCTTATCGGATGGGATCGCCTACGTATGGGTAGAGGGTGTTACACGCATGCTGTGCCCATGAGGCGGCCTCGTACCGCACTCGAAGCCCACAAAAAACCTATTCCTCCCAAAATTAAAATAAAAAATAAAAGTAAATGAATGCATGAATAAAAAGTGAAATAATATAAAAAAGTAAAATAAAATAAATAAGAGAAAATAGATAATAAAAATAATAAACACAACAAGAACCAAAAAAAATATAAGTAAATAAAATTTTAAAGTATTTTGGTGCAGATATAAGAAATTGACAAGGGGAATGATCGATTCTCACTTTATTGCCTACAAATCGGTCCTTATTTTCATCATTGGGTAATCCTGATCTTGAACCACCTTGGGACCCGGTGTCTACATGTAACACCACCTACCCATACATAGGCGTACCCATCCTCAAGGAGTGAGAAGCTGTATGAGCCGGGTGTGTCACCAAGCAGATAAAGATTCAAAGCATACATTCATACATAATAACCATACATCATTACGGGGAAATTAGAACCTTTATAAGCATCCGAATGATCAATCATTACAATAGCAAAATTTGTTACAATAATGTTTGGATCAAAGGCCAGAATAAAATAATTACATATCCCAAAAGTATATAAATGCGGAAGCTTTACGAAATAATGGTATAAAGAGAGTTCCGCTACAAAAGAATCAGCATGCTATCAAAAATAAAGCCCTGACACTAATCCCTCTGTATTGGCTTGATTGGTGACGACTCTCCCAAAAGAACACCATCCTCCGCACCTGCACGGATAAAACACCGTGCTAAGTGATAAACGCTTAGTGGGGAACACACAACAAAAGAGTGGACGGCCATTCACAATGGTCGTCAATGCAATACACATACAATATGACAAATGAGGATAATGATATCAGCTATATAATCATACTTGCATAAAAGACATGCATTCAGAAATTCACATCCACATTCATTGACACTTTAACTAATTTCTCATACTTATCATTATACGCATCCGAATACAATATTCTTGTAATCATATCAAAGAGGAACAAAACAAAAAGAGCACCTGCTGACTCACAATAGTGGATAACGAGTAAACGCATAGCGTACCTTACGGGCACGAATTGAATGCATAGCGTACCTTACGGGTACGAATCGAAAACCATTTTATTTTTGTCGCATTCAAAACATTTTACAAAGGGGGACCTTAAACAAGATCCAAACCGCATAAGGTGTTCGCGAGGAACTAAACGGGGACCTGATCGGGGTCCAGACAGAACTGAGGGCTGCAGCTAAGAGACTCTATTAGGCATGCCTAACTATCCACTTACTTGACTCTAGCAGGTCATGCATCATTCAAATCATGTTTCCAAGTGTAATACATCATTATACTCACATTCATCTCATTGAATCATAAATAAGACATGCATAACCCGATAGCAATCAATAAACTATAACATACCATATAACATACATTACTTATTATTTGAATAAGTTAAAATACCATTTATATCATTTACAAATTAATAACACATAAAAGTAGACAAAAGAAACAAGGGAAAAAGGATTGAAAACACACATTTAAGTTTGATAAAAACAGGAGGGATAGAAGCCTTGAGGGGCATGAGTCGTACTTGAGGAGAACGACTCGTGTTGAGTCCCTCAGGCATGAGCACGGGTCGTGCTCTTCGAGCACTACTCATGCTCATGCTCCCTGCCAGAGCACGTCTCGTGTTGTAGAACACGACTCGTGCTCTGGCACTCTCACTGCTCCCTCAGATGGCGTAAAAGATAAGAAAAAGAGGAAGAAATACTCACCAGATGGACATGACTCACACACCCAAGCACGACTCGGACAAGCACACAGACAGCAAACAAAGAAAGCAAAAACACGAAAGAGAAGGGACAGAGGCGTGAGGAGCTGCACGAGTCGTGTCTAAGGGACACGTCTCGTCCTTCTCTTCACGTCTTGAAGGAAAAAGTCCCCGATAACGCGATTTCTCAAAACCCTAATTCCATCCCAACTTAAATCCACTTCAATCTCACCTGGATTAAGCTTTCCTAAGCACGCAAAACCAATGTGAACAATATAAAAATACTTCCTTCAACAATTTCACACTCGAAACACAGATTAGGTTAAATTAGAATTTCACAGTATTAGAACCCAAAAAATGACAGTAAACTCAAATCGACTTCAATTCCCACTCATCCATTATCCCAACATGCATTATCAACACAGCAGATTGCCAACAAAAGGAGCAAACACAATAAGAACACAGGAAATGCAGAAATTCCCAAACCTGAAAATCTGAAGCTCCAATCACTTAGTTCCACTACTCCCTACCTTCTCTTTTCCCTTGGGATTGCGAGGAGGCTCGGCTAAGCACGATACACCAAAGAACACCCAAAATACAAACCCTAAGTTAAATCTAAACCCAGAAATCAAGAAGAAGAAGAACAACAAGATGAACAAATGTAGAGAACTTACTAAAATAAATGCAAGATGTGTTCAATTTCTACCACCAAAAGCTTTAAATCCAAGTTAGGGCATTCAAATGAAGAACAAAAAGGAGAAGATGAGGTGAAAAAGAAGAGAACGGGAAAAAAGATGGAGTTACTGCCTTTCCCCTCCTCTTTCTTCTTTTACTCATCCTTTCTTAACCCTAGACTCTTGGCATCTCTCTAGTGGTGGAGATTAATCACTCACACCCAAGTGACATGCATGCATCACACACAATAAAATCCCAACTTATTCACACTTTAATGCCATACATGCATCTATATGCTAACAAAACCCTTAAAATATACATTTCTACCCAAAATACCCTTATGACATACCAAACACATACCATGCATGCACACACAAATAGGCTCATACTACTAGGGAACAAACGGGGTTTGACAATTCTCCCCTACTAACAAGAATTTCGTACTCGAAATTCTCACCTGAACTGACTAAATGCGGATACTGAGCTTCCATTGACTCTTCTGGTTCCCAAGTCGCTTCCTCGACTCCATGATGGTTCCATAACACTTTTACCAATGGGATTTTCTTACTCCTCAATTGTCTCAATTCTCGAGCTAGGATGGCTCTCGGTTCCTCATCATAAGAAAAATCTGGTTGCACTTGCACATCTTGAACCGACAAAACATGTGACGGATCTGCTCTATACCGACGAAGCATAGAAATATGGAAAACATCATGCAACTTCGCCAACTCCATCAGTAAAGCCAATCTATAGGCTACTGGACCAACCTTAGACAAAATCGTATAAGGACCAATGAAGCGAGGACTAAGCTTGCCTTTCTTACCAAGCTGAAGCACTCTCCTCCAAGGCAAAACTTTAAGGAAAACCTTATCCCCGACCTCAAACTGCACATCTTTCCTCTTCAAGTTGGCATAAGACTTTTGTCGATCCTTAGCCACTTTCAAATTCCGCTGCACAACTCTAATCTTCTCCTCGGTATCCCTAACCAACTCTGGTCCAATAACTGAAAGCTCGGATAGCTCGGTTAAACAAACTGGAGTCCTACACTGCCAAACATATAAAGCTTCATACGGTGCCATACCGATGCTTGACTGATAGCTATTGTTGTAGGCAAACTCCATAAGCGACACATACCTGTCCCAACTACCTAAAAAATCCAAAGCACACGCCCTCAACATATCCTCCAAAATCTGAATGACCCGCTCTGACTGACCATCTGTCTGAGGATGGAATGCCGTACTGAAGTTCAACTTGGTACCCAAAGCTCTTTGCAATTCCTTCCAAAACTTCGAAGTGAAACTCGGATCCCGATCTGATACTATGGATAATGGCACTCTTTGCAACCGAACTATTTCATCCACATAGATACTGGCCAATCTATCCATCGGATAGTCAACTCTCACTAGCAAGAAATGAGTTGAGTTCGTAAGCCGATCCACTATCACACAAACTGAGTCATATTTCTTTTGAGTCAAAGGCAAACCAGATACAAAGTCCATAGCAATATCATCCCATTTCCACTCGGGAACGAATAAAGGCATAAGCAATCACGAAGGAACTTGATGCTCGGCCTTTACCTGCTGATATGTCAAGCACTTGACACAAAATCCACAATATCCCTCTTCATACCGGACCACCAATAGAACTACTTCATGTCCCGATACATCTTTTCACTTCTAGGGTGCATAGTAAAGACTGTACTATACTCCTCACTCAAAAGTTATTTCCTCAACTCCTCATCCTCAAGCACACACAAGCGATTTTTATACATCAACACTCCATCCAGAACTGACAAATCTATCCGCTTGCCCGATCTGACCTCTTGCACGATCTGCTGTAGCCTCTCATCATACCTCTGAGCATCCACAATCCTATGTCTCAAGGTAGGCTTCACTCTCAACTGAGCAACCAAATCTCCATCTGGATCAAACCTCCATCTAAACCGTCTCAAAAACAAGGCTGAAACCGACTTCCGACTCAAAGCATCAGCGACTACATTGGCCTTACCCGGATGGTAATCCAATATGCAGTCATAGTCCTTAAACAACTCAAGCCAATGGCGCTGTCTCATGTTCAACTCTTTCTACGTGAGGAGATACTTCAAACTCTTATGGTCCGTAAAGATCCTATATTTCTCCCCATACAGATGATGGCGCCAAATCTTCAAAGCAAAGATCACAGCCGCCAACTCCAAATCGTGCGTCGGATAATTCCTCTCATGTGGCTTTAACTGTCAAGAAGCATAAGCCACAACCTTACCTTTTTGCATCAAAACACAACCAAGACCCACACCCGAAGCATCACTATACATGACAAACTCTTGACCCGAGATGGGTTGAGTAAGTATAGGAGCTTCGACTAGCAACCTCTTCAACTGCTCGAAACACGCCAAAGACTTATCCGACCACTCAAATCTGACTCCTTTCCTTAGCAACCTTGTCATCGGAGCAGCAATAACTGAAAAGCCCTTCACAAACCGACGATAATAGCCTGCTAAACCGAGAAAAATCCTCATTTTTTGAACATTCCTTGGCGCTTTCCAATCAACTATCACCTCAATCTTAGCCAGATCCACTTGGATACCCTTAGCCGATACAATATAACCAAAAAATGACACTTCCTGAAGCCAAAAGTCGCACTTACTGAGCTTGGCAAACAACTGGTGCTCTCTCAGAACTTGCAGCACTAACTGAAGATGCTCTTTATGCTCACTCTCATTCTTGGAATACACCAAGATATCATCTATGAACACTACTACAAATCGATCTAGATATGGCCTAAACACGCAGTTCATCAAATCCATGAAAGCAGCCGGTGCATTAATCAAACCAAATGGCATCACTAGAAAGTCATATTGGCCATACCTAGTCTGAAATGCAGTCTTAACCACATCTGCATCTTTGACTCGCAACTGATAATAACCCGACCGAAGATCAATTTTTGAAAAGACACCCGCACCTCCAAGCTGATCAAACAAATCCTCGATCCTAGGCAAAGGATACTTATTCTTCACTGTGACCTTGTTAATTTGCTTATAATCAATACACATCTTCAGAGAACCATCCTTCTTCTTAACAAACAAAACCGGAGCTCCCCATGGAGATATGCTGGGTCTAATAAACCCCTTATCCAATAGCTCTTGTAGCTGAGTTTTGAGTTCTCTCAACTCCAAAGTAGCCACTCGATAAGGTGCTTTCGATATGGGTGTGGTACCCGGCATAATCTCTATGGATAACTCCACCTCTCTCTCAGGAGGCAAACCAGGCAACTCGCTCGAAAACACATCACTAAACTCCCGCACAACAGGGATATCCTCAATCTTAATTTGATCCCTCTTCGAATCCAACACAACTGCTAGAAAAGCCTCACAACCCTTCCTAATAAACCTCTTAGCTTGCATTGCTGAAATCACATTGTTCAAAGAAATAGCACCCGGACCTTTCACAATCACAGAAGACCGATCACTATCCCGAAGTACAACTGTCTTCCTATGACAATCAACCACAGCTCGATGGTTACCTAACCAGTCCATACCCAGAATTAGATCAAACTCTCTGAAAGGCAACTCAATCAAATCCGCAGGAAACACAACTCCTTCAACCAACAGGGGATAATTCCTATAGACTCTACTCACATTTAACACTATGCCCTAATGGACTGGTCACACAAATCTCATAATCTAACTGATCTACCACATGCAACTTATCAATTAACTTATTAGTGCACAAATATGAGTGTGTGGAACCAGGGTCAATTAGAGAATATAATTCAGTGTCATGGAGTAGAAACTTACCAACTATCACATCAGGCGCATCCTGCTCCTCTCTGGCTCTCACAGCATAAGCTCTAGCTGGGATAGGCAACAGACGCTCAACTGACTCAGATGCAGCTCCCTCTTTAGGTCGAACGCCTTGACCTCTACCACGACCTCTAGCGTGGTTAGCCTGTGTGGCATTTGAACCAACTCTACTGGCCTCCCTCCGATCACTCGAAGCTTCATATGATCTCAGACAGTTGGCCAAAAAGTGCTCGGTGCTCCCGCAATGGAAACACCCACCAGTGAACCACCTACACTCACCCCTGTGCGGCTTGCCACAGTGTGCGCACTCAAGTAACACTTTTATCCTAGAACCCGAATCGTCTCTACCAGAACCAGATACCCTGCCTGAACCCTGCCTTCTACCTCTCGTAGCTGGACCTGCAGATGATTCATCCTTCCGGTTCCTTGATCTCTTACCTGAGGATGAAAAAGACAAACCTCCACGAGAGGGATTCCTCCTCTGAGCCCTCTCTCTCAACACAGACTCTGATCTCTCTGCTCTAACAGTAGCTTCCACAATCTGATAATAATTCACTCCTGAAGTGCTCATCAGGGAAATTAACATAGCCCTCAACGATTCATTCAATCCTGCCTCAAAATAACGTCATCTGAACTCATTAGTCATAACACCTTCTAGAGCATACCTAGACAACCGGTTGAATTCTTTCTCAAACTCTGAAACTGACATAGCTCTCTGTTTCAAGCTCAGAAACTGTGCCCATCTAGCATCCTTAAAAGTCTGAGTTATGTACTTCTTTGTGAACTCTCTCTCTACGAAATCCCAAGTAATCAGATCAGGTAGCTGAGGATGTCTACAAACCAATTCCCACCATTCATAAGCGGACCCTTGCAGTAACGCCTGTCACACCCCGTTTGCCCCCTAGTTGAATGAGCCGAGTGTATGTATGTGCATTTGCATTTGTTGGGCATAACATAAGGGCATTTTGGTAATCTTGCATGTTTTAAGAGTTTTGCTAGCATGTGGGTGCATGCATGTTGCCATGGTGTGAGTTAGTTGGGTTAGTTTTGTGCGTGCTCAAGCGCACCATTGTAGTGTGTGTTCATGAGAGTTTCCTCATGTGTGGTTGAGTGCACCATAGTAGGATATGCACTAGTGGGATTGATTTAGTATGTGGGCATGCATATGGTTATAGGGTGTGTTAGGGAGTTGCACTTGTGTGTGTTGCTCACACAGGAGTAGGGTATGCTTTAGTTGAGAGAATCTTGTGTGTGTGTAACCTAAGCATCTAGGGTGTGAGTGGCCAAATCCCACTAATTGGAGATTGACACTTGTCTTAGGTTAAGAAAAGAAAAAGGAAAAGAAAGGAAAAAGGGGAATTCAGATTTTCATTTTTTGTGTTTCCCGTTCATCACCGCCCCTTTCTTCTCTTCTTCTTCTCCTTCTTCTTCTCTTTTGAACCTTAGTTGAGATTCAAGGGTTACTAGTGGGGTTTGATCATCTCTTAGTGTCCATTGGTAAGTTTTATGCATTCATTTTTGCTTTTGTTTCATTTTTTTTCCCATCTTCTATTCTCTAGTTTTGGATTTGGAGTTAGGGTTGATTTGGATTTGTTTGGTTTGTATGTTTTGATGGGGTTTCTTAGTTGAGCCTCCCTGGGATCCTAAGGGCAAGGAAGTTGTTAGATCCAGTGGAACTAAGCACTAGGAGCTAAGGATTTTGAAGGTTTGGGAGCTTTCTTACTTTTGCATGAGAAATATTCATGTATGTGTTTTGATGATTTATTGGAATTTGATTGTTAGATGTTCTTTATCTTGATGTATATGATATGGGTATTTGCTTTGAAGTGTGAATCTTGCAAAAGCATGAGTTAATTATGGTAATTTTGGAATTGATGTGGTTTGATGCATAAATTGGGTTTTTGATTGATTCTTGAAATTGAATGTGTAAATTAATGGATTGGATGAAGTTTAGTGTGAATAAATGTTGTATTATGGTTGTTGATGTTAATGGATGGCTGGATTTGAGGTAAGTAACTTTGGAATGAGTTTTGTGTGGTTGGATGTGGATTTGGAGGAGGAAAATCTGCAGAATTTCTGCAGATTTTCGAAGTCCCGACGCTGTCGCGATCGCGACAGAGAGCGGTGTTGGGAGCTTCGCTATCGCGAGCACGCGACGCCGTCGCGAGCCCGCGACAGCAGAAGTGATGTGTACCCTCTGTCGCGACCACGACAACTATCGTGATCGCGACAGAGCGTATTGTTGGCCGAGTGCTATCACGAGCACGCGATCTGTCGCGAGCCCGCGACAGCACCAATTGTCCTCTGTCGCGATCGCGACATACGTCGCGAGCGCGACAGAGCCCGGCCATTCCGTCCTCCTCGCGGTCGCGAAGCCCGTCGCGCGCACGCAGCGAAGAGTCTTTGGTCTCTATCGCGAGCGCGACAGTCCCATGTATGCTAATTGAGTTCTCTTCTCTGCATGAGGTCTTGAACTTCCGTTTCTTTTGACAATTATGAGAATTCTGCTTAGTATTTTATGATCATGGAAATATGATATGATTAGGCACATATACGATGAGGATTTTGGAAATCATGAAATGGATTAAATGGTTTATGTATGACCTGCTAGAGTCTAGTCAGTGGATAGTTAGGCATGCCTAATAGAGTCTTTGCTGCAGCTTCTATTTTCCGTTTGGACCCCGATCAGGTCCCCGTTTGGTTTCTCGCGAACTTCTGTAATGTGTTTGGATCTTGTTTAAGGTCCTTCTGGAAATGTTTGGGAATGAAAAGTTAAAATGGTTTTTTTTCGTATTCGGTTGGTACCCATAAAGTACTTTCTGTTCACTCGTTATCCACTACCTTGAGTCAGCAGGTGTTTCAATGCTTATAGTGCTGGTGTGAATTGTTATATGAGAAAACATATGTTTTATCCTTATGGGTTCAATGATGAAAAGTATAATCTGCTATGAGAATATGATTATTGTTATGAACCTTCTGATGAATGACTATATGTATGTACGCATGTGAACTGCCTTGACGACCGTTGTGAATGGTTGTCCTTATGCTATGTGTTTGTTTCCCCACTAAGCGTTTTTCGCTTAGCACGATGTGTTTACCCGTGCAGGTGCGGAAGGAATTTTGTCTTGTGAGAGTTGCCGCCATCGAAGCCAACACAGCAGGGTCTTAGTGCAGGGCTTATTTTTGTAGCTTTATGATTCTTTTTGTTTAGAACTCTCATATTTTGATGATGTATCAGTTTCCGCTTTTGTATATGAAATCTTGGGAATTGTAATTATCTTTTGTATCTCTCAGTTGATCAGAACAGTAATGTAATGCCTCCGTTATATTAATGTATGATCAACTTATTCCATGAATGGTGTTGTAAAGTTTTAAATTATCCTGTATTTCGTTATGTATGTTTATGTATAATTGTATGCGTTTTCTGTATCTGTGTGGTGGCACCTTTACTCATACGGCATCTCATTCCTTATCGGATGGGATCGCCTACGTATGGGTAAGGGGTGTTACAACGCCACTGCACACTCTGCCTGCTGATTAGGAGGACACCGGACTTCTCTCAATGCATGCTTCACCTTGTCTAATCATTTCTCAGCCAACTCTGACTCATCTAAACCCGTACCATAGAAATCTTCAGCACCAACCCTTCTCAAGCTCTCTACAGGGGCTCTAGGAGCAGTTACTCTCTCCAAGACCCTAGCCATGTCCTGTGACAGCCTGAATATAGCTTCAAAAGGCATCGCAGCTGCCTCGGACTGGACCTTAGCAGGTTGAGCCGACACAGAAACTGAAGGATCTACGGCTTGAGGGTTCACACTCTCGATGGACTTCTCAAGTGATCCATGAACAGAGTTATAAGCCATTTAAAACAAATAAGAAAAAAACCGCATTAGCCAACACATATCTAGACATATATACATATGCACCTCAACACATCAACAACACCCAGAAATGCCTAAACCTAGGATCTGATGCCAAAAACTGTAACACCTCCTACCCATACGTAGGCGTACCCATCCTCAAGGAGTGAGAAGCCGTATGAGCTGGGTGTGTCACCAAGCAGATAAAGATACAAAGCATACATTCATACATAATAACCATACATCATTACGGGGAAATTAGAACCTTCATAAGCATCCGAATGATCAATCATTACAATAGCAAAATTCATTACAATAATGTTCGGATCAAAAGCCAGAATAAAATAATTACATATCCCAAAAGTATATAAATGTGGAAGCTTTACAAAATAATGGTATAAAGAGAGTTCCGCTACAAAAGAATCATCATGCTTCAAAAATAAAGCCCTAACACTAATCCCTCTATATTGGCTTGATTGGCGACGACTCTCCCAAAAGAACATCATCCTCCGCACCTGCACGGATAAACACTGTGCTTATCATTATACGAATCCGAATACCATATTCTTGTAATCATATCAAAGCGGAATAAAACAAAAGGAGCACCTGCTGACCCAAAATAGTCGATAACGAGTAAACACATAGCATACCTTACAGGCACGAATCGAACGCATAGCGTATCGTACGGGTACGAATCGAAAACCATTTTATTTTTGTCGCATTCAAAACATTTTACAAAGGGGGACCTTAAACAAGATCCAAAATGCATAAGGGGTTCGCGATGAACCAAACGGGGACCTGATCGGGGTCTAGACAGAACTAAGGGCTGCAGCTAAGAGACTCTATTAGGCATGCCTAACTATCGACTTACTTGACTCTAGCAGGTCATGCATCATTCAAATCATGTTTCCAAGTGTAATACATCATTATACTCACATTCATCTCAATGAATCATAAATAACACATGCATAACCCGATAGCATTCAATAAACTATAACATACCATATAGCATACATTACTTATTATTTAGCTAAGTTAAAATACCATTTATATCATTTACAAATTAATAACACATAAAAGTAGACTAAAGAAACAAGGGAAAAAGGATTGAAAACACACATTTATGTTTGATGAAAACAGAAGGGACAAAAGCCTTGAGGGACGTGAGTCGTGCTTGAGGAGCACGACTCGTGCTGAGTCCCTCAGGCATGAGCACCGGTTGTGCTCTTTGAGCACTACTCGTGTTCATGCTCCCTGCAAGAGCACGTCTCGTGTTCTATAACACGACTCGTGCTCTGGCTCTCTCACTGCTCCCTCAGATGGCATAAAAGAGAAGAAAAAGAGGAAGAAATACTCACCAGATGGACATGATTCACACGCCCAAGCACGACTCGGACAAGCACACAGATAGCAAACAAAGAAAGCAAAAACACGAAAGAGAAGGGACAGCGGCGTGAGGAGCTGCACGAGTCGTGTCTAAGGGACACGTCTCGTGCTTCTCTTCACATCTTGAAGGAAAAAGTCCCCGCTATCGCAATTTCTCAAAACCCTAATTCCATCCCAACTTAAATCCACTTCAATCTCACCTGGATTCAGCTTTCCCAAGCACACAAAACCAACGTGAACAATATAAAAACACTCCCTTCAACAATTTCACACTCAAAACACAGATTAGGTTAAATTAGAATTTCACAGTATCAGAACCCATAAAATGACAGTAAACTCAAATCGACTTCAATTCCCACTCATCCATTATCCCAACATGCATTATCAACACAGCAGATTGCCAACAAAAGGAGCAAACACAATAAGAACATAGGAAATACAGAAATTCCCAAACCTAAAAATCAGAAGCTCTAATCACTTAGTTCCACTACTCCCTGCCTTCTCTTTTCTATTGGGTTCGCGAGGAGGCTTAGCTAAGCATGACACACCAAACAACACCTAAAATACAAACCCTAAGTTAAATCTAAACCCAAAAATCAAGAAGAAAAAGAAGAACAAGATGAATAAATGTAGAGAACTTACTAAAATAAATGCAAGATGTGATCAATGTCCACCACCAAAAGCTTGAATCCAAGTTAGGGCATTCAAATGAAGAACAAAAAGGAGAAGATGAGGTGAAGAAGAAGAGAACGGGAAAAAAGATGGAGTTACTGCCTTTCCCCTCCTCTCTCTTCTTTTACTCACCCTTTCTTAACCCTAGACACTTGGCATCGCTCTAGTGGTAGAGATTAATCACTCACATCCAAGTGACATGCATGCATCACACACAATAAAATCCCAACTTATTCACACTCTAATGCCATACATGCATCCATATGCTAACAAAACCCTTAAAACATACATTTCAACCCAAAATACCCTTATGACATACCAAACACATACCATGCACGCACACACAAATAGGCTCATACTACTAGGGGATAAACGGGGTGTGACACTACACACGTGTAAATTTACGCAGAGAGATTTACAAAAGGTTGTACATACGAGATGCACATGAGATGCAAAAATGGATAGATCACATCCTAGGTGGTTAAGGGATTCAGTGAGGGTGCTGCTCATATTATCTGTGCCCCCAGTGATATAGAAGAGTATCATCTTGGCTTAGAATCTCTAACCCATAATCTTTTTAGAGAGAATTGTCCGGTGTGCATCTTTGCCCCATTGTCATTGAGCATGCGCCTTTTGCTATAATCTGTACGACATTTTGCTCCCAGTACTCTGTCTCATGTCCTGCATTGTGCACTATTTGCTTGTAAGGAGGTTATCCGAAGTAATGCTGC
The DNA here is from genome assembly GCA_947683425.1 of Excoecaria cochinchinensis. Taxonomy (NCBI): domain Eukaryota; kingdom Viridiplantae; phylum Streptophyta; class Magnoliopsida; order Malpighiales; family Euphorbiaceae; genus Excoecaria; species Excoecaria cochinchinensis. The sequence goes on from CANTUQ010000212.1 coordinate 191,173, forward strand.
CTTATCTTTCCAGGCATCGGAAGTCATTGTTTTAAAGGTAATGTGTCCCTTATGGATTTTTACACTAGCTTTTCTTTGCTGGAAATGCTTCCTTTTGGGAATTTTCCTATAACCCTGTGCCTAATTTTTGCCTGGAATAGACCTAACCCACTCCAGCGACTTTTATTCATTTCATTTTTTGGAGGATAGACTGCCTATTTTCTGGTTTTCACCCTGCTCTTTGACCTAAGTTTTGCTTAGAGAGCTAGTTACAATTTTCATCTCTAACGGCCTCTTTTTTTTTTTTTAAGGGTAAGAAGAGGAGCATTTGTCAAATGAAGTTTTATCATTACTGCCTTGAATGAAGCTTGTTCTAGCATATGTCCTTATGCATGCTGTAGGTTTCTCTTGACCATTCAATCGCATGTTTATGCCTAACTTATGTATGTGTTCCTATTTATATGCACCATATAGCAATAACAATAATTATGTCTAGACATGCGGTGCGAAAACACAAGTTTTATTCAATCTCAGGCAGTAGCACCTTGGGCACATTCAACTCCTATCATCAATCAACCCTCTCGGGTTTTCTTGATTAAATATTTTCTCTAAGCCCTTAATTTTTGCCCAGGATGCCCCCTTTTTTTTTTTTAGTTTTCATCCTAGCAGGATGCCCAATTTTAGCAAGATAGCCTTTTTTCCGATTTTCAACCGACGGGGCATTTATTATTATTTTTCTCTTTTTTTTTAGCTTTTTCCATGGGACTTCCTTCAGTCTGTCGTGGTTACTTGAATTATTGAATACTTCATCATTGTTTTAGCTTGGACAGTTGCTGGCAATGCCTATTTCGATATTGACTTTTTAGCATAAAAGGCTTAATCTTGACCTTTGTGCAAACTAGTTGAGTCGACGAGCTCTCCTTTTACAAATTGACTGTGAAAGCTCGCATTTTGCCTCTCTTTTTTTTATTTTGGTCACTCAATTTCTGAGGTAGCTCTCAATGGTTGAAATTGGGTTGCAGGTTGGCCTCAGATGGTTTAGGTAAAAACTATGGGTTTTTTGTTCTTTTCTTTTTGCTTTTCTTCTTTTTTTTTCCTCTTTTCCTTTTCTTTTTTTCTGTTTTTTTTTTTTGAAGGCCTAGAGCTTTGTTTGTCTTGAATTTGATCGTCTAGCTCCTCAGGTAGCACTTTAAGGATTGGAGCTTGGTTTTACTTGGCTGCACTGTATGCGTCCTAGATGCTGAAGAAGCAAAGGAATGGCTTTTGGAAATCTCGATTGCTATTAGGTTGACAAATTGAAGTAGGTTGTCCTAGCATGTCACTTTAGGTCAAGGCAAAGGCCTTTTCTCTCTTTTTTTTCATCTTTGTTTTATCATTTTTTTATCTCTCAAATTTTATCTCGCTTCAGGAGTTAGGTTGGATGCGACCAAGATGTTTTTTCCTTGAGATTGAATGAAATAGTATTTTTTGAACCAATGCCTTGATCATGATTATTACTATGCATGATGCGATAAGATGTGACAATACATACATAAGAAAAGCCGATAATATTAATATAGTTAGAGAAATAAGTGCATAACATAGTTCAGTGACATTATAAAAAAACAGCTTCTGTCTAATCTTCCTTTGCTGCTGACACAAATGTTATAGTTGATGGCTCATTATTATCCTTAGGAACCGTCTTCCCTTCCCACTTAGGCACTTAATCTATTTTACTCTTTCCCTTTTGCTTTTTTGGATCAGAGATTTATTTGGAATCAATCAGATCTTAAATTGCATGTCTCAAGGTTTTGCAATTGTCTGTGGTATGCCCGGTGTGCTAGTGGAAGGCACAATACTGATCTGCCTTGTGATTGGGCTGTCCTTGGTTTTTGGCGGGTCTAGTCGACAATGGCTATAATATCCTCTCCTTGATTACCCTCTTAAGGACCCAAGATAAGGATCTGCCCAAATTAGAATAGTTCCTTTGATTCATTTTCATGGTTGGCGCTTCTGATGTCTTAACATTGCCCTTACTGTTGTTGTGAACACTTGAGCTTCCATATTTTAGAGTATGCGTCATTGCTGGGTCTCCACCCTCTTTAGACATAATGTTATATTCTAGAGTATGCCTCCTACTTCCCTCTCGCTCAACTGGTGAATCAAGTGGCACCTTGCCTCTAGGCTTGAAAGTAAACAAAAGCACTGCGACTGTCGCTGTATAAGCCTTCTTGACTATGGTTGGCTCAACTTGGTTAAGAGCTATCGCCATAAGTTAAGCTTGAAGAACAAGCACCATGGCATCCATTCTTTCCATAATCATTGCCAACAGCCTTTTTCAACCTCCTCGAATCTTCTATCCATCTCCTGGGCAATTAAGGCATAAGTCTCATCAATTTGTTACGAAGGATCAACCATTTCTAATGCTTGCGAATGTCCTGGTAGTGATGCTAGATCTCTATCCACCAACCCAACCTCTTAATTGATCTTTAGACAACTATCGAAATCCCTAAACCACCCAAGCAAATGGTCCTCAGTGGCTAAAATGTTGAGAGGTTAGAATTATGCATGTGATGCATGGAAAATATTTATGCACAGGATGGTATGTACATGTGAAAATTATCTGCACAGAATAGGATGTACACACATGAAGGAAATATATATGCTTTTTTTTACATGCATGAATGACATGCGATGCATGAGCATGCTGTGCAGCATCCACAACCACATGCAAGCAAGATAGATCCTTCTAATCTTATCACTTCCATGTTGGAGGTCACGCGGTCTCTTTCGTGAGTGGGCTTAATCCATGGGTTAACAGGGAACCCAATGGATGCGTATGGTGCATGGTGGAAAACCGGCAGCATAACCTCTCTTAACTAATGTGCATACATATGGCTTTTGACCATTGTGTATTTAGGCAGTCCGAATAAATCGACATGGGCCTATCGAGGCATGAAAGCCTTTGATTAGGTTACCAACCAATCTATCTGGGTTTGTCCAATACATAATGATCCATACAGCAAGTATAGTGTTATGGTTCATACCACCTAGGGGAAGTATCTACTTTCATTACATGAGTTTTGGTCAGGGTAATGAGACTTTAGGTCTACCTAAGCATGGTCCCTGCCAACGGGTCTAGCTCATCACGAGCATAACGATTATAGACACCAAGGCCTGAGACATTCTAGATCGGACTTAACCGATGAAGATATCAATGTTTGTTTCCAAGCAAATGGATGGAAGTGGTGAGTTTTCATTCTTTGATTTTTTAAGGATTGAGGGTTCTTCTTGGTGATAGGGGATTTCTAGACATCTGGAGGAATCCCTATTTCGAAAATCTGGATTTTGCTTCACCGACGGGTTTTTTGTCATTCGGAGCGACGCCCATCACTCGTCCCCAGGGATGGCCCCCTCTCGCATGAGCGGCACCTGTCGCTCATGCGAGAGGACCTTCTTTCATGGGAACAACGCCCGTCGTTAGTGTGAGAGGCCCATCCTTCACGATGAGCATTGACTGTCGTTCGCTTGCAAAAGCTTTCTTTTTCTTTGAGCGACGCCCATCGCTCGTGCGAGAGATGAATGCCTTTCACGAGCGATGGCTGTCTCTCAGCCTCTGTCTCTCATGAGTGGCCGATCGTCTGAAAGACAAAGGATGCCCCCATCAGTAACGCCCGTCGATCGTCAATCCGCCGTTGACTTGAGCAGGATTTGCCAGATTTTCCATATCTCTTAAAATATATTTTTAGGATTTTCCAAATATGTCCTAAATCTTTTCAAATATATTTTCGAGATTTCCTATATTTCCTGAATCTTTTCAAATATATTTAAAAGTTGGATTTGATTTTGAGAATATTCTGTAAATCAGTTTGTAACACCCCCAACTCCCACACGTAGCATATCGAAGGATGAAGAGCTACGGTGAGCAGAGGGTGCTACCAGACAAAGACACACATAGCAATACAGAAATCAGAGTAATAAAATTTCTAACTTCTATAATCAGAACCTCAAGACATCCACATGCTAAACCTATGTCATCCACACACCATTATTCGCACTATAAAATACTACAACTTATTATAAATGCTAAATAAATGAAACTTAATTACATGTCAAAATCAAAAACATTTCCTATATAAAAAAAATCTAGCGACTCGTTGGCCAGAACTCAGCGAACGCTGCGCTACTCTAATCTCCTAACCTGCACAGACAAACAATCGTGCTAAGCGATCGGGCGAAACCATTAATGGGTAACCACTCACAGTGGTTGTCGAGGCAAACACATGCAAATCAATATATATATATATACACATAAGCATAAAGATACAAAGACTTAAACAATTTCATATGCATAATCATTCATATCCAAAGACCAGAAATAACTTCATTACATTTTAATCACAATTACATTATACATATTCATCATTTTTCTAAATCACCTAATTAACCACATTAATAGTTATACCTCACAGGTTACCAAAAAAAAATTACTTTTGCTAGTCAGAAAATATTAAGTCTTACCCATTCTCATTATTACTAAGATTTTCAAAATCATGCAAATTACAATATCAATACTTAAGTTAAATTATTTCATTTTATCAAACCTCTTACTTGTTCAAAGACTAAACAAAACACTTCAATTTTCAGATTTGGTTCGTGCTCGAAATAAATATTCCAAGCTTCCTACGTATCCCTATGGTGGGGGAATCAGAACCACGTAGTTCTACAGAAAATCGTTGCACACACATATGTTCTAGGTTTTATCCTAACTCATTCCCTAAGTCCAGTTAAATTATCATGCACACCACCTTATTTCCCTTTAACTATTAATCAATATAAAATTATCGCATTCATCGAGAACCATCAAACAATATGCAAGGATTTCCTTATCGATGTACTTACATTGGTCGTCCAAGCTAAGGTTCAGAAGACAAGCAAATACATAACAAACCGGTGTTCTCAATTCAACATGTAAACAAATAAATTTATAGAATTCATTCACTAATTATTTAACCATAACAAATATGCATATCAAATATTTCAATAATTCTTTACAAAGACTTCATACAGACAATCATAACCATAACTTTTGAACAGATTTATAACATGCATTGTCCATATACGAATTCTTAGATAGTCAATATTCATTCATCCACACTTATTGGAACAACATTATCGGTTACAACTCTTTTCGATTAACTGACATAGATTCAGATACAAAACCATTTAGGCATCCGAAGATACCATAAAATTCCACATTCGAGTTCATAAAGGATCCAAAACACTTTAGTGCATGAAGCACAAGCTCATCATTTCAACAAACACATTCAAATACTTTATTGACATAACTCTTTGCACATCATTACAAAACTTATCAATTCGCTCACATTCTGTTATTCTTTTAATTGCCTGCTAAGTCTAAGAGGTGGATAAGTGAGTAAATAGAACACATTGGGGGTACCCGAGGTTAAAATCGAAAAGCAACATCGTATTTTCTTATTCAAAACATTTTCACATTGGTGATCTTAAACAAGATCCATACACATTGAGGTTCGTGAGGAACCAAACTGGGACCTGATCAGGGTCCAAACAGAACAAAGGGCTGTAGCATCAGAACTCTATAGGCATGCTTATCCATCCATGACTCGACTAACGCAGGCTAAATTTTCCATATCATTATTATATTCTTCACATATATATACCCATTCCAGTAAATACTTGCATCAATCATTAAGCTAACTTTAAATTATCTTTCATATGAAAAAGCATTAAAGAATTAGGAATAATTGCAATATCATTCATTAAAATGATAACATAATTTATTCATGTGGTTTCATAACATTATCCATGCATAATACAAATCACATTCAAAGCATAACATATTCTTTATAATAAAGAACCTTAAAAATTTAGACATTCATGAGCAAAGTCATATATATATAAAACAATAGTGAAAACCCATGAAAAGGAGACATAAAATTCATTTTCAGAAAATAGGACGGGTAGGGGGTCACTGTAGCGATCGCGACAAGAGTCGCGCCCGCGATAGTGGCCAGAAGACCGATCGCGAGGGAAAGGACAAGGGACACGAGTCGTGCAGGACGATATGACTCATGTTGATGGCCACTGCCCTGTCACGAGTCGTGTTCTAGTGCACGACTCGTGACTTGGCTTCCCAGCAAGCACGAATCGTGCTCTCTTCCTTCACGAGTCACGAGCATCCTTCACGACTTGTGAAATGCTTCACTACTCGTGAAGGTGATTGCTCCACGAGTCACTAGATTCACGACTCGTGCATGCCGGAGGCTTCATGAGTCATGCTGCCTCTCAGGAGTCAGAACATCACGCCTTGCAGTGCATTTTTAATGTGAGAACGGGATTTCACGATTCTGTCGCGCTCGCGACAGCGTCGTGACTTCCAATTTCCAGCCTAAACGCAGGTAAAACCCAAATTTTCAAAATCAAACTCGAACTTACCCAAATCAACCCAATTTCATCTTACCTCAAAACCAACCTCCCACTCATCAAAAATAACATAAAACACAACTTTTACAATAATTAACACATTCAAATCATGAATTAACATAATCAAAATTTCCAAAGTACCAAACCCTGAAAAATTGCAGTAAAACTCATCCCACTTCAATTTTGCTTCAATAAATCATCAATCAAGCATCACAACTCAAATCAAACAAAACCCATAACATTTACACTAGCATGAACCTCCTAATCATCAAATTTTCAGAAATTCAAGGAAGAACACAAAATCATAAAAATGCACATAAATCCCAAACCTCAGCTCCTTTGCTCCTATTATCTTTCTTGGTTGATAATTATTATTCCCAAACTCCTCCAAGATCTTTCTCATCCAAAATCCTCACCAATCACACACACAATTACACAAACATCAATCTAGGGTTTTTAACAAATCAAGAAGAACAGGGGAAATCAAAACTTAGAACTCACTTTACCTTGACAAATCTTCACTTGGATCTCTTGGACTAACAAAAAACTTTGGGCTTTGATCTTTTAGAGAGAGAAAAATGGCATTAAAGCAAGAAGGAGAGGAGGAAGAAGAGGAAGAAAGAAAAATGGGAGAACGAGAGGAGGAAAGCAGATTTTTCCCCCCTCTCTCTCCTTTTCTCTCTTCCTTTTATACCCCTTTCCATTTCCTTACCACTTGTCACCTTGCCATTGGTCCAATCCAAGATATTTTTATCAAATCCTCTTTTTAATCCTTCAACTTTCATAACCTCATGCATTGACACTTATATCTTACTAACCCTTCACATTGGCCTACTTAACTAATTTTATCCTTTCAATTAAATCTAAATTCTATACTTCACAATTTTTACCATTGGCCACACTTATCGGAACTTTCATTTAAATTCTTAAATTGTCCGTCTGACATAGCAAACACTTTAACTTGCACAACTTCAGTCGCTACTCATCCTCAATATGCACAAATCCTTCTAGGGTACTTTTCAGGTTATGACATAGTCGGTTTTGATTTTGATCTCAGAAATCTCTTTCGAATTTAAATTCTAAATTTGAATTTATTTGAATTATTTTTCTAAAACCTGTAAATAAGGGATTGGGGCTCATTATTCAGGATTGCCATTTTTTTTACAAAAAAAGGAGTCAGCAGTTTTGACAAGAGAAAGAATTTTCTTTTATTTTCGTCATATTTTTATCAAATATTCTTTGGATTAAGGCAAATCTGAGAGAACGAAATTAATTCATTTCTATTTGATTTAGCGCTTTTTAGCATCCATAATTGCTATTAAAACACCAAGAAAGAAAAATATATTTTTCTTTTATTGATTTATTTTCGAAAACACGATTTTTGCAGCCAAAAATCTCCTAAAATTATACATCACGGATCAATCCTTATAGAACTCGATGAACAGAAATCACACAACATTCACCCTCAGAGGTAATATTCCGAGGGTAAACATTCTGGATTAATCTTCATTACATTTAATCATCTCATATTGATTTTACACATAAAATCTCATTTTTATTTAAAATAAAAAGTCTTTATTTGATTTTCTTCTTTTTTTTTGGGTCTGAGACGACCAACAGGCAGAGGACCCACCGACGGCCATCGCTCATCCGAGCGACGGGCCGTTCGCATCTTGGGAGATAGACATTATTTTAGAAATATGCCTCATGGCCTCCAATGGATATAGGTTCATCATAGTTGCTATCGACTATTTTACCAAATGGGTAGAGGCTAAATCTTTTAAGAAAGTTGATGCCTGGGATATGGCTAAATTCATTGAAAAGAACCTAATATGCAGATACGGTCTACCACATCACGTTGTATCAAATAATGGGGTCCAGTTCGTGGCTGGAATGAAGAAGTTACTTCAAAGATACGGTATCGAGCATCATAAGTCTTCTCCATATTGTCCTAAGGCCAATCGGGCAGTAGAAGCCACCAACAAGAATGTTAAGAAAATCCTGGCGAAAATGGTTCAAAATTATAAAGATTAGGATAAAAAGTTGCCTTTTGCACTCTAGGGTTATAGGACTACCATCAAAACTTCTACAGGAGCCACACCGTATTCCTTAGTGTATGGGACAGAAGCGGTATTACCAGTCGAAATAGAACTCAGGTCATTGAGGGTAGTTATGGAAGCTGGAACTTCAGAGGCTGAGTGGGCACAGCAGCGGTTGCAACATTTGAACATGCTGGATGAGAGCAGGTTAAGGGCCTACTATCACAATCAGATCTACCAGAAAAGGCTGGCCAAGTCATTTAGAAACAAAGTCAAGAAACACTCATTAAAGGAGGAGGATTTGGTTTTGAAGAAAATGAGACCGGGAGCGCTAGATTAAGGGGAAAATTCAGACCAACATGGGAAGGCCCTTTCATCCTCAAAAAGCTGTTGTCAAAAGGGGTGGCATAGTGATGGCAATGAGTTCAAGGAGCCAATCTACATTGATAGACTCAAAAGGTTTCACGGCTAAAGATCAAAAATCAAAAGGAAGAGAATACAAGCCCTGTATATCAAAAATCGAAAAAAGACGGCCTTCCTAAAATTGGGCGCCTCGTCAGGGTAAAAACCGAAAAAAGGCACCCTAGGCAAAAATTAGACACTTGAGAGAAAATGTCCAATTGGTAACAGGAGTTTGAGGCTATCAAGATTTGTTCCATGAATGAATGTAGCTTTGCATTTTGAATTAGTGTTAAATGATGATCATGTATACTGAAATCATACTGAGATGTACACAATTTTGCAAAATGAAATAAAATTGGATTTAGTCATTCACATTGTTTTCTAGTTCTGTTTTAAAAAGAAACACATGGCTTAAAATGTACGTAAATCTGAACTAGACTCTATCGCTACTCACCGGCCAGGTGCCTAAGTTGTTGAGTCCTGTTATCAACTGCGATGCTGAGTACCCATCTCCTATGTGCACTGGTAAAAGTGACAAAGTAATTTCCGAATGAGGGTATGATAGTCTTTACTAGTAACTCGACCCAGAGATCATGATATCGGGAAGCAAAAGCTGAAGATAGAACTCCACCTCGAAAAGATAGAGGGAGTCTCACTACATCCTGGGTTACCCCAAGCTATCGTGCACAACGGGCTGTGATATAGAAGGTGGCTTCGCAAAGCCCGGACAGGGGGACACATCCCGAAGAGCCATCGACTATCGCGACGGAGAGAGGAAGCCAAGCATTCATGAAATCGATATCCTTGCCTGTTACCTCACCAAGATTAGTAGTGCCTTCGTCAAGAGTCGCGAATGAGTACAGTCGCTGACGAGGAAGGAAGTGCCTCGGGGAATATTGACTAATATGGAAGGAGGTTCTGACAGCAGTTTTAGCTTTTCCTGTAGCTATATCTGAAAAAAAGGGATAAAAGAAAAATCAATAAAAATAATAAAATAAAAATACATAAAAGCCACTGGAGTGAGTTGGGTTCACCCCAGGCAAAAGTAAGGCATAGGGTGGTGTGAAAATCCAAAAAGGGCACATTTCCCGCTAAGAAAAGATAGTGTGAAAATCCACAAGGGACACATTACCTTTTAAAGTAATGATATACTTGGAGTAATAAGGGGCTCCTAGAAAAGGTGGCAGAAGACTCAGCACGGAAAGAATCTAGACCCAAAATAGTCTCGGCAAGGATCAATGGGAAAGAGGTCAGCCCACGATAAAAATCACCCATCAGCTCTTCTGAAGTCATGGTAAGATATGTCATGAGATAAAATAGGAAAATGACACCCGTACAAAATGGGGGAACATCGAAAAAGTCCTCCAGCATGTCGATTAGAGGCTCTAAGGAAAAAGTAGAACCCTGAGGGATCAGCCGAGCAGCATCAGAAGGAGGAATGCTCAAGGCTAATGCTATATCCCAGGTATGAATTAGAACGCAGCGGGGAATGCAGGGTAAGGCACTGGGAGGATACCAGGCCCTAATAATGGCAGCACATTCTTCGGGTAGGGGACATAGCTCCTGATAAGTGAATTTAAAGACATGAAAATGTGGGTCCCAGAAGCGGGCTGCAGCTAGAAGAAGATTATAATCTATCCTAACTCTTCTCAGGAATTTCAGGCCAGAAAGTGGAGAAAGGAATGTGTTTTCCCAAGCTAGGGGGTTATCCAGAATTCGGTGCATCTTGGTGATGATAGTCATTTCCCAAGTGTTATAACTGAGAAATTAAAATTAACGAAGAAAAGTAAAGAAGAAAGCAGAGAAAAACCTAGATAAGGAGCTCTAGCTGAGGCTTGTTGTGCTAAAAATGCACAAAGATCAAGGAAAAACAGTTATTTATACGGAATAACCGACCGACGGGATGCCCGTCTATTGGTGATTCGACCGAGGGCCCGTCGATCAACCTTATTAACCTTGGCAGATTTGTTTCTTACATATTTTCATGCATGTCACGCACATAAAATAGTTTTTGCATATTTCTTTACAATTTGACAGAGATGTGCACTGGATGCGAAAATCGAATAAAATATTTAGGGAGTATTTAAAAAAAAAGCATTTAAGGAGTTATTTAATTAATTCAGAAATTAATTAGATAACTAATGAGGGGGTGAAACCAAAGCAAAAAAACTGAATATTTAATGATCGACGGGATGGCCGCCGCTCGTTGTTCAGACGGGCAGCTTGTCTGTTACGAAAAGATATATAAGGCCCATGGACCGATGCCCCTTCAGTTTTTATTTTCCTCTTCTCTTTTCTCCCCTCACCAACCGACACCCTCTCTCTATTTTTTGAACTTTTTTACTTCATTTGTTGCCCGTTTTGTGCACCACTTGCGCCAAAATGACTCTTGCACTATCGCGCACATTTAGGAGTACTTTTTTTACATTTCCATTGGTTTTTTTTAGTACATTTCGTCGACGACCAGGTTAGTTTATCATGTTCTTCTACTCTTCTTTTTACTTCTTTCTAAATAATTTGCATGAAAAATGCATGTTTAGTATATTTTAGCAAAATGTGGGACTAATTTATGCCCATTTATGCTTAGTTTTTTTGAACTATGTATGAGGTATGACCATAGAAATATGAATATGCATGAGCAAATAATAATGAAAAAAAAAAGAGAAAAAAGAGAATTGTGGACTTGTGGACTTATCCCGTCTAACTTATTCTTAGGAGTAGTCTAATTTTCATCAAAAATTGGATTCCAAGAAGAAATCATTGAAGAAGATTTAATTGAAACAAATAACAAATTAAAAATCTGAATTTTGAGAGCAAATAATTAGTTTATTTGTCTCAAGATTGAATCCATCAACAAAATTACATCCAAAAATAAGTTTAGGAGAAATTGTGTTGGAAAAAGAATGAAAGATGAACCTTTTTTCTTTTAAATTTTGCTTGGGGAAAATCTGCAAATTTTGTGAGAGAGTTTGAAAGGAAGAACAAGAGAAAAAGATGATAAAAAAACTAAGAAAAATTCCCCCTTTTATTTTTTTTATCTTATTCTTTTTATATGAAGAAAATAGAAAAAAAAATAATAAGTCAAGGGATCAGACCTAATTAAATCAGATATTAACTGTTTTGAATTTTAAAAATTGAATAGATCCTTAAAAAACCTGAAAAAATGGGATAAAAAACGGATTTTAGGTAAAAAAAAATCAGGAAAAAATGATTTTGGGGCCAAAAAGGGCGTTTTGCTGAGAACAGGGCCTGCCGTCGGAATTTTTTTTTTATTATTAAAGATTAACTAAAAATACTACAATTTCTAAACCCCAGGACCCGGTGTCTACAGTTACCGTCAATTTTTGGGAAACTAGTACACTAGTGTCTAGATGAGCCAAAATTCAGAGGAGAAAAGGAAAAATGCGTACCTGAGGCAGTCCTTACCTTTTCGATGTTGCGTGGAAGCATGTGATCATCCATCCGGTGGGCCTCATCTCGACCTGCTCGGCGTCTATGTGTTCTGAGAGGCAGTATTATCTAACTTCAACCCAATTGTAATTTCTTCTCTTGCAACTGTACCGCTAACCTCATCTCGGTTTACACGGTGTCTGTGAGATGTAGTGTTTTCTAACTACAATCTTGCTGCGATCTATTCTATCACAGGTGTTCTGCTGGCCTCATCTCGGCTCGTGCAGTGTTTGTGAGGTGTAGTGTTCTCAAACTACGACCTCTGTTGCGATCTGTTCTATCGTTGGTGTCCCGTTGGCCTCGTCTCGGACGGTTTCTGTGAGGTGCAGTGTTCTCTAACTGCAATCTCTGTTGCGATCTGTTCTATTGCATGTGTCCATGCTGGCTTCATCTTGGCTTGCAAGGTGTCTGTGAGGTGCAGTGTTCTCTAACTACAATCTCTATTGCGATCTGTTCTATCGCTGGTGCTTTGCTGGCCTCATCTCGGCTCATGTAATGTCCCTGCTAACCTATCTGATCTGCAAGGCATGTGATTGAATATTCTGTTTTGCTAGCCCCCAACCGATCTGCAAGATGCATCTTTTGATATACTAACCACCATCCAACTAGCAAGATACCACTTTTGGTTCGCTGACCACCATACGATCTGGAATATGTGACTTTTGATTTGCTGACCCCCATCCGTTCTGCAATGTGTGACTCTTGCCTAGCTGACCATCATTCGATCAGCAAGATATGGTTTTGAATGAGTATAACCTGAGTGATGCAGTATCCGATTCGTTGATCATTCCGTTGACCATCCTTGGCTCGGCGTGGAGTCATGTTCCTGTGTTATGAAAGATTTTTGTTAATTTATTGTAGGTTGATCTGATTTGGCAGATTTATATGCATTTTTGTGTTGTCATTTCATTCATCACCTTTTCCTTATCATGCTTTCAAATGTCCATTAAGGGAAAGTGTGACGCACTGGACCCCGGGGCGCCCCTTTGACCACCCGCTTTAGGGCGATCGGGCTGATGAGGTCCGTTGACAACTTGCAACGAAATACAAGTGCGTCTATTTTGGGCAATAAGGAGGTTTCATGGAGTCGCCACCCAATAAAACATTGGGAAAGTTTCTCTCGCTTCGGAGAGCCTAAGACAGCGCATGTATCCATTTTGGGCAAACCAAAAGGGGTCTTGGAGGATGAACCTCTCTCCCTTGGAGCCTAGGATTTATTAAGCCTTTTGACACAAGAGGTGTCTTGGAGGTCTCATTCCAATGAATGATCGGATATACCTCTCGCCTCGTTGAGCCCAAAGACCAGAGAAGGTTCGAAACTTACCATTTATTAATATCTTGGTTAATTTTATGATTGAGTTTTTAATTAAATATTTCATCCTTTTCTCATTCAATTTTAATGCAATAATTTAAAATGCACAACAATCATATACTAAAGCGATAAAAGGACATAATAAAAATAAAGCGCAAAGCAATAGATTACAATAAAACTAGGGGCAGAAATACAACCCCCATTTGTAAATAAAACATGACACATGCATAAATCGGGTCATTTTTTAGAGTTGAGGACATTGGTCCTCGCATCCATATAAAAAATCATTTTAATGTGATAATTTTATTTGGGATGAAATCTAGGACATTAGTCCCCTTTATTAGGAAAATTCAACTTAATATAGTAGAAATGCGTTTGTGATTTTTATTTAACGTACATAAAAAAACTATTTTATTTAACAATTACATACACGTAAATGAAAAATATAAACAAAATGAGAATTAAAATGTATAATAAAAATACCAAACCCCGCATCTCCTCCTTCGCGTGCATGGATGATCAAATAAAAATAAAATAATGATTTGCAACCAAAAATAAAAAATGAAATTCATGTTAGTGGTTAAGCCAAAGAAATTATTTAAACATATAAAATAATAAATCATAGATTAAAATAAATAAAACATGCATTATTTATGACAAAATTAATTAAATGACATGATAAAATATATAATTTAACAATTTAGCAACTTTACATGTACAAAATAACAGAACATAATGATGAACGCAAATTATAAATAAAGATTAGCGTGCATAAAAATTAATAATAAAAAATTTATCATACCTAAAACATGCATAAAATAATTATGAGTCAATTTAACACGCATAAGGATAAAACTACATTAATCATGCAAAACATGTTAAATAAATAATTATAAAAACAGCAATTTTGAGCAAATAATAAAAATATTAACATATGCAAGAAACAATTTAACAAGAAAAGAAAATAATAGATTCAAAAGAATTTACATATTAGATAAATATTTAAAGATAAAAATAAGAAGAAAATAATAGGCTAAAAGAATTTACATACTAAATAATTAGTCGAAAATAAAACTAAAAAAAATGAGTCTAAAAGAATTCACATGCTAATTAGTTAATTGAAAACTAAATAAATGAAATTAACTAAAAGAATAAAGGAATAAAGCCAATAATAATTACCCTCAATATTTTCTTGTAGAATTGAAGGTAGGTGGACTAATCCTTTGCCTTGATTTGTTGGAATAAGAATAAAATTCAGATGTAAGAGATTGAAAATAATTTTATGTAATTTTTGAAGAAAAATGAAGCAATTTTCTAAGAAAATCCTTTCAAAAATTTTCAGCCAAAACCCAATTTTTTTTCCCTAAGAAAAATCAAATTTTTTCCAAAAACCTTCCTTAAAACTCCCAAAAATTGTCCTCCCAAAAATCCCCAAGTTTTTGCCTTTAATTCCCTTCAAAAACTGCCAAAAAACCACCCAAAAACCCCAAAAATCGTAAAAATCGCATACTGGGCGTCATGGGGGCGAAAGTGGGCGAGGGACACCCGCGCACTGGTCTCGGAAATCGCGCACAGTGCGCGAACGCTCCGCGCTGGGCGTCGCTCACGTGAGTGTCGCACGAGCGTACTGGGCGCTGTGCGTCGCCCAGCGCGCTGCCGCGCCTTGACACTCGCGAATTTATTTTTTTTTTTAAATAAGAAACCTAATAACTCATTTTTTACCCCAAAATAATTTTTTTAAATATTTAAGAAAAATACATTTTTCTCCATTCCTAACAAATCCAAATGACAAGCGAATTTACTTCCGACCTTCATTCTTTTTGCCTATAAGCCGGCATAGCTAAATTTTATCATCGGATAATCTTGATCAAGGCTACTTGGGACCCGGTATCTACAGTTGCCCCCAATTTTGGGGAGGCTAGTGCGTGGGTGCCTAAGTGAGCCAAAAATTCAGGAAAAGGAAAGAAGCGCGTACCTGAAGCGCCGACCTTTCTGTTGCTCCCTGGGGAACACTGCTATGACTTGAAAAATGAATATCCTCTCCGAGTTGCACTAAGTCGCTGACAAGACTACGAAGTGCTGGGGACCATCCTCGGACGGTGATATGCCGAGTCGCTACCAAGACTACAAAACGCGAAAGATAAATTGCACCGAGCCGCTGACAAGGCTACTAAAAGTGCGCTGCACGGAGTTGCTGACAAGACTACTAAATGTACAGGTGCTATCCGTTGATAGCGATGCGCCGAGCCACTGACAAGACTACTAAAAGCGCAGAACGAAAATTTGCACCAAGCCGCTGACAAGGCTATAAAAAGTGCGCTGCACGGAGTCGCTGACAAGACTATTAAACGTGCAGCGTTCCATCCTAAGACGGTGATGCGCTGAGCCACTAACAAGACTACTAAAAACGCATAAGAGAGATGCACCGAGCCACTACCAAGACTACCAAAAGTGCATGAAAGAACTACACCGAGCCACTACCAAGGCTGCCAAAAGTGCACCGTTCCATCTTCTGATGATGATGCGTCGAGTCGCTGACAAGACTACAAAACGAGAAAATTGCTCTTTTGAGCTGCACCGAGTCTGCTACAAACTACCAAAAGTGCACTGCACCGAGTCGTTGACAAGACTACTAAAAGTGCAGGGTTCCATCTTCTGATGGTGACTGTCGACTTCTAGACATTTCCTGCAAAATTTTGTGCACAGAAATATATACAAGAAAATGTGTGTGTACGATATGAGATGCAAAATGCTTGCAAGAATGTATAGACCATGTCCTAGGTGGCCCAGGGTCTGCTAAGGATATAGCTTGGTTGCTCCACCATGCCCCCTGGAATCCAGAGGATTGTCATCTTGGTCTTAGGGATTCCGTCCCCAACAAGTTTTCTGAAAGAGACATCCAGTACATCTTTGCCCCCCGGTCGATGATCATATACCCAGGATCCTGATTCATGTCCCGTGCTACATGTTATCTGATTGAAAGAGGATCATCTGAAGTAATGCTGCCTTATCGCTCCAGGCATCGAACGTCATTATTTTAAAGGTAGTGCGTCCCTTGTGGATTTTCACACTAGCTTTTCTTTGCGGGAAATGTTTCCCCTAAGGGATTTTCACATAACCCTTTGCCTAATTTTTGCCAAGAATGGACCCAACCCAATCCAGCGGCTTTTATTTATTTCATTTTTTTTTGTAGCACAGACTGCCTGTTTCCACGTTTTCACCCTGCCCTTTGGCCTAACTTTTGCTTAGAGAGCCAATTACGGTTTTCATCTCTAACGGCTTTTTTTTTTGTGGAACTACTGGAGAAAGCGATTATCAGAATAATTGCTAGGAGGTGGCGCCAACATATATCCACCTAGACATCTTTCGACACCAAGATTATACAATAGTCATTAGATAGATAAATGATACATTTCTTTTTAAGACAGAACTAAAAGAACAATGAAAATGTATTCTTTTATTCATTGCAAGGTTGTGTACATTTCTAAATGATTTCATCACACATGATTCTCATTTGACAGGAATTCAAAAGCAACACAAGACTACACCTAATCTCGGAATAGATCTTGTAAGCATCAAACTCCTGTTATCAATCGGCTCTCTCGGGTTTTCTCGATTGAACATTTTCTCTTGGCCCTAAATTTTTGCCCAGGATGCCTTTTTTTCGGTTTTCACCCTGACAGGACGCCCAATTTTAGCAAGGCCGCCTTTTTTCGGTTTTCGACCCGCAGGGCATTTATTCTCTTCTTTTTATTTTTGGCCTTTAGCCATGAAACCTTTTTAGTCTATCGACATTGACCGGGTCCTTGAACTCATTCCCATCGCTATCCGCCAAGATTGTTGCTCCTTTTATTAGCAACTTCTTTAAAACGAACGAACCTTCCCAGGTTGGCCTGAATTTTCCTCGTATGTCTGGCACTCACGGCCTCATCATCTTAAAGAACAAATCCCCCTCCTTCAATGGGTGCATTCGTACTTTCTTGGCAAATGACCGAACTAACCTCTTCTGGTAAACCTGGTTGTGATAATAGGCCCGTAACCTATCTTCATCCAACAGATTTAGCTGCGACAATCGCTGTTATGCCCTTTCTGCCTCTGGAATCTCGGCTTCCATGACTACCCTCAAAGACTTCAACTCAATTTCAACCGGCAGGACCGCTTCAGTTCCATATACCAGAGAGAATGGTGTCGCCCCCGTAGAAGTCCTGACTGTGGTTCTATAACCCCAAAGCGCAAAAGGTAACTTTTCTGCCCAATCTTTATAGCTCTCAACCATCTTGGCCAATATCTTCTTCACGTTCTTGTTTGCTGCTTCAACCGAGCCATTGGCCTGAGGACGGTAGGGAGAAGACTTATGATGCTAGATTCCATATTTCTGGAGCATCTGTTTAGTTTCTGCTAGGAATTGTACCCCATTGTCAGACACAATGTGATGCGGGAGACCATATCTGCATATCAAATTCCGCTCGATGAACTTAGCCATGTCCCTTGCATTAACTTTCTTGAAAGATTCAACTTCAACCCACTTAGTGAAGTAGTCAATGGCAACTATAATGAACCTATGCCCATTAGAAGCTGTAGGACGGATCTCGCCTATGATATCTATCCCCCAAGCTGCAAATGGCCATGGAGAAGTCAAGTTATGCAACTCTGAAACTGGCACGTGCCTCAAATTTGCGTATTGCTGGCATAACTGGCATTGCTTCACATATTTCGAACAATCTGTACCCATTATGAGCCAATAGAATCCTTGGCTCATGATCTTCTTTGCTAAGGCTAAGCCATTCATGTGAGCTCCACAGACCCCCTCATGAACCTCTTCCATAACTTTTTCTGCTTCTTTCTCTGCCAAACATCTTAATTGGATACCATCAGCTAGTATTTTGTACAATGTACCGTTTACACTGATGAACTAAGTGGATAGCTTCCGAATCATTTTTTGGTCTTTCTCCGTGGCTTCTTCTGGAAAAACTGACTTTTCTAAATCATTTTGAATGTCATAGTACCACGGGTTTACATCGGCGGCCTCAACATCCATCACTTGCTCAGCTTCAAAGCAAGGTTTATCTGAGCTAAAAATCAGCACGAGTTTCATAGCAATTCCTGTTGGATTATCCCACATAGGCACTAACGTCGCTAGAGCATCAGCCAACTGATTTTCATCTCTGGGGATAAAGCGAAAAGTGCAAGTCTCGAACTGGCTACATAGCATTCTCAAGCGTTTCACATAAGGCAGCAGCCTCCCTTCCTTGACTGATCACTCCCCTCTGATCTGATGAATTACTAAGGAAGAATCTTCGAATACTTCTGCAGTCTTTGCTCCTAGGGCGAGCAGCGCTTCCAATCCAAAGATGCAAGCCTCGTATTCTGCTTCATTATTGGTAGCATTATACCTCAACTTCTTGGCTAATGGCAGCTTTTCACCATCCGGGGTTGTAAGAATAATCCCTGCTCCTGTCCCTTTACTGTTAACTGCCCCATCAAAGAACAATTGCCACCCTTGTACTGCTATGGCCATGACATCTTCATCTGGGAAATTGTATTTGAACTGATCTCCCTCAATAGGGTGCTCGGCTAAGAACTCCGCTACGGCTCTTCCCTTAATGGTTTTCTTGGTTATGTATTCAATGTCGAACTCCTGCAACAACAGTAACCATCTCCCCATTTTCCCTAGCAGAGAGGGTGCTTCCTGAAGATACCTAAGAGGGTTATGCTTGGCAACTGCCTGTACCCTGAAGGAATGAAAGTAATATCTCAACTTCTTAGAAGCCCAGATAACTGCCAAGCAAATCTTCTCTACCTCAACATATCTGGCTTCATACGGTAGGAACTTTTTGCTAAGATAGTAAACCGCAAACTCCATACCAAAATCATCTTCCTGAGCCATTATAGCACCCACTAAACTATACTCTACAGCCAGATACAGGATTAGTGGTTTGGTACGGCTTGGTGGTCGTAAGACTGGCGGGTTTAAGAGATAATCCTTAATGGTGTCAAAGGCCAATTGACAATCATCGTTCCATACCACAGGCTGGTTCTTCCTTAGAAGCTTGAAAATGGGCTCACATACCAAAGCCAGCTTTGCAATGAACCGGCTGATGTACTGAAGCTTTCCTAGGAAACTCCTAACCTCCTTTTCCTTTCGAGGCACCGGCATCTCTCTAATGGCTTTGACCTTATCAGGATCTACCTCGATTCCCCTCTAGCTTACTACA
Organism: Excoecaria cochinchinensis; assembly: GCA_947683425.1. Lineage (NCBI taxonomy): Eukaryota > Viridiplantae > Streptophyta > Magnoliopsida > Malpighiales > Euphorbiaceae > Excoecaria > Excoecaria cochinchinensis. The sequence goes on from CANTUQ010000212.1 coordinate 211,014, forward strand.
TGACCCAACAACTTTCCTGAGGTAACTCCAAAAATACACTTCTTGGGATTGAGGCGCAGATCATACTTGCTAATCCTTTGAAAGAACTTTTCTAAAGCCTCAAAGTGACCTTCTCTGGTAGCCGACTTAATCATCATGTCATCGACGTACACTTCCACCTCTTTGTGGATTAATTCATTGAGAACCCTAGTGGCCATCCTCTGATAGGTTGCTCCTGCATTTTTTAAACCAAAAGGCATAACCCGGTAAGCATATGTCCCCCACTCGGTAATGAAGGCCGTTTTAATCCGATCCACTATCTTGTTAAGGATTTGATTGTACCCCGCGTATCCATCCACAAAGCTGTACCACATGCTAGCAGCGGTGCTATCTACCAGCACATCAATATGAGGCTGAGGGAAATCATCTTTCGGGCAAGCTTTGTTCAGGTCCCGATAATCCACACATACTCGAACTTTTCCATCCTTCTTAGCCACGAGAACCACGTTAGCTAACCATGTTGGGTATTGAAACTCTATCAGGAACATAGCCTCAATTTGCTTATGGATCTCCTCTTTCACTTTCTGCGCCCATTCTGGCCTTAGTCTCCGGAGCTTTTGCTTAACTGGCGGCGACATCCCGATCGATTCCTAGCATATCCTCGTAGGTCCAGGCAAATACTTTTTTATATTTTTTTAATATTCTATCAAATTTTATCCTCTCCTCATGAGTTATATTTGATGCTATTAAAATTTCCTTTGGATTCTATAAAGTTTCGAGATTAAATGCAGTTGTGCCAGTTGAATTAATATAAAAAATGAATGCATCATGTTTATGATCATGCGAAATGAAATAATCAGAAACATCACACAAGTAAGCAAAGTTGTTCATCTCATTAACATAATCAGAAACATTAACATTGTCATTAAAAAGTTTGGGTATAAAAAGAGCATCTAAATAACAATCATCTTCATCTCCTGCTGATGCTGATGCTACAGCCGACTGTACTTTGGCTCCTTGACTTGGTGGCTTTTCAACTACCTCCGATGAAATCTTGAAACCTTCAATCTTTGGCTCTGGCTCTACCATCTTCTCCTTCCCTTTGAGTTTAGTGGCAAACAGCTTATCAGTTACAATCTCTTCGGGCTCATCCCTGTCCCAGATGCTGCACTGGCTCATAATCTCCTCATCCCAGAAGTTTTCTATAGTCTTAATAACTCCAACCTCCCAGTCGAAGACATCATTAAAAATTTCGAAACCCAGGATGATCTTCCCGTTTACCCACTGTGGCTCCTCTTCTCCAGCGTAAGCACAAACCGAAGATGCTGACACAAAGCTCTCTGAAATGTGGGGAATTTTCTCTGACACTTTCTTCCTACCATACTCTCCTTTATAGCCTAACCCCTTCCGATCTTTCTGGCTATGCAAAGTGATGACATCATGCCGTCCTTGTGAATCTTTGCCCAAACCAGCCCCTGGGAGGAAGTGCATCTTCTTTAGCATGTCCACCACCTGAGGGCTACCTTCTAAGCTTTGCTCTTCTCCGATCATTAATACGTGAAAGCCACTGAATGGCTGATTAAAGATCTCCAAGGCAGACACTTGGTTCTCTCTTGCTGCTTTAATGGTCACCACCTCTCCTTCGTGAGGTATCTTAATCACTTGGTGTAAAGTGGATGGCACTCCCCCCAACCTATGGAACCACGGTATTCCAAGTAAAGCTGAGAAATTTGCTGGGATGGGTAAGAACACAAACTCTGTTTCTGTCTCCACGGGTCCAGTCCTAACAACAGCATTGAAAGTTCCCGATGCCTGCCTCCTAGAATTATCTTAAGTTGTGATGGTCAGGTCAGACTTGCTCATCATGCTTTCATATAACCCAAAAGCCTGAAGCGCCACTAAAGGACAGACATTTATTGATGACCCATCATCAACAATAACACAAGCAGTGTGCTTGCCGTTAATATGTGCTTTGATATATAATGGCCAGTTATGGCTGTGACCCTCAGCTGGCAAATTTGCATCAGAAAATACCAGTTTCTCCTCGGATCCCCCTTTAACAAGCTCTAGCAGCTCAGATGGAGAAATTGTAGTTGCTATAGTGGACACACTCAATGCCTCGACCAACTTCTATCAATGGGAGGGGGACTGCCTGAAAAGGTCCCAAATTGATATTTGAGCCGTGGTCTTTTTCAGCTGCTTTATAATGGGACTTTCTTCCGGCACCTTTTCTGCGGTTGCTTGCACTGGATCCTATTGCTTCTCAACTTTGGGGACATCTCTCCCACTTCTTGTTACGGCCTCAACTCTTTCCTCCTCCTCCGAATCCCATGGATCCGCGAATTCTCTATCTTTCTCTTCATCTTCTTCATCTCCACTCTCACTAGTGGACCAACAGTCGATCGTCGCCACGGGAATCCCTTCTTTATTTGCCTCAGGGCGAGTGATAGCGACATACTCATTTCCATATAAATCTTGCATCACATAGCATTCTGGGTAAACTCGATCCTATCATAAAGATTGGTAGTGGCACAGCATTATAATTAGACTTCTTTTTACTCTCTCTCTTTTCAGGGTTGGTGATCTGCTTACTATCGATCAGATCCTGAATTAGGTGCCTCAGTCTGAAATAATTGTCAGTCAGATGTCCAGTATGTTGGTGCAAGGCACAATACTCATTCTCTTTATGCCCTGGCTGCCCTTGGGTCCTGGCTGCCCTTGGGTCCTAGCTGGCCTAGGTTGCAGGGGTTGTAGCTTCCCTTCTTTTATCAGCCTTTTCAAAACCCATGACAAAGGCCTACCCAAATTGGAGAAGTACCTCTGACTCATGCCTGTTGCAGACACCTTGGCTGTCTTTCCACCTATGTTACCACTGCTTGAACCTACTGACCTGGCTGTCCCTTGATTGCTGTAGCCCTTCTTGGCATAGAACTCACTGTTTGCCCTCTTGGCCATATATTCTCCTTTCGCTTCTATGGCAATGTCTTTTAAGGACTCCCAATCCTTCAGCCCCTTCATCTTCAGTCCGTCCCTCAAGTATGGGCTGGCATTCTGAATAAACAACCGACTTTGATCAGGAGTGTTTGGCTTGCATTTTATCTCCATAACTCAATTCCTCCACCGAGTAAGGTACTCGTGGAAGGACTCTCCAGACTTCTGCTATAGTAACTCTAGATCTTTCAAAGTAACTTCCATTCGAGTGCTACAATCGTACTGCTTAAGGAACTCCTCAGTTAACAAGTCCCAATCCTCTTTGGACCTTCTGTCCAGTCCATGGTACCAATCAATGGCAGCTCCTGTGAGACTCAAGCAAAGGTACTCTATTTTTTGCTTTCTTGTTAAAGTTGTACCCTTCATGACAAGCGAGTACTGCTTGATGTGAGCAGCAGGATCAGAGGTGCCGTCAAATTTTGGAATATCGGGCATCTTAAAGTTCTGGGGAATCAGGTCATCCCCATCTAGCTCTCGGTCCTCCGAGCTCATTCTTCTCCCTACAGTCATCATCCTTGCTATGACCTTAAATTTCTCTTCCATTTTTCTCCACATCACCTCTTCTAATTTCAGCGACTTTCCCTTAGCTACCGCATGCTCCTCTTGCTCATCTTCCCTAAAATCAACCTCGAACCTAGGGCATTCTCCACGCTCGATGGGTGCAGGCACTCTTTGCTTCATAGTAGGTGGGTGACCACAGGTTGGTTAATTACAGCAGGGGGATCTTCTCTAACGACCCCTTGTTCAACTGGCACTCGGATAGGGGCAGCAGCAGCTTATTACCCAGCTATGGTGGTGGCTAGGTTACCCATCATTACAATCATTCGGGCCTCAAACTCCTCCATTCTTCTTCCTACTTCCTCGACAACTATTACCCAGGTTGCATCAGACTCATTCGATGGATTGGCCATACCTACGTCTGTCGACGGCTCTGAAGAGAACCCCTCACCGTCTTCTATGAGAGAATCTGAACTCTGATCCGATACTAACTCTGGCAACCCCAAAAGCGAAATCCTTCTTAACTGTCCATTGGGTCCTCTAGACCACCTAGGAGAATCTATGAAGGCTGAAAGAAAAATATTACGTTAAGATGATGCATGATTTAAAAAATGCAATGCATGCTCATGCTGATGCAACATAGACAAACACATGCAAGGAGATAGATCCTTCCGACCTTATCTCTCCCACACACGTGGTATTGCAGTCTCTTTCCTAGGTGGGGTTAGTCCATGGGTTAACGGAAACCCAATGGAGACGTATGGTGCACGGTGGAAAATCGGCAGCATAACCGCTCTTATCTAATGTTCATACGTATAAGTGTTTGGCCATTATGTATTTAAACAATTCAACTTAATTAAGATGGGCCCACCGGGGCATAAAAGCCTTTGACAAAGTCTATTTAATTAATTTGACTTTGTCTAATATATAATGGCCCATATAGCAAGCATGATATTACAGTACATTTCACCTAGTGGAAGTATTTATTGCCATTACAAGAGCTTTGGTCAACGGGTGATGGCATTTTAGGGCTACCCAAGCGTGGTTCCTGCCAATGGGTCTAGCTCATTATAAGGATAACTAATTGGGTCACCATTTCATATACCATAAGGTACGAGGCTTAGGCTGCTGATTATCCTTAACACTTCCCCACATTGAGTGAACGTACGGTCGTGCTTCGGGAACGCACCGGGGTTAAGATAGGGACCAAACTAGCATAATCTAAGGCTCTAGCATGGATGCAATACAATTTCGAAAAGAGATGAAATTTTTTAAGTTAAAACTCAATTGTAAATTTTAACCAAGGTACTTTCGAAGGAAAGTCTCTTATTTCCCCAGTGGAGTCGCCACTGTGACGCGCACCGAACCCCGGGGCGCCCTTTTGACCGCCCGCTTTAGGGCAATCGGGCTGATGAGGTCCGTTGACAACTTGTAACGAATTACAAGTGCGTCTATTTTGGGCAACAAGGAGGTTTCATGGAGTTGCCACCCAATAAAACATTGGGAAAGTTCCTCTCGCCTCGGAGAGCCTAAGACAGCGCATGTATCCATTTTGGGCAAACCAAAAGGGGTATTGGAGGATGAACCTCTCTCCCTTAGAGCCTAGGATTTACTAAGCCTTTTGACACAAGAGGTTTCTTAGAGGTCTCATTCCAATGAATGATCGGATATACCTCTCGCCTCGTTAAGCCCAAAGACCAGAGAAGGTTCGGGACTTCCCATTTATTAATATATTGGTTAATTTTATGATTGAGTTTTGAATTAAATATTTCATCCTTTTCTCATTCAATTTTAATGCAATAATTTAAAATGCACAACAATCATATACTAAAGCGATAAAAGGACATAATAAAAATAAAGCACAAAGCAATAGATTACAATAAAACTAGGGGCAGAAATACAACTCCCATTTGTAAATAAAGCACGACACATGCATAAATCGGGTCATTTTTTAGAGATGAGGACATTGGTCCTCGCATGTATATAAAAAAATACTTTTAATGTGACAATTTTATTTGGGATAAAAACTAGGACATTGGTCCCCTTTATTAGGAAAATCAAAATTAATATAGTAGAAATGCGTTTGTGATTTTTATTTAACGTGCATAAGAAAACTATTTTATTTAACAATTACATACACGTAAATCAGAAATATAAACAAAATGAGAATTAAAATGTATAATAAAAATACCAAACCCCGCATCTCCTCCTTCGCGTGCATGGATGCTCAAATAAAAATAAAATAATGATTTGCAACCAAAAAAAAAATGAAATTCATGTTAGTGGTTAAGCCAAAGAAATTATTTAAACATATAAAATAATAAATCTTAGATTAAAATAAATAAAACATGCATTATTTATGACAAAATTAATTAAATGACATGATAAAAAATATAATTTAACAATTTAGCAACTTTACATGCACAAAATAACACAACATAATGATGAACGCAAATTATAAATAAAGATTAGCATACATAAAAATTAATAATAACAAATTTATCATACCTAAAACATGCACAAAAAAATTATGAGGCAATTTAACACGCATAAGGATAAAAATACATTAATCATGCAAAACATGTCAAATAAATAATTATAAAAACAGCAATTTTGAGCAAATAATAAAAATATTAACATATGCAAGAAACAATTTAACAAGAAAAGAAAATAATAGATTCAAAAGAATTTACATATTAGATAAATATTTAAAGATAAAAATAAGAAGAAAATAATAGGCTAAAAGAATTTACATACTAAATAATTAGTCAAAAACAAAACTAAAAAAAATGAGTCTAAAATAATTCACATGCTAATTAGTTAATTGAAAACTAAATAAATGAAATTAACTAAAAGAATAAAGGAATAAAGCCAAGAATAATTACCCTCTATATTTTCTTGTAGAATTGAAGGTAAATGGACTAATCCTTTGCCTTGATTTGTTGGAATAAGAATAAAATTCAGATGTAAGAGATTGAAAATAATTTTATGTAATTTTTCAAGAAAAATGAAGCAATTTTATAAGAAAATCCATTCCAAAATTTTCAGCCAAAACCCAATTTTTTTCCCTAAGAAAAATCAAATTTTTTCCAAAAACCTTCCTCAAAACTCCCAAAAATCGTCCTCCCAAAAATCCCCAAGTTTTTGCCTTTAATTCCCTTCAAAAACCTCAAAAAAACCACCCAAAAACCCCACAAAATCGTAAAAATCGCATACTGGGCTTCATGGGGGCGAAAGTGGGCGAGGGACGCCCGTCAGCGTGCCCGACACGCACTGCGAGCGGAAATCGCGTGCAGTGTGCGGACGCTCGTTCGAGCGCGCTAGGCGCTGCGCGTCACCCAGCGCGCGGGCGAGCGCTCCGCGTGCTGGTGCGCGCACCCAGCGCGCTGCAGCGCCCTGACACTCGCGAAATTTTTATTTTTTTTAAATAAGAAACCTAAAAACTCATTTTTTACCCGAAAATAATTTTTTAAAATATTTTAAAATATTTAAGAAAAATACATTTTTCTCCATTCCTAACAAATCCAAATGACAAGCGAATTTACTTCCGACCTTTATTCTTTTTGCCTATAAGCCGGCATAGCTAAATTTCATCATCGGGTAATCCTGATCAAGGCTACTTGGGACACGGTATCTACAGAAAGCAAGGTAACAACAGGACAAATAAACAAAATGAACTGTAAATTTAACAAAATGTAAATATAAGTTCCACTAACAAAATATAAGTTTTGTACAATGCATTTACAAATACACCAAAATTATAGAATACAGTGTAATAAAGTCCCTGAAAGGTCTAAAGAGGATAGTAATCTGAGGGAATATCCGGGTCCTCATCATTCGATACATACACTGGCTCGCTCTGCGATGTGGACGCAGAAGGTCTAGCTCCTGAAGTGGAAGGCTGACTGGGAGGAGCTGAGGATGTGTGCCGCGGCTGATAACGAGGAGGGACGGCGTCCGGCATAGTTAAGGGCTACCCCCTCTCTGGGTCCTGTTGCCGAAATTGAGCTTGGGTATACCCGTCGAGGAAAGGCTGTGCACACACTGCCATGAACTCCAACGTGTCTCTAACCACCCCTCCTAGCTCTGTGAAGGGGCTGGACAGTCTGAGGGTCTGATCTCTAGATGCATCTCTAATGTGCCCGAGTTTATCCTCTGTCTACTCCCTGAACTCTCTGATAGACTAGGAGATGGGAGGTATGGCACCCTTAAGCACCTCCATCCTGAAACGGAGAGCCTCGACTGACTCGTCCACCATCTGGGCGGCTGCATTTGCTCTCTGAGCCGCAACATCATGAGAGGTGCTCAAACTCTGCCTCAGTTGCTCGATAAGTCACCCCTGATCCTCATTGAGCCTCCCATGCTCCTGTATGACTCTGTCCTACTGATCTAGCTGCTCCAGAATCACCCTATCTCTCTCCTCCTGTCTATGCTCCATAGAGGCAAAGAGAGAGGTCACTGCTGTTAATTGATGAAGTTGAGCTAGCTGTGGTGATGATGATGATGCAGGGGGAGCTGACTCTGGCGCCTGCTTGGGAGGTGGTACTGTAGAGGTGGATGCCCTTGGGTGCCCCGCTCTACTATAAGGGTGGAACCTCTTAGGATCCCAGGGTGGAGTCCTCTGTACCCTGGACGGAGGGGAAGGAGTGGGGTTCTGCACTCCCTGCGGCGGAGGAGTCAGGATCAAGTCGTCGACATTGAACTCTATCCCCATATCTAAAGGGGTCTGTGGCTGCTCCTCATCTGGCTGCTACTGGGGAGGCTGGCCCTCCTGGTACTGGGGCTGCTCGGGAGGCTGCTCCTACATCTGAGGCTGCTTGGGAGGCTGCTCCTCTACCGGCTGGAGTGAGGGAAGGCCAAAGGCACATCGGGTCTCATGGATAGTACGTAGCCTATACGCCTCAGGCTGACCCTGCAGCTGAACTATCATTCCCATATTCAGGGCCGACGCTGCATCCACATAAATGCTCTCATCCAAAGCGGGCCCAAAACGGTCTGGATGAGCTCCTAGCTCCATCAATAATCTGGTAATTACTCCTCCCACATATACTATAGGGGTTATCCCCCAAGACACTCTGACCAAATTACTCACGATCTCGTGGCTAATATTGAGCCGATGCCCTGCAACTATGGCCCACAGACTATAGATCTCTGCAGCATTAAGTGAGCCCAGGTTACTAGCCCGTCCCAGGTAGGAGCTGGAGAGAACCCTATGAATGTACCGGAGGGCCTGCGATGAGAGCACCGTACTCTTTGCCGTATCATGGTCATATGGCACTCCCGGCAGAGCTATGACCTCCCAATGTTGGCGCTTAACGGCCCTCTAAGGTACTACGACGTCATCTCCGAAGGGTAATCCCATAGCCTCTGTGAACCGTTGGCGGGTGATGCTATAGTGATAGTTGTCGACCCAAAACTGAATGACCCCCTCCTCTGTGTCCGATCTCTGGAATCCCCCGTAATGCAAAGTAGTGAGAAATTCCCGCACAACCCCCGGGTGGGTGTGGAATGAAGGCCATAGGAACTCCGTCCATCTGGTTGCCGCTACCAACGCATCAACCTCATGTAGCATCCCCATGGCCTCTAAGAATGGTCTGGAGATGAAGCGGCTGGCTCGGAACTATACTCGAGCAAATGCTCTGAACCTCTATTTGGCCTCATCACTCATCCAAGTTGGAGCCTGAGGCTCAGGCTGATCACCTGAAACATGTTATCATGGAGGCATCCTGAAAAGAAAATGAAACAAATTAGCTTTGCATTATGGCTGCAGGCAGTTAATTAAAAACTTTCAAATTTCTGCAATGTTTTAACTAAAATGTGTTTAACAAAATTTTGGGGACATTCCAATAAGGAAATTAAAAAGAATTTGGGCAGCATCCCGGCAAGAATGCGCCAAACCAGAAGAATAAAAGAAATAAAAAGAAGTTGGGCATCACCCCGGCATGGATGTGCCAAACCAGAAAATAAGAGAAATAAAAGAAAATAAAAAATTTGGGCAGCATCCTGGCAGGAATGTGCCTAACCCAAAAATTTTTGGGTGGTATCCCAGTAAGGATGTGCCCCACTTCCTGCATAAAAAAGACATAATATATGGACAGGCCTCATGCCCCAAGCAACATTTTCAAACAATTTTTCTAATCTTGTTTAGTTCATATTAACCCTAAAACTAAATTAAAAATGATTTAACTGTACAAGTTCAATAGTTTTTTTATCCTATTGGTTCTAGTGTGCATGCATTCCTATAACTACGTTTTGTGCCAGTCTAAGGAAATTAAATAAAAATATGTAGAAAATACTACATTTTGCTACACATGCATTACTCATACAAATTATTCAAAAATAAATAGAAAAGGAGTAGAAAAATTGACGAACTAACCTTTAAGTCGACAAAAATGCACTAAAAGAAAACTTGACGAAATATGAAAACGATTACTCCTCAAGATGTGTGACATTGCGAGGACCATTTTGGTGTGAATGGCGCTCGAAACCGACGAAAAATGAGTGAAAAAATGAAAAAAAAAATAGGAGAGGAAGCGAAGGGCAGCGAGAGAAAAAAGAAAAGCAGAGGGAAAAGAGTAATTGACCGTCGGTAGGCCCCCTTTTATATATTTTTATGACCGACGGGCTGGCCGTCCATAGAGCCGAGCGACGAGCAGTTCGTCTGTCGCTTGAAATTTCGAACTTATCCCCTCAATAATTACACAATTAATTCTAATTAATTTCTAAGTAATTAATGCTTTTTTCTCATACTTCCTGAATATTCCTCGACTTTTGTGTGTGGCGTGTGTCCCTGTCAAATTGACAAAACAATAAAAAAAAATATGAAATAAGTTTATGCGCGTGACATGCATGGAAAATATACAGGGAATAAATCTGCTAGGTAATCAATGACCGATGGGCTCACCGTCTGAAGGATGACAGACGGGCATCCCGTCGATCATGTCCTTCTTATAAATTGCAGTATTTTCCTTGAACTTCGTGCCTTCTCATCATTTCAAGTCTATACTGGGTTCCTTTCTCAGGTTTTCTCCCTTTTTCCTTCCTTATTTCCTTTGCTAGTTTAGAGTTCCAATTATAACCCTTGAAAAATGTCTTCTCCTGCCATGCACTGAATTTTAGACAACCCTCAAACTTGGGAAAATTCCACCCTTCCTCCGCTTTCTGGTCTGAAATTCTTGAGAAGAGTTAGGATAGATTACAACCTCCTTTTGGCTGCAATCCGCTTCTAGGATCCGCGATTCCATGTTTTCAGATTTACTTATCAGGAGTTATGTCCCCTGCCTGAGGAGTTTGCTGCCATTGTCGGAGCCTGGTATCCCCCCAGTGCTTTACCTTTCATTCCTCGCTGTGGTCTGATGCATACCCGGGACATCGCCTTCGCCTTGAGCCTTGCTCCTTCCAATGCTGCTTGTTTGGTTCCCCAGGGTCCCACATTCGCCTTAGAGCCACTGATTGAGGTATTGGATGAGTTCCCTGATGTTCCTTTGCACCGCGCGGGTGTTATCTTCTTATTCTGTCTGATGAGGTACTTGATTGTGGCCTTAGAGGAGTTGACCGGTGTAGCACCCCAATACTCCTTGGGAGGATATTAGGTCGCCACAATGCATACTCATACAGAACACTCATGCAAAAGCCAAAATAAAATCATACAATCACAAGCAGCGAAAAAATCGTCTTTAATATAAATAAAACATGCCAATAAGCAAACTCTTATATTCATTTATATATATTCAAAATGAAACTGTTCTTTTACATATAAGCATTCTTTAACATTTACATATTGGTTACAAAAATTATTCTTTACTTTATCATATACATCCCGCATACAAAATTGCTTTACATTTCATATGCCAAGCTATACAAAAACTCTAGAACATGTATACAAAACTATACCATATACAAAAACTTCAACTTATACTCCTACTGGCCATGACCTTGCAGATGTGCAACCTTCCGGACCTGTAAACCTACACGGGAAAACACCCGTGCTAAGCGAAATCGCTTAGTGGGGATATCACATATAATATAGACTACGAACGAAGTCACATGCATCACTTAATCAACCATTAAGCATGCCAACATTTGATTCATATAGCAATGAAGCAACTTCTAACAAACACATATAGCATCATGTACAAGTTAATATAATCCATATCATGTTCATGTTCTTTTAATAAGACTATGGCATATACATTTAACATGTGTCATCTCAATTGCAACTCAAACTATGCTTGAATACATAAGCTATGTTCATGTACATATAGACATTTACACATATCATTTCGTAGACATGTAACATGTAAACTACCTTGTTTTTCCCACTCATGCCATCTACATCATTTCATATACATGTCATTTATTATATCATAACTTTACCTTTCTTATACTATCATTTATACATCTAGACATTTAGTTTATGCATAACATTTCTTATGCATGTAACAGAATCTCTTGTACATGTAACAGCAATTCATATACTTTTACATTTTACATTTAGCCCATTGTCATAACATAAGTGGATACGGGTACAAGTAGATTCCAGATAATGGTACCAAAACATCTAGAGACTATAGTCTCAAATCATCTAGAGACAGTAGTCTCGAACATCTAGATACTTTACAAGTATCAACATCTAGACATCCGTCGATGCCAACATCTAGACACCCGTCGGTGCCAAACATCTAGCAGCTGCAAATCATCTAACCCTTTATAGGCATGCCCATCTATCCACTTGTATGAACATCTAAGGCTTATACCTATTACTCTTATCAAGACATGTTCATTTAGTTATATACATTAACACATTCTTTTTTATGTGCATTGCATACATGGTTCACCATGCTCAAGATATTCCAAACATATGCTTGTGTATACGCGTTCGCATTCATGATTTATCATACTTAATTATTCATTGCTCCCATATAATTATAAAAATTAACATATATGATTCATTATGCTTAGAACACTTCTAGCTCATACATATTTATACGCATTAGCATACATAGTTCATCATGCTTAAAATACTCATTTTATAATGATAAACATGAATTGGACAAGCTATGGGAATTCATAGTGAACTTCAAAAACACCCTAAATTCACAAAACAGGGAAGGGTCATGGTGGAAACCATTTGGTTATGACTGTGAGGTCCATTTGCATGCAATTCTGCCTACTTCAGACATTGGTCACGGTGGCAACCATTTTGGTTGTTACCGTGATATACCAAAATAAGCAAAACAGAAGCTAAATTTTGGGACTGCTTTACTGTTCTATTTTGGACAGCCCAAACCAATATATCAAACTCAATTTTAGGCAAAGGTCCCTCCATAACATTTGTTCCTTGAGATCATAAATTTCAAAAAGGACAAGTTTCAGGTCAATTGGATTTAAAATGAAGGATTTATGGCCAAAGGAACACAACTGATTCCAGAAGCCCTCCTACAGAATTTTAACTACTGTTATGGCAAAATTTGAAGACCTTAGAGTCCTCAAATCAACAAAGCTATTTCTACAACATGTAAAGCCACGGATCTTATGGTTCTAATTCAATTTGTTTACCCCTTTTAGAGTTGTAAAACTCATTTTATGGCATAAACACTTCACGGAGATCAATATAGGCTTCAAAGACAGGTTAACACAATAAAGCTTGAAAATAGCCAACTTGGCAAAACCAATACACCCAATTCAAACTATAGCTTATATACACATATGTGAACATTCAACTCAGTCAAGATCAACATGCATGGGTGACGCACGCCGGATCCCGGCGGCCGCCCATGGGAGCTCCCGCTTGAGGGCGATCAGGGCATTTGTGGGTCCGTTGACAGCTTGCAATAAATTGCAAGTGTGTCTATGTTGGGCATCAAGGAGGTTTCATGGAGTCACCACCCAATAGAACATTGGGAAAGTTTCTCTCGCCTTGGAGAGCCTAAGACTGCGCTTAGTATCCATTTTGGGCCAACCAGAGGGGTCTTGGAAGGTAAACCTCTCGCCCTAAGGAGCCTAGGATTAACGCTAAAGTCTCATGACACAAGAGGTGTCTTGGAGGGTAAACCTCTCGCCTCTTTGAGCCCAAAGACCAGAGCTGGGTTCGGGATTTCTCATCTATTTCTACCTCGATTATTTTATGATCAAATTTTAATTATCCTTAATTCGCTCTCTCTCCACACGATGTAATTGATTAAAGACGCATTTATTCATATTTTGGAAAGCCGTAAATGGGCAAGTAAATAGTGAAAGCAATAAATTACAATAATACAAGGAGCGGAATACAACTCCCTTTGATAAATGTGCGATACATACATGAATCGGGGCATTGCTTATCTTGAGGACTTTGGTCCTCTCATGCATCATTATTAAAATTGGATTCTTTATTATGGTGATTTTATGGGATAAAGATAGGACATTGGGTCCTTATGTTTGTAAAAGCCTCATTTTATTGAATATAAAACATTGATTCATTTTTATACTTAACGAGATACAAAAAGGGTATATCCATGTACATAGATAATTAATGAATAAACAAATGAAGAAAATAACCAAGAAAGTTAGAAAACTAAACCGGACGAAATCCTCCGAGTATGGTAGATAGCCTCTCAAGCTCAGGATGGTCCAAGAGAATCAGTATATGCTCACAAAAAGTTAAGAGATGTCAATATAAAAAGAATCAACATAAATAAAGTTAAAAAGGACTTGAAAGAGATAGAAAAGATTTGAAAATGTGGAGACAGGACCCAGCGACGGCCTCTGTTGGGTGACCGATGGGCGTCAGTCAAAATGACCGACATGTCCGTCGGTCACTCAAGAGAGGGGGCATCTGTGAGTGGGGTGACTGATGGGCGTCGGTGAAGTAGACGACCCGTCAGTCACCACTGTCTCCGAAAATAAACAGTGAAAAACTCTCTTTTGGAGCAAAAAACGGGTTTTTATCACAAAATGAGATGAAAAGAAAATCAAAATAAAGAAAGGTGATAGCAAAAAGTTGAAAGCACAACAAAATAAGGAGCAAAGATGAATGATATGGAGAATGAGTCTGGAATATTTACCCTTAGATAATTCTTTAATGATATTCTAGATGTTGATTAGAGCCCCGCGCATTCCACGAGAAGCAAAGCGAAGGATCGAAGAAAGGAAAATGGATTCTTTCCTCCTTAACCCCTCAAAAGATTGACTTTGGAATCAAAAACCCAAAGAAAACTAATTAGCTTTAGTTCCTTTTTGATGGTTTGATCCTCTAATTAAAAGAAATTCTTTGATGAATGTGTTTGCTGGAAGAGAGAGAAAATGTGCTTGAATTTCGACAGAGTTTCCCCTCTTAAAAATTTTTGGAACCCTCTTTAAGAGAAAAAATGAAACTTTTATAGGCCAGGCACGACCGACGGGCGTCGGTGTGTGGAGACGGGCATCGGAAGAATCCTTCTGATACAAGGATTCATCCGATGGCCCTGCTATTTCCACCGACAGGCATCGGAAACGTTGCGTGCTCCGGGAAATCAGGCAGCGCTCTGGCAGAGTCGGTGCCTTCCGACGGGCGTCGAAAAATACCACAGGCCGTCTGTGACCCTAAGCGACGGGCTGGCCTTCACAGATGGGCTGGCCGTCTGTGGAGGAAAATATACCTTTTTAACTCAAAAATTCCCTGTTTTCTCCCCCTCTGCCTATGAAGGTGAAAAGACTCATTTCTCGTGGAGCACGGGACTAAAACCTCCAAATCTAAACCATTTATATAGGCTCGGATACTGATTTCATCATAGGGTACTCTCTGATCCGGACCGCTCCGGGACACGGTGCTTACAGCGTGCCTTTATCTATTGTTTACACAACCAATAGTTTAGAGCTGGTTCACTTATGATGCTAATTCCATGGTTCATTACTCATCACATATCAATACACATTCAAATACACTTCCATCAAAAGTACATAATCATGCTCAATTCCAGAAATCACATATTCAGTATCAATAACACAACTAAGCTAAAGTAGTCATCACATACACTTGAGTAAAAATTAACACACATAACAGACATGTATATATCCCAAACCTCAAAATAGGTTGCTGGCCACTCTCTTCTTATCTAGAGCCTCTCCTTTCCCTTTGGCTTGCTCTTGTCCAAATCTTACACAAACAATTAACATAATTCTCTTAGTCCATTACTCATAATCCACATTCAAATCAATCTCAAAAAAAAGGGAGTAGAAGAAGAGATACTCAATAACCAACAATTCACTTACCTTCTTTACTTAATTCTTCTTCAAACTGACCCAATGCAATTTTCTAGATTCAAGCATTAATAAACCAAGCTTAACTAATGAAATGAAGAAGATGCATTTCAGAAATGTAAAGAGAGAGGAATGGCCGGTCACTTTATTCTCAAATCCCATTTTCTACCCTTCATTACACCTATATTTGCATGCAAAAGATTGGCTGGCTCAAGGGGTAATCCACACGTGGATTCCACTTTCAAGCTACTCCAAAATTGCACCTCAATCCATGACATTTATCCATTAAGTCCCTCTCTAACTTTCTATCTTTTAATTTTTAACTTTCTTTCTTTCAATCACATCATTGCACATACAGTTACTCATTTAATCCAATATCATTTGTACCCTAATATGCAATTGACACTACAATCCAACTAGGGTACATTTTGGGGTATTACAACCGGTGACTCTCGTCTGTTCGGGATTCTGGATGATTTTCATCGTGGGCTGAACCCCTTTCCACTGATCCTTGCTGAGACTATCCTAAGTCTTGACTATGTTCGTGCTGAATTTTCTACTTTCTTTTCTAGGAGTCCCTTATTGCTCCAGGTAAGTCATTATTTTAAAGGTAGTGCGTCCCTTATGGATTTTCACAATAGCTTTCTTAGCGGGAAGTGCGTCCTTTTCGAATTTTCACACAACCCTATGCTTACTTTTGCCTGAAGCGAACCCAATTCACTCCAGCGGCTTTTATTACTATTTATTTTTTTTTCTTTTCTTTTTTCTTTTGTTTTTATCTTCCCTTTTAATTCCCTTTTTAGATAAGGCTACAAGAGAAGTTGAAGCTGCTGTCAGAGCCACCTCCCACGGTCATTAGTCAATATTCTCCGAGGCACTTTCTTCCTCGTCTATGACTGTACTCATTTGCGACCCCCGATGAAGGTATTACCAGATTTAGCGAGGTAACAGACGAGGACATTAGCTTCACGAGCACTTGGCTTCCACTATCTGCTGCGATAGTCGATGGCTCATCGGGATGTGTTCCCTTATGCGGACTTCATGAGGCCACCTTTTATATCGCAGCACGATGTTCTCGACAGTTCGGGATGACTCAAGATGTGGTGGGAGTCCCTCTATCTTTTTGAGGCGGAGTTCTATCTGCAGCTTTTGCCTCTCGGTACCATGATCTTTGGCTGAATTACCGGTAAAGACTGTTATTCCCTCTTTTGGGCATCAATCTGTTGTTTTCACTAGCGCATATAAGAGATGGGTGCTTAGCCCCACCGTCTATAACAGGACTCGACGACTTAGACATGCCTAACTATCCACTAGACTGGCTCTTGCAGGTCATGCATAATCCAAATCATGTTCCAAAACATAGCATATAATTATTAATGGATAACATGTTATTTGTCATGACGAAATCATGATATTACACATATAAGTAAAATAATATAGCACACAGCAATGAAAAGCAAACAGAAGACATTTAAAATCCATTTTACAATAACAGAGTACATGAGAGAACAGGGCAGAGTCACTGTTGCGATCGCGACAAAGTCACGCTCGTGACAGAAGGGCCGTGAGAATTGCTCAAGTCGCTCACATCTCGTGAGCATTGCTCACGACTCGTGAGCTTTGCTCACATCGCTCACATCTCGTCAGCATTGCTCACGACTCGTGAGCATTGCCCACAACGCTCCACAGCCTTCATGCGCGAGAGCTGGAAATTCCGTTCTGTCGCGCTCGCGACAGCATCGGGATTTCCATTTCTGAACAAAAACCCAGGAAGCCTAGAAAAATCCAATTCAAAACCATTTTCACCCAAATCAAACTTGAATTCAATCTTACCTCAAATAGGCCTTCCAAACACCATAACCCACATAAAACAACATATTTCCAAAATTAATTCAAAATAAATCATCAATTCACAAATCACTATCTCAATAATTCACAAAACAAGAAAATTTTGCAGCTAAGTTCAATCAACTTCACATTTGATTCAATAATTATGCAACATAACTCATCAAAACTCAAAACCCATATCATATATACCCATATAAGCCTATTTACACATCCTAAATTTCCAGAAATTCATGCATATCTCAAAAGACACATTTGAACATCAATTCAAAGAAAGTTCCCAAACCTGAATCTCCTAAGCTCCAAATTACTTGTTGCCACTAATACCAGCCTTCTCCTTGCCTTTAGGGTCGCGAGGAGGCTCAACTAACCACAACCCACCATAACAAACAAACAACAAAACCCTAGATCAAAACCTTAAACCCAGAAAATGAGAAGAAAAAGATGAACAAGATGAAAATGCATAAAACTCACCAATAAGAATGGTAGGAGCTAATCAATTCCCACCAACTATGACTTGAATCCAAGCTAGGGCACAAAATGGGAAGAGAAGAGGAAGAAGAGAAGAGAGAAACGGGATTGAGGGAGAAAAATTTCTGCTTCCCTTTCTCTTTCCTCTTCTAAATCCCCTCTGTGACGCGCGCCGTGAACCAGCAAGGCCCTCTTTCGGGAATCCGCTTTTAGGATTCGAGGGATTGGTTCGCGTCTTTCCGATCTTAGGTCTTATGAGATATTTTCGGCACCTCCTTTCACAATAGAACATTGAAAAGGATCATCCATCGCCATAACACCTTTAGGCACTTTTGAGGTATTTTGGAGTCGCCACCCAATTTACAAGAAATTGGGAAAATTTAACCTCTTATCGGTCTAAACCAGAGGTGGTGTCCGGAACTTCACACTTATTGGTGCCTTGGTTAATTATAAATGGGTTTTTAAATTATAAAATTTCATTTTTCATCTCACACAATTAATGCAGTTTATTAAAGCGCATATCAATCACATATAAAATGATAAATAAATATAAAAATAAAGATAAAAATAAATTACAATAAAATTAGGGGCGGAATATAACCCCCATTGTAAATGAAATATGAATCATACATAAAACGGGGTATTTATTGATGTTGAGGACATTGGTCCTCTCATGCATAATTAAAAATTCATTTTGAAGTGATAATTTATTTTGGATGGACAATTAGGACATTGGTCCCATTTTATTAGGAAATCCAATTTTATTTATAGAAATATTTTTTTGTGTGATTTTTGATTAAGCGTGCATAAAAATAAATGGTTTAATTAATTATTACATGCCAAATAACTTAATAAAACAAGTAAAGGAAAAGATAACAATTATAATGAAATAACAACTCCTTGGATCTCCTCCTTCATTCGCACGGGTGCTCAACAGGGGAACACAAGTATTTGACACCGACAATAAACACAAATAAACTTAATATTAGTAATCGAAATAAGAAAATCAACTAAAGCAAATAATAATAAATAAAACAAAGCATGCATATTAGGTGATGAATAAGTTTAAATGACATATTTAAATGAATTAACACATTAATAGATCAACATATAAAATATAAAGTATAAATAATAATAATAATAATAATAAAACAGAAATTAAATAATAATAATAATAATAATAATAATAATAATAATGTTAATAAACAGAAATTAAATAAGTATATAATAATAATAATAATAATAATAATAATAATAATAATAATAATAATAATAATAATAATAAATATAAAAACAGAAAATAAATATATATATAATAATAATAATAATAATATAAAAAACAGAAAATAAATAAAATATATATATATATATATAATAATAATAATAATAATAATAATATTATAAAATAAGGAAAAAGGGATTTACCTCGCCGGAGCTTCGCCGGAGGAGAAGTGGTCGACACCACCTATGCCGGAAGGAAGATCGGCGCCTGAGGAACCCGCCGGAGTTGGCCACGCGCCGGGATGTCGTTGGAGTTGGCCGGAAATCGCGTCGGAGCGTTACGGGCTTCTCCTCGCCGATCTCCTCCACGCGCCGTCTGCCGGAGTCCGATGGAGGAACGGTTGCCTTCGTCTGAAGCGTCTGGATGTGGGGAGTTCGCCGGTGTGGCGCGTGCGGCGAGAGGCGGCCGCGGCTGGCCGGCGGAGGCAACGCCTCCTCCTTCCCTTTTCTTCTTTTCCTTTTCTCTCTCCGGCGTCGTTTCCTGCGTTTGGTTTGGCCTGGGTCTGCTGCTCTTTTGCTCTTTCCTTGTTGCCCTCTCTCTTTGGCTCTCTCTCTTTTCTTTCTATTTTCTTTTGCTTGCTCTCTCTTTTGCTTGCTATTTTTCTTTTCTCACTTGCTTACTCTCAGTTCTCTCTTGCTCTCTCCATTACTCTCACTTTCTTTTTCTTTTTCTATTTCCTTATTCTCTTTGGCCGGCTCCTCTTGCTCTCTGTTTCTTTCTATTTTCTTTTCTTTTTTTTGTTCCAGCCGAATGAGAGAGCTCCCCTATTTTTTGCTTATCTTGTTCTTTTTATACCCTCAAATTAGGATTAAGGGTTATAATGGTCATTTCCTCCACTCAATTATTTCCCTCATTTTATTAATTAATCTCACTTAATTCAAATTAACACACACATTAATTAATTAAACATACATATTAATTAAACTCTCTATTAATTAAACATTACACTAATTAATCCATTTAAATTATCATACATATATTTATTTTATCTAATTAATTACACACTTTAACTTTAATTTTACATGCATTTTAATTAACACGATAATATTAACCACTTAATTAACTAACAACATCAACTAATTAATTACCTAATTTCACACACACATATTTATATTTATATTTTTTTATTTTTTATTTTATTTTTTATTTATATATTTTTTTATTTTTTCGGAGGGAATAATCAAGGATCAAAAATCACCATTTTCATTTTATGCCGGGGTTCAGGACCCGGTGTCTACAGTTGCCCCCAATTTTGGAGAAGCTAGTGCCTAGACACCTAGGTGAGCCAAAATTAAGATAAGACAGGCCAAAACTCAGAGAAGGAAAAAAAGGAGTTACAGAGATGCATACCTGAGGAGGCGACGTTCTGAAGGCATTTAACCTGTGCGGTGTCTAGCCTTGGTTGTATTGGCATCTAACCTGTGCGGTGTCTAGCCTTAGTATTCGTTGAAGCATCTAACCTGTGCGGTGTCTAGCTCCAGCCGTGTCGGCATCTAACCTGTGCGGTGTCTAGCCTTGTATTCGTTGAAGCATCTAACCTGTGCGGTGTCTAGCTCCAGCCGTGTCGGCATCTAACCTGTGCGGTGTCTAGCCTTGTATTCGTTGAAGCATCTAACCTGTGCGGTGTCTAGCTCCAGCCGTGTCGGCATCTAACCTGTGCGGTGTCTAGCCTTGTATTCGTTGAAGCATCTAACCTGTGCGGTGTCTAGCTCCAGCCGTGTCGGCATCTAACCTGTGCGGTGTCTGGCCTTGTATTCGTTGAAGCGTCTAACCTGTGCGGTGTCTAGCTCCAGCCGTGTCGGCATCTAACCTGTGCGGTGTCTAGCCTTGTATTCATTGAAGCATCTAACCTGTGCGGTGTCTAGCTCCAGCCGTGTCGGCATCTAACCTGTGCGGTGTCTAGCCTTGTATTCGTTTGGAGATCTAATTGCCCCCTGAGAGGTCTTGGGTTAATTGAGAATTGCCTCTTGCGAGGATTTAGAGATTTGCCTCTTGAGAGGGCTTTGATTAATGCTTGGATTGATTATTGAACTGATGTTTGGATTGATGTTGTTTTGGTGGTTTGTTTGGATTGATATTTGTGCTGATGTTGTCACTTGCCCCTTCGCTGGCGTTGGCATTTGATTCTTTCTTTCTGCAAGACTTAGAAAGCAAAATATGCAAGAAAAAGTGGTGAGCATGCACGTGAGATGCATATGTATGCAAGAATGCGGGATGAGAATTCATCTATGTGGATTTGGAGATGACGGCCGGTTTGGCCGTAGTCTTCGGTAGGATCGACGCCCTCTGGAATTGCTTTTGAATTTCATGCTTTTGGGGATTGTGAGGTTCTCTTTTGATACCTGTAGCCCTCTTTGAAGATAGTGCGTCCCTCGTGGATTTTCACACTAGCTTTTCTAAGCGGGAGATGCGTCCTTGTCGGATTTTCACATAACCCTGTGCCTTATTTTTTTTTTTTTGCCTGGAATGGACCCAACCCAATCCAGCGGCTTTTATTTATGTTATTTTTTGTAGGACAGACTGCCTGTTGCCAGGTTTTCACCCTGCCCTTTGGCCTAACTTTTGCTTAGAGCGCCAGTCACGGTTTTCATCTCTAACGGCCTCTTTTTTTTTTTTTTTTTTTTTTTTTTGCGAGAGAAGTTGAAGTCGTTGCAAAAGGTTTTTCGGATATGATTGGCATGTGCTTATGTCTCAGATATTGGTTGTATGAGCTTGGTTCTTTATCGAGAAGGTGCTGTAGGATTGTCTTCACAGTGGGTAGCAAGATGAGTTGTCTGAAGTGTCTGAGTGGCGAGAGTGGCAGAAGGTAGATAGTAATAGTGTGCTGGTTTCATGCTGGACCCAGACGACTTTGGGCATGCAAGATGAATTGCTCTGGTTACATCAATACATCTTTGCGTAAATGCATATATTTCAATCTGATTTCATAACACATGATCACCATTTGGCATTAACTCGAAAAAATATGAGACACCATCTAATCTCGGGATAGATCTTGAGAGCATCAAACTCCTGTTATCCATCAGCCCTCGCGGGTTTTCTTGATCGAATATTTTCTCTCTTTTTTTTTATTCTTTATTTAGCCTTTGCCATGGATCCTCCTTCAGTTCGTCAGTGTAGATTGAATTTGCTTTCATCTTCATTAGCCGGGGAGGCTGCTCCTTCTGGCGATGGTTCTTTTAGCATCAAAGTTTCGTTCTTAGGCCTTGTGCAGACTGGCTGAGATATTGAGTTTCTTGGCTTCAATCTGCATCTTCCATTTGTTGGTTTTTAATTCCTGAGGTAACCGTTGATGGCTGGGATGGAGTTGTGGGATGAAACTATGGTTTAGGACAGGACTATAGTTCCTCCTTTTTTTTTTTAATTTTGTTCTTTGCTTTTTTTTTTTTTTTTTTTTAGAGGTAATGAACTGTCCTCCTGAGTTCGGTTACATGGGTGTTTTTGGTCTCATATGATTAGAGGTTGGTCTTGATTGGTTATGAGGTCGCATCTCAAATGGTTGGGGTGAAAGGGATTTTAAGGCTTGGTTATATTTCTTGTGAAAGGTTCAGGGTTTCATTCGTCTAGTTCCCGATGTAGCACTTGGAGCTTGATTTGCTCTGTTGCACTATATTTACCTTGAATGTTGAGGGGGAAAAGGAATGGCCTTTGAAACTCCTCTT
The DNA here is from genome assembly GCA_947683425.1 of Excoecaria cochinchinensis. Lineage (NCBI taxonomy): Eukaryota > Viridiplantae > Streptophyta > Magnoliopsida > Malpighiales > Euphorbiaceae > Excoecaria > Excoecaria cochinchinensis. The sequence continues at coordinate 233,961 of CANTUQ010000212.1, forward strand.
GTCATCACATCGATATATTGAAGCAGCATTGATCCAATAATGTCCTTGTCAATTATCAGCACGGCATTGCATGTCCAAGCAAAGGCTCTTTCAAATTTTTTTTTTATCTCTCTCAAAAATTACCCTCTCCTCAAGAGTTATATCAGATGCTATCAAGATTTTGTTTGGATTCCCCAAAGTTCCGAGACTAGATGGAGTCGTATTAATTGGGTTAATGTCAAAATGAATGGATGCATCGTGATCATAAGGAATGAAATCATAGAAATATCATACAAATAAGCTGAAATTGTGCAATTTATTGAAAATAACCAAATTGTCATGAGTAGTTCTTGAAATGAAAAGAAATAAGGCATTTAAAAAAAACATAATCTTCTTCCCCATTCTCCCGACAAGTGTCAGCGACTTATTCATATCCACGTAGCTCCTGCAAGATATGCCATTCTAGTGGACCGGATCCGATCACATACTTGGTGGAGGGACTGCATTGTAGGCTGGCTTGTCCTTCTTCTCGCTCTTCTCAGGGTCCGAGATCTGTTTAGTATCAATAAGATCTTGGATCTTATTCCTTAAAGTTCGGCAGTAATCAGTCGAGTGCCCAGTGTGTTGATGGTAGGCGCAGTACTGATCATCTCTATGCCCTGGCTGTCCTTGATTCATGGCTGGTCTGGGTGTTAGTGGTTGTAGCTTGTCCAATTTCATCAATCTCTCTAGTACCCAGGATAAAGAGCGGCCTAAATTGGAGTAGTGCCTCTGGCCTTGCCCAACTCCAGTTGCTGCAACTTCTACTAACTTGCCATTTCTGTCGTTACTGCTCCCGGCACCATTTGATCTGTACCCTGATTGGTTCCCAAAGTTCCTCCCCGCAAAGTTATTTTGGCTTGCTTTCTTTACCAGGTAAGCAGCCTCAGCCTCTACAGCAATATCCTTAAGCGATTCCCAGTCTTTGAGCCCCTTAAAACTAAGCAAATCTTTTAGGTAAGGGCAGGAGTTCCTGATAAATAGCCTAATCTGGTCAGTAGTGTCAGGCTTTCGCTTCATCTCCATGACCCTATTCCTCCATCTGGTGAGGTATTCGTGAAATGACTCATTACTCCTCTGTTGTAAAAGCTCAAGGTCCTTTAGGGTGACCTCCATCTTAGTGCTGCAGTCGTATTGCTTCATGAATTCATCAGTCAGAAGGTCCCAGTCCTCTTTGGATCTCCTATCCAGCCCATGGTACCAGTCTACTGCCGGACCTACCAGACTAAGGCAAAAATATTCTACCTTTTGCTTTTTACTCAACCCGGTACCCTTCATTACCAAGGTGTACTGCTTGATGTGTGCAGATGGGTCAGAAGTACCATCAAATTTCGGCAGCTCAGGCATCTTGAACCTTTGGGGTAGCAGCTCTTCATCCCCTAGATCTCTGTCCTCAGGGTTGATCCATTTTCCAGCTGATAACATGCGAGTGATAGCTTCAATCTGCTGTCTCATCCCCCTCAGAGTCTCATCCTCTAACCTGGGTGCTCTCCCCCTCATGGCTTGTTGGACCATTAGCTCTTCATCTTCCTCCTTTATCACAAAGTCATCATTAGGATTGGGGATCCTTTCCCCTCTTGGCTCGATGGGTGCAGCAGCTCTGTGCTCATTGACAGGTTGATGGGCAGCAGCTCCAACGAGAGGAGCCTCTCCACCAGCAGGTGGTTCGGCTTGCTCCCGAGGAGGGACCACCGGCGCTTGTGGAGCAACAGGCGGCTGTGGAGCAATAGGTGCTTGTGGAACAGGAGGGTGAGCAATTCTTTCGGCCATAGCTCCCATCATTTCTAACATTCTTCGCTCAAAGTCTTCTAACCTCTTAGCAAGGTCTTGAGTGGTCAAAGTTCCAGTCTCATCTGCCATGGAGGATGATTCACTTGTTGTTGAGAGTGACTCAGAATCCCAATTAAGCACTAATTCTAGCGATCCAAAGGGCGAGTCCGTACTCACTAGCCGACCGTCAAGACCTCTAATCCACTTAGATGAATCTATGATGGCTGAAAAATTTAAATTGTTAAATGATGCATGAATGATATATATACAATGCATGATTGTGAATTATGTAGGTGGTCCTGGATGAGTGAAAGATCAAAAAATTACAGTGATATAATGAGATGCATGAAAAGAATATACGTAAAATGATATGCAGACAAAAGGATATACACACACAAAATGAAATGCATTTTTTATTTTTTCATTTTTTATTTTTTAATAATTTTTTTTTCATTTTTAATTTTATCATAAAAATATGCATGAATGATGTATACAATGACTGGTCGTGTGTTATGCAACATAGACAAACACATGCAAGCAAGTAGATCCTTCCAACCTTATTACTCCCGCACACGAGGTCAAATAGTCTCTTCCTAGGTGGGCTTGGCCCATGGGTCAACGGGGAACCCAATGGGCGCGTATGGTGCGCGGTGAAAAACCGGCAGCATAACACTTCTTAATTTAAAGCACATGCGCATGAATTTTGGCCATTATATATTTAAATAATTCAACTAAATTAAAATGGGCCCATCAGAGCATGAAAGCCTTTGATAAAAACCATTTAATTTGATTGATCTTATTTAATATACGATGGCCCACATAGCAAGCATAGTATTATGGTACATGTAACCTAGGGGAAGTATCTATTGCCATTACATGAGCTTTGGTCAGGGTGATGTTACTTTAAGGCTACCCAAGCATGGTCCCTGCACGACGGGTCTATCTCATCACGAGCATAACGACCGATCGGGTCACCATTTGATATACCATTGAGGTACGAGACTTGGGCTGGTGATTATCCTTAACACTTCCCCAAATTGAGTGAAAATGGGGTCGTGCTTCAGGAACGCACCGAGGCTAATAGAGGGACCAAACTAGCATATTCTAAGGCTCTAGCATGGATGCAAAGCAATTCAGATGAGAGATGAAATTTTAGTTTTAAAAACCCAATTATACATTTTAACCAAGACATTTTCAGAGCAAAGTTACAAATAATCCCCAGCGGAGTCGCCACTGTGACGCGCGCCGTGAACCAGCAAGGCCCTCTTTCGGGAATCCGCTTTTAGGATTCGAGGGATTGGTTCGCGTCTTTCCGATCTTAGGTGTTATGAGATATTTTCGGCACCTCCTTTCACAATAGAACATTGAAAAGGATCATCCATCGCCATAACACCTTTAGGCACTTTTGAGGTATTTTGGAGTCGCCACCCAATTTACAAGAAATTGGGAAAATTTAACCTCTTATCGGTCTAAACCAGAGATGGTGTCCGGAACTTCACACTTATTGGTGCCTTGGTTAATTATAAATGGGTTTTTAAATTATAAAAGTTCATTTTTCATCTCACACAATTAATGCAGTTTATTAAAGCGCATATCAATCACATATAAAATGATAAATAAATATAAAAATAAAGATAAAAATAAATTACAATAAAATTAGGGGCGGAATATAACCCCCATTGTAAATGAAATATGAATCATACATAAAACGGGGTATTTATTGATGTTGAGGACATTGGTCCTCTCATGCATAATTAAAAATTCATTTTGAAGTGATAATTTATTTTGGATGGACAATTAGGACATTGGTCCCATTTTATTAGGAAATCCAATTTTATTTATAGAAATATTTTTTTGTGTGATTTTTGATTAAGCGTGCATAAAAATAAATGGTTTAATTAATTATTACATGCCAAATAACTTAATAAAACAAGTAAAGGAAAAGATAACAATTATAATGAAATAACAACTCCTTGGATCTCCTCCTTCATTCGCACGGGTGCTCAACAGGGGAACACAAGTATTTGACACCGACAATAAACACAAATAAACTTAATATTAGTAATCGAAATAAGAAAATCAACTAAAGCAAATAATAATAAATAAAACAAAGCATGCATATTAGGTGATGAATAAGTTTAAATGACATATTTAAATGAATTAACACATTAATAGATCAACATATAAAATATAAAGTATAAATAATAATAATAATAATAATAAAACAGAAATTAAATAATAATAATAATAATAATAATAATAATAATAATAATAATAATAATAATAATAATAATAATAATAATGTTAATAAACAAAAATTAAATAAGTATATAATAATAATAATAATAATAATAATAATAATAATAAATATAAAAACAGAAAATAAATATATATATATAATAATAATAATAATATAAAAAACAGAAAATAAATAAAATATAATAATAATAATAATAATAATAATAATAATAATAATAATAATAATAATAATATAAAATAAGGAAAAAGGGATTTACCTCGCCGGAGCTTCGCCGGAGGAGAAGTGGTCGACACCACCTATGCCGGAAGGAAGATCGGCGCTCGAGGAACCCGCCGGAGTTGGCCACGCGCCGGGATGTCGTTGGAGTTGGCCGGAAATCGCGTCGGAGCGTTACGGGCTTCTCCTCGCCGATCTCCTCCACGCGCCGTCTGCCGGAGTCCGATGGAGGAACGGTTGCCTTCGTCTGAAGCGTCTGGATGTGGGGAGTTCGCCGGTGTGGCGCGTGCGGCGAGAGGCGGCCGCGGCTGGCCGGCGGAGGCAACGCCTCCTCCTTCCCTTTTCTTCTTTTCCTTTTCTCTCTCCGGCGTCGTTTCCTGCGTTTGGTTTGGCCTGGGTCTGCTGCTCTTTTGCTCTTTCCTTGTTGCCCTCTCTCTTTGGCTCTCTCTCTTTTCTTTCTATTTTCTTTTGCTTGCTCTCTCTTTTGCTTGCTATTTTTCTTTTCTCACTTGCTTACTCTCAGTTCTCTCTTGCTCTCTCCATTACTCTCACTTTCTTTTTCTTTTTCTATTTCCTTATTCTCTTTGGCCGGCTCCTCTTGCTCTCTGTTTCTTTCTATTTTCTTTTCTTTTTTTTGTTCCAGCCGAATGAGAGAGCTCCCCTATTTTTTGCTTATCTTGTTCTTTTTATACCCTCAAATTAGGGTTAAGGGTTATAATGGTCATTTCCTCCACTCAATTATTTCCCTCATTTTATTAATTAATCTCACTTAATTCAAATTAACACACACATTAATTAATTAAACATACATATTAATTAAACTCTCTATTAATTAAACATTACACTAATTAATCCATTTAAATTATCATACATATATTTATTTTATCTAATTAATTACACACTTTAACTTTAATTTTACATGCATTTTAATTAACACGATAATATTAACCACTTAATTAACTAACAACATCAACTAATTAATTACCTAATTTCACACACACATATTTATATTTATATTTTTTTTTTTATTTTTTATTTTATTTTTTATTTATATATTTTTTTATTTTTTCGGAGGGAATAATCAAGGATCAAAAATCACCATTTTCATTTTATGCCGGGGTTCAGGACCCGGTGTCTACACCCTCTCTCTTAACCCTAGCCATGTGTCCTCTTCCAAGTGGTGGATCTTGATCACTCACACCCAACAAGAATGCACTACACACACATAATGAAATCCCAACTTATAATACCCTACAAATGTGTGAACACCCACACACTAGCACAACCCAACAAACACATCCTACTATGGTATGCTCAAGCACACACAATCACAACCTAGGTAACTCACACCCTAATACCATGTCTAGGGGGCAAATGGGGTGTGACAACTCTCCCCTACTAATAAGAATTTCGTCCTTGAAATTCTCTCCTGAACTAAACAAATGCGGATATTGAGCTCTCATGGTCGCCTCTGGTTCCCAAGTAGCTTCTTCGACTCCGTGGCAATTCCATAATACTTTGACCGAAGGGACTTGCTTACTCCTCAACTGTCTCACTTCCCGAGCTAGGATGGCTTTCAATTCCTCATCATAAGAAAAGTCTGGCTTCAATTGCACATCCCGAACCGACAATACATATGAAGGATCCGATCTATACTGACATAGCATCGAAACATGGAAAACATCGTGTAACTTTGCCAACTTTATCGGTAAAGCCAACCAATAGGCTACCGGACCAACCTTAGCTAACACTTCATACGGTCCAATAAATCGAGGACTAAGCTTACCACCTTTCTTTCAAAATCTCAGTACTTTTCTCTAAGGAGAAACCTTAAGGAAAACTTTGTCCCCTACCTTAAATTGAACATCTTTTCTCTTCAAGTTAGGATAAGACTTCTGCCGATCCTTAGCCACCTCTAAATTTCGCTGCACAACTCTGATCTTCTCCTCTGTATCCATAACTAACTCTAGTCCAATAATCGCACGCTCTGACAACTCAGTCAAACAAACTGGAGTCCTACACTGTCGACCATATAAAGCCTCATACGGTGACATACCAATGCTCGACTGATAACTATTGTTGTAGGCAAACTCCATAAGCTGCACATATCTGTCCCAACTACCCGAAAAATCCAATGCACAAGCCCGCCACATATGCTCCAGAATCTGAATGACCCGCTCTGACTGACCATCCGTCTAAGGATGAAATGCCGTACTAAAATTCAACTTGGTACCCAAAGCTCTCTGCAATTCCTTTCAAAACTTCGAAGTAAACCTTGGGTCCCGATCTGACACTATGGACAACGACACTCCATGCAGTCTGACCACCTCATTTACATAGATACTGGCTAACTTATCCATCGAATAATCCACTCTAACTGGCAGGAAATGAGCTAACTTCGTGAGCCGATCCACAATCACCCAAACTGAGTCATGCTTCTTCTGAGTCAAAGGCAAACTAGATACAAAGTCCATGGCGATATCATCCCACTTCCACTCGGGAACAAATAAAGGTGTGAGCAATCCCGAAGGACCTTGATGCTCAGCCTTTACCTGCTGACATGTCAAGCACTTAGACACAAAATCCACAATATCCCTCTTCATACCAGACCACCAGTAAAACTATTTCATGTCTCGGTACATCTTCTCACTACAGGGATGCATAGTGAAAATTGTAGTATGTGCCTCTCTTAAAAGCTATTTCCTTAACTCCTCATTCTCAGGCACACACAAGCAATTTCTATACCTAACCACCCCATCCAGAACTGAGAACTCTGACTGCATACCAGATCGAACCTCTTGCAAAACCCACTGCAACCTCTCATCATCTTTCTGTGCATCCACAATCTTCTGTTTCAAGGTATACTTCACTCTCAACTGAGCAACCAAAGCCCCATCCGAATCAAAGCTCCACCTAAACCGCCTTAAGAACATAGCAGAAATTGACTTCCGACTCAAAGCATCCGCGACCACATTGGCCTTACTCGGGTGGTAATCCAATATGTAGTCATAGTCCTTGAACAACTCTAGCCAACGGCGCTACCTCATGTTCAACTCCTTCTACGTGAGAAGATATTTCAAGCTCTTATGGTCCGTAAAGATCCTACACTTCTCCCCATACAGATAGTGAGGCCAAATCTTCAAAGAAAAGATCACAATCGGCAACTCTAAATCGTGCGTCGGATAATTCCTGTCATGCGTCTTTAACTGACGGGAAGCATAAGCCACAACCTTCCCCTTTGCATCAACACACAACCAAGACCGACACCGGAAGCATCGCTGTACATCACAAACTCTTTACTCAATATGGGTTGAGTAAGTACAGGAGCTTCCACTAGTAACTTCTTCAACTACTCAAAACAAGTCTGACACTTATTCGACCACTCAAATCTGACCCCTTTCCTTAACAACCTCGTCATCAGAGCAACAATAACTGAGAAACCCTTCACAAACCGACGATAGTAACCCGCCAAACTAAGAAAACTTCTCACTTCTTGAACATTTCTAGGCGTTTTCCAATCAACAATCGCCTCAATCTTAGACGGATCCACTTGAATACCCTTAGCCGAAATAATATGACCCAAGAATGACACTTCCCAGAGCCAAAAATCACACTTACTGAGCTTGGTAAACAACCGATGCTCTCTTAGAACTTGCAAAACCAACCAAAGATGCTCCTCAAGCTCACTCTCATCCTTGGAATAAACCAAGATATTATCTATTAATACTACTACAAATCGATCAAGATATGGCCTGAACACTAGGTTCATTGAATCCATAAATGCCGCAGGTGCATTGGTCAAACCAATTGGCATCATTAAAAACTCATAGTGGCCATACGTAGTCCGAAATGCAGTCTTAACCACATCCGCATCCTGAACTCGCAGCTGATAATACCCGTACCGAAGATCAATCTTTAAAAAGACACCCGCACCTCTAAGCTGATCAAATAAATCCTCGACTCTAGGCAACGGATACTTGTTCTTCACTGTAACCTTGTTGATTTGCCTATAGTCGATACACATTCTCATAGAACCATCCTTTTTCTTAACAAATAGGACTGGAGCGCCCCATGGAGATATGCTGGGCCGAATGAATCCCTTATCCAATAGCTCTTGTAGCTAAGTTTTGAGTTCCCTCAACTCTACAGGAGCCATCCGATAAGGTGCTTTCGATATGGGAGTAGTATCCGGCACTATCTCTATGGATAACTCCATCTCCCTCTCTGGAGGCAAAACAGGCAACTCGCTCAGGAACACATCACCAAACTCTCGGACAACCAAGATATCCTCAATCCAAACTTGATCCTGCTTAGAATCCAGCACCACTGCAAGAAAAGCCTCACAACCCTTCCTAATGAATCTCTTAGCTTGCATTACGAAAATCACATTGCTCAAAGAACTAGCACCCAAACCTTTAACAAACACAGACGACCGATCTCTATCCCGAAGCACAACCGTCTTCCTATGGCAATCAACCACTGCCCGATGCTTACCCAATCAGTCCATACCCAAAATCAAATCAAACTCTCTGAAAGGCAACTAAATCAAATATGCTGGAAACTCAACTCCCTCAACAAATAGGGGACAATTCCTAAACATTCTACTCACATTGACACTATGCCCTAAGGGACTGGTCACACAGATCTCATAAGCTAACCGGTCTACATCATGCAACTTATCACTTAACTTATCGGTGCACAAATATGAGTATGTGGAACCAGGGTCAATTAGAGCATATAATTCAATGTCATGGAGTAGAAACTTACCGGCAATCACATCTGGAGCATCTTGCTCCTCCCGAGCTCTCACTATATAAGCTCTAGTTGGGACTGGCAAAGGACGCTCAGCTGACTCTGATGCAGCGCTCTCTCTAGGTCGACCGCCTCGGCCTTTACCTCGGCCTCTACCCCGTGTAGCTTGAGAAGCATTCGAACCCACTCTACTGGCCTCTTTCTGATCACCTAAAGCCTCATACGATCTCGGACGGTTTGCCAAAAAGTGCTTAGTGCTCCCACATCTGAAACACCCACAAGTGAGCCACCTGCACTGACCCCAGTGGCGCTTGTTACAATGAGAACATTCCGGTAACATCTCAGTCCTTCCACCCGAATTACCTCTACCAAAACCAAACACCACAGCTGAACCCTGTCTTCTAACTCTCATAGCCGGGCCTGAAGATGATTCATCCTGCGGGTTCCTTGACCTCTACCACGAGAAGGATTCCTCCTCTAAGCTCTCCCTCTCAAAATAGATTCTGACCTCTCAGCCCTAACAGCAGCTTGCACAATCTGGTAATACCCCACTCATGGAGTACTCATCAAAGAGATCAACATTGCCCGTAGCGACTCATTTAAACCGGCCTCGAAATGTCTACACCTGAACTCATCTATCATAATACCTTCCGGTGCATACTTAGCCAACCGGTTAAACTCCTTCTCAAACTCAGACACAAACATCACCCACTGTTTCAAACTTAAGAACTAAACCCACCTAGCGTCCTTGTATGTCTGGGTCACATACTTGTTTGTGAACTCTCTTTCAAAAAACTCCCAAGTAATCGGGTCAGGCAACTGAGGATGTCTACAAACTAACTCCCACTATTGATATGCAGACACTTGCAGCAAAGCCACTGCATGCTCCACTTTCTGATCAGGAGGACACAAGTCTTCTCTCAAAGCATGCTTTACCTTATCAATCCATTTCTCAGCGACTTCCGACTCATCCAAACCTGTTCCATAAAAGTCTTCTGCACCAGCTCTTCTCATACTCTCAGTCGGGGCCTTAGGGGCAGTCACTCTCTCCAAGACTCGAGCCATGTCTTGAGATAGCTTAAGCATTGCCTCGAAAGGCATGGCTGCGGCCTCGGGCTATACCCTAACAGGTTGAGCCGACATAGAAATGAAGGATCAACAGCTTGAGGATTCATACTTTCAGCTACCCCTCAAGTGACCCTCGAACAGAATCGGAATCCATCTAAAATAAACAAGAAGAAAATCGCATCAGCCAACATAGTCCTAGATATATACTCATCTATGCACATCATAACAACAATAACAACACCAAGAAAAGCATAAACCTGGGCTCTGATACTAAAAACTGTAACACCCCTTACCCATACGTAGGCGAACCCATCCGTATCGGAGTGGAAAGCCGTACGAGCAGGGGTATCACCAAACAGGACGATATAATATCATACATTCAAACATAATAAATATACGGAATTACAGCGGAAATTAAAACTTTTGAAAGCAAAACTGATCATGCATTAATATAACAAATCATTACAATAAAGTTCTGATCAATTGCTAATAGAAAATAATTACATATCCAAAATATTCATAGCGGAAGCTTGATAAAAACTAATACATGTGAGTTCTATTACAAAAAGGAATCATCATAACTACTACAAAAATAAGCCCTACACTAATCCCTTTTGTGTTGGCTTGACTGGTGGCAACTCTCCTAAATAACAGCACCTTCCGCACCTTCACGGATAAAACACCGTGCTAAGCGATAAACGCTTAGTGGGGAAACACAACAGTAAAGTGGACGGCCATTCACAATGGTCATCAAAGCATAACACATACGATATGGCACATGCAGATAATCATACATAATATAACACACTTAGATCACAAATGGATATACAACATATATCGTGTCACATTTATAATTTTCAGAAGCTTATGATTACGTTCAGATAACAGTTGATTCATATACTCATCATTATGCTCATTCGAATATCATATTCTTTTAGCATGCCAAAGCAAACCAAAACAAATACCTGTTGACTCAAAAATAGTGGATAACGAGAGAACGCACAACGTACCATACGGGTACAACTTGAATGCATAACGTACCTGTGACGCGCCCGAACCCCGCTCGCGATCCGGATGGCCCTCGGAAATCCGCTTTTAGGACCCGAGACCGGATGGAGGTTCATTAAAACTCGTGAAAGCTGATCGCTTCGCAATGGACAAAAATATATCCAAACCCATTGTTGGCAATCAACTTACGAGAGCGTCTATTGGGTTATCATAAGGCAGGATCACGGAGTCGCCACCCGATAGAACATCGGGAAATAAATCTAACCTTATGAGGCCAAAACCAGAGAGAGTTCGGGACCTCACTCTTATTCATACCTTTGGTTAATATTATGTAAAAGGGTTTTTGGGATCAATTATTTTATCTCTCTTCTCACACGAGTTATGCCATAAATTAAAGCGCATTCAAACAAGTAAAAAATAATAAAATAACAAATAAAGCGATAAATAAAATATATTTACAGTTATCCAGAAATAAGTATGAAATCATAAAAGGAAGATATAATAATAAGAATACATACATAAATCGGGCTATCCTTTTAGGTGGGAACATTGGTTCCCAATTACTTTTTATGAAAAGTATAAAATTCTTGAATCAATTTAAATCTTTTGGTTTTGGAATGAAAACGTGGACATTGGTCCAGTTTTATTGACAAATTTCATTTTGTAGAAAACATTTGTGTGGTGATTCTTTTTAATGCGGTCAAAAAATCATTTGTTATTACAGACCACAAGCGAATAAAATAAAATAAAATAATAATTACATATTTCATAATAATAAATAAATCCTAATCTACTCACCTCGACCGTGCTCCGCCTAACTCCGTGAGCGAGTCACATGCCACTCGCATCGCGGTAAAGACAGAAAACAATATTGGTTAATAATGAATAAATAATTGAACGAATAAATAAACAAATAAATAATTAATTGAATCAAACAAATTGAGAGGATTAATCAATGTAAAACACAATGGCAATTATAATAATCAAATGCAATAAAAATGATGATGCTAATAATAATACCATAAAATGATAATAATGATAATAATAAATAATAAATAAACATAAAATGACAATAATAGATAGGTAAAATAATAATAATAATATAAAATAAATAATGATATTAATAGCAATGATATAATATAATAATAATAATAATAATGCTGTAAAATAATATAATAATAATGACCATGACAATATTAATTAAAGCAATAAAATAATAACATCAACAATAATAAACATAGTAATAATATTAACACAATCCTAATAATAATAATAATGACATTAAAATAATAATAACTAACCACAATAATAATAATAATAATAATAATAATAATAATAACAATAATAACAACAATATGACATCAACAAACATAAAATAAACATATAATACTAATAATGGTAAAAACAGAATAATAATAATAATAATAAACATATAATAATAATAATAATAATAATAATAAAAATAATAAAAATAAACAGAATGTTAAATAATTACAAATAATAATAATAATAATAATAATAATAATAATAATAACAACGGAATATTAATAATAATGAATAAGTAATAATAATAATAATAATAATAATAATAATAATAATAATAATAATAATAAAATAATAATAGTAATAAGATGAACACAGAATAATAATTAATAATAAATAAGTATAATAATATTAATAATAATATACATAAAATGCATAAATATATAATAATAACAAATAATAATGATAATAATAATAATAATAACAACAAATATAAAAACAGAAAATAAATAAATAATAATAATAATAATAATAATAATAATAATACAGAAGTTAATAATAATAATAATAACAGAAATTAATTAAATATATAATAATAATAATAATAATAATAATAATGACAGAAATTAATTAAATATATAATAATAATAATAATAATAATAATAATAATAATAGGGACTTACCTCGCCGGAGCCGCCGTCGGAGGGGGTGGTCGACAACACCAACGCCGTCTGATGGATCGTCGCCCGGGGAAGACGGCGGACTGGTCCACGCGCCGGAAGGGGGTTCGGCGGAGCCGGAAATCGCCAAAAACCGTGAATGATGCCTCGCCGGAGATCGTCTACACGCGCCGCCTACCTGGGTCCGTTGGAGGATCTGCCGGTGCCGTCGGAAGCGTCTGGGGGTGGTGATGCCGGCGGTTGGGTGCGTGTCGTCGCCGGTGACGGCGGTTGGGCGGCGGAGCCTCCGCCTCTCTCCCCTCTTTTTCCTTCTTTTTCTTTCTTTCTCCCTGGTCCGGCGGTCTGGTTTGGTTTCTTGGTCTCCGTTGGCCACTCATTTATTTCTTTTCCTTATTTCCTTTGATTTGGTTCTTTGATATTTTTCTTACCCTCTTCTTGCTCTCTATTGTTCTCTATTTCCTTTCTATTTTCTTTCTATTTGGCCCTCAGCTCCTGTGTCTTCTCTTCTTGCTCTCTCTGTATTCTCTTTTCTTTGTTTTCTTTTTTCTTTTGTTTCATTTGTGTTCCAGCCGACCCCCTGCTCTCTCTCGTTCTCTATTTTTTTCTTTCAATTTTTTTTGTCCAGCCGAGAGAGCCCCCCTTTATTCTTTGCTCATTCTTTTCTTTTTATACACCCTCAAATTAGGGTTAAGGGTACAATGGTCATTTCCTCACTCAATTATTTCCCTCCTTTTCCTTTAATTAATACACACACAATTTAATTAAATTAACACACCTATATACATGTTAATTAAACAATTACATAATATAATTAAACATTACATTAATTAATCACATCTTAATACAATTAATCTATATATATATTATATATATAATTTATCTAATTAATTAAACATTACACTTTAATTTTACATGCATTTTAATTAACACAATAATATTAACCACTTAATTAACTGACTACATCAACTAATTAATTACCTAATTTCACACACACATATTTATATATATATATATTTTTTTATTTTTTATTTTTTATATTTTTTATTTATATATTTTTTTATTTTTTTTCTGAGGGAATAATCAAAGATCAAAAATCACCATTTTCATTTTATGCCGGGGTTCGGGACCCGGTGTCTACAGTTGCCCCCAATTTTGGAGAAGCTAGTGCATAGACACCTAGGTGAGCCAAAATTCAAGGAGGAAGAGAGAAGGGATTACATACCTGTGGCGGAGACCCTACCTTCTTGCCGGGAGTTGGATAAAGAGATGCCTCCTCAGAGGGCTTCGAGATTTGCCTCCTCAAAGGATTTAGAGATTTTGCCTCCTCAGAGGATTTTGAGAATTTTGCCTCCTCAGAGGACTTCAAGATTTTGCCTCCTCAGAGGACTTTGAAAATTTGGAGAATTTGCCTCCTCAGAGGGCTTTGATGATGTGGTGAATGCGCCGAGTCTGCTCCAGACTTACAAAGCGCGAACTACACTGAATCGCTACCAAGATTCGAAGTGTTTGCACTGAATCGCTACCAAGATTCAAAGTGCGAGGGTTGCTCTCTTGAGCTGCACCGAGTCTGCTCCAGACTTACAAAGCGCGAACTACACTGAATCGCTACCAAGATTCGAAGTGTTTGCACTGAATCGCTACCAAGAAGCGCGAACTACACTGAATCGCTACCAAGATTCGAAGTGTTTGCACTGAATCGCTACCAAGATTCAAAGTGCGAGGGTTGCTCTCTTGAGCTGCACCGAGTCTGCTCCAGACTTACAAAGCGCGAACTACACTGAATCGCTACCAAGATTCGAAGTGTTTGCACTGAATCGCTACCAAGATTCAAAGTGCGAGGGTTGCTCTCTTGAGCTGCACCAAGTCTGCTCCAGACTTACAAAGCGCGAACTACACTGAATCGCTACCAAGATTCGAAGTGTTTGCACTGAATCGCTACCAAGATTCAAAGTGCGAGGGTTGCTCTCTTGAGCTGCACCGAGTCTGCTCCAGACTTACAAAGCGCGAACTACACTGAATCGCTACCAAGAAGCGCGAACTACACTGAATCGCTACCAAGATTCGAAGTGTTTGCACTGAATCGCTACCAAGATTCAAAGTGCGAGGGTTGCTCTCTTGAGCTGCACCGAGTCTGCTCCAGACTTACAAAGCGCGAACTACACTGAATCGCTACCAAGATTCGAAGTGTTTGCACGGAATCGCTACCAAGATTCAAAGTGCGAGGGTTGCTCTCTTGAGCTGCACCAAGTCTGCTCCAGACTTACAAAGCGCGAACTACACTGAATCGCTACCAAGATTCGAAGTGTTTGCACTGAATCGCTACCAAGATTCAAAGTGCGAGGGTTGCTCTCTTGAGCTGCACCGAGTCTGCTCCAGACTTACAAAGCGCGAACTACACTGAATCGCTACCAAGATTCGAAGTGTTTGCACTGAATCGCTACCAAGATTCAAAGTGCGAGGGTTGCTCTCTTGAGCTGCACCGAGTCTGCTCCAGACTTACAAAGCGCTGATGTTGTTCTTCTGAAATGGATGTCCTTCCGGACCGGGTGTCCTCCTGGACTGCCCTTCTGAACGGTCATTCAGATATTTTCTGCAAAACCAAATGCACAAAATATACACAATAAATTGTATGCATGATGTTGTATGGGACTCGTCTCCCTAGGGAGCTTGGGTAATCGGCCTCTTGAGAGGGCTTCGAGATTTGCCGATTTGCCTCCTCAAAGGACTTCACGTTTTGCCTCCTCGAAGGGCTTTAAGATTTGATAACTGCCCCCTGAGAGGTCTTGGGTTGCTTGTCTTGATTGATGGATAGAATGATGTCGTCACTCGGGTTCTGCCGGTGTCCGCATCGAGTCTCTTTTTCTGCAAGACTTAGAAAGGCAGATATACAAAAAAAAAAAAAAAAAAAAAAAAAAAAATTGTGAGTATGCACGTGAGATGCATGCACATGCAGCAATGCAGTATAAAAATTCATCTAAGTGGATTTGGAGGCGACAGCCGATTTGATTGCAATTTGCAGTAAGATCAGTGCCTTCTGGAATTGCCTTTGAATTTCATGCTCTTTGGGGATTGTGAGGTTCTCGTCTGAAACCTGTAGTCATTATTTTAAGGTAGTGCGTCCCTTGCGGATTTTCACACTAGCTTTTCTTGGCGGGAAATGCGTCCTTTCGGATTTTCACATAACCCTGTGCCTTATTTTTGCCTGGAAGGAATCCAACCCAATCCAGCGGCTTTTTTTTTTTTTATTTTTTCTTTCTTTTTTTTTTTTTTTTTTTTTTAGGACAGACTGCCTGTTTTCAGGTTTTCACCCTGTCCTTTAGCCTAATTTTTGCTTAGAGCGCCAGTTACGGTTTTCATCTCTAACGGCCATTTTTCTTTTTCTTTTTTTTTTCTTTTTTTTGTTTTTTCTTTTTTTTTCTTTTTTTTTTTTTTGTACATCAGATGAACTATTCTGGTTACATCAATACCATTGCATAAATGCACATATTTCAATTTGATTTCATAATATATGATCATTATTTGGCATTAATCTCAAGATACAAAACCTCATCCAATCTCGGGATGGATCTTGAAAGCATCAAACTCCTGTTATCAATCTGCTCTCTTTTTGATTCTCATGATTGAATATTTTCTGTCTGCTCTCATTTAATCTTTTGAATGCAAATTCTAAAAGCAACGTCGGAGACGAGACTTAACTCGAATGCATGAATGCACTCATGGCTTCTCACTTGAAGCTCAAGAAACACCATAGGCCTCTTCTTACGTACCAAACCTTCTTAGAAGGTCATCTCCGCTAATTGGATAAGACTGAACCCGGAATCAAAAGGTCTTACTTTGGTTGTAATGTTAGGCTTGGGTAGATGGCTGTCAAAGAAAGATCAGGTCGCTAGAGAAAAATGGCCGCAATATTTTCTCGACTGATGGATGAACCATTCTCGGCTCAAAAGTATTCTTGAATTTGGATTCGATAACATTCTAGCTCCTTGAGATCAGAAGGGCAATCGTTGAAACTAGTCAATTGGTCACCATTTTGGGCTCTCTTTTTTATTCTTCTTTTTTTCTTTGCTTCTTTTTCTTTCATTTTTTTTTCTTTTTGGATTTTTCGCTTTTCTTTTTATTTTTTTTTTATTTCGCTTCACTTTTTTTTTTGAGCTCATGCCTTTCATGCATGACTAAACCCTCTTTTCAAAGTCTGAACTTGCTCTTATCAAGACAATTTCTTAATAGTCCAAAGAATTGTTCAAATGAACATCCATCAATTTTAGAGCGGCCACTCTTTTAAGGGGAAGCCAAAATCATTTTAGGCGAGGGGATAGTTTTAATGTGTGTAACAACAAAATTGGTACGCATTCAGCATACCTGCATAAAGGCTCAATGGGCTAGCAAGCGATTGTAGAACAAGGGTAGGAAATAGTCATTTAGAGAGCTATACAAAGAATGATGCCTAAATCATTTTCCAGGTTCTGTCTTATCCAGAGATCGCCTCGACGGGTAATCAGAAAGATTCTAGTGCTCTTAGTGAGTTTTCATCCAATCTCCTAATTGCAACTAATTTTTTTTCTGTCTTATCTTTATTTTCTCTCTGACTCTCTCTCTTCAGGAGTTATATCAGATGCCATCAAGATTTTATTTGGATTTCCCAAAGTTCCAAGATTAAATGCAGTAGTATTAATTGAATTAATGTCAAAATGAATGAATATATCATGATCATAAGAAATGAAATCATTAGAAATAATATACAAGTACGCAAAAACATAATTGAAATGACCAATACTGCATATGCCATTATTTAAAAAGCTCAAATATAAAGACATCTTATAGCAAAGCAGGCACTGCAAACCCATGTCGTTCATCTGTCATCAGCTTTTATTTCCCCTTCTTCTCTGGGTCAACAGTTTCTTTATTGTTGATCAGGTCTTGAATTCAATCCCTCAGAATTTGGCAGTGATCCGTTAAATGGCCAGCGTTGGTGGGCTGCTATGTCCTCAATCTCATCTTCTTCCACAAAATCCTTCTCGGGATTATGAACTCTTGCCCTTCTTGGCTCAATAAGTGTCGAGCTCCATGCTCATTGACAGGTTGATAGTAGTATTGCCAATAAAAAGAGCCTCTCCACCAGCAGGTGGTTCGGCTTGCCCCTAGCATGGACTATCGGTTGTTGCAGGTCAACAAGTGGTTCGGCTTGCCCCCAGCATGGGCTATCAGTTGTTGTGGATCAACAGATGGTTGTGGAATAGTAGGTACTCGTGAATCATGAGGATGAGGTACTAGATGCTGAGAGTGTCTTAAGATCCCAATCAAGCACTAATTCCAGCAATCCAAAGGGCGAGTCTGTTCGTACTAATCGACCGTCGGAACCTCTAATCCACTTGGAAGAATCTATAATGGCTGAAAATTTAAATTGTTAGAATGATGCGTGCATGACAATATACAATGCATGATCGTGAATTGTGCGAATGGAATGAAAAAATCAATAAATTGCAATTATGCGATGCAATGCATGAAAATAAATATACACGTGATTGTATATGTATGTGAAAAACAATATGCAGGCAAAAGGATATATACACAATATGAAATGTATATTTTTTATTTTATTTACTTTTTCATTTTATATATTTATTTTTTTGATTGATTTTTTTTTTTTTTTTGACATGGATGACATGTGATGTATATGCATGTCGTGCAGCATTCACAGCCATATGCAAGCAGGTATATCCTTCCAACCTTATTTCTCCCACACACGGGGTCGTGCGGTCTCTTTCCTAGGTGAGCTTTATCCAAGGGTTAACAGGAAACCCAATGGACGCGTATAATGCGCGGTGAAAAACCGACAGCATAACAACTCTTACTTTAAAGCACATGCGCAGGGATGTTTGGCCATTATATATTTAAACAATTCGATTAAATCAAGATAAGCCCATGGGGCATGAAAGCCTTTGATGAAAATCATCTAACTCAGTTGATTTGGTTCAGTATATAACGGCCCAAATAGCAAGCACGATATTATGGTACATGTCACCTAGTGGAGGTATCTATTGCCATTATATGAGCTTTGGTCAAGGTGGTGTTACTTTAAGGCTACCCAAGCATGGTCCCTGCGCGACGGGTCTATCTCATCACGAGCATAACGACCGATCGGGTCACCATTTGATATACCATTGAGGTACGAGACTTGGGCTGGTGATTATCCTTAACACTTCCCCAAATTGAGTGAAAATGAGGCCGTGCTTCAGGAACGCACCGGGGCTAATAGAGGGACCAAACTAACATAATTCTAAGGCTCTAGCATGATGCAATGCAATTTTTCGAAAAGGGATAAAATTTCTTGATCCTACACCCATTTACATTAGATTAACCAAAGGTACTTTCGGAGCAAAATCTCATGATATCCCCAGTGGAGTCGCCACTGTGACGCGCCCGAACCCCGCTCGCGATCCGGATGGCCCTCGGAAATCCGCTTTTAGGACCCGAGACCGGATGGAGGTTCATTAAAACTCGTGAAAGCTGATCGCTTCGCAATGGACAAAAATATATCCAAACCCATTGTTGGCAATCAACTTACGAGAGCGTCTATTGGGTTATCATAAGGCAGGATCACGGAGTCGCCACCCGATAGAACATCGGGAAATAAATCTAACCTTATGAGGCCAAAACCAGAGAGAGTTCGGGACCTCACTCTTATTCATACCTTTGGTTAATATTATGTAAAAGGGTTTTTGGGATCAATTATTTTATCTCTCTTCTCACACGAGTTATGCCATAAATTAAAGCGCATTCAAACAAGTAAAAAATAATAAAATAACAAATAAAGCGATAAATAAAATATATTTACAGTTATCCAGAAATAAGTATGAAATCATAAAAGGAAGATATAATAATAAGAATACATACATAAATCGGGCTATCCTTTTAGGTGGGAACATTGGTTCCCAATTACTTTTTATGAAAAGTATAAAATTCTTGAATCAATTTAAATCTTTTGGTTTTGGAATGAAAACGTGGACATTGGTCCAGTTTTATTGACAAATTTCATTTTGTAGAAAACATTTGTGTGGTGATTCTTTTTAATGCGGTCAAAAAATCATTTGTTATTACAGACCACAAGCGAATAAAATAAAATAAAATAATAATTACATATTTCATAATAATAAATAAATCCTAATCTACTCACCTCGACCGTGCTCCGCCTAACTCCGTGAGCGAGTCACATGCCACTCGCATCGCGGTAAAGACAGAAAACAATATTGGTTAATAATGAATAAATAATTGAACGAATAAATAAACAAATAAATAATTAATTGAATCAAACAAATTGAGAGGATTAATCAATATAAAACACAATGGCAATTATAATAATCAAATGCAATAAAAATGATGATGCTAATAATAATACCATAAAATGATAATAATGATAATAATAAATAATAAATAAACATAAAATGACAATAATAGATAGGTAAAATAATAATAATAATATAAAATAAATAATGATATTAATAGCAATGATATAATATAATAATAATAATAATAATGCTGTAAAATAATATAATAATAATGACCATGACAATATTAATTAAAGCAATAAAATAATAACATCAACAATAATAAACATAGTAATAATATTAACACAATCCTAATAATAATAATAATGACATTAAAATAATAATAACTAACCACAATAATAATAATAATAATAATAATAATAATAATAACAATAATAACAACAATATGACATCAACAAACATAAAATAAACATATAATACTAATAATGGTAAAAACAGAATAATAATAATAATAATAATAAACATATAATAATAATAATAATAATAATAATAAAAATAATAAAAATAAACAGAATGTTAAATAATTACAAATAATAATAATAATAATAATAATAATAATAATAATAACAACGGAATATTAATAATAATGAATAATAATAATAATAATAATAATAATAATAATAATAATAATAATAAAATAATAATAGTAATAAGATGAACACAGAATAATAATTAATAATAAATAAGTATAATAATATTAATAATAATATACATAAAATGCATAAATATATAATAATAACAAATAATAATGATAATAATAATAATAATAACAACAAATATAAAAACAGAAAATAAATAAATAATAATAATAATAATAATAATAATAATAATACAGAAGTTAATAATAATAATAATAACAGAAATTAATTAAATATATAATAATAATAATAATAATAATAATAATGACAGAAATTAATTAAATATATAATAATAATAATAATAATAATAATAATAATAATAATAATAGGGACTTACCTCGCCGGAGCCGCCGTCGGAGGGGGTGGTCGACAACACCAACGCCGTCTGATGGATCGTCGCCCGGGGAAGACGGCGGACTGGTCCACGCGCCGGAAGGGGGTTCGGCGGAGCCGGAAATCGCCAAAAACCGTGAATGATGCCTCGCCGGAGATCGTCTACACGCGCCGCCTACCTGGGTCCGTTGGAGGATCTGCCGGTGCCGTCGGAAGCGTCTGGGGGTGGTGATGCCGGCGGTTGGGTGCGTGTCGTCGCCGGTGACGGCGGTTGGGCGGCGGAGCCTCCGCCTCTCTCCCCTCTTTTTCCTTCTTTTTCTTTCTTTCTCCCTGGTCCGGCGGTCTGGTTTGGTTTCTTGGTCTCCGTTGGCCACTCATTTATTTCTTTTCCTTATTTCCTTTGATTTGGTTCTTTGATATTTTTCTTACCCTCTTCTTGCTCTCTATTGTTCTCTATTTCCTTTCTATTTTCTTTCTATTTGGCCCTCAGCTCCTGTGTCTTCTCTTCTTGCTCTCTCTGTATTCTCTTTTCTTTGTTTTCTTTTTTCTTTTGTTTCATTTGTGTTCCAGCCGACCCCCTGCTCTCTCTCGTTCTCTATTTTTTTCTTTCAATTTTTTTTGTCCAGCCGAGAGAGCCCCCTTTATTCTTTGCTCATTCTTTTCTTTTTATACACCCTCAAATTAGGGTTAAGGGTACAATGGTCATTTCCTCACTCAATTATTTCCCTCCTTTTCCTTTAATTAATACACACACAATTTAATTAAATTAACACACCTATATACATGTTAATTAAACAATTACATAATATAATTAAACATTACATTAATTAATCACATCTTAATACAATTAATCTATATATATATTATATATATAATTTATCTAATTAATTAAACATTACACTTTAATTTTACATGCATTTTAATTAACACAATAATATTAACCACTTAATTAACTGACTACATCAACTAATTAATTACCTAATTTCACACACACATATTTATATATATATATATTTTTTTATTTTTTATTTTTTATATTTTTTATTTATATATTTTTTTATTTTTTTTCTGAGGGAATAATCAAAGATCAAAAATCACCATTTTCATTTTATGCCGGGGTTCGGGACCCGGTGTCTACAGTACCTTACGGGTACGAATCGAAAACCATTTAATTTATATCGCATATAAAAACATTTTACTGAAGGGATCTTAAACAAGATCCAAACACATTGAAAAGGATCGCGAGGATCCGAACACATAAAAAGGGTTCGCGAGGAACCAAACGGGGGACCTGATCGTGCTCCAAACGTCTAAAGGTGCTGCAACTAAAGAGACTTTATTAGGCATGCCTAATTATCCACTAGACTGACACTTGTAGGTCATGCGTAATCCAAATCATGTTCCAAAACATAGCATATAATTATTAATGGATAACATGTTATTTGTCATGAAGAAATCATTATATTACACATATAAGCAAAATAATGTAGCACACAGCAGTGAAAAGCCAAGAGAAGACATTTAAAATCCATTTTGGAAAAACAGAGTACGTGAGAGAACAAGGCAGAGTCACTGTCGCGATCGCGACAAAAGGGCATTGAGCATTGCTCACGCCTCGTGAGCATTGCCCACAACACTCCTCAGCCTTCATGCGCGAGAGTTGGAAATTCCATTCTGTCGTGCTCGCGACAGCATCGGGATTTCCATTTCAGAACAAAAACACAGGAAGCCCAAAAAAATCCAATTCAAAACCATTTTCACCCAAATCAAACTTGAACTCAATCTTACCTCAAAATAGGCCTTCCAAACACCATAACCCACATAAAACAACATATTTCCAAAATTAATTCCAAATAAATCATCAATTCACAAATCATTATCTCAATGATTCACAAAACCAGAAAATTTTGTAGCTAAGTTCAATCAACTGCACATTTGATTCAATAATTATGCAACATAACTCATCAAAACTCAAAACCCATATCATATATACCCATATAAGCCTATTTACACATCATAAATTTTCAGAAATTCATGCATATCTCAAAAGGCACATATGAACATTAATTCAAAGAAAGTTCCCAAACCTGAATCTCCTAAGCTCCAAATCACTCGGTGCCACAAACACCAGCCTTCTCCTTGCCTTTAGGGTCGCGAGGAGGCTCAACTAACCACAACCCGCCATAACAAACAAACAACAAAACCTTAGATCAAAACCTTAAACCCAAAAAATGAGAAAAAGAAGATGAACAAGATGAAAATGCATAAAACTCACCAATAAGAATGGTAGGAGATGATCAATTCCCACTAACTATGACTTGAATCCAAGCTAGGGCACGAAATGGGAAGAGAAGAGGAAGAAGAGAAATGAAGAAAAGGGAGAAACGAGATTGAAGGAGCAAAATTTCTGCTTCCCTTTCTCTTTCCTCTTCTAAATCCCCTCTCTCCTAACCCTAGCCATGTGTCCTCTTCCTAGTGGTGGATCTTGATCACTCACACCCAATAAAAATGCACTACACACACATAATGAAATCCCAACTTATAATACCCTACAAATGTGTGAACACACACACACTAGCACAACCCAACAAACACATCCTACTATGGTATGCTCAAGCACACACAATCACAACCCAACTAACTCACACCCTAATACCATGTCAGCACCCACACTATAATACAACCCACCAAAACATGAAATTCCCAAAATACCCTTATGTTATGCAAATACACATACATAATGCATGCACAAACATTGCTCGAACTTCTAGGGGGCAAATGGGGTTTGACAGTTCTATTTCTCCTTTTCGCAACACCATTTTGTTATGGAGTTCTTGGAATGGACGATTGATGTTTAATCCTTTTTTCATCGCATAAAGCTTTAAATTCATCTGAAAGATATTCCCAACCTCGGTCAGTTCTTAAAGCATTTATCTTTTTATCTAATTGATTCTCAACTAAGTTCATAAAAGTTTTGAAGCAACTCAATGCTTCTGACTTGTGAGAAATCAAGTAGACATGACCATACCTTATATAGTCATCTATAAATGTGATGAAGTAGTAGGCCCTATGCCTTGCCCTCACATTCATTGGACCACAAACGTCAGAATGAATCACTTGGTAACAGCTCTAGTTCCTTTTTCGAACGGTTTTCTCACTAGTTTTCATTTTAGACAATACTAACAGGTAGGTAATTCGACCTCATTCAAATCACTTGGTAAACCAACTTTGGCTAACCGACTCATTCAATCTTGCCCAATATGGTTTAATCTAGCATGCCATAATTTCACACGATTCTCATTATTATGTGAAGTAGAAGAGATTAAAGAAAAACTATTTTTATTCATAAAGTTAGGATCAATATCCAAAACAATGAAATTGTTCGAAATAAAACCATAACCATAATAAACATCATCCAAACATAAGCGCATACTGTCATCTTTAAAGTGTAAATCAAAACTAAGTTTTAATAACACAAGAACAGAAACTAAATTCCTACGAATATCTGGAGCATAAAGCACATCATGTAGGATCAGGGTTCGGCCTTTGCGTAAGACTAATCTACATGCGCCAATCTCTCGAACTAGCACTCTTGCATCGTTTTCCACATATATATATTTTGCTCCATTTGGTATTCACCGGAATTCTACAAAGGCATCTGGATCCTTTGCTACATGGTCCGTTGCTCTTGAATCAACCACCCACAAAAGATGAAATTCAGTTAGTAATACAGAATTAGATACACAAATTTCACTCACTCTTGAGTTAGAATAGTGTACCTGATTAGGCACAGTGTGGTCTATTGCATAGTGTCCTTTCTGTTGGCAGTTAAAGCATTTCACTTTTGAGATGTTTATCTTTTTCTTACCTTTAGACCTTTTAGAATTTTATTCTTTCTTCTGCTTTTTATTCCTTTTGGCAAGTTCCTTATCCCGAACTTTGAAGCCCTTCCTTTTGTTCTGGTTTGAACTCGTTGCACCATAATGGGACTGTACGACATGCGGTATTGACCTTAATCAATGCCAATCTATCTTCTTTAAGCTCCAAATGGCGAGCAACATCCTCAAATGTCTTAACACTGTCCATATGAGTCAGTTGCATTTTCATATGCTCCCAACTCTTGGGTAAGGAATGGATAACAGCTTGGACCTGCTGCTAGTCGGTCAACTTATGACCATATTCACTAAGCTCACTCATTATGTTTTCCATCTCCCAGAGACGTTTTCGTATTGAATGATCAGGTCTCTTCTGATATGTATCAAATTTTATTGTCAAAGATCGGAGTTTAGTTAGAGTCACTCCTCCAAACTTCTCCCGCAAAGCGATCTACAGATTCATTGCGTTTTGATACTTACTGAATTGCTTAGTTATATCATCCTCCATAGCACTCAGCAGAATGATACGAGCAGTGGAATTCTTCTTCTTTCATGCCAAATAGATATCTCGGTCCCGCTTATGCAAGGCCGTATTGCCATCCTCAAGTTCAGCCATAACCGAACTTAAGGTTTCGAGAGCCTCTTGCTCCTCAAGCACATACTGGATCTTCATACTCCAGATTTCATAATTGTCACCATTCAATTTCAAGTCTTTATTTAATTTAGCGATAATTGATTTGGAAGCAGAAGCAATTTGTATCCTTTGATTCAAATGGAACAAAGTTGCACTTTATTATAGGAAATTAGGCAATACATGCAATTTACTATACACCTAAAATAATAACCTAATAAAGTTTTCTATTAGACTCAAATTCGAAAAGGTTACTAAGTATAAATTACCTTCTAAGTTCTAATGTCCAACTTTATAGGTTAAGATTTTATGCATAGTAAATCAGAATTATTGGATTATTAAGTTCTTATACTTATGAGGGAAATATTATTGGTTTTTATTTTTTATTAAGTCTCTACTTAATAAACATGCAAATATTTTACTCATAAAATATTGCAAGGCAATTAACATTTTAAAATAAACACATTTATTAAAAAATAATTAAATGCCAAAAAAAATAAACTCATTCATTCAACCAATAAATAAAACCAATAATCCTCAAATAAGACACACATGTCAAATAATAATAATAGGAAACATAAATCCTGTAAAAACAAACGCTAACTATAATTGACACTCATGTCAACTACTCTAGAAAACTAGATCTTCTCAAGATCTTCATTGACACTAGGATTGATTCTTTGACCAAATTAATTAACTCATAAGGCAACTCATAAGTTCACTGATGAAGCCAAGGATGATGCACTCTACATCCACTTATTAATTTCATCACAGATGGAATGTTGCTCCTCAACACTCCTCTTTTGGCAATTCAAGCTAAAAAATGGATGATAGATTTCCTATAAACTCTATCTCCTATGTACCAAGTAGTTTCCAAAAGCTCTCTCAAAACTGGATGATATTCAAAAGAGTTAACCAACGCTTTGATTAGATCCCTATCATCCCTTCCTAGGCTTAAACCTCATATCCAAATGCACTCCTGCATTTATTCATGCAAAGTCAATATATGACCCACTATAGCATCAATATCATCAGCTCAAATATTCCTCTGCATTCTCATGTTGCTTACTAAATGCACTCTTGCATTTCTTAAAGCAATCCCTTGCAGGGTTTTAGGAATCATAGGTGTCCTTATCATCATTTCTGAAACACATTACAGAAATTTAAATGGTCAATACACTCATGTATAAACACATATGAGTGAAACACATTTCAATCAACAAATAAGGACAAAAAAAACATAAAAATTTTTTCAAAATATTTTAAAAATAGAAAACACATTTTCCATAATTATTTTATAATAGTTATTTAAAAAATAAACAAAAATATTTTATGGTCATCAAAAAATTTTTAAAAATAGACCAATAAATCAGAAATATTTTGAAAAACACATTTAATAAAAAATAGAGCTGATTTGGAGGCCGAAAAAAGCCGCACGCGCCCACATGTGCCGACGGGAGGGAGGAAGATGCGCTCACGCGCCTTTACGTGCCACACGCGCGACCTCCCTCTTGGTAAACACGTGTCAACACCACAGTGTGATACGTGTTCGACATGTACGGTGCCACATTGACACTAATTGCCACGTGTCATGCCACATGGCAATGACGTGGCTTGACACGTGGCATACACTGATTGGTACACATGTCTGTCACTGACATGTCATCATGATATATGGTAGGCCTCAGCCTTGCTATGTGTCCACCCCTGATTGGTCCACCTGCCGCCCACGTGGTGCTCAAGGGACACGTCATATCCATGTGGCATGACCACGGTCTGCCACGTGGCTCTCCACCATTGGGCCACGTGTCAATAATGCATCACGTTATTGACACGTATTTGCACGCGTGTGGGCTACCGCCCACGCGCACGCACCCAATGTTTGGTGGCTCGTGCAAGCCACGTGCCACCTTCATCTCCGGATTTTAATCAGTCAAGGGTTCTTGGGGTCAGTGAACACAATGGCAAGGTCAAAAATAAAAAATCCCAATTTCTAGACTAGCGTTTTAAATATTCAATTTTATCCCTCAGGTTTCGGTGTACACATACACGAAATTAAGCCAAAATATACACGCACATATATTTTTCACACACAAAAAACAAATTTTTGTTGCATTTCATGCTTCCTAGATCTATAAATTTTACTCATAAAATTTTAGTTCATTTTTAAGCCGTATGCCAGGACGCAAAAAATGAGGCTCTGATACCAATAAAGGGAAAATAAAAGAAAAAAATTGAGGTAACAATAAAAGATTGAAACCTGCTTGTTTTAGCGCTGAAATCTCGTTGTGAAAGCGATACAAGGATCTCCTTTTATTTGGTCACCGGTCTGGCTTTTACCCACTAGGGATAAGAGCAGCTAAATCACAATCTAAGAGCCCCTATAAGATTAACACAATAAATCGTGAGTGGGAACGAGCAGCCTTGCGGCATACACATTTTCTCGTTACCAAATAATGAGATCTCACCTCTATTTATAGAGATCCTATAAGCTAGAGACTTATCTCTAGTCTAACTCAGAATCCTTCTTGAGATAGGATTTGGTAAACTTTATCAAATTAAATTACTCAATTTAATCTGGATTGGAACTCAATCCATTAATGAGTCGCATCCCAATAATAATAATAATAATAATAACAATTAACACAACTATTTAATAAAAATAATAATAATAATAATTAAGATAATTATTTAATAATATAAATGATAATAATAATTAATATACCTAATAAATAATAATAATAATAATAATAATCATAATAATTAACACAACTATTTAAGAAAAATTATAATAATCATAATATTAATTAAGACAAATATTTAATAATACTAATAATAATCTAATTAAAATACCCATTAAATAATAATAATAATAATAATAATAATAATAATAATAATAATAATAATAATTAAGATAATTATTTAATACTACAAATAATAATACTAATTAACAAACCCATTAAATAATAATAATAATAATAATAATAATAATAATAATAATAATAATTAAATTTATAATTAAAAAAAAATAAAAACACTTACCTCACGATCTCCACCGTAGGAGGGCACCGCCGGCACAGCAAGGAGGCATTGCCGGCATCAGAACGGCAAGGACAGGCGAAGGGGGAGACGGCAACCGACCGAAGCTCGCCGGCGAGGGAGATCGTGGGAAGGGGGAAAGGAAAACGGGGGAGGGGATCGAGGGAGAAAAGGAAGGAAAGGGGGAGGGGGGAAGGGGAAACCGGCGTTGGAGGGAAGGGGGAGGGGAGATCAGCACCGGAGGGGGAGGGGGAGCTCGGCTCGCTGTCGGGAGGGGGGCAATGCGGCACAGCCATGGGGAAAATGGCGAGGTTGAGAGAGGAGGAAGGAGAAGAGAGAGGGGAGAGGAGAGAGAAAAATTTAGATGTTTATATTGATTTTAGCGACGAAATTTCATTCCGTCGCTAAAAAAATAGCGACGGAATGTTTAATTCGTCGTAATTTTTAGCGACGGAATAATAATCCGTTGCTAAATTAAAAAATTAAATTTTTTAGCGACGGATTAAAAAATTCAGTCGCTAAATTAATTTTAAAAGGAAATTAATTTTTTTTTGGTGATTGAAATTTAAATCTAGCGACGGCATTAAATTTCCGTTGCTAACTTTAGCGACGAAAATTTGATTTCGTCGCTAAATTAAATTAAATAATTTTCACATTTTTTTACCGACGGAATAAATATTCCGTTGCTATTTTTAGCGACGGATTTCATAAACTGTCGCGAATTTTGGTCGGTAATTGTGGAGGGAATTATTGGCGCCATTTTTAACGATGAAATATAATAAACGTCGCTATATAGCAATGAAAAATAAATTCCATCGCTAAATAGCGATGAAAAACATATTTCGTTGCTATATAACGGCGGTATCCACTCCGTCGTTAAAATTTTGTCACTAATTTTGGAATTTCTTGTAGTGGTGGTTGTCGCTATATTGTCGGCATGTTATCCTTTGTTGAAGTTGTAGTGCCGTGATCGTTCTAACCCTCCGTGGAGTGGATTAATTAGCACTAAGTCGGATTAATTAGCACTAACTGGGATTTAATTAAGTAAAACAAGATTAGGTGGGTAGGAGTCGGTGGATTTTTGGGTGTCACTTTCTGCCCTTGCCACCTCAGTATTTAACATGCAATATATGGTGGAGGAGGAGATAAATCCATTTTCTGCATGTGGATCGGCTTACTCTTTCCATGCTCTTTTTCTTTATCCATTTCTTCACTTTTCTTAGTTTTATCTATTTGAATTTCTGTTCATTTGAGTCAAGTGGTGTTTGTATTGGGCTATGTTTGCATCTGGTCAAGTGGTAGAATAGAGAAAGGATAAAGGAAAGGAGAAAGTGGGAGAACCAAGTGCTAAGTGAGTTCAAAGGAGCAAAGGATAGTGAGGTTTGGAATACTCTATTTTTGTGTGTTTAATTGATTGTGTAGAAACTCTGAAATGCATGTTTGAATTGTGTTCAATTGAGGTGATAATAGGTATTTATGTTATGTGATGAGTTAAATTGATTGCCATGAGAATTATAACTTAAGCATGTGATCTTGTTTTGGAGAATTGTGGAATTTCTATGTAATTTGTGGATGATTTGATGCTGAGTGAGATATTCAACATGCTAGGATGTTTATCAGTATGTTAATATAATTTTATGTGAGTTTGGGGTATTGGATGTTCCAAATTAGTGAGTTCAAGTTTGGATGGCTTGAAATGGTAAAACTGGCCTTGTAGGGTAAATGGACCTACTGCAATTGACCGCGTTATAACTTGAATTATATAACTCTAAAATGAATAAGACTAACTAGATTAAGTTCCTAAGGGATGTGTCTATGAATGTGTTAGAAATGGAAAGGTTGATTTGAGGACACTAAGGTCTTCAAAAATGCCTAATAATTGTAGCTAAGTTATATAAGAGTGCCTTTGGAGCAAGAGGTGTTCCATTGGCCATAACTCCTTAAACTTAAAACCAAAAATAATGAGAATTGTGCCATTTTAGACTTAATATGTAGATAAATAATTGGTTAGAAGGCTATGATAGCAGAAAATAATGTTAGGATGGGTTTTGGCAGTCATTTGTGTGGGTATTGCTATGTGCATGAAAAGAAGATTGTAGAGTGGAGCCTTGAACATGTAGTTTAGGTTTTGTCGCGAGCGCGACAGAATGCTCCGTTGGGTTAAATTTCCAAATTGCGATCTATCATGAGCGCAAGTGGTCGTGTGAGCATGATAGAAGCAAAAGGTTGGTTCTATCACGGGCATGAATTGTACCGCTAGCACGAAAGAAGCGGTTGCCGAGGTCTGTCCCCAGCGCAATAGAGTCTCAAGTTTGGGACACTTATTAAATGTTCATCTTTCTGTCAATTATACTATTTGTCTATGAATAAAGATGCATATGAGATTATAAATGTATTGATTCATGTTGTAGCACCCCAAACCCCTCAGGTGGCATGCTGGAAGAAATGGTAGGCAAGTGCTATGGTAAGTGGAGGGTGCTACCAAATGAAAACACTAATAGAAAACATAATAATAAAATTTCTTAGAACCAGACCACTAATGACATACACATCACATGCTTATATCTCCAGCAAACTATTACTCACACTAAATATATTACAACTCATCAAAACGTTACATAAAGAAACTTAAATACATTATAAAATTCACTAAAAACTGCCTACTACAATTCTATTGACAGGTTGGCCAAAGCTACAGTAGACCACTCGAACCAAACTTTTATCTCCTTAACCTGCACGGAAAAATACCCGTGCTAAGCAATAACGTTTAGTGGACAGAAATAAATGACAACAGCCACTCATAGTGGTTGTTGATACAAACACATGCATAAGCAACATATACATAAGCATAAAGTGTACCAGCTAGAGATACTACAGATTCACATCATCATTCTCATACAAAAATATAAGCAATTTCATACACACATCCATCTCATACACCATAAGCAGAAAATACTTTATTGCTTTTTAATCACAAATACATTATATGTACTCATCGCCAACTTAAATTGCTTAATTAACCTTATAGTTAGTTATACTTCATAGGATACCAATATTCATTTTACTAGTCAAAATATAAAGTCTTAGAAATTCCCATTATTACGAATATTTCCAAAATCATGCTTACAACCGTATTGATACTTAAATCAAAACATTTCATTTGTTCTAACCCTTAAATTGATCGAAACTAAAAACACCTCAATCCTCAGATTTTGTTCGAGCTTGAAATAAACATTCCAAGCTTCCTACGTATCCCTATGGTTGGGAATCAGAACCACGTAGTTCTACAAAAACCTTTATACACACATAATCCATAATTAATCCTAACTCATTCCCTAAATCCAGTTATCTATATCATATTTACCACTTTTTACCTTAATTATTAATCAATATTTGATTACCGAACTCATTGAGAGCCAACAAACAATGCACATAAATTCCTTACCAACATACTTACATTGGTTATCTAGGCTAAAGTCCTAAAGGTAAATAACACTTAATATACCTGTATTCTCATATCAAACATATAAACGAATACATTTATAAAATTCTTTTACTAAATAATTGACTATAGCAAATACACATATCAATTACTTCCATAATTCTCTACAAAGACATCATAGAGACAATCATACTCACAACTTTTAAACAGATTAATGACATGCATTTTCCACATACAAATTCTTATGCAGTCAATCTTCATTCATACATGCCTATTAGAACAAACATTATTTGCTACATCTCTTTTCATTTAACTGACATTGGATTAAGACACAAAAACACATAGGTACCCGAAGATACCACACAATCTCACATAGAAGTCCATAAAGGATCCGAAAACACATAAGTGCATAAAGCACTATCTCAAATGATATATAAGCCACAAAAGAAATATTTATACACAAATACATCAAATGCTTATTCTCATACCTATATGCAACTCATCAAAGAACTTATCAATTTATTCACATTCCTTTATTCTATTAATTGCCTGCTAAGTCAAGGGGGTGGATAACAAGTGAACACATTGGGGTACCCGTGGGTACAATCAAAAAGCAACATCTTTAATTTCTCATTCGAAAATATTTTCACATTGGGGGATCTTAAAAAAGATCTGAACACATTGAGGATCGCGAGGATCCAAACAGGGACCTGATCAAGGTCCAGAACCAAAGGGGCTATAGCTAACAAAACTCTATAGGCATGCCTATCTATCCACAACCGACTGTCGTAGGCTAGTTACACATATGTCCCATTTAAATACTTAAAACATTCTTTTATTTTCATATAAGCACATGCATTCATATACTCGCATGTTATTTGCACTAATCATACCTATCATATCTCAAAACTAATCACGTATTCTTTCATAAGTCGGTGTATTCACATAATCACTTTAAACATATTGCTACTATCAAGTGTCTTGCACGTATTTATATTTAACGTATAAGTTCACACTTCCTTAAGTTTTTACATTTAACAAATAATAATAGCAGATTAAATTCTCATATTTCAATTATTTCTCACACTATGAAACATTTAAAATAGTTATAATATTTTAAATCATCAAAGCATAACTTAAGTGAGAAACTATGTAAAGAAGAATTTAATAAAAACTTTTTAAGGCAAGAAGGACTATCGCGCTCACGGCGGGTGCTAAGCTTGCCTTTCGTCGCGCTTGCGATAGTCTTACGGTTGCACAAAAAGGAACAAACCAGCCTCTGTCACACTCACGACAGAGTGTGGGGAATATTACTATCACACTCGCACGAAGAAGCGGTCGCAACACCATTTCTCTCGGTAAAATCGGGCATTCTATAGCGCTCGCGATATAAGTCCAACTCTGCAAGAGCTTGGGACATCAGACTCTATTGTGCTCGCGACAGAGTCGATTTTAAGTTTCCTTCTCCGAAAATCTGCAAAATTCTCATAATCAAAAATCCGCCAACATGCAATTAACTCACTAAACTTCAACATAACTCAAATCCAACATTCGATACACTTTATACCACATAAAATCCATGTTTTTTTCTAACTTTTAGAAATTAAATCATCAAAATGAACAATTATCAACTAAAAAATTCCAAACCCAAAATTTTCTATCATTAACATACCCATACCATGATTAAACTCAGTCCTACTAACAATTCCACAAAAATCAATTCAATTAACCAATTCATACTTCAATTAATCACTCTATTAAAAATTTCCATCTCAAAGTATAAAGATCAATAACAGTAATTCAACAATTCAATACAAAACAAACAAAACCTAAACCTCATCTCCTATGCTCCTAATAGCTTCCTTGACTGCTCTTTCTTGCTTCTAAACTCATCCAAGCTCTTTCTCATCCAAAAACCTCATCAATCACACACACACACACGCAAAGCATTAATCTAGGTTTAAGACTAATCAAAGGAATAGGAGAAATAAAAAATTAAAACTTACTTTTCCTTAACAAACTCTTCACTCAAATCACTTGGACTAACAAACTTCATCATCTAAATCTTGGGCTTTGATCTAAGGGAGAGCAAATAGTGTTGATGCAAGAAGGCGAAGAAGAAGAAGAAGAAGGAGGAGGAGGGGAAGAACGAAGAGAACGAGAGAGGGGAGAGCATATTTCTGCCCTCTCACTCCTTCTCTCTCTTCTTTTACACCTCTTCTTATCTCCTTGCCACATATCACCTCGCCAATGGTCCAATCTTGATATTTGTGTCAAATTTTCCTTTCAATCCCTCAACTCTCATATCCTCATACATTGATATTTATAACTTAATAATCCTTCACATTGGCCCACTTAATTAATTTTTATTCTTTCAATCAAGTCCTAATTCCATACTTCACAATTTTACAATTGGTCGCACTAGCCAAAATATTTATATTAATTCTCAAATTGTCCCTTCGACACACCTAACACTACAACTTGCATAACTTTGGTCACCACTCATCCTCAAAATGCACAAATCCTTTTAAGGTACATTTCGGATTGTTATAATTCTCCCCTCCTTAAAGAATTTCGTCCTTGAAATTCTCTTACATCGGAAAAATTCGAAGACTATACTCCAATTCACTATCATTCCAACAGATTATTTCTATATCATCATATAACACATACGTTCTACACTTATAACACATACATTTCACTCAATCCTATACACTTCATTCTTAACATACTTACCTGCTTTTACTTAGTCCCATCACTACACTCTCAAATAATTTCTTTTTAATCATAGTAACTATACAAATCATAACTTTTTCTTATTCACTATTAAACTCAAACTCATAAAACTGATTTAAATAAATCTCATATTCCTCCTCTTATTAACTTACATTTGAATCAATCACATTCATCAGAGCAATCATTACCTTAACCATCAAATGAAAATGAAACATATACACCTAACAAATAAACCATTTAACTTACAACTTCTTACTACACAATTTCGTATTACCTCAATTACATCGGGCACACATGCTACTTTCTTTACTAATAACACTCGTATCTTACTCCAAACTCTTTTCACATTTACTTATGCAATATTCTAAGATACTTTTTCTTCCTAACTCTGTCTATTTACACTTTACACTTTCCTTAATAACCACTATGCTTTTTAAACCACACTCCTCATCTTAATCTCAAACACTCAATGTACACCCTGTCGAGTTTCTTTCCATTAGAAATGCATACACAAATGCTTTTCATGTATGATCAAAGGATGATGATGCATTGAGGATGTGATGGTTCATGTATGCAAGATGATGCAGAAATGCAACTGATGCTATAATAATGTACTTTTCCCATCCCCATGTTTCAAAATGCTTATGTTGAAAAATTTTCAGGAGATAGCTGACGGGCATATAGAGCATTACCAAAATCATATAACATTTATGTACTCTTCTATTTCCAAAAACACCAAAATATCTATTCCCAAAAAAAAAATAATCATTTATCAATACTGTAATGACCCAAAAAGGGCCTAGTCGGAATTCGCGAGCTAAGTCAAAAAATTAAGGGCATTTCTATAAATTATGCATGAGGAAATTTGGACATTAAGGACTTAATTGCAAAATTAAATAAATATGTTAAGAGAAGCAATTATATAGTGTGTGTAGTTGTGACGCCCATTCCCTAATGACAGACTAGCTCAGCTAATCTTAGTTAGAGAAGACCGCACACACACAACAGAACACATGCTTAGCCTGAATAATAAAATTTCATCACATACAATCTTAACTCACACATCACATGCTAACTACTTATAGTGCATTTCCATAGCCAGACGCATTGCACATACATATTTAGGTTAACATTCATAGTTATCAGAGTATTACATGCCTTTACATACCCGTTATACATACGATGGTACAAAAGCTTATACAGAAATCCCAAAATATTCAACCCAGAACCTACACTACCTATTTCCTACTGTTGACCGTAAAAAATGCGGGGACGTCCTTCGATCACCTCTGGTCCGTACCAGCACGGATTAAAGTAAATCTATGCTAAGCGACAACGCTTAGTGGGGAACTCATATATATGGCAAATAATTTATCACACCTCAGAAACACCATACATTATATGCTAGAAGTCATGCTAGAGCAATTATTATCAAGCAATTATCATTTTAAGCATAGTACTATCCATTACTACATTCAATCATAAAGCATCAATCACTTATTCACATATCCACATCACATGCTTTATTATATTACAGTCACTTCCCTGTATTAATTGATTAATCAGTTAGCCTGCAATTCAATGACGCGGATAACGGGTATCGCATTGGTACCACTCAGGTATAAGAATCTCATTGAGATTACACTTACGCATGGGTACCCTCAGGTACCAAAATATCATTTCACTTATAATATAATCCAGCAAGGATTATTCACATTATTTTCGCATTGTGATTCCCATGGAATCAGACACATTATACGCATGGGGCTGCAGCACTTGACCCTATAGGCATGCCTAACTAACCACTACTTGACTCGCAGGCTTAAATTGTTAAATAAATTATTCAGGTCACATTGATCGCTTTTCACATCACATACAGAGATAGTTCATATCATATTCTCTGGCATATTCAATATGCTTCCAAATTCATTCTTCATAGTTCATAACTACATATTTGATTGCATTCAAGATTTATCACATAGTATGCAAGTGTACCCGCTTAACACTTACTCATAATGTCCTTCATTTCACTTGAAGACTTACCATTAGAAAGTCTGAACACATTAGGGTTATATTGCCAAAATAGGGTAGGTCACGGTTGTAGACACCGGGTCCCGAGTAGCCTTGATCAGGATTACCCAATGATGAAATTTAGCTATGCCGGCTTATAGGCAAAAAGATTGGAGCTCAGAAGTGATTTTCCTTGTCTTTTCGGTGAGTAAAAAGTGTATTTTAAAAATATTTTAAAAATATTTTTTAAAATTATTTTGAAAAAGAAAAAGTGTGATTTAGGTTGAGGGTATTTTATATAAAAAATTATAAAAAATTAAAAAAAAAAAGGTGAAAAAATGATTAAAAAATTAAAAAAATGGAAAAAGTGGAAAATAGGGGAAAATAATCGCGACGGAAAGGCGACGGCCAAGGGCAGTCGCGAATTTCCGTGCGCGGAGCGTGCGCTCCGCGTTGCCGACGCCCTGCGCGAGCGACGCCTTGGGCGTCGCTCGCTCCGCGCACGTCGTGCTCGGAGACTCCGCGCATCAGCGCGGAAACGTGCGTGAGGCGCACGTTTGACGTCGATTTTCGGCGTTAAGGCGCCGATTTCGCCCCCACTTCGCCCATTTTCGACCCCCACTCGATTTTTAACGGTTTTTGTACGGTTTTGGGTGGTTTTTGGGTAGTTTTTGAGGGTTAAAACACTAGGAAAAATTCAGAAACAAGGGGGAACGGATTAAGAACATTTTAGAGCAAAAAACTGAATTTTTTGGGTTTTTACTTAGAGAAAAAAAATCAATCTTTATATACTTGTTTTTTAGAGTTTTTCTTCCATTTTCCAAGCATTTTCACAAGGAAGAGACAAGGAATTCAAGACTTCTACCTTCAATTCTTCAAAACTGAATTTGAGGGTAATTATTCATGGTTTTACTCATTAATTCTCTTGTTAATTTCATTTATTTTTGCTTCCAATTAACACATTAAACATGTAAATTCTCTTAGTCTCCATATTCTTCTTCTTATTTTTATCTTTAACAAGTAAATTCTTTTAAATTTTATTATATTATTTTCATGTCAAATTATTTTTTGTCCATGTTATTATGCATGTTTAATCTAGTTTGTCAATATCTTTGATTTCTTTATGTTATATCATGATTATTATTATGTTTGCATGTGTTAAATATCATTAAAGTTTTTATTAGACTGGTTTATTGTTATCATTAGGTTCTAGTATCATTATTATCATTAATATTATTTTTCATATTTTGAATGTATGTTAAATTTCAAATTTATTTTCTTATGCCTTTATGATAGATATTACTTTAAACTTTATTATGCATGTTAAGTTTTATTGTTCTTATGTTACACATTCATGCACATTTTATGAGTAATAAAATTGATTGTCATTAATTTTTCATGCATGTTAACCTTTATTATTAATAAATTGCATTTGCCATGATGTTATCTCATTTTATGCATGTTAAATTACATCATAATTATTTTTATGCATGTTATAGTATCTTATGCATGTTATATGGTCATTGTACATATTATCTTTTATGTCATATTATTTTGTTGGCTTAATCAATAACATTAATTTCTTTTATTTTTATTTTTGGTTGCAAATCATTGTTTTATTCTCATTTGAGCACCCATGCACGTGAAGGAGGAGTTGCGGGGTTTGGTATTTTCTTTATACATTTTTAATTTTCATTTTATTTTAATTTCCTTGTATATATTCATTGAATAAAATGTTTTCTTATGGGCACCTAAATAAAAATCACAAAAATAGTTTTACTAAATTAATTTAGATTTTTCATAATAAAATGGGACCAATGTCCTAGTTTTCATCCCAAATAAAATCATCACATCCAAAATATTTTCTTTAATTGTGCATGCGGGGACCAAAGTCCTCATAATTAATAAATTCCCCGGTTTTATGTATGTTTGCACTTTTAAATGGGAGTTGTATTCCGCTCCTGGTATTATTGTAATTTACCTTTGATGTTATTTTTGATATGTTTATCCTATCGCGTTCAATGTGAATCTTTGCGCTTTTAAATTAAAATTGCATTGTGTGGAGAGAGAGCGAATTAATGATAATTAAAATTTGATCATAAATTAATCGAGGTAGAAATAGATGAGAAATCCCGGACCCAGCTCTGGTCTTTGGGCTCAAAGATGCTAGAGGTCTACCCTCCAAGACACCTTTTTGTGCTACGAGACTTTAGCGCTAATCCTAGGCTCCTTAGGGCGAGAGGTTTACCTTCCAAGACCCCTCTGGTTGGCCCAAAATGGATACAACGTGCAGTCTTAGGCTCTCCGAGGCGAGAGTAACTTTCCCAATGTTCTATTGGGTGGCGACTCCATGAAACCTCCCTGTTGCCCAACATAGACGCACTTACGATTTATTGCAAGCTATCAACGGACCCACAAATGCCCCGATCGCCCTCAAGCGGGCGGTCCCATGGGCGGCCGCAGGGATCCGGCGCGCGTCACAGTGGCGACTCCACTGGGGACGATATGGTTCGAGATTTCAATTTGAAAATACCTCGTTTAACATTTATGGTTAAAATTTAATTCATAAATTCGCTTTATCTCAAAATTGCATATCATCTCATTAGAGCTTTAGATTAAGTTAGTTTGGTCCCTTTTCAAGCCCCGGTGCGTTCCCGAAGCACGACCTCATTTTCACTCAATTTGGGGAAGTGTTAAGGATAATCACCAGCCCAAGCCACGTACCTCAATGGTATATCAAAATGATGATCCGATCGGTCACTATGCTTGTGATGAGCTAGTCCCATCGGCAGGGATCATGCTTGGGTAGCCTTAAAGTAACATCTCCCTTGTCCAAAGCTCATGTAATGGTAATAGATACTTCCACTAGGTGAAATGTACCGTAATATTATGCTTGCTATATGGGCCATCATATATTAAACGAAATCAATTTAATTAAATGGTCTTCATCAAAGGCTTTCATGCCCCGGTGGGCCCATCTTAGTTAAGTTGAATTGCTTAAATACATAATTGCCAAACACCCATACGTATGTACATTAGATAGGAGCTATTATGCTGTCGGTTTTTCACCACGCACCATACATGTCCATTGGGTTCCACGTTAATCCATGGATCAAGCCCACCTAGGAAAGAGACCGCACTACCACGTGTGTGGGAGATATAAGGTTGGAAGGATCTATCTGCTTGCATGTGTTTGTCTATGTTGCATCAGCACGAGCATGCATTGCATTTTAATCATGCATCATCTTAACAATTTTTGCACTTCAGCCATCTTAGATTCTCCTGGGTAGTCTAGAGGTCCCGACGGACGGTTAAGAAGGACACCGCTTTTGGGGTTAACAGAGTTAGTGTCGGATCAGAGTTCAGAGTCAGTCTTAGAAGGAAGTGTGGGGTTTTCTTCCGAATCATCAACAGAAGTAAGCATGGCTAATCCATCAAATGAGTCTGATGCAACCCGGGCAATAATCACCGAGGAGGTAGGAAAGAGAATGGAGGAATTTGAAGCCCGAATGATTGCAATGATGGGCAATCTTGCCACCACCATAGCTGGGCAACAAGCTGCTGCTGCCCCTATCCGAGTACCAGCTGAACAAGAGGTTATAAGAGAAGAACGTCCTGTTGCAATTAACCAACCAGTGGTTGATCCACCTGTTGTTGAGCAAAGAGTGCCTGCACCTATTGAGCGCAGAGAGGGCCCCAGGTCTGAAGCTAAATTTAGGGAAGATGAGCTGGAGGAGCATAAAGTAGCTAAAGAGAAGTCGCCAAAACTGGATGAGGCAATGTGGAGGAAAATGGAAGAAAGATTTGAGGCCATGGCAAGGATGATGACCGTGGGAAAAGGAATGAACCCGGAAGACCGAGAGCTGGATGGGGATGACCTGATTCCCCAGAATTTTCAGATACCGGACATTCCCAAATTTGATGGCACCTCTGACCCTACCGCACACATCAAGCAATACTCGCTGGTCATGAAGGGAATGACCTTAATAAGAAAGCAAAAGATAGAATATTTCTGCTTGAGTCTCACAGGAGCTGCTATTGATTGGTACCATGGGCTTGAGAGGAGGTCCAAGGAGGATTGGGACTTACTAACTGAAGAGTTCCTTAAGCAGTACGATTGCAGTACCCAGATGGAGGTCACTTTGAAAGATCTCGAGTTGCTACAACAGAAGGCTGGGGAGTCCTTCCACGAGTACTTTACTCAGTGGAGAAACCGGGTTATGGAGATGAAACGCAAACCGGACACTTCTGATCAGATCAGGCTATTCATTCGAAATGCCAGCCCTTACTTGAGAGATGGACTGAAAATGAAGGGACTCAAGGATTGGGAGTCCTTGAAGGACATTGCCATAGAAGCAGAAGGAGAATATCTAGCCAAGAGGGCAAATAGTGAGTCCTATGCCAGGAGGGGATACAGCAATCAGGGGACAGCCAAACCAGCAAGTTCAAGCACTGGTAACAGAGCTGGGAAGACTGCCGAGGTGTCTGCAACCGGCGTAAGTCAGAGGTATTTCTCCAACTTGGGTAAGCCTTTATCATGGGTGCTGAAGAGGCTAATAAAAGAAGGAAAACTGCGGCCCCTATCACCTAGGCCGGCCAAGACCCAAGGACAGCCAGGGCATAAAGAGAATGAATACTGCGCATTCCACCAACATACCGGCCATTTGACGGATGATTGTATAACGCTAAGACATCGGGTCCAAGATCTAATTGACAACAAGCAGATCACCGATCCTGAGAAGAGAGAAAGCAAGAAGAAGTCCGGCTATAATACGGTGCCACCTCCAGTCTTTATGATTGGATCGAGCCTATCAGAGTGGTACGTGATGCAAGATCTATATGGAAATGAGTATGTCGCTATTAATCGCCCTACAGTGAATGAAGAAGGGATTTCCATGGCAGCGATAGACTGTTGGTCCACTAGTGAGAGTCTAGATGATGAAGATGAGAAAAATGGAGAGTTTACGGATCTGTGGGATTCGGAGGAAGAAGAAAGAGTAGAAGCAATAACAAGAAGTGGGAGGGTCATTCCAGAAGTTGAGAAGCAGCAAGACCCAGCACAAGCAATCGCAGAGAAAGAGCCGGAAGAAAATTCAATAGTGAAGCAACTGAAAAAGACCACGGCTCAGATATCTATTTGAGATCTCTTGAGACAGTCTCCCTCTCACAGACAGAAGTTAGTTGAAGCATTGAATGTATCAACTGTAGCAACTACAATCTCCCCATCTGAGCTGTTAGACCTTGTAAAGGGGGGATCTGGGGAGAAGTTGGTTTTTTCTGATGCAGACTTACCAGTTGAGGGTCGCAGCCACAACCGACCTTTGTACATCAAGGCACAGATCAATGGTAAACACACTGCTTGCATCATGGTTGATGACGGGTCATCGATAAATGTCTGTCCTTTAGTGGCACTCCAGGCCTTCGGGTTGAATGAGAGTATGTTAAGCAAGTCCGACCTGACTATCACAGCCTATGATAACTCCAGGAGGCAAGCATTGGGAAATTTCAAAGCTTTGGTAAAGACGGGGCCTATTGAGACAAAAACGGATTTTGTGGTTCTGCCGATCCCACCAAACTTTTTCGCTCTACTTGGTAGACCGTGGTTTCACAAGTTAGGGGGAGTGCCATCCACATTACACCAGATAATTAAGATACCCCATGAAGGAGAGGTAGTGACCATTAAAGCGGCAAGAGAGAACCAAGTGTCTGCCTTGGAGATCTCTAATTAGCCATTCAGTGGCTTTCAT
This sequence comes from Excoecaria cochinchinensis, assembly GCA_947683425.1. NCBI lineage: Eukaryota > Viridiplantae > Streptophyta > Magnoliopsida > Malpighiales > Euphorbiaceae > Excoecaria > Excoecaria cochinchinensis. The sequence continues at coordinate 276,793 of CANTUQ010000212.1, forward strand.
GTATCGGCGATCGGAGAAGAGCAAAGCTTAGAAGGTAGCCCTCAAGTGGTGAATATGCTGAAAAAGATGCACTTCCTCCCAGGGGCTGGTTTGGGAAAAGAGTCATCGGGACTGCAGAATGCTATCACTACACGTGGTCAGAAGGATCAAAAAGGGTTGGGCTACAAAGGAGAGTATGGTAAGAAGAAAGTATCAGAGAAGATCCCCCATATCTCGGAGAGCTTTGTGCCATCATCCTCGGTATGTGCTTACACCGGAGAAGAAGAGCCGCAGTGGGTAGATGGGAAGATTACCCCGGGATTTGAAATTTTTAATGATGTCTTTGATTGGGAGACCGGAGTTGTTAAAGCTGTAGAGAACTTTTGGGATGAGGAGATTATGACCCAATGCAGCATCTGGGACAGAGATGAGCGCGAAGAGATTGTAACTGATAAGTTGTTATCCACCAGACTTAAGGGGAAGGAGAAGATAGTGGAGCCAGAGCCGAAGATTGAAGATCTCAAGATTTCACCAAATCAAGAAGCCAAAGCACAGTCAGCTGCAGCATCGGCGTCGACTGAAGTTGATAGTCATTTAGATTCTCTTTTTATACCAGAACTCTTTAAGGACAATGTTAATGTTTTTGATTATGTTAATGAGATGAACAACTTTGCTTACTTGTGTGATGTTTCTAATGATTTCATTTCGCATGATCATAAGCATGATGCATTCATTTTTGATATTAATTCAACTGGCACAACTACATTTAATCTCGGAACTTTGGAAAATCCAAAGGAAATTTTGCTAGCATCAGACATAATGTAATGGCCGCAAAATACCCTAGTTGTTTCGGTATGTCATATGAAGTATGTATGTATATTTATTAAGAGATAAATTCTGAATTTAAGGGTGTTTAGAGAATTAATTATAGGGGTGGATTAATCTGAAAATAAAAGAAGGATTTAATTGCAAAAATATAAAGTATGTAAGTGAGTAAAATGACATTATGCATGGGTAAATAAATGGAGGATTAACTAAGTTAATTAACAAAGGATTAAGGTAGAAAATAATGGGTAATTAATTATATGAAGGAGCAGATTTTTGTTAGTGGGAAATGATGGAACATGTGAGAATTTAAATAAGAGAAGTGGGAGCAGATTTTTAGTGGGAATTGATGGAACATTTGAGGAGTTAAATAAGAGTAGTGGAAGCTAATGGGGAACAACTTTTCTTAGTGGGTTTTGCTATGGATTTATGAAGAGTGGACTCATCATCAATTAGCATTAAGTGTCTAGTGGAAGAGTAAAGTTAGTGGCTAGTGGAGTTTCCATTTTCTGCATCTTTGTACATAGATTGGAGCCTTCTTTAGTCTTTATTTTGTGAGAAAGAAAGAGAGAGGAAGAGCTGAAATTCGTATGTCTTAGAGAGCCATTCCTTTGTACTTGTTCTTCAGCAAATTAAGCTCTCTTCTCCCTTCAAAAACTCTGCCTTGAGTGAGTGTAAGTTGGAAGGGTTGAATGCATATCATTTAAGAGCAAAGATCAAGGATTTGTAAGGTAAAATGATGGTATAATCATGCATGTAAAATTCTGTTTCATCTACCTATTCTTAGTATGATTTTTATGAGGTTATTATGAGGATATTAATGCTGGAAATTTATGCTTAATAGCTGAAGAAAAGAGGAGGATTAAAGGCAAAGCAAAGGTTGGGGAAGCTAGTGAACAACAGCCCCATTAGGAGCTTAGGAGTGTGAGGTTTGGGAACTAGTTGCTTGTGTGTGTATTATTTGATTTATTATGTGTATTATGTAAATGGTTGTGTGGTGTGATAGATTGAAGGAATGAATATGTATTGTTAAAATGATGCTAAATGTGTCGGTTTATAACTAATGTGTTGGAAGTATAAAATAAAATAAAATGGAGTTGAGTTTCTGTGTTGGACTCTCCTTACCTTTAGTGACATTTTCATCCATATATTGAGTTATAATGCTCCAAATGAGTTGATTCAAATTGCATTTGAAACATAACATCCATATCTAAAAATGTCTAAGAGGAGTGTGGAGCAAATTCTGGCTTTAGGTGTCCCAAAATATTGTCACAACGTAGGTATTCCTATTCTGTCGGTTCATATGACCATCATTCAGTGTTTAGGGAATATATTACGTTATAGATGTCCAAATGATCTGATTCTTGTCCCATTTGAAAGATAAGACATAGAGGAAGATATGTTAAGAAGAACGTTTTGCCCAGCAATGACCCTAGCTATGTCAAAAATGCAATACAAGTTGAATTATAGAGTCAGTCTAGAGTCTGCCTCAATTTTTCACCGCCGTGTAAAACCATTTTGCCCAGTTTTACCCATTTTTCACGTCCCACACGGCTGTGAAGGAATTCCTCACCGCCGTGTAAAATCATGCTGTCCAATTTTACCCATTTTTCACGTCCCACACGGCTGTATGAGTGTCCATACCGCCGTGTAACCTTATTTTGCCCTCAAAATGTATGTTTTCCTTCCCAAATTGAACCCGAACTTCACCACGAGTTCCCTTAGTTTGTTCAATACATGTTTATCATTATAAAATGAGTATCTTAAGCATGATAAACTATGCATACTAATGTTATATGAGCTATAAATGTTCTAAGTGTAATGAATCAAGCATGATGATAATGATTAGATGGACATGAGAAACATGAAATGTATATAAGGGAAGTGATTTGTTATGTGTTAAAAATATATGTAAGGTGAATGTGATAATGCATATCTGAGGTGATTAATGAATGAGTATGAGCTTGTCATGATGTGAATAAGAAATAAAATAACTTAAGCCTGCGAGTCAAGTATTGGATAGGTAGGCATGCCTATAGAGGGTCTCTGAGCTGCAGCATAAGTAATTTAAAGAAAGTTTGATTCTGATGATATGATTTTGATTGAATCCTTGCTGGATTCCAAGCTATAAAAGAATGAATAAGAAGGGTACCCATAAGTATGAAAATTCTATATGATGAATGTGCCCAAGGGGTACCAAGATATATGAAAATTCTATCTGAAAGAAGTACCTTCGAGGTACCTATATTCTGTTTATAAGAAGTACCTTTGAGGTACCTATATTCTGTTTAAAAATTACCCGTTATCCATAACTTTGAATTGCAGGCAAAATAATCGAATAAATAAAAAAAAAAAAGAAAAGGGCGAAAAAAATAATCTGATAAACATAAAATAAAGCTATGTGCATAAATTATTTGGATGGATAATCAATTGACATGATAAATATATTAAAGAAATGATGATATTCTAGAAAGATAAATATTATGAATTGATGCAGTATTAATTGGATGAAATGAGATGCTAGCATGTTAACCTATTTGTTGATGAGGCATGTTTTTGTATGTCATAAATGTTGTTGTATAATATTGCCTGTTATGTATGAGTTCCCCACTAAGCGTAAAACGCTTAGCACGGGTTTCTTTAATCCGTGCAGATACGGAAGTAGGTTCTCGAAGGACGACTCCGCAGGTCAAAGGTCAACATTAGGCTTTGTGTATGTTTTTGGGGTTATCATTTTGGGATGTGTATGTTGTTCTAATTTTATAAAATAATGATGAAAAGTCTATGATGTACAAAGTATGTTTCGGCATGTAAGTCTAAAGATAATAACATAGTATGTGTAAGATGGATAATAAGTAAAGTGGTGTGCTCGTGTGATGTAATAAGTTTATGTGTGATGCATGTGGAATGGCTTGGGTAAATGTAAGAAGAAATTTTATTTGAGCAAGTTTTTATGATCATATTTCACGATCATTTCCTACCGATTTAGCTGCTTCAGCTTTAACGGTTGGAAATGGGCTTCACAAGTTGTTGAGAAGCCCATTTCCAACCGTTAAAGCTGAAGCAGCTAAATCGGTAGGAAATGATCGTGAAATATGATCATAAAAACTTGCTCAAATAAAATTTCTTCTTACATTTACCCAAGCCATTCCACATGCATCACACATAAACTTATTACATCACACGAGCACACCACTTTACTTATTATCCATCTTACACATACTATGTTATTATCTTTAGACTTACATGCCGAAACATACTTTGTACATCATAGACTTTTCATCATTATTTTATAAAATTAGAACAACATACACATCCCAAAATGATAACCCCAAAAACATACACAAAGCCTAATGTTGACCTTTGACCTGCGGAGTCGTCCTTCGAGAACCTACTTCCGTATCTGCACGGATTAAAGAAACCCGTGCTAAGTGTTTTACGCTTAGTGGGGAACTCATACATAACAGGCAATATTATACAACAACATTTATGACATACAAAAACATGCCTCATCAACAAATAGGTTAACATGCTAGCATCTCATTTCATCCAATTAATACTGCATCAATTCATAATATTTATCTTTCTAGCATATCATCATTTCTTTAATATATTTATCATGTCAATTGATTATCCATCCAAATAATTTATGCACATAGATTTATTTTATGTTTATCAGATTATTTTTTTCGCCCTTTTCTTTTTTTTTTTATTTATTCGATTATTTTGCCTGCAATTCAAAGTTATGGATAACGGGTAATTTTCAAACAGAATATAGGTACCTCAAAGGTACTTCTTATAAAAAGAATATAGGTACCTCGAAGGTACTTCTTTCAGATAGAATTTTCATATATCTTGGTACCCCTTGGGCACATTCATCATATAGAATTTTCATACTTATGGGTACCCTTCTTATTCATTCTTTTATAGCTTGGAATCCAGCAAGGATTCAATCAAAATCATATCATCAGAATCAAACTTTCTTTAACTTACTTATGCTGCAGCTCAGAGACCCTCTATAGGCATGCCTACCTATCCAATACTTGACTCGCAGGCTTAAGTTATTTTATTTCTTATTCACATCATGACAAGCTCATACTCATTCATTAATCACCTCAGATATGCATTATCACATTCACCTTACATATATTTTTAACACATAACAAATCACTTCCCTTATATACATTTCATGTTTCTCATGTCCATCTAATCATTATCATCATGCTTGATTCATTACACTTAGAACATTTATAGCTCATATAACATTAGTATGCATAGTTTATCATGCTTAAGATACTCATTTTATAATGATAAACATGTATTGAACAAACTAAGGGAACTCGTGGTGAAGTTCGGGTTCAATTTGGGAAGGAAAACATACATTTTGAGGGCAAAATAAGGTTACACGGCGGTATGGACACTCATACAGCCGTGTGGGACGTGAAAAATGGGTAAAATTGGACAGCATGATTTTACATGGCGGTGAGGAATTCCTTCACAGCCGTGTGGGACGTGAAAAATGGGTAAAACTGGGCAAAATGGTTTTACACGGCGGTGAAAAATTGAGGCAGACTCTAGACTGACTCTATAATTCAACTTGTATTGCATTTTGGACATAGCTAGGGTCATTTCGGGGAAAAACGTTCTTCTTAACATATCTTCCTCTATGTCTTATCTTTCAAATGGGATAAGAATCAGATCATTTGGACATCTATAACGTAATATATTCCCTAAACACTGAATGATGGTCATATGAACCGACAGAATAGGAATACCTACGTTGTGACAATATTTTGGGACACTTAAAGCCAGAATTTGCTCCACACTCCTCTTAGACATTTTTAGATATGGATGTTATGTTTCAAATGCAATTTGAATAAACTCATTTGGAGCATTATAACTCAATATATGGATGAAAATGTCACTAAAGGTAAGGAGAGTCCAACACAGAAACTCAACTCCATTTTATTTTATTTTATACTTCCAACACATTAGTTATAAACCGACACATTTAGCATCATTTTAACAATACATATTCATTCCTTCAATCTATCACACCACATAACCATTTACCTAATACACATAATAAATCAAATAATACACACACAAGCAACTAGTTCCCAAACCTCACACTCCTAAGCTCCTAATGGGGCTGTTGTTCACTAGATTCCCCAACCTTTGCTTTGCCTTTAATCCTCCTCTTTTCTTCAGCTATTAAGCATAAATTTCCAGCATTAATATCCTCATAATAACCTCATAAAAATCATACTAAGAATAGGTAGATGAAACAGAATTTTACATGCATGATTATACCATCATTTTACCTTACAAATCCTTGATCTTTGCTCTTAAATGATATGCATTCAACCCTTCCAACTTACACTCACTCAAGGCAGAGTTTTTGAAGGGACAGATGTCCAGACTTGGATTTCCAAGTGTAGGAAATACTTCTCCGTGTATAAGGTTGTAACGACCCGGCTTTTATACCCTCCCCGGAATGCATCCCGTCGGGAGATCCCCTCCCCGGAACATATCCCGTCGGGAGAGATGCCGTCCCAGAGCCGTTACTCACAGAACTTTACACTTCCTCTTGTGCATTTTTGCCTTCCGTGGGATTCGAACCAAGGACCTGAGGATAAATCCTTATTTCATGGAATCCCACTACCATTAAGCTACTAGCCTAATGGTAGTGGGATTCTAAGAATTTAAGGACTTATCCCCAGGTCCTGAGTTCGAATCCCACGAAAGGCAAAATCGCACAAGGGGGGTGTAAAGTTCTGTGAGTAACAGTTCCGGGGCGTCCAGGATGGAGGCTCCCGAGGGAGGGTATAAAAGCCGGGCTGTTACACATAACTCCTGAAGAGAGAATAAAATTTGAGAGAATATTAAAAAAATATGAAAAAGTCTTTGCCTGGACCTATGAGGATATGCCGGGAATAGATCAAGATGTTGCCGAGCATGCCATCCCAACTTACCTAGAGTTTAAACCAGCCAAGCAAAAGCTTCGGAGGCTTAGGCCAGAATGGGCACAGAAAGTGAAAGAGGAGATCCATAAGCAGATTGAGGCTAAGTTCCTGATAGAGGTTCAATACCCAACATGGTTAGCTAATGTGGTTCCTGTAGCTAAGAAAGACGGTAAGGTTCGAGTATGCGTCGACTATCGAGACCTGAACAAAGCTTGCCCTAAAGATGATTTCCCACTGCCTCATATTGATGTGCTAGTAGATAGTGCTGCTGCTTGTATGATGTATAGCTTTGTGGATGGGTACGCAGGGTACAATCAAATCCTTAACAAGATAGTGGACCCGATCAAGACAGCCTTTATCACCGAGTGGGGGACATATGCCTACCGGGTTATGCCTTTTGGGTTGAAGAATGCAGGAGCAACCTATCAGAGGATGGCGACCAAGGTTCTCAATGACTTAATCCACAAAGAAGTGGAGGTGTACGTCGATGACATGATGATTAAGTCGGCTACTAGAGAAGGTCATTTTGAGGCTTTAGAAAAGTTCTTTCAAAGAATTAGCAAGTATGATTTGCGCCTCAATCCCAAGAAGTGCATTTTTGGAGTTACATCAGGAAAGTTGTTAGGACATGTAGTAAGCCAGAGGGGAATTGAGGTAGATCCCGATAAAGTCAAAGCCATAAGAGATATGCCAGTGCCCCAGAAGGAGAAGGACGTCAGAAGTTTCCTAGGAAAGCTTCAGTACATCAGCCGATTTATTGCCAAGCTAGCTTCAGTATGTGAGCCTATTTTCAAGCTTCTTAGGAAGAATCAGCTGGTGATATGGAACAATGATTGTCAATTGGCCTTTGACACCATTAAGGAGTATTTGTTAAATCCTCCGGTGTTAAGACCACCACGCCATGCCAAACCACTAACCCTGTACCTAGCTGTGGAAGATAACTCAGTGGGTGCTATGATGTCTCAGGAAGATGATTTTGGGGTAGAGTTTGCCGTTTACTATCTTAGCAAGAAATTCCTGCCTTACGAAGCCAAATATGTAGAGGTGGAAAAGATTTGTTTAGCAGTTATCTGGGCTTCTAAGAAGTTGCGACACTACTTTCATTCCTTCAAGGTACAAACGGTTGCCAAACATAATCCGCTCAGATACCTCCAAGAAGCACCCTCTCTACTAGGGAAGATGGGAAGATGGTTACTGCTATTGCAGGAATTTGACATTGAGTACATAACCAGGAAAACCATTAAGGGAAGAGCCGTAGCGGAGTTCTTAGCCGAGCATCCTATTGAGGGAGATCAGTTTGATTACAACTTCCCAGATGAAGATGTCACGGCCATAGCAGTACAAGGGTGGCAATTATTCTTTGATGGAGCAGTCAATAATAAGGGAGCAGGCGTAGGAGTTATTCTTACGACCCCAGATGGTGAAAGGCTACCATTGGCTAAGAAGTTGAGGTATAAGGCTACCAATAATGAAGCAGAATATGAAGCTTGCATCTTTGGATTGGAAGCATTACTTGTTCTGGGGGCAAAGACCGCAGAAGTATTCGGAGATTCTTCCTTGGTAATTCATCAGATAAGAAGGGAGTGGTCAGTCAAGGAAGAAAGGCTGCTGCCTTATGTAAAGCACTTGAGAACGTTGAGCAGCCAGTTTGAGATTTGCACTTTTCACTTCATCCCCAGAGACGAAAATCAGTTAGCTGATGCTCTAGCAACATTAGTGTCTATGTGGGATAACCCAACAGGAGTTGCAATGAAACCCGTGCTGATTTATAGTTCGGAAAGACCTTGCTTTGAAGCTGAACAGGTGATGGACATTGAGGCCAATGATGGAAATCCATGGTATTATGACATTCAGAATTATTTAGAGAGATCAGTCTTTCTAGAGGAAGCCAATGAGAAGGACCAAAGAATGATCAGGAAGTTATCCACTCAATTCATCAGTGTTAATGGCACTTTGTACAAAAGGCAAGCTGATGGTATCCAGTTAAGATGTCTGGCAGAGAAAGAAGCTAAAAGAGTTATGGAAGAGGTTCATGCCGGGGTTTGTGGAGCTCACATGAATGGCTTAGCCTTAGCAAATAAGATCATGCGCCAAGGGTTTTATTGGCTCACAATGGATACAGATTATTCAAAATTTGTGAAGCAATGCCAATTATGCCAACAGTACGCGAATTTGAGGCATGTGCCAGTTTCAGAGTTACATAACTTAACATCTCCATGGCCATTTGCAGCGTGGGGAATAGACATCATAGGCGAAATCCATCCTACGGCTTCTAATGGGCATAGATTCATCATAGTTGCCATTGACTACTTCACTAAGTGGGTTGACGCTGAATCTTTCAAGAAGGTTGATGCAAGGGATATGGCTAAATTCATCGAACGGAATCTGATATGCAGATATGGTCTCCCACATCACATTGTGTCTGATAATGGGGTGCAATTCCTGGCAGAGACTAAACAGATGCTCGAGAAATATGGGATCAAACATCATAAGTCTTCTCCTTACCGTCCTCAAGCAAACGGTGCAGTTGAAGCGGCCAATAAGAATGTGAAGAGAATTTTTGCCAAGATGGTTCAGAACTACAAGGATTGGGCAGAAAAGTTACCCTTCGCACTTTGGGGATATAGAACAACAGTCAGAACCTCTACAGGGGCAACACCATTCTCTCTGGTATATGGAACTGAAGCAGTCCTGTCGGTTGAAATTGAGCTGAAATCATTGAGGGTAGTCATGGAAGCTGAGATTCCTGAAGCAGAATGGGCACAACAACGTTTGTCACAGCTAAATCTGTTGGATGAAAACAGGTTACGAGCCTATTACCACAACCAAGTTTATCAAAAGAGGCTGGCTCGGTCGTTTGGCAAGAAAGTACGAAAGCACCAGTTGAAGGAGGGGGACTTGGTCTTTAAGATGATGAGGCCGGGAGTTCCAGACATACGAGGCAAATTCAGACCAACCTGGGAAGGTCCATTCATTTTGAAAAAGTTGCTAATAAAAGGAGCAGCAATTTTAGCAGACAGCGATGGGAATGAGTTCAAGGACCCGGTCAATGTCGATAGACTTAAAAGGTTCCATGGCTAAAGATAAAAAATAAAAAGAAGAGAATAAATGCCCCGCGGGTCGAAAACCGAAAAGAGGCGGCCTTGCTAAAATTGGGCGCCCTGCCAGGGTGAAAACCGAAAAAAGGCATCCTGGGCAAAAATTAAGGGCCAAGAGAAAATGTTCAATCGAGAAAACCCGAGAGGGCCGATTGATAACAGGAGTTTGAGGCTGACAAAATCCACTCCGAGATTAGGTGTAGTCATATGCTTTTGAATTCTTGTCAAATGCAAATCATGTATGATGAAATCATATAGAAATTCACACAATTTCGCAATGAATAAAAGAATATATTTTCATTGTTCTTTCAGTTCTGTCTTAAAAAAAAAGAAATATACCAATCGTTCATCTAATGATTATTGCTCAGTCCCTTCATTGGATATGTGTTTTTTTTGCTCCTAACAGAAGCTTTGGTGATAACTTTCTCTAAAAAAAATAAAAAAAATAAAAAAAAAAAAACAAATAAAAAAAAAGAAGGCCGTTAGAGATGAAAACCGTAACTGGCTCTCTAAACAAAAGTTAGGCCAAAGGGCAGGGTGAAAACCTGGAAACAGGCAGTCTGCCCTACAAAAAAAATAAAATAAACAAAAGCCGCTGGATTGGGTTGGGTCCATTCCAAGCAAAAATTAGGCAAAGGGTTGTGTGAAAATCCCCTAAGGGACGCATTTCCCGCAAAGAAAAGCTAGTGTGAAAATCCACAAGGGACGCACTACCTTTAAAACAATGACGTTCAATGCCTGGAGCAATAGGGCCACATTATTTCGGATGATCTTCTTTCAATCATATAACATACAACACAGAACATGAAACAGAATCCCGGGTAAGTGATCATTGACCAGGGGGCAAAGGATGTACACCGGACGTCTCTTTCAGAAAACTTGCCGACGATCCTCAGGATTCAGGGGGCATTGTAGAGCAAACAAGCTACAACCTCAGCAAACCTTGGACCACCTAGGGCACAATCTATACATTTTTGCAAGCATTTGCATTCCATATCATGCACACGTGATTTCTTGTATATTCCTATGCATACAATCTTGCAGGAGAAATCGGCGGGGAACACCAACAAAAGCCGAGTGACGACACCAGTCCTAGCATCTAAAGGAGCACAGCTCAAACATTCACAGAGGTTAGCACGATGGCGGCACTACTCACAAGAGGTTAGCACGACCACGGCACTACCAATTCACAACAGTTAGCACGATGGCGGCACTACTCACAAGAGGTTAGCACGACCAGGGCACTACCAATTCACAACAGTTAGCACGATGGCGGCACTACCCACAAGAGGTTAGCACGACCACGGCAATACAATTCACAACAGTTAGCACGACCGCGGCACTACCCACAAGAGGTTAGCACGACCACGACAATACAATTCACAGAGGTTAGCACGACGGCAGCACTACCCACAAGAGGTTAGCACGACCACGGCAATACAATTCACAACAGTTAGCACGATGGCGGCACTACCCACAAGAGGTTAGCACGACCACGGCAATACAATTCACAGAGGTTAGCACGATGGAGGCACTACCCACAAGAGGTTAGCGCGACCACAACAATACAATTCACAGAGGTTAGCACGATGGCGGTACTACCCACAAGAGGTTAGCACGACCACGGCATTACCAGTTACAACCAAAAGACAGCAACAGCTACCATCATCAAGCAGGAAGATCGCCGCTTCAGGTACGCGCTTTTTTCCTTTTCCTGAATTTTGGCTCACCTAGGCACCCATGCACTAGCCTCCCCAAAATTGGGGGCAACTGTAGACACCGGGTCCCGAGTAGCCTTGATCAGGATTACCCGATGATGAAATTTAGCTATGCCGGCTTATAGGCAAAAAGATTGGAGCTTAGAAGTGATTTTCCTTGTCTTTTCGGTGAGTAAAAAGTGTATTTTAAAAATATTTTTTAAAATTATTTTGAAAAAGAAAAAGTGTGATTTAGGTTGAGGGTATTTTATATAAAAAATTATAAAAAATAAAAAAAAAGGTGAAAAAATGATTAAAAAATGAAAAAAATAGAAAAAGTGGAAAATAGGGGAAAATAATTGCGACGGAAAGGCGACGGCCCTTTTCCGTGCGCGGAGCGCGGCCGACGCCCTGCGAGGCGTCGCTCGCTACGCGCACGTCGTGCGCGGAGACTCCGCGCATCAGCGCGGAAACGTGCGCACGTTTGACGCCGATTTTCGGCGTTAAGGCGCCGATTTCACCCCCACTTCGCCAATTTCGCCCATTTTCGACCCCCACTCGATTTTTAACGGTTTTTGGAAGGTTTTGGGTGGTTTTTGGGTAGTTTTTGAGGGTTAAAACACTAGGAAAAATTCAGAAACAAGGGGGAACGGATTAAGAACATTTTAGAGCAAAAAACTAATTTTTTTGGGTTTTTACTTAGAGAAAAAAAATCAATCTTTACATACTTGTTTTTTAGAGTTTTTGTTCAACTTTCCAAGCATTTTCACAAGGAAGAGACAAGGAATTCAAGACTTCTACCTTCAATTCTTCAAAACTGAATTTGAGGGTAATTATTCTTGGTTTTACTCATTAATTCTCTTGTTAATTTCATTTATTTTTGCTTCCAATTAACACATTAAACATGTAAATTCTCTTAGTCTCCAGATTCTTCTTCTTATTTTTATCTTTAACAAGTAAATTCTTTTAAATTTTATTATATTATTTTCATGTCAAATTATTTTTTGTCCATGTTATTATGCATGTTTAATCTAGTTTGTCAATATCTTTGATTACTTTATGTTATATCATGATTATTGTTATGTTTGCATGTGTTAAATATCATTAAAGTTTTTATTAGACTGGTTTATTGTTATCATTAGGTGCTAGTATCATTATTATCATTAATGTTATTGTTCATATTTTGCATGTATGTTAAATTTCAAATTTATTTTCTTATGCCTTTATGATAGATATTACTTTAAACTTTATTATGCATGTTAAGTTTTATTGTTCTTATGTTACACATTCATGCACATTTTATGAGTAATAAAATTGATTGTCATTAATTTTTCATGCATGTTAACCTTTATTATTAATAAATTGCATTTGTCATGATGTTATCTCATTTTATGCATGTTAAATTGCATCATAATTATTTTTATGCATGTTATAGTATCTTATGCATGTTATATGGTCATTGTACATATTATCTTTTATGTCATATTATTTCGTTGTCATATTAAGTTGCGGGGTTTCGTATTTTCTTTATACATTTTTAATTTTCATTTTATTTTAATTTCCTTGTACATATTCATTGAATAAAATGTTTTCTTATGGGCACCTAAATAAAAATCACAAAAATAGTTTTACTAAATTAATTTAGATTTTTCATAATAAAATGGGACCAATGTCCTAGTTTTCATCCCAAATAAAATCATCACATCCAAAATATTTTCTTTAATTGTGCATGCGGGGACCAAAGTCCTCATAATTAATAAATTCCCCGATTTTATGTATGTTTGCACTTTTAAATGGGAGTTGTATTCCGCTCCTGGTATTATTGTAATTTACCTTTGATGTTATTTTTGATATGTTTATCCTATCGCGTTCAATGTGAATCTTTGCGCTTTTAAATTAAAATTGCATCGTGTGGAGAGAGAGCGAATTAATGATAATTAAAATTTGATCATAAATTAATAGAGGTAGAAATAGATGAGAAATCGCGGACCCAGCTCTGGTCTTTGGGCTCAAAGAGGCTAGAGGTCTACCCTCCAAGACACCTTTTTGTGCCACGAGACTTTAGCGCTAATCCTAGGCTCCTTAGGGCGAGAGGTTTACCTTCCAAGACCCCTCTGGTTGGCCCATAATGGATACAACGCGCAGTCTTAGGCTCTCCGAGGCGAGAGTAACTTTCCCAATGTTCTATTGGGTGGCGACTCCATGAAACCTCCCTGTTGCCCAACATAGACGCACTTGCGATTTATTGCAAGCTATCAACGGACCCACAAATGCCCCGATCGCCCTCAAGCGGGCGGTCCCATGGGCAGCCGCGGGGATCCGGCGCGCGTAACAATGGTCATAATGAATTTCGTTGTCACCGTGATATGTTGAAGTTCAAAACAGAATGCAAACTGGGGACAGGTCACGGTCACAATCAATTTCATTGTCACCGTGACATGTTCCCAAGTCTCGGCAAAATGCATCTTGAGGGTATGTCACGGTCACAATGAACTCCATTGTCACCGTGACATATTCTCACTTTGCAAAATAGAATGCTCTCTTAAGTACCTCACGGTCACAATAAATCCCATTGTCACCGTGACATACAAAAATCAAGTAGGCAGAATTGAACTCAAGCATATCTCACGGTCACAATCAATTTTATTGTCACCGTGACCTATACAAAAACACCATGACATAGTTATATTTTTCAGTCCATTTCTTCCTTCTCATTTAAGCTTCAAATCTCACTCTCACTTTTGGCAATCAACCCATGAACATCAACCACATAATCAATTAGCACATACCTGTTTTCCCTTTTTGTTTTGATACTCAATAATAGCACAAATCATAATCATTCTCAAGCATTATATCACCAATCATATTACTATTACAATCACATAATCTAGCACCACATAATTCATGCTCAACTTCAATTTCACATACACATACAATTCAATTCAAATCTCTGTTCAACCAACACAAATCATACAACCACACAAATATGGTTTGTTCCCAAACCTCGTCGCCTTAGCTCCTAATCTCGACAGACGCTCGGCTCTCCGATTACAGCTTTTCCCTTATCTCTCTTCACTTCTTCAGCTAGCAAAACCAATTTAAATTCCAGGATTGAACACAACCCATCAATTCTCATACCAATACCAAATCAAAACCAAGAAGAAGAGTAGAAGATGAGAATAAGCACACATAATCACTTACCCTTAGGTCTTAACACTTAATTCTTGCTCCAAATAGCTATATGCATACATCCACTTAAACCACTCTCATCCTCACTCACGGAAGCAAGAAGAAAGATAAAGTCAAATGCAGAAAAATGAAGAATGAGGCCAACACATACTCACCTCTCACTTCTCTAGGCAAATGCATGCAAAGAAGGAGGTGGCTAACTCTCATGATGCAACACGGATTCCACTCTCAATTCTGCCTCCACTATCCATTTAATCAAGTTATTTTATTCTCTAATCCACACTTACTTAACTTAGTTAATCCACTTCTTACTAATCATGCACAATTCCCTTTTTAACCTCTTAAATTCCCTTAGCCTTTCAATTAAGTCCAATCCTACACACTTAATTACACTGAAACCCCAAATTTAACTAATTGCAACTAGGGTACAAGTTCGGCCATAACAACTCTCCCCTCCTTAAAGAATTTCATCCTCGAAATTCATACCTGAGTGGAACAGTTGTGGATGCTGCTCCCGCATAGCCGCTTCTAGTTCCCAAGTTGCTTCCTGAACACCGTGATGCTGCCAGAGCACTTTCACAAGTGGTATTTGCTTATTCCGAAGTTGCCTCACTTCTCCTGCTAAAATCACTTTCGGCTTCTCATCATAAGTAAAATCTGACTGCACTTCCACTTCTTGTACAGGTAGCACATGGGAATCATCCGACCTATATTTTCTTAACATAGTTACATGGAATACATCATGCAGCTTAGCCAAAGCCGGGGGCAAAGCCAACCGATAAGCTACTGAACCTACTCTTTCAAGCACTTCGTATGGCCCGATAAACCTCGGACTCAATTTTCCCTTCTTACCGAATCTTAGCACCTTCCTCCAAGGAGACACTTTCAAAAATACTTTATCGCCCACACTGAATTCAATGTCCCTTCTCTTCAAATCAACATACGATTTCTGTCTATCACTTGCTGCTTTCAACCTTTGCTGTATGATCTTAGCTTTCTCTTCTATATCCCTCACTAGATCAGGTCCAATGATTCTGCTCTCATTCAATTCTGTCCAGCAAACCGGTGAACGACATTTCCTTCCGTACAAGACTTCATACGGTGCCATACCAATACTGGTATGATAACTGCTGTTATAAGCAAATTCCATAAGTGGAAGATACCTATCCCAACTCTTAGAGAAATCCAAAACACATGCTCGCATCAAATCTTCCAAGACATGAATAATTCTTTCCGATTGTCCATCAGTTTGCGGATGGAAAGCACTACTGAAGTTCAATTTCGTACCCAAAGCCGCTTGTAAGCTCTTCCAAAACATAAAAGTGATTCTGGAATCCCTATCAGAAACAATAGACAAGGGTATCCCATGCAATCAGACAATTTCTTTCACATATAATTCAGCCAACTTTTCCATAGAATAATCCATCCGAACTGGTATAAAGTAAGCCGATTTCGAAAATCTGTCCACAATAACCCATACTGCATCCTGCTGTCTTAAAGTCAGAGGCAATCCAGATACAAAATCCTTCGTAATATTATCCCATTTCCATTGTGGAATAGGGAGTGGATGCAACATCCCCTGAGGCACTTGATGCTCCGCTTTAACTTGTTGACAGACAAGGCACTTAGACACATATTCCACTACATCTTTCTTCATCCCAGGCCACCAGTACAATTGTTTCATATCTTGATACATCTTGTTTTCACCTGGATGCATAGTGAAAATCGTATTATGAGCCTCATGCATCAATTTCTTCTTTAATTCTTTATCACTTGCCACACACATTCTATTCTTATACTGCAGTACCCTGTCTTCATTCACTGAATAGTCAGTCTTATCCATATCTCTGACTGACTGGAAAACTTGTTGCAACCTCACATCATTTCTCTGAGCAACCATTAACTCGTCACTCAGGACCGGTCTTGCTTTCAACTGTGCCAATAAAGCTCCGTCTGCAGAAAACCTCCACTTGATCCTCTTTAACTGTAATGCTGAAATTGACTTCTTGCTCAAGGCATCCGCCACTACGTTAGCTTTTCCTAGGTGATAATCCACAATACAATCATAATCCTTAAACAACTCGAGCCATCTCCACTGTCTCAGATTCAATTCCTTCTGTGTAAGCAAATATTTCAAACTCTTGTGATCGGTGTAAATTCTACACTCCTCACCATACAATTAATGTCGCCAAATCTTTAAAGCAAACACTACTGCTGCCAATTCCAAATCATGAGTCGGATAATTTTGTTCGTGCGGCTTCAGTTGCCTTGACACATATGCTATCACCTTCCCCTCTTGCATCAATACACAACCCAACCCGACACCTAAAGCATCGGTATACAACACATACTCTTTGCCAGTCATAGGCTGTGTAAGAATCGGTGCTTCTACTAACATCTTCCTGAACTGATTGAAACTCGCTTGACATTTTTCAGACCACTCATACTTCACTCCTTTTCGTAACAATTTTGTCAACGGTCAAGCTATCACTGAAAATCCTTTCACAAACCTTTTGTAGTATCCAGCCAACCCTAAGAAACTGCAAACCTCCAGCACATTCTTAGGCAGTTTCCAATTCACAATTGCTTCTATCTTAGTTGGGTCTACTTTAATCCCCTCAGATGAGATCACATGACCCAGAAATGACACCTCTTTGAGCCAGAACTCACACTTACTTAGTTTGGCATACAACTGATGCTCCCGCAGTGTCTGGAGCACAATTCTCAAATGCTGCTCGTGCTCCTTCTCATCCCTTGAATAAACCAGAATATCATCTATGAATACTACCACAAACTGGTCTAGATACGGTCTGAATACCCGATTCATCAAATCCATAAATGCAGCTGGTGCATTAGTCAACCCAAAAGGCATCACCAGAAACTCATAGTGCCCATATCGAGTTCTAAATGCAGTCGTAAGTATATCTTCTTTCTTCACTTGAAACTGATAATACCCTAAACGCAAATCAATTTTTGAAAATACACCGGCTCCTCTTAACTGATCAAATAAATCTTTAATCCGAGGTAAAGGGTACCGATTCTTTACTGTCACTTTATTCAACTGCCGATAATCGATGCACATTCTCATTGTACCATCTTTGTTCTTGACAAATAGCACTGGTGCTCCCCAAGGTGAAACACTAGGTCTAATAAAACCCTTATTTAGCAATTCTTGCAGCTGTTCTTTCAATTCCTTCAACTCAGTTGGAGCCATTCTGTACGGTGCCTTAGATACAGGGACTGTTCCAGGCGCCACATCAATCGATAGCTCAACCTCTCTTATCGGTGGTACACCGCTCAATTCTTCAAGAAACACGTCAGGAAACTCTCTGACTATCGGTATCTCTTGTATCTTCACATGTTCTCTCTTACTGTCTATCACCAAAGCTAAATAAGCTTCACATCCTTTTCTCATACACCGACAGGCTTGCATAGCAGATATCACATTCACAAGAGGGTTAGTGCACACTCCCCTCACTGTCGCTCTGTTCCCCTTACCATCATAAAGTACAACCATCTTCCTCTTACACTTAACATCTGCATCATATTTGGTTAACCAATCCATACCCAAAATCAAATCAAACTCATCAAACGGTAGTTCAATCAAATCCGCTGGAAACACACTACCTTGAACTTCTAATGCACAGTTTCTATACACCCTGTTCGCATTAATGTTACCACCCAAAGGGCTAGACACACATATATCATATTTTAAACATTCGACTATAGGCATCTTTTCACATATCTTTTTATTACACACATAAGAATGAGTTGAGCCAGGATCAATAAGTGCAAACATTTCCACACCACAGAGTAGAATAGTACCTGCTATCACTTCAGGCGCATCCTGATCCTCTCGTGCCCTCATAGCATAAGTCCGCACTGGTGCCGCATCAGGCCTATCCACAATTTCAGAATCAACTGCACCCCTAGACTGGCTACCTCTGCCAGGTCCTCTTCCTCTTCCTCTATTAGTAGAAGGCAAATTTGAACCACCCCTACTCTGCTCTTGTTGATTTCCTGACATCTCATAAGCATTCGGGCAATTAGCAAGGAAATGCTCAGTGCTTCCACATCTAAAACAAGCACTCGTCACTCTCCAGCATTCTCCTCTATGCCTCTTACCACAATGAGGACACTCCTGAACCTCACTTCTGTTACCAGATGTTCCTCTTCCCGAACCAGATGCTGAGGGAGCGCCACGCTTCTTACCTCTTGCTGCAGAACTGAACCCAGATTCCGCAGGTGGTGCCACATGAGAATCTCTTGATCTTTTCCCCGTCTGGGAACCACCTCTACCTGCATTCTTCCTTTGTCTCCATTCTCTTTGAGCTACCAACGTCCTTTCAGCTCTCAAAGCTGCTTGTACAATTCGATAATAACTTATATTCTTTTCTGTTGTTAGAGAAATCAGCAATGCTTTAATTTCCTCAATCAACCCTTCCTCAAACTGTTGACACCGCAACACGTCGGTTAAAACACCTTTTGGCGCATACTTGCTTATACGATAAAATTTCGCTTCATACTCCGCCACCGACATGGTTCTCTGTCTTAAACTCAGAAACTTCTTCCAGTTTGCCTCACGATGTGCTTTAGTGATATACTTGTTCTTGAATTCCCTTTCAAAGAACTCCCAGTCTAATGGTTCAGGAAGCATTGGGTTCTGCAGGACCAGCTTCCACCAATCATATGCAGGGCCTTGGAGTAGTGACTCCACACATTCAACCCACTGGTCAAGAGGACAACATATCTCCTTAAGAATCCTCTCCACTTTCTCAATCCAGTACTCTGCTTTTTTTGACTTATCTAACCTTGTTCCATGGAATTCCTCCAAACCATGCTTTCTCAAAGATTCTATTGGGGCTCTAGGCGCCAACATACGCTCCATCACTCTCGCCATATCTTGTGTCATTTTCATCATAGCTTCCATAGGCCCAAACGGAATCTCATTCCCGAAACAAACCGATCTAGACTGTCCGGACCCCGTCACCTCAGCTTCGCGAGGATTCACACTTTCGGCAGATTCTTCTCCGGTATGCCTTCCAGAATCCATTGTTACTACACAGATTAAACAAGGACTTTCGCAATAGGTCAACAAACTACACACATCTTATCTACCCAATTCCCAGAAAAGACTCAACCTAGGCTCTGATACCACAACTTGTGACGCCCATTCCCTAATGACAGACTAGCTCAGCTAATCTTAGTTAGAGAAGACCGCGCACACACAACAGAACACATGCTTAGCTTGAATAATAAAATTTCATCACATACAATCTTAACTCACACATCACATGCCAACTACTTATAGTGCATTTCCATAGCCACACACATTGCACATACATATTTAGGTTAACATTCATAGTTATCAGAGTATTACATGCCTTTACATACCCGTTATACATACGATGGTACAAAAGCTTATACAGAAATCCCAAAATATTAAACCCAGAACCTACACTACCTATTTCCTACTGTTGACCGTACAAAATGCGGGGACATCCTTCGATCACCTCTGGTCTGTACCTGCACGGATTAGAGTAAATCCATGCTAAGCGACAACGCTTAGTGGGGAACTCATATATATAGCAAATAATTTATCACACCTCAGAAACACCATACATTATATGCTAGAAGTCATGGCAGAGCAATTATTATCAAGCAATTATCATTTTAAGCATAGTACTGTCCATTACTACATTCAATCATAAAGCATCAATCACTTATTCACATATTCACATCATATGCTTTATTATATTACAGTCACTTCCCTGTATTAATTGATTAATCAGTTAGCCTGCAATTCAATGACGCGGATAACGGGTATCGCATTGGTACCACTCAGGTACAAGAATCTCATTGAGATTACACTTACGCATGGGTACCCTCAGGTACCAAAATATCATTTCACTTATAATATAATCCAGCAAGGATTATTCACATTATTTTCGCATTGTGATTCCCATGGAATCAGACACATTATACGTATGGGGCTGCAGCACTTGACCCTATAGGCATGCCTAACTATCCACTACTTGACTCGCAGGCTTAAATTGTTAAACAAATTATTCAGTTCACATTGATCGCTTTTCACATCACATACAGAGATAGTTCATATCATATTCACTGGCATATTCAATATGCTTCCAAATTCATTCTTCATAGTTCATAACTACATATTTGATTGCATTCAAGATTTATCACATAGCATGCAAGTGTACCCGCTTAACACTTACTCATAATGTCCTTCATTTCACTTGAAGACTTAGAATTAGAAAGTCTGAACACATTAGGGTTATATTGCAAAAATAGGGTAGGTCACGGTCACAATGAATTTCGTTGTCACCGTGACATGTTGAAGTTCAAAACAGAATGCAAACTGGGGACAGGTCACGGTCACAATCAATTTCATTATCACCGTGACATATTCCCAAGTCTCGGCAGAATGCATCTTGTGGGTATGTCACGGTCACAATGAACTCCATTGTCACCGTGACATATTCTCACTTTGCAAAATAGAATGCTCTCTTAAGTACCTCACGGTCACAATGAATCCCCTTGTCACCGTGACATATAAAAATCAAGTAGGTAGAATTGAACTCAAGCATATCTCACGGTCACAATCAATTTGATTGTCACCGTGACCTATGCAAAAACACCATGACATAGTTATGTTTTTCAGTCCATTTTTTCCTTCTCATTTAAGCTTCAAATCTCACTCTCACTTTTGGCAATCAACCCATGAACATCAACCACATAATCAATTAGCACATACCTGTTTTCCCTTTTTGTTTTGATACTCAATAATAGCACAAATCATAATCATTCTCAAGCATTATATCACCAATCATATTACTATTACAATCAAATAATCTAGCATCACATAATTCATGCTCAACTTCAATTTCACATACACATACAATTCAATTCAAATCTTTGTTCAACCAACACAAATCATACAACCACACAAATAAGGTTTGTTCCCAAACCTCGTCGCCTTAGCTCCTAATCTCGACGGACGCTCGGCTCTCCGATTACAGCTTTTCCCTTATCTCTCTTCACTTCTTCAGCTAGCAAAACCAATTTAAATTCCAGGATTGAACACAACCCATCAATTCTCATACCAATACCAAATCAAAACCAAGAAGAAGAGTAGAAGATGAGAATAAGACACATAATCACTTACCCTTAGGTCTTAACACTTAATTCTTGCTCCAAATAGCTATATGCATACATCCTCTTAAACCACTCTCATCCTCACTCACGGAAGTAAGAAGAAAGATAAAGTCAAATGCAAAAAAATGAAGAATGAGGCCAACACATACTCACCTCTCACTTCTCTTGGCAAATGCATGCAAAGAAGGAGGTGGCTAACTCTCATGATACCACACGGATTCCACTCTCAATTCTGCCTCCACTATCCATTAAATCAAGTTATTTTATTCTCTAATCCACAGTTACTTAACTTAGTTAATCCACTTCTTACTAATCATGCACAATTCCCTTTTTAACCTCTTAAATTCCCTTAGCCTTTCAAATAAGTCCAATCCTACACACTTAATTACACTTAAACCCCAAATTTAACTAATTGCAACTAGGGTACAAGTCCGGCCATGACAGTAGTGTTTGGTAACAAGGATGTAAAGTATTTATTTAAGAGATTATCTAGTGTGTGTTGTGTATGGTGCCATGGGACATGGAAGTCAAAGTGGATTCTTTGGTCCAATAGGAATGTGCCAAGTGGTTTAGTTGGTGAGAGCATTTATGATGAAGTGAGTGAAAGAGAGAGGGAAATAAGGAAAAGAAGATTTGAGCTTCTTTCTCACGTTACCTTCTCCTCCTTCTTCATCTTTCTTTCTTTCTTGCTCTCTCTTGCTTTGCCCTAATGTGAACCTTGGGCTTTGCGGTTGGATTTCTGATTGACCTGAAAGGTAAATGCTTGGATTTGCTTGGGTTGCTTTGGGTTCTTCTTCTCCTTCTTTATTTCTGGTTTTAGTTGAGTAATGCATGGTTTGATTGAGTGTGTATTGGCTGGGTTTTATGCAAGAAACGGAGGAGAGAAGGAAGAACAAGGGAAAGGAAAAAGTGGACTTTCTGAAGGAGTTGGATTGAAGCTTCTTTGTCAGGTTTGGGAGTTCTATTCTTGGATGAGTTTTATTTGGATTGGATTGCCCTATTCTCTTGGATTATCTGTGAATATGTGTTTATGCATGTGTTAATTGATGGGATAGTTAGTGATGCATGTTAGTGATTGAGGTCAATGTGCATGAGTTTTATAGTGCAAAGGCATGAGTAATAGATTTGTGTATATGAGTTGATATGATAGAGTTATATGTGTTTGCATGTCCATTTTGAATAAATGTACATGAACATGAGATGAATTTTTGGGTTTTAGTAACCTCAAGATATGTTGATTTGATTTGGGTAATTATTGTGTAATTTGAGACGTCGTTGTTATAAGCATGTTTTGGAGGCACTGGAGGTAAGATTTTATATGATTTTGCATGTTATATGATTTTGGGTAAAATGGGTTTTGATTTTGTTAAGCTCTAAGTTCTTCATTTTCTGCTGGGAATTGGAAGACGCGATACTGTCGCAAGTGCGATGCTTGTTGCGATCGCAATAGAATCGCGTAGTTTATCTCCTTGCGCAGCATGCTGGGAAGATCCGTCCGAGTCGTGAGGAGGCAGCACGACTCAATAATGGCACTAGGCGTCTTCACGAGTCATGAAGATTGCTAGCGACTCGTGAGGTTTTGTGTGGGAAGGACACGAGTCGTGCGTGAGAATCACGACTCGTGCCCTCTTCCCTTGTGGGCAGACACGAGTCGTGAGCAAGGATCACGACTCATGCCCACTCCATCCTGCGAGGCGGCTCCGTTACGAGTCATGATAGCATGTGCGACTCATGACTAGCCTCTCTTCCTCGGCTACTGTCGCGAGCGTGACACAAGTCGCGATCGCGACAGTGAGCCCTTCTCTTGCCTGTTTTGTTCTGTTTTGCCTAATGAGTTCTTCTCTCTCTTTGCATGGCTTTTTCGCATTGTTTAAGTTGTGTTTTGTATTTCTATACAAGTGTACTGATGTTTTTGAGTTGTGCTAATAATTATTGACATGTTAGTGTTGGACTTTGGCTTTTGATGTTGTCTAGTGATAAATGTTTAGAGTAAGTGTTTTAATCCTGAAGTGTCAAAGTAGTGGATAGATAAGCATGCTTATAAAGGGTTAGTGAGTGCAGCTGCTAGTGTTGGCCCGGCTATGGGTCAAGTGATTTCGGCTGACCTCCGTTAAGGCCTTAGTGAAAATGTTTTTGAGACTCCAGTCTCCCATGCTACCTTTGGATATAAAAGTATTTGAGGCTTCGGTCTCCTGTGTATTGTTCCCGTATCCACCACCAGTGAAATTTAGGCTATTATTTGAAGTGTTTGGCTTTTCTATAGTGAAGTGTTTTGAATATTATGTGATTCCAGTTAGTGTAATTGCTTATTGCCTTCTCTTAGCAATTTCTGATTTCATATAATGATTATTGACTTATAAATATCTCTGTTCTCTGATACTTAGTGAATTCAGTATGTTGATGTATATATATTTATGTATTATTGCATGATATTATCGTATAGTGTTCTGTTGTCTTTGTTCCTCCCCACTAAGCGTTATTGCTTAGCACGACCTGTTTTCCTGTGTAGGTGGCACGTTTTGTTCGGTTCGTCGTGCATCTGCAAGGTTGGCCACTAGGAGTAGAGTCTTTATTTATTTTGTACTCCTCATGTATTATTCTTTTTGTATATGTATTCTTTTGGATTAGTGGCATCTGTAATTTTTGTTAAGGATCCTTATGTAATTCTAAATGATGTATTTATTATACTTTATTTAAATGTTAAGGTTATGAGTTTTATTATTGTAATGTATGCTTCCGCTGAGATGTATGCGTGTTTTTGAGTGAGCGTCGGGTAGCACCCCGGCATCCTTCCAACGGTGGCGTTGGGGGTTTTACAAATACACTTAAGGATTTCCACAAAATCTTCTCCCTTCACCACATAGTATCAGAATGAAATTTTAACAAAATCTTTGATAATTCATCTAACAAACACATTCCAAATTTGCACACACACATAACAATCCATAGTAGGCAGATTGTGGCCTACCAAGCCAACACTTGACTAAACACTTTATCTGATCGAAAAGTTCCCATTCCTAACACAGACACACTTCGAATTACCTAGTCAAGCAGAATCGACTAAACCTATGCTCTGATACTACTAAATGTAGCACCCCAAACACCTCACGTAGCATGCCAGAAGAAATGGTAGGCAAGTGCTATGGTAAGTGCAGGGTGCTACCAAATGAAAACCCTAATAGAAAACATAATAATAAAATTTCATAGAACCAGACCACTAATGACATACTCATCACATGCTTATATCGCAAGCAAACTAATACTCACACTAAATATATTACAACTCATCAAAACGTTACATAAAGAAACTTAAATACATTCTTAAATTCACTAAAAACTGCCTACTACAATTCTATTGACTGGTTAGCCAAAGCTACAGCAGACCATTCGAACCAAACTTCTATCTCCTTAACCTGCACGAAAAAATACCCGTGCTAAGCAATAACGCTTAATGGAGAGAAATAAATAACAAACAGCCACTAACAATGGTTGTTGATACAAACACATGCATAAGCAACATATACATAAGCATAAAGTGTACCAGCTAGAGATACTACAGATTCACATTATAACACCCCCATACCCCCGGGAAGGAATATCGGGGCATCACACGTGAATCACACAAACATGCATACACAAAGGCGAAAGCGATAACTATAAATAATTAGAATATCTTTAGGGCCAAACAAACTTCTCTTATAACATATATATAAACTATACATAAACAAAATTTTTATACTTATTACACATTCATTTTCGGTACATATACAAGATAGTTAACATTTACATCTGATGCTATACTTTTCTATATACATAATGATGTTACTCAAAACATAAAAAGGAAACTCTATCTTATACAAAAGGATCTTCATCAAGCTCCAAGTGGCCATGACCTGCAGATGCAAACTCTCTAATCGCATCCCGAAAACCTAAACGAGAAAAATACCCGTGCTAAGTGATAACACTTAGTGGGGATAAATAGAAGCAAAAGACTTCAAACGAAGTCACAAATATATCACATGCATATCAATAGTCATGTCATTCACAAATAACCATATACGCAACCTTATAACAGATAACATTTTTCACTCTATTCAGTTCCATATGCAAAATATCCAAACAATATGGCAAAATAATATCTATAACATGTCATGCTCTATTCATATACATCTATGTGAATCTCTATACATATGCAAGTCTCTACTACACTTCTTGTAAACTACCGACCGTACAGTAGCCTGAAAAACATGACAAAACATAAAGTAGCCTGAACTCTCAACAATGGTGGATACAGGCACATTACAAAATAGAAGACCGAAGTCTCAGAACATTTTCTCTATCTC
This sequence comes from Excoecaria cochinchinensis, assembly GCA_947683425.1. Lineage (NCBI taxonomy): Eukaryota > Viridiplantae > Streptophyta > Magnoliopsida > Malpighiales > Euphorbiaceae > Excoecaria > Excoecaria cochinchinensis. Next base: position 303,066 of record CANTUQ010000212.1, read on the forward strand.
TATTAGAATGACCATCTCGGAGGTCGGCCGCTTAGCCCAAACGGGGCCGTCACGGGTAGCTGCACTCTGTCCCTTTATAAGCATGCTTATCTATCCACTACTATGACACTTTAGGCTTGACTAAATAACTCAAAACCGAATACTTAACACTACTAGGATCACAATTCAAAATACTATTATGTCAATATTTACCAATACAGAACTCTATTATAGTATAAAAGAGGAATAAGCAAGTATAAACTATGCACTAGGGAGAAGACATGCAAAGCAAGACAGAAGAAAACATTTATCAGGAATAGAATAGGGGGGAAGGGGTTCACTGTAGCGATCGCGACAAGAAGTCGCTCTCATGACAGAAGCCAGATTGCACAAAAACTCTATATACTATACCAAATACATTATAATAACTCAAGCATTATATAACAATCCATATCACATGCATGTCATGTTCAACACTAACTCTTATGCCATGGCATTATTTAACCAAATAACTAATCTTATAATCATTTGATAAACCTAAACATGCATGGTATAAACTCCATAAATGTTTCGGTGCAAAATGGGTAAAGGTGGGGAATTGATTCATGCCAACCATGGGCTCTAAATCAAGAAGAAAATCACTCTTATGACCTATTTTGTCGCACTCGCGACCCCTATCTCACTCGCGACAGTAGCTACCCTCTACAAGACTGCTTTTGACATTAAACTTGAATCGCCTAAACTAACATTTAAGTTTCATTTTTAGGCAAAGTGTCCTCCTTAAAAATTGTTACCTAGGAAGTCATATTTGAAATGGGAAAGTTTCAGGTCAAATGGAAATCTATAACGTAAGATATAATCTAAACAATCTGAACTGCTCAAATGAACCGGTCAAAGTAGAGACACCTCTATTTTTGCCAATTTCCAGGGTGTTAGAGCAATAATTTGCTCTAGGTCATTTCTGAGACTTTTATAGGTACTTAAGTCATGATTCTAAAGGCTCAACAATCCCTCAATTAAAAGGTCTACAACTCAACTTATGACAAAAAAATACACGGAGGTCTAATGAAAAATGAACAGAGTTTCCCCAAAATTATATCTTACACTCAAAAACCTATATGGCAATCATCTAACCTCATCAACCCTCATGCAAATGATCACATTACATAATCATAACCATATACACACATATATATATATACATCATAAGAACACAATAAGCAATCAAAATGAATATCCAAACAAATATACTCTATTCAAGCATATAACTCGAACACATGCAGAAATCATAAAATCACACTCGATCCCGACCTTCGAATAGCTTGACCACGTCTCTCTATTCGGTTGCAATCTTCTCCTTTCCCTTGTCCCTCTTCTTGTCCACAGCTTACAAGATCATACAAATAGAACCCATGAATCAATCCTTGTTTTTCACTTTAAATCAAAATAGAAACCAAGTAGAAGAAGAAGACCAAAACAAAGAAATCCATTACATACCTCTACACAAGAACCAAGTCAATCCCTTATTTCACCCCCTTCAAACCAATCCAAGTGACTTTCTCTTAAGAAGCAAACCAAAAGAGATGAAAAGAAATAAAAGAAGGAAGAGAGAGTTGGCAAGGCAAAGGGGCACGGCAAAACCCAAGAGCAAAGAAAGAAAATGGAGAATAAAGGGCAAAAATAGAATTTGAAAGGAGAATAGGAAAAAGAGTGGCCGGTCAACACAATGAAAAACCAAATCCTGTCACATAAATACCCACCAAACTCACCATAAATGCCAAACCACTTCATATAACTGCCACTTAACATAATAAATACATTCATTTACTTAAAACAAAAAGTCCAATGCCAAGTGTCAATTCCCTACGATGCCATTTGTCAAACTCCTATGCCCACGTGTCCGATACACATCAAATGTGCCCAAACGTCTAACTCAATTAGGCTTTCCGTTAAGCATTCTGTCGCGCCTGCTACACTATCACGCTCATGACAGAACCCACACATAAGCCAAACATTCAGCTTCTCAAAATAATTTTCTTCTAGGGCCAAATCGGGTCGTTACACACATCATCATTCTCACACAAAAATATAAGCAATTTCATACACACATCCATCTCGTGCACCATAAACAGAAAATACTTTATTGCTTTTTAATCACAAATACATTATACGTACTCATCGCCTACTTAAATTGCTTAATTAACCTTATAGTTAGTTATACTTCATAGGATACTAATATTCATTTTACTAGTCAAAATATAAAGTCTTAGAAATTCCCATTATTATGAATATTTCCAAAATCATGCTTACATCCGTATTGATACTTAAATTAAAAGATTTCATTTGTTCTAACCATTACATTGATCGAAACTGAAAACACCTCAATCCTCAGATTTGGTTCGGGCTTGAAATAAACATTTCAAGCTTCCTACGTATCCGTATGGTTGGGAATCAGAACCACGTAGTTCTACAAAAACCTTTATACACACATAATCCAAAACTAATCCTAACTCATTCCCTAAATCCAGTTATCTATGTCATGTTTACCACTTTTTACCTTAATTATTAATTGATATTTGATTACAGAACTCATTGAGAGCCAACAAATAATGCACATAAATTCCTTACCAACATACTTACATTGGTTATCCAAGCTAAAGTCCTAAAGGCAGATAACACTTAATATACCTGTATTCTCATATCAAACATATAAACGAATACATTCATAAAATTCATTTACCGAATAATTGACTATAGCAAATATACATATCAATTACTTCCATAATTCTCTATAAAGACTTCATATAGACAATACTTACAACTTTTAAATAGACTAATAACATGCATTTTCCACATACAAATTCTTATGCAGTCAGTATTCATTCATACATGCCTATTAGAACAAACATTATTTGCTACATCTTTTTTCATTTAACTGACATTGGATTAAGATACAAAAACACATAGGTACCCGAAGATACCACACAATCTCACATAGAAGTCCATAAAGGATCCGAAAACACATAAGTGCATAAAGCACTAGCTCAAATGATATATAAGCCACAAAAGCAATATATATCCACAAACACATCAAATGCTTATTATCATACCTTTATGCAAATCATCAAAGAACTTATCAATTTATTCACATTGCTTTATTCTTTTAATTGCTTGTTAAGTCAAGGGGGTGGAAAACGAGTGAACACATTGGGTTACCCGAGGTTACAATCGAAAAGCAACATCTTTAATTTCTCATTCTAAAACATTTTCAAATTGGAGGATCTTAAGCAACATCCGAACATATTGAGGATCGCAAGGATCCAAACAAGGACCTTATCAGGGTCCGAAACCAAAGGGGCTGCAGCTAACAGAACTCTATAGGCATGCCTATCTATCCACAACCGACTGTCATAGTCTAGGTACACATATGTCCCATTTAAATACTTATAACATTCTTTTATTTTCACATAAGCACAAGCATTCATATACTTGCATGCTATTTGCACTAATCATACCTATCATCTTTCAAAACTAATCATGTATTCTTTTATATGTCGGTATATTCACATAATCACTTTAAACATATTACTACTATCAAGTGTCTTGCACGCATTTATATTTAACGTATAAGTTCACACTTCCTTATATGTTTACATTTAACAAATAATAATAGCAGATTAAATTCTCATAGTTCAATTATTTCTCACACTATGAAACATTTAAAATAATTATAATATTTTAAATCATAAAAGCATAACTTAAGTGAGAAACTATGTAAAGAAGAATTTAACAAAAATGTTTTATGGCACGGACGACTGTTGCGCTCACGACAGAGGCCAAGCTCGCCTTTCGCCATGCTTGCGATAGTCTTGCGCTCGCACAAAAAGGAATAGACCAGCCTCTGTCACGCTCGCGACAGAGTGCGGGGATTATTACTGTCATGCTTATGCGAAGAAGTGCTCGCGATAATAATCCGCTCGGCTAAATCAGGCTCTCTGTCGCACTTGCGACAAAGGTCCAACTTAACCAGAGCTCAGGACATCAGGCTTTATCGCACTCGCGACAGAGTCGATTTCCAGTTTCCTTCTCCGAAAATTTACAAAATTCTCATAACCAAAAGTCCACCAACATGCAATTACCTCACTAAACTTCAACATAACTCAAATCCAACATTCAACACACATTATACCACATAAAGTTTTATTATAACTTTCAGAAATTAAATCACCAAAATGAACAATTATCAACTCAAAAATTCCAAACCCAGAATTTTTAATCGTTAACATACCATACCATGATTAAACTCAGTTCTATTAACAATTCAAAAAAAATCAATTCAATTAACCAATTCATACTTCAATTAATCACTCTATTACACATTTTTATCTCAAAGTCTAAAGATTAAAAATAGTAATTCAATAATTCAATACAAAACAAATAAAACCCAAACCTCATCTCCTATGCTCCTAATAGCTTCCTTGGCTGCACTTTCTTGCTTCCAAACTCATCCAAAAACCTCATCAATCATACACACACACAAAGCATTAATCTATGTTTAAAGCTAATCAAAGGAATATAAGAAATCAAAACTTAAAACTTACTTTTCCTTAAAAACCTCTTCACTCAAATCACTTGGACTAACAAACTTCATTGTCTAAATCTTGGGCTTTGATCTAAGGGAGAGCAAATGGAGTTGAAGCAAGAAGGTGAAGAAGAAGAAGGAGGAGGAGGGGAAGAATGAGGAGAATGAGAGAGGGGAGAGCAGATTCCTGCCCTCACTCTCCTTCTCTCTCTTCTTTTACACCTCTTCTTATCTCCTTGCCACATGTCACCTTGCCAATGGTCCAATTTTGATATTTATGTCAAATTTTCCTTTCAATCCCTCAACTCTCATATCCTTATATATTGATATTATAACTTAATAATCCTTCACATTGGCCCACTTAATTAATTTTTATTCTTTCAATCAAGTCCTAATTTTATACTTCACAATTTTACAATTGGCCGTACTAGCCGAAATTTTTACATTAATTCTCAAATTGTCCCTTTGACACACCTAATGCTACAACTTGCATAACTTTGGTCACCACTCATCCTCAAAATGAACAAATCCTTCTACGGTACATTTCGGGTTATTACACATGTAATTTAATACAATGAAATGGGAATGTATTTGATAAATTATATCCATGTATGCAATATAATAAATGTTAAGATATTGCTTATTGTGTATGTATGGTGTTACATAATGCAAATAAATGAATAATAATTAGATTAATAATTTAGCCTACAAGTCGAGTAGTGGATAAATAGGCAAGCCTATAGTGTCTATGTGCTGCAGCCAAAGCATCTGATTCCATTTGAAATCTTTAATGCGTATTGAATCCTTCTTGGGTTCCTTTATATATTATAATTTATTGATTATTTCTGTACCTACAGGTACTGATGTGAAAGTGTGCATCTTCAGATACAAAAGTGATTGCGGTACTCTCGAGTAGTGATGCGATACCCGTTATCCGCGCCTATGAATTAGAGGCAACGCAAATAATGATTGAATAATCAATAGTGAACAATGTGTACTTTGTGTGAATTGTGAATGATAATGTGATGTGTTATAAGACTGATATATGACATTATGATATTTTAACACTCATTTCTAAGCATGCTACATGTACACTAAGATGTGCTCAATATTATGACTATGAGGTGTGTCTAAAGTTAAGGATGAATATATATCTCACATCTACTTGGTCAACACTAGGATCCGTTACTTATTGTAGGTTTTTGGTATTTAGTATTTTGTAATGAAGTTATTGATTTTGGCATGTATAAAGAAGCATTGTAAACTTAACATGATATGCAATAAAAGTTAACAATATACATGCATGAGTATGAGTATGAGTTTTGAAAAGAATTCCGCTGCGTATGAATGAAATTTGTTAGTTCAAGATTTTGCATTTGATTATAATGTAAGTGCATGTTTATACTATGTGATGTGCGTGTGACAACCATTCTCGACTGTCATAGCGAAGTTATGCGAGCGATCGAGAATGGGCATTATAGGATCCCTATGCGTTTTTGTGTCAGCGGTATGACACTATTACTCTGGTACCCTCGGGTACTTATGTGTTCTGTATCTCATTATCCACCACCTTGGGAATGCAGGCAGGAAATGAATAAAAGAATGATAAATGTATAATACAAAATATGAAGCAATAATTAAAAGTGTTTGTGTGTTTGGACCTTAAATGTTTATGCGATTTGTTATAGTCAATGTTTCTTATGTCCAGATTGTTTTTGTAAAAAAATTATATGAATGTTTGGGCACTATATCGTTAACATAGCAATAATTGAGTGAAAGGATATTAATGGAAGATAAGAATATTTTTGATTATATATATATATATATATATGAGCAAATGTGAAATATATGCTATAATAAATGTTTATATGATCTATTGATTGTATAGTTGATTATCTAAAATGCATATATATGTGACCGTACGATTATTATGAGATATGTGCATTATACATCTAGGTGTTTTGGTATTCTATATTGGACAACAATTAAAAGAGTAATAAGTGTATAACATAAATGAAAAACTAATAACTGAAGGTCTTTATATATGTGTGAATTCTGAATCCATCCTATAGGAAATGCTTAAGTAACTGATTATATATGATTGTTTGGTGTTGTGCCTAAGTGATTACAATGATATGATACAGGGAGATAAAATAATTATAAGAAACTACTTTTGATTTTATTATGAAATTTGTTAGATATGAATAATCTTTGACTAATGGTATATGTAATGGCCCGAATACCGGTCTGGAAGTGTCAGTGAGTAATTTCAGTATTATCATGATGATCGCAGCGTCGAACAGTGCAGGGAGTGAGTTTGCCACTGTCGAAGTTTAGTAATAAGTGGGTTAAAATATAGTGATTCCGGGACAGGCGACACCGAGGTGGCTATACAGCGGACCCGGCTATCCGGCGCTCAAAAAATTTTAATTTCGCGAAAATGATCTGTGGGTTATAAGGAGTCTAGTGGTGAAATCGAAACTCAAAACGGAGATAAAATGACCTCCGAAAGTCATTCTGAAGTTGGCCACCGGTTCGGTTCAATTTGAACCGGGGTTTGACCGAGGGGTTATGAGAGGTTTATATGGTCCAATAGAAGTTAAGTGTGTTAAATAATGTAATGGAAAAGATTTCTGTGAATTTTGACAGCTTTAGAGCTGTATTTTATGGTAGAAGAAAAATTCATTGAATCGAACCAGTTTAAGTGAACCGAGGCCCAAATGGACTCCAATTGAGGTAAAAATTTGTAGGGAGCCTATTTTTTATGTTTTAAGATCAATGGAATTGGTTAGAAGTGGAAATAATGAGAGAAACATATAGATTCTTTGGAAAAGTTCAATTGAACCGAAAAATCGAAATTTTGGTTTAAATCGGTTGGACCACCTTTGTTTGACCGGTTCAGTTCATTAGAAGCCAATATAAGGAGAGAGGAGGCCAGATTTCTCTAGAGAAATCCATATAAAACCGACCTCCTTCTTTTTCTCTAAAAAAGAATGGGTTTTCTTCACTTCTCCACCATTTTTCTTCATCTTTCTTCCAATCTTTCTCTAAAATCCAACCCCATAGACAAAGTTCAGCTTCTCTACAATCATATAGAAGTTATTGGAGTCCATTTGGAGCATTGGAAGTTGGAAAAATCAAGTGTGCAAAGTTTATGTCAAGATTTGAGGTATGTGATTTAAGGGTTTTTAATTTAGTTTATTGGTCCCTATGGGGGTTTTTGAGGGTGTAGAACACATTTATAATGTTCGATTTCATTTTGGAAGTTTGGTTTTAAAGTTATGTGGATTTTTTTAATTCGGCCACCTTAGGGAATAAAAGGGAATGATGGAGTTTCAAGGAGTTATGGCATGGAGAGCATGTTTATGATGTGGAGAACAAGAATCTAAGGTGAGTGGATAAATTATCCTTCCTTTTCCATTGATTATGCGTGAATTTTAGGTTATGTTTAAGTGTGAAAATGAGATTTAGGCATGTTTAATTAAATCTAATGGGATATTCATAATCTATGGACTTAATATAGTGTATAAATATGATTAGATGAAATTAAAACATATTGGAATGAAAACTCTAGTGTAGGCCGAATGGTTATTAAAGGATTTCCTCAAAATCTAATGATGATTATGGTATATAAATGATGGATATAGTGTATATAAAGTGTTTAAAGCATAATAGAGTGATTAAAAGAATTAAAAGAAATTATAATGGAATGGTAAAGTAGTGGTCGAATGGTATATAAAGGGTTTAATTAAAATATATGATGAATTGTGCCATGTAAATAATATTTATAGCATGTTTAATATGTAAGGAGTATGAATGAGTGATTAAATAAAACTAAAGTGCATGATATGAAAAAGTGATTCATTGGCCGAATGGTATTTATATGGAATAAAGTGTGTATTTTGATAATTAATGTAATATAATAGCATAATATGATTAAGTGATGATTAATGAGTGTGCACGTAAAGTGAAAAGTGAAAATGAAGTGTATGACAAAATAAGTGTGATGGCATAATGTGATGTTTATATGAATATTGATGAAATATTGCCCTTAGTAGTTGTCTAGTCGGAAAATCTAGTCCAGGATATAATTAGTTAGCCATAGGGATTCCACACCGCGGTACGAGTCATGGCGACTCGCATTGATAGACAAATGACGGTCTATTCCAGTGCAGTGTTCGGTGTTTATAGTGTATCCAGTGATTTCAGTGATCAATGTAGTGCAGTGCAGTGCAGTGAGAAATGGTCCTATTGGGATCATTTCATAGTGTAGTGGATCTGTGTGATCCACGTCCCGCATATCTGGTCAGTAGATTTTCTACAGGGTGTATGCTAGGGGCATTCTAATAATTATGTGATAAAAGTGATTAAAATAGTGATAAAAGTGAAAATGAGTGAAAATGGGATTAAAATGAAGTAAATAGAAAGTTTAGGGGTAAAATGGTAATTTTATAAAAAGTTGGTAAAAATTGAGCAAGTTAGGTAAAAAGTGTAAGTGGAAGGGTAAAATTGTAATTTTGACAAAATGTGAGGTTAAAATAGTAAATTAGTGAAAAAGTGATAAAGTAAGGTCCTAAATGTAATTTAGTGAAAATATAAGGTTAAAAGTGGTATTCAAGTTTAAAAAGGGTAAAATAGTAATTAAATAAGTAAATAAGGGTAAAAGTGTAAATTGGAAAATAAGTGAGGTTAAAAAGGGTAATTATTGTATAAGTGAGGGCAAAATGGTAATTAGGTGAAAAACGAGGACATAAAGGGAATTAGTGAAAAAGAAAGGATGTGGATGGCATTATGGTAAAAGTAAGGACATGAATGTAATTAATATAAAAGATAGGACATAGATGTAATTAATGGAAAAGTTAGGGACGTATATGGAATTAAGTGAAAAGATTAAGGACTTAAGTGTAAGTAATTATCATTGGTGAAGTAATTATAGAATATGCATATATTTAATGTAATTAAAGTGATTTAATAAATAATATGGTTAAAATGAGATTTATTAATGAATTATTATAAAAATATGTTAATTGGCAAAATAATGGTATAATTAATTAATTGGTGAATTTAAGTGGATTATTACATTGAGGAAATAATTGGATAAATTATTATATTTAATTAATTATATTATAGCTAGTGAAAATTTATGCATAAGTGAATGAATGATTTAAATGGATGATTTAAAGACTAAAATGTAAAATTGTGAGTTAATAATAATACTAAAAGTGAAACTAATTATAAATAGTGGTATAATTATAATTATAGTGAATTAGAGTGGTAAAATTGAAATTAGTGACTAATGAGGGACTAAAGTGTATTGTGAGGAAAATATTATAGTAGTGACTAGATGGAAATTGTATGCTAAATGAATAATAAAGTAATGTAATAATGAAATTAAGTAATGACAAGTTCGTAATATAAACTAATTGAAGGCTAAATTGTAAATTGTCACAAAGTAAGGGGCTAAATGGTAAATTGGAAATAATGAGACTAAGGAAGAGATTAAAATGTAAATATGCAATAAAAGAGATAATAAATGCGTGTCTATAATTAGTGAGCGAACAATTGAGAATTTTAGAATAATATTGTTTGATAAAATATTAAGTGAATAATGGATTAAATATATTATGATTCAATTAACATGCTAGTGATAATGAAGGATAAATAGGTATATTAGTTGCGTTATTGTAAATAAGTGAAATTTATCTGATTTAAAAGTAATTGATTATAACAATGCTAGTGATAATATTTAAGTGTAAATGGAAAAGAAATAGACTATTAAGTAAATGAATAAATTGGTTTTATGTATGTGTAAATTAAGAGATGATATTAGGAAATAAGTAAATATTAAGATAAATAATAATGATAATATTAATCAAGTGAAATGGAAAGATACTGTTTTAAATTGTAAGAAACATAGAGAGATTAAATGGTAAAGTTAATTTTTAAGAGGCTATAGTGAATAAAAGTACAGTGTAAATTAACTGAATAAATGTAATAAGTAGGATTAGCAAGCTAAGTGTAGCCAAAATAATTAGAATATTAGAAGTGCCTAATTGAGTATATTGGGAAATAAAGATTTCATAATAAAAGTGATAAAGGATAGAGTGATTAATAAATAGTGTTAAGATAAAAGAAAATAGATAGGTCATAATTGTGAATAATAATATAGGTGACCAAGTCAAATAAGAAATAATATATTAGTAATGAAATTTATAATGACGTATATGTGGACCAAGTGAATAGTAAAAATAGACAGTTATAGGTCAATCGATAGTTAAGTGATAAGTGAAAATTGTTAAACAAATGAGTGTCTAAATGAAATGAAATTGATAAGTGATATTGTAAAGTAAAATTATTGATAAGTGTAGAATCGAACTAGTAAATGAAGAAATAAGATAGTGATTAAAGTATAGTGATAACCTCACAAGAATAAATGCAATCGAAATTAATTTAAATAAACAACTTATCGGAAGATTTAACATAGTAAGTGACATTAACATAAGAAAGTTAGTGTAGTGTAAAAGAGTAAAGGAAATGTTAGAAACGTAAAGAAAGTAATAGTATTTGATTAGTATTACTAGTAGTGAAATAATGATAAATTATAAGTAAGTTGATAAACAATTTACTATCCGAAATTAAATTGTAACTGAGCATTCATTAAGGAAGGAATCTAATAGGTTATTTACAAAGACGAAAGTATTAAAAGAGATACACGTGAAATTGATCGTAAACGACAAAACCGAACAAAGTGTTGAGCGACAAGAGTCATTAGTGCACATGATAAAGTTTGTGATAATAGCAATGAAAAAAAAAATAGAACCAATAAATAAGGTAAAGCACCAAAATTGGCAAATAATAGTGAAATCGACAACATTAAAGGTCAACAGTGTAAATGATAGTGAATCGATAAGTGTAATGGTTAACAGTGTAAATGATAGTGAAATCGATAAGTGTAATGGTTAACAGTGTAAGTGATAATGAAATTATCAATAGCATGATAGCGATTAATATATTATAGTGTAGTGCTAAAGGTAAAGACATTGATTAGTGATAATAGTGACAGTGATGAAGATAAAAATAGTGAGTCACAAAAGTATGCTATAAACTATTTAAAAGATTTAGAAATAATTGACCACGTAACCTAAATACAATAAAACAATTAAGTGATCAAATATGTAGGATTAGCATGGAAAACTTAGGATAAGTATCCATCACTGAGATTTTTAATGCTCAGCGCGTAAGTATTTATGCGCATAGGTTATAATAGCTAGACGTAGAAGTAATCAAGTATTGAGCGACAGCAAGGATCGAAGGTTGCATGGCATGTATACGATCGTAGTTGGGAAAAGTTATGGTATGGGTAGGTAGTTTATATGTTATTGTTTTGATATGTTTATTGTATATGTTTTATTGTGTATATTATAAAAAAAAAATCAGAGCTTTCAAGTGTATCATCAGTGATTGGCAATGCAGTGCAGTGTTGTGACATCCGGTATCCGCATCATTTACGGGTATAAGGGTGCTACAATATAACTTATGTTTCACTTGACTTAAATGTGACAAAAAAAAAGTTTATTGTATCAATATAGGAATAACAATAAATAATGTGTGTCAATGAAGATGAATGATATGAAATGTTTAAATGATATCGTTGTAACTGAGTGATTAAATATATGCCTTCAATTTCTGTAACTGCATACATTGGTTCATATTAATGACTACTATGAGTGGTTGTCCATCTTACATGTTTTCACCACTAAGCTTTAAGCTTAGCACATGTGTTCCATCCGTGCAGGTTGAAGATAGAAGTGTTGCCAGGGACATTCCACAACAGTCGAGGCCAACGAGTCAGTAAAAGTTTTTAAGTAGGTTTTGGGTTATGCTATGGCTACGTAAAGAAATTTGTATTAGTAATATAATGATATGTATCTAATATGATTACTGCGAGGTAACTCATGAGTTATGTATGTGAAAATGTTTTGTATTGAAAGGAATTTTATAGTTCTACTTTTATTATCCTGTTATTGTTTCTGTTGTATGTTTCGTCTAGTGGCATCCTTCACTCGTCATCGTACATCGGCCATGTTAACGTATGGTGTGCTACGTATGGGTAAGGGGTGTTATGTATCACTTATATTCAAGCTCAGGCAATACTTTAGAATCAAGAATGCACAACTCAGGTTATTCATATAGTTATCATAATATAGATAACATGCCAATAATCGATACCTTTAGCCCATATATATTATTCATGTTCATGCATAATTTAAGTCATATTCATATAAATATATTTACATTTAGATGTATTTAAGCCCTACATATTGTTTTCAGGTTGTTAGAAATATACCGGACAAGATCCAAAAAATTCGGGCTAAAACCAGGTTGAAAACAGAAAGCAAATTCCATATTAGAAAACCAAATATTGGGTATTTCATGGCGGGCAGGAATTCCTGACTGCCGTGTAAGATACTGGATTTTTAGCATACCTATCCAAACGCATTCTACATGACAAGTAGAAAATATTACACAGTAGGCAAGGGTGGTTACATGGCGGGCAAAAATTCTTGATCGCCATGTAAACCAAATGACATGCAATAATCAAATTCAAGAATGCATTTACATGGTGGGAAAAAAATCGACACGGCGGACAAGAATTCATGTAACTCATCCTACACGGCGGGTAGGAATTCCTGACCGTCATGTTGGATGAATTACAAGCAAACCTAAGCAATCCAGAAGCTGTATACATAGCAGGCAGGATTTCCTGACCGCTGTGTATGTCACACCCCAAATCGGGCCTAGTCGGATTTGGTAAGCTAAGTCAAATAAGTGATGGGTATTTTGGGTACTTTGTGCATGTGGAATTGGAGTATTAAGGACCTAATTGAAAGGATAGTTAAAGTTTGTAAGGAAAGAATTGTGTTAGTGAGTAAAGTGCAAGTTTGTCAAAGGATTAAAGAGTAATAAGACAAAATATTTTGGTTGGAGCCAATAGGTGGCTGCCATGTGTCTTGGTGGGTGTGTGCAATTAATGTGAAAAGAAGAAAAAGGAAAAAGAAAGAGGGAGAAGAGCATATCACGTTTCTACTCTCCCATCTCCTCCTCCTTGTTTTTCTTTCTTTCTTTTCCCGTTAAGTGCGCTCCTCTCCTTGGCTTTGTGTGAGTTGGTGTCTTGGTAGAGCTTGAGGATTGCTTGAAGAGGTATGTATATGGGTCTTGGGTGCTAGGGTTCCTGCGATTTTGGGTTACTGTCCTTCTTCTTCTTCTTCTTCTTCAACGGGTTTTATTTGAGTTAGGGTTTGGACGAGTAATTTCTAGGTTTTGGTTTGTGCAAGCTTTGGGTTGCAAGAGGAAGCTTAAGGACAAGGAAAGGATAGAAGATTGAAGCTTGAAGAGTGATTTTGGATCTTCTTTTCTAGGTTTGGGAGTTTTTGAATTGTCTCTGCCCTAGTTCTCTCTTTGAATGGTAGTTGTGTTTGTTTTGTTTAATTTCTGGAATTTTGAGTGTATTTTTATCATGACCATGTTGTGTTATGCATTTGAGTGATAAGGTAAGAGTTTGTGCATGAGTGAATGGATTTTGAGAGGTTTTAAAACGGATTTTTGGAAAACGATGAAGTTTCTGCGTTTTTACTGTTGATCGTGTTCATCGCGATATGCCCAGGTGAGAGGAAGAGCACGAGTCGTGCTCATCCCCTCACAGCACTCGGAGGAGAAGCACGAAGCGTGCTTGGGAACACCACTCATGCTCAAGAGCACGAGTCATGCTGCTGCCTTGGTTCTTCCTCCTCCCTCTTGCTGGAGAGCACGAAACGTGCTCAACGAACACGAGTCGTGCTCGAAGAGCACGAGTCGTGCTACTGATTCTCCTTTCTTCCTCTGTTTTCTTCCTCTTCCCTCAACTGTGGTTGATCAGCAGCATGAGCACGAGAAGTGCTCTTCGGACACGACTAGTACACGTGAGCACGAGTCGTGCTTACGTGCACGAGTCGTGCTCCGCTCTGCCCAGTGACGCTTCCTCAGGCCTCTGTCACGAGCGCGAATTCATGTCTCGATCGCGATAGAGTTTTCTACTGCCTGCCCTATTTTCTGCCCGGTTTTCAAAAACGATTCATTTTCTTTCACTTTGTATTGTTTCTCAATATTGCATAGGACACATTTTTGCTTATTATTGTTAGTATTTGTATTGTAAAGCGTGTGATTATTGAAATGATAGCATGCTATTATTTGACTAAGATATGCTTAGTAACAGTGATCTCGAGTAGACTAGTATTTGATGTAAATTGTATGTGTTGGTTTGTTAACGTTAATTATTATAATTCGTATCGCATATTGCATGTGGAATACAAGTGAGTTAAATGCCATGTTTCATGGTTATTATTATTATGAGCATGTTATATTAAAATGTGAAAAGTGTTATGCATATATTTACTCATGATTTTTCCCTAAGAGTAATATGCTATAGTTAACATGAGTAGTACCATTGTATGATTAGGGTTTGGTATTGATGATTTTTGGTATAATAATGTTTTTATATCTAACTCTGGTATGCTTGATAGCGGTGATTATTCATATAGTGTGTTGACTGAATTATATTGTATGCTTGGCAATACGAATGGTATGATGCATGTTTCTTCTTAGTGCATGGTATATCCTCATTTATTCCCATTTATGCATGATTAATATGATGAACTATACGTTTATGAACCCATGAATGATATATGAGCATTTTGGTAAGTATCATGAAATGAGTTTGCTTTATTATGCAAACCTAAGATTTGTGATCCTTGCTATGAATAATGTGTTATGCTTAAGTGTGATTAGTGTTATGCATGACCTGCGAGAGTCAGTCTAGTGGATATTTAGGCATGCCTAATAGAGTCTCTTTTACTGCAGCACCTTTGGACGTTTGGACCCTGATCAGGTCCCCGTTTGGTTCCTCGCGAACTCCTTATGCGTTTTGGATATTGTTTAAGGTCCCCTCTTTGTAAAATGTTTTGAATGCGACAAAAATAAAATGGTTTTCGATTCGTACCCGTAAGGTACGCTATGCGTTCGATTCGTGCCCGTCAGGTACGCTATGCGTTTACTCGTTATCTACTCTTTTGAGTCAGTAGGTATTCTGTTTGTTTTATCTGATATGAATAAGAGAATGCGATATCCGAATGAGTATGATTTTGGAAATGCGAATTAGTAATTATCCGAATGTGCTTATGAATCTTTAAACGGTTTGGATGTGACTCAAGCATGCATTGCGCATGATTATTCGCATATTTCATAATGTGAAGGTGTGTGTGAATCCGATGAACTATGGTTAAGCATGGGAATTAAGGGTTAATTTCACTGGTGGTCATCGAACTTATACCAAAATTACGCAAAAGTAACTAAATAATTTTTTCTTTCAAAAAAGTCATTGAACTTAAAACTAATATACACAAAAGTCATTATGAACGGATTCCGGGCATCAGAAAATCTAGCTGCTTAAAATCATTTCACTGATGGTCATTGAACTTATACCAAAATTACACAAAAGTAACTACATAATTTTTTTCTTTCAAAAAAGTCATTAAACTTTAAATCATTATACACAAAAGTCATTATGAACAGATTCCGGCTAGATTCCAGTTACCGAAATCCGTTCATAATGACTTTTGTGTATAATGGTTTAAAGTTCAATGACTTTTTTGAAAGAAAAAATTATTTAGTTACTTTTGCGTAATTTTGGTATAAGTTCGATGACCATCAGTGAAATCAACCCTGGGAATTAACATGTATCTGAATGCGAGCTTGAACTTCTTAACGCTATGGTCAATTAGTATGCGTATGAATGCGAACTTGACTATTGAAGGTTATGAATGTGGTGCTATATATATGTTCTTTCGGATCTTGCTATTATCCTAATTTCGGCATGTTGGCATGTGTTTATATCTCACTGTATGATCATATCTGTTATCGTAATGAAGTGGAAGGGCTGTGTTTTGACCCTATTATTCGGGTTTCGGTTAGCGTGTGTGTGCATATTGGCATGACATATGTATGTTTAGATATCTGGTGATTTTTGCATGATCGTTACATGTATTGTTGCATGGTAGTTGTATTACACATGAATGGGTTCCAATTGGTGTAAGGGTACTTTGGTATGACAGCTATACATGTAAATGTTTTGTGACTCTGCATGATGATGTATGTCTTGGTGTAATGATGTGGGATTTCAGTATATTGCATGCGGATCCATTTGGTTAGTGGTTGTGCATAGTCTGACATCAGACACTTCAGCGAACTCGGTAAGTGCAGGTAAGACCAATTGTACTTCTGCATGATGTTACGTATATCAATCAGTTAATATGTATATCATGTGTACTTGGAATTTGAATTAATGAAATTAGATTTTGTATTTTCATTCTTCCTCTTTAATTTTTTACTTATTGCATTGCAATAATAATCGATAGTCTTCTAATAAGAATGTTAACATTTCACTAAAAAGACTTGGAAAGATTTTTAAGTAAGCAAATAACTAGATTGGAAGATAGTGATCGAAATAAGCTTCAATTAAGTTAGATAATGATTTATAACCCCATCTGTTGATTTAAGATGGATAATCATATTAAATGATTTTTAAATTTTAATTGGCAATAATTAAGGCTTTAGGTTGATAATCAAGTCAGATATGACTTTCACTAATCGACATGGGATATCATCAAGTTGAGATCGAGTATGGATTTCCCACCCTATCATTTGGATGTTCTAAATAGTATCAAGTCAATTTGCTTTTAAGATGGGTCTATTTTTTAGGAATATGTCTATTCTCTACAACAAATATTTTTGATCGGGTCAGCAAATAATCACATTACTTATGATTTTACGAATCGGACACTGAATAAACACTAAAGTTGTAGGATAGATAATTTCATTATATGTAACTTTCACGAGTTATCTTGGGATAACATCAAGTTATAGTCGCAAATAAGTGTATCAAACGAATTTTGCAACAACTTTAAGAGTAGCCATCAAGAATTGCTATCAATCACGTTGGATTCATTTTGCAATTTTTTGGGATTTTCATTGCAATTTAACTCGCATGTTTAGTGATTTGATCGAAATGCAATGTTACATTGCTACTGATTTTAATTAGGCTTATCGACAGCATCACTTTACATCTTCTAGCTTTCTTTTAGCTTGATTCGAAATAATCGTCAATCGTAGCAGATAGTCATATCTTGGTATGACTTTGCTATTTTGATTGGGAGCATTAAGACTTGTGAAAGGAGTCGATCGGATGCAATTTTCGCGGTTTTAGCTTGGGATGTTGTCAAGTTTTATCTAAACGAATAGGTGCATCGAACTAATTGTGCAATGGTTTTTATGAAAGTTCATCAAAATTTCTGATCGATCACATCAAGTTTATTTCACAAATGTTTGGGAACGATTTGCATTTCGTATATTTCATGATCGTTTCGATTGGAATACTATGTTTCCTTAAGCATGTTAGATGTGTGTTTCCCATTTCTGGCATTCAAATGTTCCGAATGGTATCGATTACTCCATTTTTTAGATGGTTCTATCTGTCACACCCTGTTTGCCCCTAGTAGAATGAGCCTGTCTGTGTGAGCCTACATTTGCATGTGTTCGGCATATCATAAGGGTATTTTGGTAAAAATGCATGTTTTTGGGTTTTGTTAGTATGTGGGTGCATCTAGGGTATTAGTGTGTGTATTAGTTGGGAAATAGTTGTGTGTACTTGAGCATATCATATTATGGTGTTTTAAATTGGGATATGCTTGTGTGTGTATGTTCATACCATTGTAGGGTGTGCATTAGTTGGGAGTGTATTAGGTGTGTGTAGTGCATGTTAGTTTGGTGTGCGTGGTTAGCTTCACCAATAGGAAATGGACACATACTTAGGGCAAAGAAAAGAAAAAGAAAAAGGGAAGAAAGAAGGGAAAATGGCAGATTCACGTTTCCTTCTTCACTCACCTTCTTCTTCTTCATTTTCTTCATTCTAAGAACTGTATTGAGGATTCAAGACTTTATTGGTGAAGTTAATCATCTCTTTGCATCTCTTTGTTAAGTAATTGTATTCTTCTCATCTTGTTTCCCATTTGTTTCATCTTCGTTTTCCTCTTTGGGTTTAGATTTAACTTAGGGTTTGCATTGTTGGATGTTCTTTGTTGTATTGTGTTTAGCTGAGGCTCCTCGTGATCCTAAGGGCAAGGATATTGCTGGGACGAGTGGAGCTAAATGATTGAATCTTAGAATCTCAGGTTTGGGATTTTTACTTGTGGATTGTGCTTGATTTGAACTTACTGTAAATTTCTAGGGTTTATGTTCTTGAATGTGGTTATATATGATTTTGGTTGTGATGAGTGTTGAATTAAGTTGTTTATATGTCATTTTGATGCTTGAATGATCTTCTGGAAGGTAAGAATTGATTTGTGTGATTTTGATTCAAGTTTGGAGTTGATTTCTGTGTTCTGGGAAAATTCTGGAAAATTGGAAAATCGTGTTACTGTAGAAAATTCCCGTTTTACTGTGTCTGTCGCGTGACTACCCAAGAAGAGAGGCAAGTCAAGAGGCGTGACTTCCAGTCACGACTTGTGACCTGCCAGAAAGAAGCTAGTCACGAGTTGTGACTGCCTGTCACAACTCGTGACCAGCCAAGAGGAAGGAAGTCACGAGGCGTGACTCCCAGTCACGACTCGTGACCGGCCTGAGACAGTCACGCGTGACCATCCCCAAAGAAGCCAGTCACGAGACGTGACACCCAGTCACGACTCGTGACCAGCAAGAGTGAGGCAAGTCACGACGTGACCAGGAAGCCAGTCACGAGGCGTGACCCCCAGTCACGTCTCGTGACAAGTCTTGTGAGGAGGCCAGTCACGAGTTGTGATGCCAGTCACGACTCGTGACCAGCCAACTTCGTCGGTCACCCCGTTCCGGCCATTTTCGGAAATTTCCCAGTTTTAACTCAACAATGAATTCCGTAATTCTTCCGAATGGATTTACACTGCTGTATGATGCATGTCATATTTTTATATGCTTTGATATGAGTGATACCATGATTCTTCAGATGAATTATATGTTATATTCTGAAATATGATTTGAATGACGCATAACCTGCTAGAGTCAAGTAAGTGGATAGTTAGGCATGCCTAATAGAGTCTTTTAGCTGCAGCCCTCAGTTTCGTTTGGACCCCGATTAGGTCCCCGTTTGGTTCCTCGCGAACCCTATTGTGTAAGGATCTTGTTTAAGGTCCCTTTTGAAAATGATTTGTAAAAGTTAAAAGTAAAATGGTTTTCTCGATTCGTACCCATAAGGTACTGTCTGTAATCGGCTTGTACCCGTAAAGTACTGTCTGTACACTCGTTATCCACTACCCAGAGTTGGCAGGTGTTCTTTTGGTGTTCGATTGGTTTGTTCTACTCTTATGACTATATACATGTGATATCTGCATGAGTATACTGATGAAATGTATGTTCAACTAATATGGACATGGACATGAATTTGAGATGCAGAATGTATGGCTTTAATTTGTGAGCATGTTCTTATGAATTATGTTATGAAATATTGCATTTTGCCATTGTGAATGTGTTATGCCTTGACGACCATTGTGAATGGCCGTTCATATTTTATGTGTGTTTCCCCACTAAGTGTTTATCGCGTAGCACGGTGTTTTTACCCGTGTAGGTGCGGAAGGAGTTTTGCTTTGGGAGAGTCACCGCCGTCAAGCTAACACAGAAGGTTTAGTGTAGGGCTCAGTTTCGTAATCTTTGATGATTCTTTTTGTAAAGAACTCTCATGTATCAGTTTTGCTTTAGCTTCCACTTTTGGTACTTATATTTTGGATATGTAATATCTTTTGTATCAGCTAGTTTGATCAGAACATTATTGTAATGGTTTGTTATATTAATGTATGATCAGCTATTGCTTCTTTTTCCTTAAAGTTTTTAATTATCTCGTATTTATGTATGTATGTTATGAATGAATGTATGATTTGCTTTGTATCTGTTTGGTAATACCTTTACTCATACGGCGTCTTACTCCTTATCGGATGGGATTGTCTACGTATGGGTAGGGGGTGTTACACTATCTTTCAAAAGTCTGTTGACTTCTCTAAGGCAGAATGTTTGGCAGATCAAGAATAATTGTTAGATATGATAAGAAGTCACATGGTTATGACTTTATGATTTTATCTTGGAATAATTGTAATGGCACTAAATTTTAACTCTCATAAATAGTGATTTTTTAGACTGTGAATAATGACACCGGGGTGAATAAAATCACCCGGGGTCAAAAAATATTTTATTATACCACTGGAAAAAATAGGTTAGCAGGAGTCTGAGGATGAAATTTTATATGAAAGGAGGTTAAATAGGCCCTCAAAAGGAAAAAGAAAGGAAAAGATGAATAATGAACCGAATTGATTCAAATAGTGAACCGAACAGATCGATCAATTTGACCACAGCTTTACCGGGCTTTCAATGGAGCTACGAACCTTCAAAAAATTATTTGAAAACATGGACTCACCTTAAATAATTTGGGAAATCATATGGTAAAGAAAAACTAATTTTGTAGTGACAATGAAAATTGGATTATCGGACTGATAAATATTTTTGGACCGAAAAATGGTGCTCGATCGATCTGAAAATATTCATGGAGCCTGATAAATATTTTTTAAGAATTACAGATGCATTTTATAAGAAATTGAGCTTGGAAAGTGATAGTATTAAATGGGGCTAAAATAATAGTTAATTAATGAATTTGGGCCTAATTACGTAGGCCCAATTTGTTGGACCAAGTCCATGACCCATCTAAAAGACTTATTTAAGGTTGAAAAATCAGCCATTTGTAGAATGTTCTCCATTGTTCCACCACTCTCTAGGCCGTAGCACTCATATATGGAAATTCCATGAATTGTCTTCATTTCACTTAAGCTAATCCGCTCTATTTTCTTATCCGAAGCAAAATTTATGCCCTAAATTCATAGATAACCATCTTAAGAGCTCAAGGGAGGCAAATGAGGTGAAAGAAATTAAGAAATAAACAGTTCAGTGTCAAAACCAAGTAAGTGAATTTAATTAGATTTTAATCGTAAGGGCCCTAATATTGTCTTAGAAGTATTAGTGCATAACTACAATGTATTTAGAGTGATCACAGTGTAGAGTAGTGTATTGTGTAATGTTAACAGTAGTGAAGTGAAGAGTTAAATGTGTTTAAGGTATTGCAATCCCGAGATGGGGAACCCCGGGGTAGCTATACAGCGGACCCGGCGGTCAATTTTTTGAAAATTTATTATTTGTTAAAATTGATCTGTGGGCTGTCAAGAGTCTAGTGGTGAAATTTGGAGTTAAAACGGAGTCAAATAGGCTTCTGAAAGTCATTCTGAAGTTGGCCTCTAGTTCGATTCAAATTGAACCGAAGTTTGACTGATGTTTGAACGAATTTTTAAAAATAGTTATTGAGCTCAAAAGGGTATAAAGTGGGAAGTGTACATCCATAAAATAATTTTCTGTATTTTCTGATAGCATTAGAATGGTATTTTACGGCAGAACCGAAAAGGGTTGAATCGGACCGGTTTAAGTGAACCGGGCCCCCAATGGATTCCGATTGAGCTAAAAATTTGCAGTGAGGCTATTTTTGATGTTTTAAGAATAATGGAATTAGTTGAGAGTGAAAATAAGTTGAGGAACACATAAATTATTTGAAATACTTAAAAATTGCAAAAAAATCAAAATTTTGGTTGAAATCGGTTAGACCACTTCGGTTGGATCATTTTGGTTCATTTTCCTACTATATAAGGTAGCAAGTGGCCAGATATCTCTATAGAAATCCAGCAACCTACCACCCTTCTTTTCTTTCTTCAAACTGTATGCCATTTTTCACTTTCTCTTCCACTTTTCTTCGTTCTTTCTTCAATCTTTCCCCAAATCATAGCCTTCCAAATAAATCTCAGTCCCTCTATAACATAAATATATAAAGTGGAGTCCATTTGGAGCATTGGAAGTGAAGAGAACTAAGTATTCAAAGTTTAGGGTGGAAATTGAGGTAAGTGTTTTGGGTATTTTTTAATTGGGTCTAAAGGTTCATACGGGTATTTTCAAGGGTGTAGAATATGATTATGAAGTTATTTTGTAAAAAGGAAGTATAGATTTGATGTTATTCCGTTGTTTATATTCGGCCATGGTTAGGATTACAAGGAGAGGAAGATTTATCTTAAAGTTACGGCATCAAAAAGGACATTTGAGAAGTGCTAAGCAAGGATTTGAGCTTTGTGGTTATAAAATCCTTCTATTTCCATTGATTATGTTTGGGTTTTAGGTTATATCTAAGTATGAACTTGTGATTAAGACATGTTTAATTGAATCTAACTTGATAAACTTGATTAGTGAACTTAAATAAGCATGTGTATGTGTTTAAAATAAATTAAAGAAACATAGAGTGAAAATCACAAATGAGGCCGAATGGGAACATAAAGAAACTAAGTAAGAAAATTAATAATTTTTGCATACAAAAGGTGTTTAGATGATGTTTAGCATGATATTTAGAAGATGGAATGATTAAAGTAAGGAAAAGTGAACTTATGGGTGATGTATAACCTAGGCCGAATTGATGTCTAAGGGAATTATTAATGTACTTTAGTATTTTATCTAAGTAAGTGATGTAAAAGATTTGTGTGACATGAGATTAAGCTAATTAAGTGGTTAAGTGAAAGAAAAGTGAACATAATGGGTAAGTGTATGTTGGGACGAATTGAAGTTAGTAAAAACTTTAAGTATAACTTAGTGTTAATGGCATGTAATGAGTGTAAATAATAAGTATAACATGAGAATTGAATAATTGAGTGATTTAAAAGAATGAAAAACATACATAATGAATTAATGGAATGTTGGCCGAATTGAATATTAAAGGAACTAATAGTGTACAATGGTAATTAAGGCATGACATTGATGTTTATGATAAGTTTGACATGTAATTTGAATGATTATATGATTAAAAGAATTTAATATGAACATAGTGTAAAATTTGTACCTTGGGCCGAATTGAACTTAATTAGCATTTAAAGTGTATTTTAATGTTTTTCGTATATAAATGCATAAAATGAATAAAAAATGAAAAATTGGTACATGTGAAAGTGATAGTATTTATTTGTATGCACAAAGTGTGATAAAGTATTATATTTACTATGAAAATAATGAAATAAGTGTATATTTATGTGAACTCATGGTATGCATGAGTGTATATTGAATATTGAGTGAACTGGAAGTGAAATGAATGAAAAGAAAGTGAAATTAATGATAATTGTATATTGCCCTTAGTGATCTGGTAGTAAATCTAGTTAAGGATATATATGGCTAGCCATAGGACGTCAGTGTATGCCGCGGTAGCAAGTCATGGCGACTTGCAATTGTAGACCAATGACGGTCTACTTATAAAATGTCAGTGTAAGTGTAGTGTCGTCGGAGTGTAATTTGACCCCCTAGTGGTCACTCCGACACTACCGGAGTGTAACTTGGCCTCCTAGTGGCCACTTCCGTAGGCTTAGGGCTATAGAGCCTAGTTCTGCATATTCAGTCTAGTGATAACTACTGGGTGTTACTAGGAGCAAAAGTTGAATGAAATTGGTTAAAAGGAGATTTATTGCAAAATATGGTGGAAAAGTGTAAAGAAAGAAATAATTGAATGATTAAATGGATACACATGTAGTTAAGTGATAAGGATAAATATATAGTAATGATTAGGTGATAATGATAAAGATATGGTAATGATTATGATAAATATAAGATAAGATAAGGATTAAAAATGACAATTGACTTGAAATTGTACTTTAAGGACTAAACCGTAATTTATCGTGAAAATGAATAGTTAGTGGGCTAATTGATAAGTTATAAGTTAAGAAGTGATTAAATATGGAAATATAGTTATTTAGTGGATTAAATGTTAAATTATAAGTTAATAAGTGATTAGATGTGAAAATATAATTAACTAATGGCATAATGGTAAATAAAAGAAAAAGGAAGGGCAATATCGTAATTTAATAAAAGTTTAAGGGCAAGAGGGTAAATATGTAATTAAATTGACTAAAGTAGTGATAAATGTGAAGATAAGTGAGAATGAGACAAAAATGAAGGAAATAGAAAGTTTAGGGGTAAAATGGTAATTTTACATCTAATGGATAAGTATGAAGTAAGTTAGGTAAAAAGTGTGATTAAAAAGGTTAATTATGTAAATAAGTAAAAATGTAGGGACTAAATGGTAATTTGGCACCAAGGTAGTAACGTAGGGACCGAAATGTAATTTGGTAAAACGTTTAACGTGAAAGAGGAAAATTAAATGTAAATAAGGGTAAATTGGTAATTAAGGGTAATTAAAGGGTATTTCGGCAATTATTGAAAAAGAAGGGACATAGTTGGAATTATGGAAAAAGTTGAGGACATGAAAGTAATTATTAAAATTGTAAGGTTAATTAAAGGACTAAGGTGTAAATAGTTGATAAATTGATTATATAAATAAAGAAATAATTTTTAATGATGAATTTAGTATTAATTGTAATTATTGTATAATGTAAATATAAGATATATGAAAAATGAATTAAGTGAGAAAATTAAGTGAAAATGGGACCTAAATGTAATTTAGTGAATTTATAAGGTTAAAAGCGGAATTTAAGTGCAAAAAGGTTAAATTGGTAATTAAAAATAATAAAAAGGGGTAAAAGTGGAAATTGAGAATAAGTAAGGTTAAAAGTGTAAATATTAAGTATATGTAATGGCATTATGGTAATGAAGTGTAAAATAAGGATATAAATGGAATTAGTGTGAAAGAAGGGACATGGATGGTATTATGGTAAAAGTGGGGACATAGATGTAATTAATGGAAAAGTTAAGGGTAAAATGGGAAACCACGGAAAAAAAGAATAAGAGTAAAAATGTAATTAAAGAAATAATAAATTTAATGAAAGGATTAAATCGTAATTAGTGTATGATAAGGTTAAATGTTTGATGATATGATTAATTTTATAAATAAATTGAGTAAATAAGATTAATATTATAAATAAAATATAATGGTGTAGTTAATTGAATAATTAATTAAGAATCGGAAAGGTAATTAGCGATAAAGGAGAATTGTAATTTGAGTAAATGAGTCAGTGTAAATGATTAATGTGTAACATGTATAGTAGGATCTAAAAATAAATTTAAGTAATTAATGAGTTAGGTTATACCGATAAAGTTCATGTTTTATAATTATGTGTATGTATAATTTATATAATGAAAATCTTCGGATTTGTGACGACCACTAGGCATATTAATACTCAGCACGTAGTTTGTTTTGACTGCGTGTAGGTACACCATAGGTTGGAGCGAGCATACCTCAGTTCGATTGGAGCAAGCCAAAGAAGAAATCAAGTTATTTTGTATGTGTTATGGATTTTTATCGGCATGCATATATATGTAGGTTTGGGATTGGTGTATGTAATGTTTTATATGTATTTATGTATGTGGATGTTATAACTTTATGGGTGGATATTCGAGACTGTAAATGGTATAAATTGATTATTATTGTTGTTGTGCCCTTGCCGGGGCTGCGGTTGTTTAAAATTGCAGGTTTGGATAGTTAAAGTTTATTATAAGCCGTTATACTGCCGAAATTTTGCCAAATGGATAGTAACAATAGACAGTTCTATGTCAATCGGCAAGATGAGTTACTAAAATATAAAATGGCTAGATTATAATGGTTAAGTGTGGAAAAAAAATTTACTCGAGTTTTGCATTAAGATTTTAAGACTGTATTTTCAATCATGGAAATCGTGCAGTATAGTAGTGAGTGCATATATCATATAAGGGTGTTACATTAATAGTTTAATTAGTTTTTAAGGTAGAATTAAGAGTGGATATGATTATTATGTATTTATTTTGAATTATGAAAAAAGAATTTTGAAGGAATTCTCTTGTTGTGCAGTTCGGCCATGGTGGAACATTTGGAGGAGGAAGAGAAATCAAAAGGAAATGGAAGGAAAAAGGAAGAGTGAGGCTTGGAAAAGAAGAATTTAAGGTTAATGGATATAGAATGTATTATTTTTCATTTAATATGAATATGATTATGTGTATGTGTTTGTGATTGATAGTGAATTATGCATGTCTAATGTGATATGAACATAGAAATGAGTTAACTAGTGAGAGAAAATGACAGAATATATGATAAATATGAAAAGAATAAAATTGGAGAGATAATCCTAAGGCAACCGAATTGTATCTTAGGGTAAAATATGAATTATTTTGAAGATTTAATGAATATAATGCATGGAAATAAATGTAGAATTAAAAATAAGTCTATAATAATTTATTGAGAATTTTTATAATTTAATTGGATATATTTTAGTTCGGGCAAGTATTATATCTAAAGTGATTAATATGGAATATGTTCATTTTAAGTGAAATAATAGTATAGTTAAATGAGAAATAAACAATTAAGGGCTTAATGTTATAATAAGTGAAAGATAAATGAAATGGAAGGTGAAAGTATGTGATGGCCGAATTAGAAAATGGATAAAAAAAAGGGTTTAAAGTAAGAAAATGAGCTAAAAAATAAGAAAAGAAGGCTAAATAAGAGAAAATGAAGTGAAAAGGACAAAATTGTAAAGATTTAAATGCTAAATGAGTAAAATGATAATTATACAAGAAATTGAGTAAATATGAAGAAATAAGATGATTAAATGGTAAAATAAGTTAAAAAGTATTAAAATAAGGGTTAAAAGTTTAATAAGCATAAGAATAGAATTAGAGGACTAAAATGAAGATTTTACATATGAAAAATGAATTAGGAATGGCAACTAGAAAAGTAGTGGCAAAATTGTAATTATGGAAAATTGAAAGGCAAATTCGAAAACTTGAGATAAATTAGGGACTGAATCACAAATTTTGATAATATTAGTTTAAAGCAAGGATAAGAGGGTAAAGTTTATAAGTTTAAGGCTAATAATGAAATTAAAGAATTTAAATAGCGAAATGATTATGATATGGATAATAGAAATAATACTAATAATAATAGAAATATTAACAACCATATAATAAGTAAGAAGAACAAGTGAATAATAATGAGATTAGAATCATAGGAATATTGCATGGAAATAAATGATATCATATGCATGCAAAGATCTCTTACGTAGACCTATAAAGGAACAAGCATGGAAGTGCAAAATTTATATTAATAATTAAAAATCAAAGAATTTAAAGTAGAAAAAAAAAAGTATAGGAATAAATATAATAAGCATAAAATGATAGTGAGAGAAGTAATAATAATAATAATAATAATAATAATAATAATAATAATAATAATAATAATAATAATAGTAACGGTAATGGTAAAAAAATAAAAAATGTTAATAATAGTGAGAAGGCACATAACATAAAGGGCTATATTTATGTAAAATTGTAAAAATAAGGATGATATAAGAAATGTTAAATAAATAAAGACATTTATTAAGTGAACAAAATGAATAACAAATGGAATGATTAGATTTAAGAATTATACATATGAGCATAACATAGTTAGAATGAATATCAATTGATTATAGTTCATATTAGAAAAATTAATGAAAAAGGGAACAATTTGATAATTAAAGAGAAGAAAAATAAAGGAAATTAAGAAAAGAAAATAAAAAGATATATTACTATGTTATGTTAATGTTATAGCCCAAGAAATATGTGTGTATGGAAATTTATATTGATCTAATAGTTATATGTGCATGACTATATAACTATAGCAATGAACATGAATTTCATGTGTGTATATTATTGGTGAATGACATGGAACATGTTTATCTAGAGTGAAATAATAGCATATTTGGGTCGAAAATAAATAATTGATAGCATGGGAATTGAAATTAGCGAAAAGGAAATAAAATGTGGAATAAATCTTATGATGGCCGAATGGCAAGAAGTGTATTAAATGTTAAATTGTAGTGTATATGGTTATATGAATTTGAAAATGTAATAGTATATAAAGTATATAAATGTATAAAGCCATATAAATAAGCAGTGTTAAAAAATATAATAAAATGTGTTATGGAGGTGTGTAAATAATATAAATGTGGAAAATAAGTGGAAAGTGAATATTGCTCTTAGTAGTCTGATAGTCAAATCTAGCTCAAAATATAATTGGCTAGCTATAGGGACAATTATACTGCGGTGTGAGTCATGACGACTCACTTGAATAGACTAATGGCGATATACCATAGCGATACAGTGATTTCAATGCTCTGTGATGTAGTGATTTCTGTGCTTTAGTGATATTGACAATGATACTGATACGGGTGGTCTTTCGGGGTCACTCCTCGGTGTTATTGTAACATCCCAAAAATGGCTTAGTTGATAATATCATGTTTAATTGGACATTTAAGGGTAATTTGGTAATTGTGTAAGTGAATTGGGGATTAATTAAGGACTTATAAGAGTTTTGTCAAGGACTAAAAGAAAAAGTCAAAGAAGTTGTGTAAGGGCTCTAATGAGAGATGGACATGTGGATGGGTAGTTGAGAGCATTTAATTAGATTTGAAAGGGACTAGAGAGAGGGAGAGCACAAAAGGAGTTTGCTTCCAGTGGAAGCCACCTTCTTCTCCTCTTTCTTGCACTCTTACGTTCTCTCACTCCCTCTCTCCTCCATTTTCTGCTCTCAAGCTTTTGCATGTGTTACTCTTCAAGATTGAGTTAGAGTTTTGTGATCAAGAATTGTTCCAAGAGGTAAGTGGCTGGGTTTAGTGGCTTGCTTCTTCTTCTTCTCCTTCTTCATCCGTATGGGTTTATTATGGGTTATATGGTTTTGTTCATGGGTTAATTGAATGTGTGTTTTGGTTGAATATGCAAGAATCTAAAGAGAGGAGGAAAGATAAAGGAAAAGGAAAAGTGGGATCTTGAAGATAGTGGATTTGTTGAGATCCATTTCAGGTTTGCGAGTTTGCTTTTGACTGTGTTTAGTTTGGGAGTGTTTTTGTCCTTCTCGTTCGGATCAGTTATTGACTTTTGATTTTACTGTTAATTGTGTGTTTTTGATACATGTAAACGCATATGTTTAGTAGATTTGTGTAATGATTTGAGATGATAGAGTTATAATTGTTTACATGTCAATTTTGAGTGAACGTACATGAATATGAGATAAATTTCTGGGTTTTTGATGAACTATTAGAACCTCTATATATGTTATTTGGATGGGTATTACTATGTGTGATTTCAGTTTCTTGCGAGCCCGCTCGGCATGAGAACCCGATCGGCATGAGAGCCCGCTCAGCATGAGAGCCCGCTGTGACGCGCGCCGGATCCCGAGCGCCGCCCTTTCGGACCGCCCGCACGTGGGCGATCGGGGCATTTGCGGGTCCGTTGGCAGCTTGCGATAAATCACAAGTGCGTCTATGTTGGGCAACAAGGAGGTATCATGGAGTCGCCACCCAATAGAACATTGGGAAAGTTTCTCTCGCCTCGGAGAGCCTAAGACTTGCGCATTTTATCCATATTGGGCCATGAGGCCTAGGATTAGCGCTAAAGCCTCGTGACCCAAGAAGTATTTTGGAGGATAACCTCTAACCTCTCGAGCCCAAAGACCAGAGCTGGGTCCGGGATTTCTCATCTATTTCTACCTCAATTAGTTTATGATCAAATTTTAATATCATTAATTCGCTCTCTCTCCACACTATGCAGTTTAATTAAAAGGCGCATTTATTCACATTTTGAAAGCAATAAATGAGCAAAATAAATGTCAAAGCGATAAATTACAATAATACAAGGAGCGGAATACAACTCCCATTTAAAAGTGCGAACATGCATAAAGCCGGGGAATTTATTAATCATGAGGACTTTGGTCCCCGCATGCACAATTAAAGAAAATATTCTGGATGTGATGATCTTATTTGGGATGAAAACTGGGACATTGGTCCCGCTTTATTATGAAAGATCCAAGTTAATTTAGTAAAAATATTTTGGTGATTTTTATTTTGGTGCGCATAAGAAAACATTTTATTCAATGAATATATACAAGGCAATGTAAATAAAATGGGGATTAAAAATGTATAAAGAAAATACCAAACCCCAGAACTCCTTCTTCATGTGCATGGATGCTCAATTGAAAGTAAAAACAATGATGTGCAACCAAAAATAAAACAAAAGAAATTCATGTTAGTGATTAAGCCAACAAAATAATATGACATAAAAAGATAATATGTACCATGAAAATATAATATGCATAAAATAATCATGATGTAATTTAACATGCATAGAATAATTAAGATGCAATTTAACATGCATAAGATGAGAAAGTATCATGGCACATGCAACTTATTAATATTAGTAATTAACGTGCATGGAAAATTAGTGACAATCAATTTTACTATAGTTAAGACATGAATTAAAAAAATGTAACATGAGAATAACACAAATTAACATGCATGACTAGCATAAAATAATGATTATAACACTCATACATGCAAAAGAAAGCATAATAATAAACATGATATAGCATTAAGAAATTAAAGGTATTTACAACCTAAAACATGCATAATTACATGAACAAGGAATAATTTGACATGAAAAAAAAAGATAATAGAATTTAAAAAGCTTATTTGTTATATGAATAATTGAAGATAAAAAAAATAAGAAGAAGAATATGGAGACTAAGAGAATTTACATGTTTGATATGTTAATTGGAAGCCAAAATAAATGAAATTAACAAGAGAATTAATGAGTAAAGCCAAGAATAATTACCCTCAAATTCAGTTTTGAAGAATTGAAGATAGAAGTGTTGAATTCCTTGTCTTCTCTTGTGAAAATCCTTAGAAAATAGCTTGAAAACTTGAAGAAAAGCTCTTGGAAACAAGTGTGTAAGATGGATTTTTTTCTCTCAACTCAAAGCTCCAAAATTCAGTTTTTTTTCTCACAAAACGTTTTTCATTCGTCCTCCCTCGTTTCTAAATTTTTCTAGTGTTTTTAATCATCAAAAACTACCCAAAAACCACCAAAAACCGTCCAAAAACGGTTGAAAATTGAGTGGGGGTTGAAAAGTGGGCGAAATGGGCGAAGTGGGGCGATTTCGGCGAGAGATCGTGCGCGTCGCGCACGTTTCCGCGCGATCTGCGCGGAGTTTCCGCGCACGACGTGCGCGGGGCGAGCGACGCCCTGCGCGTCGCTCGCGCGGAGCGCCCGACGCCAAGGGCGTCGGACGCACGGAGCGCACGGAAATTCGCGACGGCCCTTGGCCGTCGCCTTTTCGTCGCGATTATTTTCCCCCATTTTCCATTTTTCCTACTTTCTTCATTTTTTCATCATTTTTCACCCTTTTTTTTTTTTTTTTTTATTAAAATACCCTCAACCTAAAACACACTTTTTCTTCTTCAAAATAATTTAAAAAATATTTTTAAAATATTTTTAAAATACCCTTTTTACTCACTGAAAAGACAAGGAAAATCACTTCTGAACTCCAATCTTTTTGCCTATAAGCCGGCATAGCTAAATTTCATCATCGGGTAATCCTGATCAAGGCTACTCGGGACCCGGTGTCTACAGTTGCCCCCAATTTTGAAGAGACTAGTGCATGGGTGCCTAGGTGAGCCAAAATTCAGGAAAAGGAAAGAAACGCGTACCTGAAGCAGCGATCTTCCTGCTTGATGGAGTTATGATGATAGCTACTGCTGTCTTTTAGTTGTAGCTGGTAATACCGTAGGTGCGCTAACCTCTTGTGGGTGGCGCCGCTATCGTGCTAAACATTGTGAGTTGGTAATGCCGTGGTCGTACTAACCTCTTGTGGGTAATGCCGCCATCGTGCTAACCGCTGTGAATTTGTAGTGCCGTGGTCGTGCTAACCTCTTGTGGGTAGTGCCGCCATCGTGCTAACCGCTGTGAATTGGTAGTGCCGTGGTCGTGCTAACCTCTTGTGGGTAGTGCCGCCATCGTGCTAACCGCTGTGAATTGGTAGTGTCGTGGTCGTGCTAACCTCTTGTGGGTTGTGCCGCCATCGTGCTAACCACTGTGAATTGGTAGTGCCGTGGTCGTGCTAACCTCTTGTGGGTAGTGCCGCCATCGTGCTAACCGCTGTGAATTGGTAATGCCGTGGTCGTGCTAACCTCTTGTGGGTAATGCCGCCATCGTGCTAACCGCTGTGAATTTATTTTTTTTTTTATTTTTTTGCTCCTTTAGATGTTTGGACTAGTGTCATCACTTGGCTTTTGTGGGTGTTTCCCGCCGATTTCTCCTGCAAGATTGTATGCATAGGAATATACAAGAAATCATGTGTGTATGTTATGGAATGCAAATGCTTGCAAAAATGTATAGATCGCGCCCTAGGTGATCCATGGTTTGCTGAACTTATAGCTTGTTTGCTGTATCGTGCCCCCTGAATCCTGAGGATCGTCGACAAGCTTTCTGAAAGAGACGTCCGGTGTATATCCCTTGCCCCCTGGTCAATGATCATTTACCCGGGATTCTGTTTCATGTTCTGTATTGTATGTTACCTGATTGAAAGAAGATCATCTGAGGTAATGCCGCCTTATCGCTCCAGGCATTGAACGTCATTGTTTTAAAGGTAGTGCGTCCCTTGTGGATTTTCACACTAGCTTTTCTTTGCGGGAAATGCGTCCCTTATGGGATTTTCACACAACCCTTTGCCTAACTTTTGCCTGGAATGGACCCAACCCAATCCAGCGGCTTTTGTTTATTTTATTTTTATATTTTTATTTTTATTTTTATTTTATTTTATTTTTTTTGTAGGGCAGACTGCCTATTTTCAGGTTTTCACCCTGCCCTTTGGCCTAACTTTTGCTTAGAGAGCCAGTTACGGTTTTCATCTCTAACGGCCTTCTTTGTTTTGTTTTGTTTTTTGTTTTTTTTTTTTTTTTTTTTTTTCACCAAAGCTTCTGTTAAGAGCAAATAGCACATATCCAATGAAGGGACTGAGCAATAATCATTAGATGAACAATTGGTATATTTCTTTTTAAGACAGAACTGAAAGATCAATGAAAATGTATTCTTTTATTCATTGCAAAATTGTGTACATTTCTATATGATTTCATCATACATGATTTTCATTTGACAAGAATTCAAAAGCATGTGACTACACCTAATCTCGGAGTGGGTTTTGTCAGCATCAAACTCCTGTTATCAATCGGCCCTCTCGGGTTTTCTCAATTGAATATTTTCTCTTGGCCCTTAATTTTTACCCAGGATGCCTTTTTTCGGTTTTCACCCTGACAGGGCGCCCAATTTTAGCAAGGCCGCCTTTTTTCAGTTTTCGACCCGCGGGGCATTTATTCTCTTCTTTTTATTTTTGGTCTTTAGCCATGGAACCTTTTAAGTCTATCGACATTGACCGGGTCCTTGAACTCATTCCCATCGCTGTCTGCTAAAATTGCTGCTCCTTTTGTTAGCAACTTTTTCAAAATGAAAGGTCCTTCCCAGGTTGGTCTGAATTTTCCTCGTATGTCTGGAACTCCCGGCCTCATCATCTTAAAGACCAAGTCCCCCTCCTTCAACGGGTGCTTTCGTACTTTCTTGCCAAATGACCGAGCCAACCTCTTTTGATACACTTGGTTGTGGTAATAGGCTCGTAACCTGTTTTCATCCAACAGATTTAGCTGTGACAAACGTTGTTGTGCCCATTCTGCTTCAGGAATCTCAGCTTCCATGACTACCCTTAATGATTTCAGCTCAATTTCAACCGGCAGGACTGCTTCAGTTCCATACACCAGAGAGAATGGTGTTGCCCCCGTAGAGGTTCTGATTGTTGTTCTATATCCCCAAAGTGCGAAGGGTAACTTTTCTGCCCAATCCTTGTAGTTCTGAACCATCTTGGCTAAAATTCTCTTCACATTCTTATTCGCCGCTTCAACTGCACCATTCGCTTGAGGACGGTAAGGAGAAGACTTATGATGTTGGATCCCATATTTCTGGAGCATCTGTTTAGTCTCTGCAAGGAATTGTACCCCATTATCAGACACAATGTGATGTGGGAGACCATATCTGCATATCAAATTCCGCTCGATGAATTTAGCCATATCCCTTGCATCAACCTTCTTGAAAGATTCAGCCTCAACCCACTTAGTGAAGTAGTCAATGGCGACTATGATGAATCTATGCCCATTAGAAGCCGTAGGATGGATTTCGCCTATGATGTCTATTCCCCATGCTGCAAATGGCCATGGAGATGTTAAGTTATGTAACTCTGAAACTGGCACATGCCTCAAATTCGCGTACTGTTGGCATAACTGGCATTGCTTCACAAATTTTGAACAATCTGTATCCATTGTGAGCCAATAAAACCCTTGGCGCATGATCTTCTTTGCTAAGGCTAAGCCATTCATGTGAGCTCCACAAACCCCGGCATGAACTTCTTCCATAACTCTTTTAGCTTCTTTCTCTGCCAGACATCTTAACTGGATACCATCAGCTTGCCTTTTGTACAAAGTGCCATTAACACTGATGAATTGAGTGGATAACTTCCTGATCATTCTTTGGTCCTTCTCAGTGGCTTCCTCTGGAAAGACTGATCTCTCTAAATAATTCTGAATGTCATAATACCATGGGTTTCCATCAATGGCCTCAATGTCCATCACCTGTTCCGCTTCAAAACCAGGTCTTTCCGAACTATATATCATCACGGGTTTCATCGCAACTCCTGTTGGGTTGTCCCACATAGACACTAAAGTTGCTAGAGCATCAGCTAACTGATTTTCGTCTCTGGGGATGAAATGAAAAGTGCAAATCTCAAATTGGCTGCTCAACGCCCTCAAGTGCATTACATAAGGCAACAACCTTTCTTCCTTGACTGACCACTCTCCTTTAATTTGATGAATTACCAAGGAGGAATCCCCAAATACTTCTGCGGTCTTTGCCCCCAGAGCAAGTAACGCTTCCAATCCAAAGATGCAAGCTTCATATTCTGCTTCATTATTGGTAGCCTTATACCTCAGCTTCTTAGCCAATGGTAACCTTTCACCATATGGGGTCGTAAGAATAACTCCTACGCCTGCCCCCTTATTATTGACTGCTCCATCAAAGAATAACTGCCACCCTTGTACTGCTATGGCCGTGACGTCTTCATCTGGGAAGTTGTATTCAAACTGATCTCCCTCAATAGGATGCTCGGCTAAGAACTCCGCTACAGCTCTTCCCTTAATGGTTTTCCTGGTTATGTACTCAATGTCAAATTCCTGCAACAGCAGTAACCATCTTCCCATCTTCCCTAGTAGAGAGGGTGCTTCTTGGAGGTATCTGAGTGGATTATGTTTGGCAACCGTTTGTACCTTGAAGGAATGAAAGTAGTGTCGCAACTTCTTAGAAGCCCAGATAACCGCTAAACAAATCTTTTCCACCTCTACATATTTGGCTTCGTAAGACAGGAATTTCTTGCTAAGATAGTAAATGGCAAACTCTACACCAACATCGTCTTCCTGAGACATCATAGCACCCACTGAGTTATCTTCCACAGCCAGGTACAGGATTAGTGGTTTGGCATGGCGTGGTGGTCTCAACACCGGAGGATTTAACAAATACTCCTTAATGGTGTCAAAGGCCAATTGACAGTCATTGTTCCATATCATCGGCTGATTCTTCCTAAGAAGCTTGAAAATAGGCTCACATACTGAAGCTAGCTTGGCAATAAATCGGCTGATGTACTGAAGCTTTCCTAGGAAACTTCTGACGTCCTTCTCCTTCTGGGGCACTGGCATCTCTCTTATGGCTTTGACTTTATCGGGATCTACCTCGATTCCCCTCTGGCTTACTACATGTCCTAACAACTTTCCTGATGTAACTCCAAAAATGCACTTCTTGGGATTGAGGCGCAAATCATACTTGCTAATTCTTTGAAAGAACTTTTCTAAAGCCTCAAAATGGCCTTCTCTAGTAGCTGACTTAATCATCATGTCATCGACATACACCTCCACTTCTTTGTGGATTAAGTCATTGAGAACCTTGGTCGCCATCCTCTGATAGGTTGCTCCTGCATTCTTCAACCCAAAAGGCATAACCCGATAGGCATATGTCCCCCACTCGGTGATAAAGGCTGTCTTGATCCGGTCCACTATCTTGTTAAGGATTTGATTGTACCCTGCGTACCCATCCACAAAGCTATACATCATACAAGCAGCAGCACTATCTACTAGCACATCAATATGAGGCAGTGGGAAATCATCTTTAGGGCAAGCTTTGTTCAGGTCTCGATAGTCGACGCATACTCGAACCTTACCGTCTTTCTTAGCTACAGGAACCACATTAGCTAACCATGTTGGGTATTGAACCTCTATCAGGAACTTAGCCTCAATCTGCTTATGGATCTCCTCTTTCACTTTCTGTGCCCATTCTGGCCTAAGCCTCCGAAGCTTTTGCTTGACTGGTTTAAACTCTGGGTAAGTTGGGATGGCATGTTCGGCAACATCTCGATCTATTCCCGGCATATCCTCATAGGTCCAGGCAAAGACTTTTTTATATTTTTTTAATATTCTCTCAAATTTTATTCTCTCTTCAGGAGTTATGTCTGATGCTAGCAAGATTTCCTTTGGATTTTCCAAAGTTCCGAGATTAAATGCAGTTGTGCCAGTTGAATTAATATAAAAAATGAATGCATCATGCTTATGATCATGCGATATGAAATCATCAGAAACATCACACAAGTAAGCAAAGTTGTTCATCTCATTAATGTAATCAGAAACATTAACATTGTCCTCAAAGAGTTCTGGTATAAAAAGAGAATCTAAATGACTATCAACTTCAGTCGACGCCGATGCTGCAGCTGACTGTGCTTTGGCTTCTTGATTTGGTGAAATCTTGAGATCTTCAATCTTCGGCTCTGGCTCCACTATCTTCTCCTTCCCCTTAAGTTTGGTGGCTAACAGCTTATCAGTGACAATCTCTTCGGGCTCATCTCTGTCCCAGATGCTGCATTGGGTCATAATCACCTCATCCCAAAAGTTCTCTACAGCTTTAACAACTCCGATCTCCCAATCAAAGACATCGTTGAAAATTTCAAATCCAGGGATAATCTTCCAATCTACCCACTGTGGCTCTTCTTCTCCGGTGTAGGCACAAACCGATGATGATGGCACAAAGCTCTCCGAAATATGGGGAATCTTCCCTGACCCTTTCTTCTTACCATATTCTCCTTTGTAGCCCAACCCCTTTCGATCTTTCTGACCGCGTGTAGTGATAGCATTCTGCAGCCCTTGTGACTCTTTTCCCAAACCAGCCCCTGGGAGGAAGTGCATCTTCTTCAGCATATTCACCACTTGAGGGCTACCTTCTAGGTTTTGCTCTTCTCCGATCATCGATACATGAAAGCCACTGAATGGCTGATTAGAGATCTCCAAGGCAGACACTTGGTTCTCTCTTGCTGCTTTAATGGTCACTACTTCTCCTTCATGGGGTATTTTAATTATCTGGTGTAATGTGGATGGTACTCCCCCTAACTTGTGGAACCACGGTCTACCAAGCAGAGCTGAGAAGTTTGCTGGAATCGGCAAGACCACAAAATCTGTTTCTGTCTCAATGGGCCCTGTCTTTACCAAAGCTTTGAAAATTCCCGATGCTTGCCTCCTGGAGTTGTCGTAGGCAGTGATGGTCAGGTCAGATTTGCTTAACATACTCTCATCCATCCCAAAGGCCTGAAGTGCCACCAAAGGGCAGACATTTATCGATGACCCGTCATCAACCATGACACAAGCGGTGTGTTTACCATTGATCTGTGCCTTGATGTACAAAGGTCGGTTGTGGTTGCGACCCTCTGTTGGTAGGTCTGCGTCAGAAAAAACCAACTTCTCCCCGGATCCCCCCTTTACAAGGTCTAAAAGCTCGGATGGAGAGATTGTAGTTGCTACGGTGGATATGCTCAATGCTTCGACTAACCTCTGTCGGTGCGAGGGGGACTGTCTCAAGAGGTCCCAAATAGATATCTGAGCCGTGGTCTTTTTCAGTTGCTTCACTATTGAATTTTCTTCCGGCTCTTTCTCTGTGATTGCTTGTGCTGGGTCCTGCTGCTTCTCAACTTCTGGCATGACCCTCCCACTTCTTGTTACTGCTTCTACTCTTTCTTCTTCCTCTGAATCCCACGGATCCGTAAACTCTCCATTTTTCTCATCTTCGTCATCTCCACTCTCACTAGTGGACCAACAGTCTATCGCTACCACGGAAACCCCTTTTTTATCCACTGCAGGGCGAGTAATAGCGACATACTCATTTCCATATAGATCTTGCATTACGTACCACTCTGGTAGGCTCGATCCGATCATAAAGACTGGAGGTGGCACTGTGTTATAACCAGACTTCTTCTTGCTTTCTCTCTGCTCAGGATCGGTGATCTGCTTGTTGTCAATTAGATCTTGGACCCGATGTCTTAGCGTTATACACTCATCCGTCAAATGCCCGGTATGTTGGTGGAATACGCAGTATTCATTCTCTTTGTGCCCTGGCTGTCCTTGGGCTTTGGCCGGCTTAGGTGATAGGGGCCGCAGTTTTCCTTCTTTTATTAGCCTCTTCAGCACCCATGATAAAGGCTTACCCAAGTTGGAGAAATACCTCTGACTTACGCCGGTTGCAGACACCTCGGCAGTCTTCCCAACTCTGTTACCACTGCTTGAACCTACTGGTTTGGCCGTCCCCTGATTGCTGTATCCCCTCCGGGCATAGGACTCACTATTTGCCCTCTTGGATAAATATTCTCCTTCCGCTTCTATGGCAATGTCCTTCAAAGACTCCCAATCCTTGAGTCCCTTCATTTTCAGTCCCTCTCTTAAATAAGGGCTGGCATTTCGAATGAATAGCCGGATCTGATCAGAAGTGTCCGGTTTGCGTTTCATCTCCATAACCCGATTTCTCCACCGAGTAAGGTACTCGTGGAAGGACTCTCCAGCCTTATGTTGTAGCAACTCGAGATCTTTCAAAGTGACCTCCATCCGGGTACTGCAATCGTACTGCTTAAGGAACTCTTCAGTCAACAAGTCCCAGTCCTCCTTGGATCTCCTGTCAAGCCCATGGTACCAATCAATAGCAGCTCCTGTGAGACTCAAGCAGAAATATTCTATCTTCTGCTTTCTTGTTAAGGTCGATCCCTTCATGACCAGCGAGTATTGCTTGATGTGTGCGGCAGGGTCAGAGGTTCCATCAAATTTGGGAATGTCCGGCATCTTAAAATTCTGGGGAATTAGGTCATCCCCATCCAGCTCTCGGTCTTCCGGGTTCATTCCTTTTCCCACGGTCATCATCCTTGCCATGACCTCAAATCTCTCTTCCATTTTCCTCCACATTGCCTCATCCAGTTTTGGCAACTTTTCTTTAGCTACTGCATGCTCCTCATGCTCATCTCCCCCAAATTCAGCTTCAGACCTGGGGCCCTCTCTGCGCTCAATAGGTGTAGGTACTCTTTGCTCAATAATAGGTGGGTCAACCACTAGTTGGTTAACCGCAGCAGGACGTTCTTCTCTAACAACCTCTTGTTCAGCTGGTACTCGGACAGGAATAGCAGCAGCTTGTTGCCCAGCTATAGTGGCGGCAAGATTGCCCATCATTGCAATCATTCGGGCCTTAAATTCCTCCATTCTCTTTCCTACCTCCTCAACAATTACTGCCCGGGTTGCATCAGACTCATTTGATGGGTTAGCCATACTTACTTCTGTTGATGATTCGGAAGAAAACCCCACACTATTTTCTGAGATTGACTCTGAAC
The DNA here is from genome assembly GCA_947683425.1 of Excoecaria cochinchinensis. NCBI lineage: Eukaryota > Viridiplantae > Streptophyta > Magnoliopsida > Malpighiales > Euphorbiaceae > Excoecaria > Excoecaria cochinchinensis. Next base: position 343,310 of record CANTUQ010000212.1, read on the forward strand.
TCTGATCTGACACTAACTCTGTTAACCCCAAAAGCGGTGTCCTTCTTAACCGTCCGTTGGGACCTCTAGACCACCCAGGAGAATCTATGATGGCTGAAGTGTAAAAATTATTAAGATGATGCATGATTAAAATGCAATGCATGCTCGTGTTGATGCAACATAGACAAACACATGCAAGCAGATAGATCCTTCCAACCTTGTATCTCCCACACACGTGGTAGTGCGGTCTCTTTCCTAGGTGGGCTTGATCCATGGATTAACGTGGAACCCAATGGACACGTATAATGCGTGGTGAAAAACCGGCAGCATAACAGCTCCTATCTAATGTACATACGTATGGGTGTTTGGCCATTATGTATTTGAACAATTCAACTTAACTAAGATGGGCCCACCAGGGCATGAAAGCCTTTGATGAAGACCATTTAATTAAATTGATTTCGTTTAATATATGATGGCCCATATAGCAAGCATAGTATTACGGTACATTTCACCTAGTGGAAGTATCTATTGCCATTACATGAGCTTTGGACAAGGGAGATGTTATTTTAAGGCTACCCAAGCATGATCCCTGCCGACGGGTCTAGCTCATCACAAGCATAGCGACCGATCGGGTCGTCATTTTGATATACCATTGAGGTACGTGGCTTGGGCTGGTGATTATCCTTAACACTTCCCCAAATTGAGTGAAAATGAGGTCGTGCTTCGGGAACGCACCGGGGCTTGAAAAGGGACCAAACTAACTTAATCTAAAGCTCTAATGAGATGATATGCAATTTTGAGATGAAGCGAATTTATGAATTAAATTTTAACCATAAATGTTAAACGAGGTATTTTCAAATTAAAATCTCGAACCATATCGTCCCCAGCGGAGTCGCCACTGTGACGCGCGCTGGATCCCGATGCGCCGCCCTTTCGGACCGCCCGCACGTGGGCGATCGGGGCATTTGCGGGTCCGTTGGCAGCTTGCGATAAATCACAAGTGCGTCTATGTTGGGCAACAAGGAGGTATCATGGAGTCGCCACCCAATAGAACATTGGGAAAGTTTCTCTCGCCTCGGAGAGCCTAAGACTTGCGCATTTTATCCATATTGGGCCATGAGGCCTAGGATTAGCGCTAAAGCCTCGTGACCCAAGAAGTATTTTGGAGGATAACCTCTAACCTCTCGAGCCCAAAGACCAGAGCTGGGTCCGGGATTTCTCATCTATTTCTACCTCAATTAGTTTATGATCAAATTTTAATATCATTAATTCGCTCTCTCTCCACACTATGCAGTTTAATTAAAAGGCGCATTTATTCACATTTTGAAAGCAATAAATGAGCAAAATAAATGTCAAAGCGATAAATTACAATAATACAAGGAGCGGAATACAACTCCCATTTAAAAGTGCGAACATGCATAAAGCCGGGGAATTTATTAATCATGAGGACTTTGGTCCCCGCATGCACAATTAAAGAAAATATTCTGGATGTGATGATCTTATTTGGGATGAAAACTGGGACATTGGTCCCGCTTTATTATGAAAGATCCAAGTTAATTTAGTAAAAATATTTTGGTGATTTTTATTTTGGTGCGCATAAGAAAACATTTTATTCAATGAATATATACAAGGCAATGTAAATAAAATGGGGATTAAAAATGTATAAAGAAAATACCAAACCCCGCAACTCCTTCTTCATGTGCATGGATGCTCAATTGAAAGTAAAAACAATGATGTGCAACCAAAAATAAAACAAAAGAAATTCATGTTAGTGATTAAGCCAACAAAATAATATGACATAAAAAGATAATATGTACCATGAAAATATAATATGCATAAAATAATCATGATGTAATTTAACATGCATAGAATAATTAAGATGCAATTTAACATGCATAGAATAATTAAGATGCAATTTAACATGCATAAGATGAGAAAGTATCATGGCACATGCAACTTATTAATATTAGTAATTAACGTGCATGGAAAATTAGTGACAATCAATTTTACTATAGTTAAGACATGAATTAAAAAAATGTAACATGAGAATAACACAAATTAACATGCATGACTAGCATAAAATAATGATTATAACACTCATACATGCAAAAGAAAGCATAATAATAAACATGATATAGCATTAAGAAATTAAAGGTATTTACAACCTAAAACATGCATAATTACATGAACAAGGAATAATTTGACATGAAAAAAAAAGATAATAGAATTTAAAAAGCTTATTTGTTATATGAATAATTGAAGATAAAAAAAATAAGAAGAAGAATATGGAGACTAAGAGAATTTACATGTTTGATATGTTAATTGGAAGCCAAAATAAATGAAATTAACAAGAGAATTAATGAGTAAAGCCAAGAATAATTACCCTCAAATTCAGTTTTGAAGAATTGAAGATAGAAGTGTTGAATTCCTTGTCTTCTCTTGTGAAAATCCTTAGAAAATAGCTTGAAAACTTGAAGAAAAGCTCTTGGAAACAAGTGTGTAAGATGGATTTTTTTCTCTCAACTCAAAGCTCCAAAATTCAGTTTTTTTTCTCACAAAACGTTCTTCATTCGTCCTCCCTCATTTCTGAATTTTTCTAGTGTTTTTAATCATCAAAAACTACCCAAAAACCACCAAAAACGGTTGAAAATCGAGTGGGGGTTGAAAAGTGGGCGAAATGGGCGAAGTGGGGCGATTTCGGCGAGAGATCGTGCACGTCGCGCACGTTTCCGCGCGATCTGCGCGGAGTTTCCGCGCACGACGTGCGCGGGGCGAGCGACGCCCTGCGCGTCGCTCGCGCGGAGCGCCCGACGCCAAGGGCGTCGGACGCGCAGAGCGCGCGCTCCGTGCGCGGAGCGCACGGAAATTCGCGACGGCCCTTGGCCGTCGCCTTTTCGTCGCGATTATTTTCCCCCATTTTCCATTTTTCCTACTTTCTTCATTTTTTCATCATTTTTCACCCTTTTTTTTTTATTTTATTTTATTAAAATACCCTCAACCTAAAACACACTTTTTCTTCTTCAAAATAATTTAAAAAATATTTTTAAAATATTTTTAAAATACCCTTTTTACTCACTGAAAAGACAAGGAAAATCACTTCTGAACTCCAATCTTTTTGCCTATAAGCCGGCATAGCTAAATTTCATCATCGGGTAATCCTGATCAAGGCTACTCGGGACCCGGTGTCTACACCCGCTCGGCATGAGAGCTCTGCTCGGGAAGTGCACGACTCGGCGAAAAGTGCACGACTCGACAGGTTGTGCACGACTCGACGGGATGTGCACGACTCGGCAGGTTGTGCATGACTCGGCGGGCTATGCACGACTCGGTGAGATGCATCCAACTCGTGACATTGAGTCTTGGCCTGAGCACGAGTCGTGATACAATGCGCGACTCGTGCTGGCCCTCTCTTCCGCAGTTTTCTTGCTCTGTTTTGAAAAGGAATTTCACATCTCTTTTTACATGGGTTTTTATTTTTACATAATACATGATTTATTTTAGGCTTGTCTTGATTTATGTGTCTCCGAAATTTGTCAATATACATGTATACATGAAATGATGTGATTATACTTGAATTATTCTCTATTATATGATAGTAATACTAGAGCATAACTGAGTTGTTATTTGAGCCTGATAGTCATAATAGTGGATAGATAAGCCCTTATTAAGGGTTAGAGTGTGAGTGCAGCTGCTATATGTTACACGTTACATGTTGACCCCGTTTGGGTCTATATGATAAGAGACTTCGGTTTACAGTATTCATGATTTGAGACTTTGGTCTCCGGTATACCTTCGGGCATACATGTTTACACGTGATTCGAGACCCATGTCTCTATATGCTTGGATACTATGTCCTATCAGTATCATTAGTACCCGTATCCACTAGTTAGTGCGTAATCAGGCTACTACATGAGGCTTGTATATGTAGCTATATATGACTTTGATATGTGTTCCCAATGATATGAAAATGGATATATGTTACATGTTTATGTACATGCGATATGGCAAGATATGATGCGATACTTGTAGTTGATATGAATGGCTAATTGTTTATATAGTGACAATGCATATGAAGATTGATTACTTGGATATACATGGTTAATTACTCTATTTTGTGAATACACATATGATGAATTAGTGATGGCTTCATACCCATATGAATGTGTGAATGAAAACTTGATATAAGTATGAGTGGAATATATTTACATGCTTTGTTGCTTTGATAAGCTCATAAATTGTTATTGCAATTATATGTATATGCATGTTTTGTTCCTCCCCACTAAGCGTTATCGCTTAGCACGGGTTGTTTTCCCGTGTAGGTGGCAGGTTCAGTTTGGAGTCGGACATCTGCTGGTCGGCCACTAGAAGTCCATAGTTGGAGTTCATTTTGTCTTCCGCTATATTTTTGTAATGATATAAGTTTTGCATATGGATTATGATTTTGGAAATGTAATTTTTGTAAAGGAACGATTTTTGTTTATGTTAAAGATTTGCAAATCCCTTTTGTAAAACGATATGACTATTATTTATGGATTTCATATCTTTTTGATTAAATATATTAGTTTTTCTTAACTTAATTGAGTTTTTGTATATGTATTTGAGTTTGTATATGTATTTGTTCGCGTAGCGCTCCGATATCCTTCCAAGAGGGGGAGGTATCGAGGTGTTTACTGTTATGTTCCGCGTATCCGGTTCGGAGATTTCTACCTAATATTTCTAAGGGCAAAATAGTGATAGGAAATAATAAATGAAACAATAATCAATTGGTAACTATTTAAAGAAAATAATAAATAAGATGATAAAAGATGTATGTAAAAACTAAATAGTGAATGTATAATAAATGTATGAAATAAGAAATAACATGACGCTGTGAGAAGACAATAAGAGAGAAAGGATTAAATGGTAAAAGTATAAAGAAATAAACAAAGAAAATAAGAGCAATAACTAGTGATTATGAATCAATTTATAATTCATGGATTGAATGAAAAGTATGTAAAAGATGATTACAAGTAAAATAGAGATTGAAGAAATAATATTGATAAAATTATGGCTAATGAAGAAAATTTAAGAACATAAGTTAAAAAGGAAATGTAACAATAGTAATAATAGTAATGGTAATAATGTTAAATATAAAAGTGATAATATTGATAATAAATGAAAAGTATTATTAGACATGATATAATAATAGAAACCTAACTGAGATGTTCATAGAATGTTTAGGTAGAGAAAAAGGTATAAAGTAAGTAACATGAAAAAGACTAAATTTAAATAGAAATAAAGAATAAATAAATTATGTAGATACTAATATGTGAGTAAATTAAATTATGAAAACACTAAAGTTAATACAAGAAAGTGAAATGTATGAGTAAAACCAAAATGTATAGATTTAAAATATGTATACACTTAAAGTGACATAAAAGAATAATGCAAGTAAACTAAGAAATGAAAGTTTAGCTACTAGATGATTTATTAGAAATTAATAAGAAGTGAAACTGGGAATTAATATGAGTAATAGCAAGTATGATAATAATAATGATTGTAAAGTAAGATAATGAAATATATATAAAGGAAAGTGATGATAAAGGTAACAATAATAACAATAAGGGTAATGAGTATGAAATAGTAAGTATTGACGGATATTAATAATAATACTAAGAATAATGGTACTAATAATTGTAATAATTATAAGGATAATGAATATATGAATGTATAAGTTATTTATAAGATTATATGGATATATGTATAGAAGTGTAATAATAACTATTAAAGATTATGATGTAAATGATTAAGAAAACTAAAGAAAATTAATACAATTAAGGCATAAGTATGTTTGTGCATGAATGTGTGAATTTATGTATGTGTATAACTTGATGGAAAATATTAGATGTGTATCCACCACTGAGCATTATATGCTCAGCGCGTAGTGTTTTACTGCGCGTACTTTATGAGAAGTAGAAAGACTCGAAGTGACCAAAGTTTCGCCGATGATTGAAAAGGGTGAAAGGAAGCAAGTATAGAGACATGTGAGTCATGGCATGTATATGCTCATTGAATGTAATAAAGTATGTGAGCAGATAGGTTTTATAGTTTATTTGCATGTACAAATGCAAATTTTTAATAGGACATTGCATGGACTGTTATTTATGATATATGTGTATGAATGTTATTTATGATTGGAAAAAAAAAAATTACCCATTGAACTGTTAAGTGCAGTGTAACTTATGATAATTGTAGCAATGTGACATCCTTTATCCATACCAATTATCAGTATAGGGTGTTACAATAACAATCATCAAGAGATGCAAATGATTGGTTCAAATTCATTTTGCAAGCACTTGGGAATGATTTGCAACTTATGTGCTTTATAATTGTTTCAATTGGAATACAATGTTGTATTTGAATTTTTCCTTGGGAATTCTTAAGGTTTTCTTTATCGAGTTTTCACGATACTTCCAACTTTTAGGTTGATTCCATCTTTCAGGAGTCTGTTGACTTCTCTAAAGTGGATCTCCTAACTTTCAAAGATCTATCGACCTCTCTGAAGTGTGTTGGAGTGTGTATATTGAATGAACTTTGCAGTGACTTTTAGTAGGAAACATCAAGTAATTTAAATGGTTGATTTGGATTCACTTTGGAATAACTTAAGAGAAGCCTATAATTTATATATTCAATATTAATTTGAACGAAATACAATCTTACAATAAGTACCTTTTCAGACGTATTGATATTCTCATGATGTTGGTTGATTTGGGTCATCTGAGGTTACCCAGGAACCTTTAGGTTCTCAGAAGCGATAGTTCTATCTTTTAGGAACCTTTCGGTTCTCAAAAGTCAACAGCTTCAATTAGGTTCGTATCTTCTCCACTTCTTTTTATCGTTGGAGTGCTTTGGCCCATCGTAGAAGTCTATATGTATATGGGGAGCTTGAGGTTGATGTCTGCAATATTTATTATTTTTCCATTCCTTTGATAGCTCCTTTGTCGATCGTGTTTCACTCGATCGAGGTTTTGTTCCCTAGGTCATTTTTCTTCTTCTTTTGGGAGGTTTTGTACTAGTTCTGATTTTGAAAAGAATTCTACCAATCCTATCATCGAAACGGTGGCAGTGCAAAGTCCAATAAGTATGGTGGTATTTGGCCCCCCCGTTATGAGGGTGCTCCCATTTGACTGTTTTCTATTGACGGATTGCTTTAGTTGTGAGTGTGATTGATCCCCTTGTTTGCTCGAGGTATCCATTCAGATAGGTCGTCATTAGTGTAGAGCTCGACTTGTCTCATCCTAACTTGGAATAAGTGCGAGTCATTTCTTGTTAACTTGGATTGAGAAGAACTTTGGCTAGCTTTAGAGTGCATCCTTGATCTTTGAAGGCTTAGGAGGAAGGTAGGCTTTCCTCACTGCATTTCTTCCATCTCTTCTTATTGGCCTATAGCAAACAACAGAGGTGGTGATTTTATGGCCTTTTCCAGTGTTTTTTCTGATTGAAGGATGTCCATGGAGCTCGTGCATCTACTTGTGATCAAAAGCTCAATAGGCTCTATGTGATCCAAAAAGCAAATATCCTTTATGTTTCTCCTTCTACTCTATCAGCTTCTTCTTCCTCAGTGGGCATAGGAGATGGTATATTTGGGGGTTTTCTATCGATCCTAACACTAAAATGACTGGAATGCCAAGTTAGCTCAGTAGGGTGGTGTCCCTATTTAAGTTAATGCTCCAATTTGGCCTTAGTTCTTTTTTAGCCATTTCTTCTTACTGTAAGTATGGTTGACCCCTTGGCATGCTTGGGGTTTCCTCTCGGTAGCTCGACAGTGGCATAGAGCTTCATTTATTTTTGTCTTGACTTAGAATGAGAGAAGAGCTTGATGTCCTATTAATTTTCTTCCAATTGGATAACATCAGTGGAGTCTAATGATCATTCATCTTTAGCCCTTATAATTCTATCTTTCTCTGAAAAGGGGTTTATACAATTTGCGGAGGGATGATTAATCTCCTTTGTAAGAGAAAGGGAAAAGGTTTGAGGAGGGATATTTTATCTCCATTTGAAAGGAATATGATCGGTTCACAACTTATTGAGGGTTGTTACATCTCTTGGATAGCTACCGATCAGGATCCATGATGAGTCGTAGATCATTGTTTATTATTTGAATAACTGAGATATCATCATAAGATTTTTTAGGAATGTTTTCGCAATGCCTTTGGGGGATATAGATGTGTGTGGCCTCTTCCCGAATTTTTTTGACGTTTACTCTTTGAGGTTGTTTCTTCCCTTTTTGTGTGGGGACCTTTAGACGATTGTGTTGATTGTTTCAACTCCCAGAGTTCGATTTGTTTCTCTTTCCAAAAGAGGATTCGGAAGGATCCTTCTGAGCTGGTCCCAGGAAACTTTTCAGAAATAGGGCTTGTAAGAGCCTTTCCATTTCCTTCCTTAAGAAACTGCATTCATTGGTTGTGTGACCGACATCCTTGTGGAACTCATAGTATTTGCTTTTATCCCTTAGAGCTAGTGTCCGGTCGGACAAATTCTGTAACAACCCGGTGGTGGCCGACCGGGGGCTATCCCCGGAACATATCCCGTCGGGCCTTCCCAGCGCGTCGTTCATATAGCCACCGAGTTGCACTCACGGTCTTTACACTTCCCCTTGTGCATTTTTGCCTTCCGTGGGATTCGAACCAAGGACCTGGGGATAAGTCCTTAATTCATAGAATACCACTACCATTAGGCTTGTGAATCTATGGAAGAGTATATGAGCAAGAAAGTACTACCATTTAAGCTAGTGGAGCAAAGGAGTTAAGGTTTGGGAACTTTTTATTTATGTATGATTTTGATTATATTCATGAGTTGTTTAAGTAATTTGAATGTGTTGATGATGATCTTTGATGATGGTAGTGAGTGTTGGCTCAAATGACTCATTGTTGCATGTGAATAGGTTTTTGGGTGAAAAACTGGATTAGAATACACTGGACCTTTCTTCGGTTATTACACTGTTTCGGGAGTTATAGAACTTCCAATGATATGAAATCAGTACCTTTAGAAAGCTAAGATATATGTCTACAAATGTGTTAGAAATAGGTTTGAGCTAATTGTAACTCTAAGTGTCCGAAAAATGGTCAAGAAGTAGACCTATCTTCTTTGGACGGGTTCAGAGAAGCACTATAGGTTGTTTAGATCATATCTGAATCTATAGATGTCCAATTGACCTGTAATTTGTTGCATTTGGAAGTCAACATCCTATAGAACATTTGTTAAGAAGGAAGTTTTGGCTAAAAATGAGTTCTAGACTTTGAGATAGGCTGTACAAAACTGTGGTGTGAACCAGTCCCGAAATTTTGCTTCTGTTTTGCAATATTTTGGTATGTCACGGTGGCAACCAAAATGGTTACCACCGTGACCTATGAAAATTCAGGGCAGAATGCTCATTTTTGGATCTCACGGTGACAACCAATTGGTTACCACCGTGACCACCCCCTAATATGCATAATTTGAGTGTTTTCCTTCCCGGAACGTACCCGAACTTCATGGTAAGTTCCTATAGCATGTCTAACTCATTTCTAACCTTAGGAAATGAGTATGTGGGTGGTCGTTAATCCAAATTGTAAGTGATTAAGCTATAGCATAAGAGTTTAATAATGAAATTAAATGTGTATATATGCTTTTTAATTATCGAACAGGATATTCTTGAGGTATTGATCATGTATGATGTGAACAAATATGTATAATTATGAACTGAGTTTGCTTAATGGAAAATGTATATAGGGGATATGAATAATGAATGCATGATTAAAGTAATTGCCTAACAATATTATACGATGCATGCATTGGTAATAAATGTTATTAGAATATGTTAATATGCAAGGTATTTATGATATTTTAATGGTTCATGTGGTTACTTGAGTGCCTATATAATATGATTAAGTGAGAAGAATAGCATTCTGTTTTGAGGGTTTGGTATGTCACGGTGGCAATGAATGTGGTTACCACCGTGACCTCCCGCAGATTTGCATTCTGTTTTGGGGTTCTGGTATGTCACGGTGGCAATGAAATGGGTTACCACCGTGACCTACCTTTGGTTTGCATTCTGCTTTGGATTTTGGTATGTCACGGTTGCAATGGATTTGATTACCACCGTGACCTACCTCAGGGATGTATTCTGTTTTGGGGGCTTTTGTATGTCACGGTGGCAATGGAATTGGTTACCACCGTGACCTACCCTAATTTTGTAATGAGTATTTATTCGTTAAATGCAGTGGTTTGAATGTGGAACTAATGATTTTGCGTGCACAATAACATTGGATTATTGCTTCGTTCTGATAGAGTATAAAGTATTTTTGAGTGATTGATGATTTCAGTACGATTTATATGATTTTTGGGATATGCGGATGTGAGTACAAGTCTCTGAACAGGCTAAAGGTAACTCTGACTTACGTATTGTACTTTCGTTTTTATATGTAAATGGTCTTGTTTATAGTATGTGTATATGAATATGAGTTTGAATTACGGAATACTGTGGCTGAAGTATGTGTATATTAATGTGAATATGTCCATTGTACTTTGGATTAAATATGATGATATTTATATACTGTCTGATATGACACCTGATTTGAATGATGCATGACCTGCGAGAGTCAGTCTAGTGGATAGTTAGGCATGCCTAATAGAGTCTTTGTAGCTGCAGCGCCCTTTGAACGATTTGGACCCTGATCAGGTCCCACGACTGGTTCCTCGCGAACCCTTTGATATGAAATGTTTTTGGAATGTGGAAAAAGATGATGTTGCTTTTCGACTTGTACCTGTATGGTACATTATATTATATGTTCCCTCTGAGGTTTACCCGGTCAGAGATCGGGCTATATGTTCCCTCATGAGGTCTCCTCCTCAGTACTCGTTATCCACTATTATGAGTCAGCAGGTATTTTGATGGTTTGTTTTATTCTGTTTTGAAATAGTCATCAGAATGTGATATCTGAATGAGCAAGAATCAGTTTATATGTATATGAATATGACTACGGGCTTCAGAAGGTGAAGCTGTATTTAGTAAACATGACTTTTCAGTTAACATGATTATCCGAACTTGGCATGTGATTTGTTATTAGTTTCTGAATGCTTTGAAATGATTCGATCGATGTATTTATGTATATGAGTTAAGCATGGTTTTATTGTGTACAAGCATGTGAATCGGATTGGTAGTGAGGGTAAGTATATAAGATGTAATCGTACTTTCTGCATGGTTTTGATATGCTATGTATTAGAGTTGTGCAGCAGAAGTGTGGTGTTTTGGATGTTTTCTTGGGTATGTGGCTCAGCATGATAACACTGGTGTCGTGTTTTGGGTTATGACTGTTTTGGCCCATTCCTGATATATGTATATGATTATGTGTGTGAGTTTTCGAATGAATGCCTTTACTATGCAAGTCTGTTTAGATATGTGTTTTGAATATCCGTAATTACCATTTGAATGTATTTGGCCTCGACGACCATTGTGAATGGCCGTCCATATTATTATGTTTGTTTTCCCCACTAAGCGTTATCACTTAGCACGGGTTCTTTTTCCCGTGCAGGTGGCAGGTTTGCTTCTGTTCGAGTCACGCATCTGCAGAGTCGGCCACATAGGAGTTAGAAGTGATGTATTTTGTTGAATTTCTGTAGCCTGGATTTTGTAATTCTGATGAATATGTATATGTAATAATATGTAAAGATACTTATATAATATTCTAGGCCATGTAAATATTTGTATAGCGATGTTTGGAGAATAACTTCTATTGTATGCTTGTAAGTTTTCACAACTGTATGCTTTTGATTAGTGTATGCGCATTTGCGAAATATGCATGTCCAAATCTACTCCTCAAGTTTTAAATTCTTCCATATTTTAGTATGCTTTGTCTCGCTTCAGTCCGGTAACACACCTACTCGTACGGCCTCCTACTCCATTGCGGATGGGTTCGTCCACGTATGAGTTGGGGTGTTACATTTAGTGGTATCAGAGCATAAGATTCTGGTTGCCTTATTTGTTTGAGTATTGGGTCTTTGTATGTTACTTGTTATGTGTCGAGTCTTTGTTTGAGAGTCAATTTTGTGTCGTGGCCTAATGCAGATGCGTCTTGTCCTGTGTGTGTTATGTTAGATGGAGCCTGACCCGAATGAGAAGGTGAATGAGACGACAGAAAGTGTGAACCCAATTAGTACTGATCAAAGTGTTTTGTTTCTGTGCACCTTTTGGTTGGAATTTCGGTCCTGTTTCTAATGATAGAACATTAGTGCAAGAATTGATTCGAATTTTGGATAGGCTGATTGCTCCTAGGATTTCTCAAGGTTTTGTTCAGAGTGTACCTCAGAAAAGAAGGGTATCGAGTAAGTGGATGAGTATTTGGATTTTATAAGGTTTTGGTAGTACTCTATATGCCTGTCAGCTATCTCCAGAAAAGTGTTTAAATGAAAGCATCTTGAATCATGGGGATGGGACAAAATGCATCATTATAGCATCAATTGCATCACTCTGCATACATGAATCATCTCAATCTCATTACATCATCATCATCCCTTTGACAATACATGATAAGCATATGCATATATGTTTTGATTGAGAGAAAGCTGACAGGGTATATATGTACTATTTGATATTAAGATTAAGGGTAAAAATGACGCGCTCAGCAAACGTTTAGGAAAGTGTTCTGTGTTTGGTTAAAGATTGAACAGAAAGAGTATTTTGGGGCCGTAAAAAGGATTTTAAAGTTTGATAGGAGTGTTAATGGTAGAGAGAAACGTAAGTATGATGGACATCTTTTAAGTAGTGAAGGATTTATGTAGCAACTGGCGAAGTTAGTTGATTTGTGTGTAAAGTGTCGGGTTTTGATTTCAGTCGGGCTTTTGAGTAATGATTGTTCTGATGAATGTGTTTGATTCGAATATAAGAAAGTGATTTAAGAGTATAGCAATGGCGATAAGTGTAAGTAAGAGAATAGTTTTAGAATACAATGTATGAGTCTGATGGTGAGTCGAAGTGTCATTTTAGAGTTTCTTCTGGTGTATGTGAATTTCGAGGACGAAATTCTTTTAGGAGGGAAGATTTGTAACACCCCGAAATGTACCCTAGAAGGATTTGTATAACTCTACGGATTTTGGTAGTCGAATCAGTATGATTAGATGGTCGGAGTGATTAAGTAGGAGGAAAAGATGTGATTAGAATCATGAAAAGGTGAGTCAAGGGTATTTTGGTCATTTTGCAAAAATGGATTTGATTGAATCGAATAAATAACTACGAGGGCTAATTTATTAAAATGGAGTAATATTAGACAGAATATATGTGAAATGTGGTGTCAGGTGTGCCGAAAGGACGAATTCAGTATTAGTGCAAAAGTTTCGGCAAGTGCGGCCAATTGTAAATTTGTAAGGTATTAATTTAGGATTTAATTGAAGGGAGTAAGATTTAATTGTGGGTTAATGTAGGAATGACATTTATGTAGTGGGCCAAGGAAAGATTAAAGAAGAGCTAAAGGACCAAAAGAAGAATTGTCATAAAAATCTACTTAGGGCCAATAGGGGGGTGCCATGTGGCATTTGAGATAGGCTTGACTTAATTAAGGGAGCAAGAACAGATTTTTGCTCATTCTCTCTCTTTCTTCACGTTTTGCCTTCTCCTTTTTCCCTTCCTCTTCCTCTTCTTCATCATCCCACGCCAGCCCCTCTCTCTCTTCTTGCAAGCCCAAGTTGTGTATATTGGATTGTAGCTCAAGCACTTGTATGAGAGATTAGAGATAGAAGGGTAAGTTATAACTTTCTGATTTCTGCAATTCCTCTTTGGTTAATTAGAAACCCTAATTAATGTTATGTATTTTCTTGATGAGGAAATCTGAGTGGTGAATCTATGGAAGAGTATATGAGCAAGGAAGTACTACCATTTAAGCTAGTGGAGCAAAGGAGTTAAGGTTTGGGAACTTTTTATTTATGTATGATTTTGATTATATTCATGAGTTGTTTAAGTAATTTGAATGTGTTGATGATGATCTTTGATGATGGTAGTGAGTGTTGGCTCAAATGACTCATTGTTGCATGTGAATAGGTTTTTGGGTGAAAAACTGGATTAGAATACACTGGACCTTTCTTCGGTTATTACACTGTTTCGGGAGTTATAGAACTTCAAATGATATGAAATCAGTACCTTTAGAAAGCTAAGATATATGTCTACAAATGTGTTAGAAATATGTTTGAGCTAATTGTAACTCTAAGTGTCCGAAAAATGGTCAAGAAGTAGACCTATCTTCTTTGGACGGGTTCAGAGAAGCACTGTAGGTTGTTTTGATCATATCTGAATCTATAGATGTCCAATTGACCTGTAATTTGTTGCATTTGGAAGTCAACATCCTATAGAACATTTGTTAAGAAGGAAGTTTTGGCTAAAAATGAGTTCTAGACTTTGATATAGGCTGTACAAAACTGTGGTGTGAACCAGTCCCGAAATTTTGCTTCTGTTTTGCAATATTTTGGTATGTCACGGTGGCAACCAAAATGGTTACCACCGTGACCTATGAAAATTCAGGGCAGAATGCTCATTTTTGGATCTCACGGTGACAACCAATTGGTTACCACCGTGACCACCCCCTAATATGCATAATTTGAGTGTTTTCCTTCCCGGAACGTACCCGAACTTCATGGTAAGTTCCTATAGCATGTCTAACTCATTTCTAACCTTAGGAAATGAGTATGTGGGCGGTCGTTAATCCAAATTGTAAGTGATTAAGCTATAGCATAAGAGTTTAATAATGAAATTAAATGTGTATATATGCTTTTTAATTATCGAACAGGATATGCTTGAGGTATTGATCATGTATGATGTGAACAAATATGTATAATTATGAACTGAGTTTGCTTAATGGAAAATGTATATAGGGGATATGAATAATGAATGCATGATTAAAGTAATTGCCTAACAATATTATACGATGCATGCATTGGTAATAAATGTTATTAGAATATGTTAATATGCAAGGTATTTATGATATTTTAATGGTTCATGTGGTTACTTGAGTGCCTATATAATATGATTAAGTGAGAAGAATAGCATTCTGTTTTGAGGGTTTGGTATGTCACGGTGGCAATGAATGTGGTTACCACCGTGACC
Source organism: Excoecaria cochinchinensis (assembly GCA_947683425.1). Classification (NCBI taxonomy): domain Eukaryota; kingdom Viridiplantae; phylum Streptophyta; class Magnoliopsida; order Malpighiales; family Euphorbiaceae; genus Excoecaria; species Excoecaria cochinchinensis. The sequence continues at coordinate 358,398 of CANTUQ010000212.1, forward strand.
TCCCGCAGATTTGCATTCTGTTTTGGGGTTCTGGTATGTCACGGTGGCAATGAAATGGGTTACCACCGTGACCTACCTTTGGTTTGCATTCTGCTTTGGATTTTGGTATGTCACGGTGGCAATGGATTTGATTACCACCGTGACCTACCTCAGGGATGTATTCTGTTTTGGGGGCTTTTGTATGTCACGGTGGCAATGGAATTGGTTACCACCGTGACCTACCCTAATTTTGTAATGAGTATTTATTCGTTAAATGCAGTGGTTTGAATGTGGAACTAATGATTTTGCGTGCACAATAACATTGGATTATTGCTTCGTTCTGATAGAGTATAAAGTATTTTTGAGTGATTGATGATTTCAGTACGATTTATATGATTTTTGGGATATGCGGATGTGAGTACAAGTCTCTGAACAGGCTAAAGGTAACTCTGACTTACGTATTGTACTTTCGTTTTTATATGTAAATGGTCTTGTTTATAGTATGTGTATATGAATATGAGTTTGAATTACGGAATACTGTGGCTGAAGTATGTGTATATTAATGTGAATATGTCCATTGTACTTTGGATTAAATATGATGATATTTATATACTGTCTGATATGACACCTGATTTGAATGATGCATGACCTGCGAGAGTCAGTCTAGTGGATAGTTAGGCATGCCTAATAGAGTCTTTGTAGCTGCAGCGCCCTTTGAACGATTTGGACCCTGATCAGGTCCCACGACTGGTTCCTCGCGAACCCTTTGATATGAAATGTTTTTGGAATGTGGAAAAAGATGATGTTGCTTTTCGACTTGTACCTGTATGGTACATTATATTATATGTTCCCTCTGAGGTTTACCCGGTCAGAGATCGGGCTATATGTTCCCTCATGAGGTCTCCTCCTCAGTACTCGTTATCCACTATTATGAGTCAGCAGGTATTTTGATGGTTTGTTTTATTCTGTTTTGAAATAGTCATCAGAATGTGATATCTGAATGAGCAAGAATCAGTTTATATGTATATGAATATGACTACGGGCTTCAGAAGGTGAAGCTGTATTTAGTAAACATGACTTTTCAGTTAACATGATTATCCGAACTTAGCATGTGATTTGTTATTAGTTTCTGAATGCTTTGAAATGATTCGATCGATGTATTTATGTATATGAGTTAAGCATGGTTTTATTGTGTACAAGCATGTGAATCGGATCGGTAGTGAGGGTAAGTATATAAGATGTAATCGTACTTTCTGCATGGTTTTGATATGCTATGTATTAGAGTTGTGCAGCAGAAGTGTGGTGTTTTGGATGTTTTCTTGGGTATGTGGCTCAGCATGATAACACTGGTGTCGTGTTTTGGGTTATGACTGTTTTGGCCCATTCCTGATATATGTATATGATTATGTGTGTGAGTTTCCGAATGAATGCCTTTACTATGCAAGTCTGTTTAGATATGTGTTTTGAATATCCGTAATTGCCATTTGAATGTATTTGGCCTCGACGACCATTGTGAATGGCCGTCCATATTATTATGTTTGTTTTCCCCACTAAGCGTTATCGCTTAGCACGGGTTCTTTTTCCCGTGCAGGTGGCAGGTTTGCTTCTGTTCGAGTCGCGCATCTGCAGAGTCGGCCACATAGGAGTTAGAAGTGATGTATTTTGTTGAATTTCTGTAGCCTGGATTTTGTAATTCTGATGAATATGTATATGTAATAATATGTAAAGATACTTATATAATATTCTGGGCCATGTAAATATTTGTATAGCGATGTTTGGAGAATAACTTCTATTGTATGCTTGTAAGTTTTCACAACTGTATGCTTTTGATTAGTGTATGCGCATTTGCGAAATATGCATGTCCAAATCTACTCCTCAAGTTTTAAATTCTTCCATATTTTAGTATGCTTTGTCTCGCTTCAGTCCGGTAACACACCTACTCGTACGGCCTCCTACTCCATTGCGGATGGGTTCGTCCACGTATGAGTTGGGGTGTTACAAATTCTTTGGCCAGTTGATCTTATTTTGGTTTTCTTTGATCCACATCAAGATGCTAGCAAGGTCAGAGTTGAGCAAGGTATAGGTCCCTACTAGATTGTTGCATGGCGCTCGGACCTTTTCTCCTCGAACCTTTCCTTTTGCTCGGCTTTTTGGGGGCGGATAGCTTTTCATGGCCTTTAAATTTCTTCCATGTCCACTCGATTGGGTATTACAGTCTGTATACCTAGTTTGATGAAAACTGTAGGCGATCGGCCATACTCACTGGAGGTTGCAGTTGGTGGACCATGCTCGAACGGTATTGCAATCTTTCATTTGCTATTTCCACTTTCTGCCAGCTATGTTGGCTTCATCTAATTGGATGAATGGCTCAGGTCTATCCTTCAAGTCAGTGAAATTTGCTGGTCGCTTGTTCCTAATAGAATTAGATAGGGGCTAGCTCCTAGTACTTCTACTTAGGGCATTTACTATTGTCTCAAAGGATAGATCGAGAGTTTCTAAAGCCACTGTAACACCCCCATCGACGTCCCCGTTGGAAGGACGCCGACGGACGCGTTACCCGACGCTCATTCACACAGATATTCACATGCACAGTACGGAAGCATACTTTCATACATAACATACATACGAAATACAGGTTAATTAAAAACTTGACTTAACTTGCAGGCACAGACTGATCATACATACTTCACCCACGCGCTTACATTAAGTAGAAACATACAGATATGTAAGTTTATCACCATGCAGCAGAAGTTACAGACAGACGATAAAATAGAGGAAATTTTCAATAACAATATTTACATGGCCCAAAATGTTACTTCAGTCTCTTTACATATTATTACATATACATATTTTACAGAATTATAAAATCCAAAATAAAGAAGCTGGACAAAAACAAAAACTCCTAGCTCCTATGTGGCCAACTCTGCAGATGTGCGACTCGAACTGAACCAGACCTGCCACCTGCACGGGAAAAAGAACCCGTGCTAAGCGATAACGCTTAGTGGGGAAAACAAACATAATAATATGGACGGCCATTCACAATGGTCGTCAAGGCAAAATACATTCAAATGGCAATTGCGGATATTCAAAACATATGTCTAAACAGATTTGCATAATAAAGGCATTCATTCGGAAACTCACACATATAGTCATATACATATATCAGGAATGGGCCAACACAGTCATAACCCAAAACACGATACCAATGTTATCATGCTGAGCCACATACCCAAGAAAACATTCAAAACACCACACTTCCGCTGTACAACTCTAATACATAGCATATCATGCTGTAAACACTCCCATAACGGAGACTGAAGGCATATTCACATCACTTCACATTCATATCAAAACCATGCAGGAAGTACGATTACATCATATATACTTACCCTCATAACCGATCTGATTCACATGCTTGTACACAATAACCATGCTTAACTCATATACATAAATACATCGATCGAATCATTTCAAAGCATTCAGAAACTAATAACAAACCACACGCCAAGTTCGGATAATCAAGTTAACTGAAAAGTCATGTTCACCAAATACATATTTACTTTCTGAAGCCCGTAGTTATATTCATAACTGGTTTATATGACCGAGATCTTACACATTCGGATAACACATTTTCATGTTCATATCTGATAAAGCAAACGAAACACCTGCTGACTCAAAATAGTGGATAACGAGTACTGAGAGAAAGACCTCATGAGGAAACACATAGCCCGATCTTTGACCGGGTAACCCTCAGAGGGAACACATAATATAATGTACCATACAGGTACAAGTCAAAAAGCAACATCATCTTTTTCCACATTCCAAAAACATTTCATATCAAAGGGTTCGCAAGGAACCAGTCGTGGGACCTGATCAGGGTCCAAATCGTACACATAGCTGCAGCGGCACATAACTCTATTAGGCATGCCTAACTATCCACTAGACTGACTCTCGCAGGTCATGCATAATACAAATCATATTTCAAATCACTTAATTTATATCATTGTACATAATTAGCAACAGATAAGACTTATGAATAAGTTCATAAAGTCAATCATGCCTCATACAATTTACACTTAAGCATAACATAATGATCTTAGAAAAAGATCATCAGTATAGATATGCATAATACATTCAATTATATTAATACACTTCATAAAATAGTTAAAGAATAAACCTAGAGGCATCACAAGTTCGAAATTCAAACATTGGAATTACCAAAGAAAATTCATTCAACAAAACACATCTGTCGCGCTCGCGACAGAAACCATAGTCTCTTCGCTGCGCGCGCGCGACGGACTTCGCGATCTTGGGAAGGAGAGAAGGGCCCGGCTCTGTCGCGCTCGCGACGTTGTCGCGATCGCGACAGAGGCCAAGCATGGCTATCGCGGGGTCGCGACAAGTCGCGTGCTCGCGATAGCACAGGCCAACAAAGTGCTCTGTCGCGATCGCGACAGTTGTCGCGCTCGCGACAGAGGGCACACAAGCTATTGCTATTGCGGGCTCGCGACAGCGTCGCGTGCTCGCGATGGCACAGCATCAGGATCAACGGTCTCTGTCGCGCTCGCGACAGTGTCGCGATCACGGCAGAGTCATGATTCTGAAAATTTACAGAATTCTGCGGGATCTTTCCTTCCTCAAATTCACCCACAAACACACGAAACACATCCAAAGGTCTCTTACCTCATCTCCAGCAAGTCACACATCATTGACAATATGAACACAACATCCATACCAAGAAATCCAAATAAATCATGCCACTAACAATATCCATATACACAAACTATAATATCAATACTAATCGTTATTCAACACAATTAAGTTCAATAGTTCACATTCAAGGCTTTATACATCATCTAAATCAAAACCATAACAATTAAACTATTATGAACATCAAAACACCATAATTCCATTTTCGAACATTAATCCTATCTCCAAACTCTAAACAAGAAATGACTAATTTTTAGACAGTAACAACGAAGTTCGGAGGCACTTCGGAAGCAAAACGTGTCCAAAATACTCAATTTAAGGAAGGGGAAGGAAAGGCAAGTGTCCCAAACCAACCAAGGGTCAAAAATGAAGAAGAAAATCTTAAAAACACATTTTTCTGTCGCGAGGGCGCGACACTGTCGCGCTCGCGACAGAGACTCACCCCTGAAGCCGAACGAGACTGCTTAACTAGCCCAAATCATATTGCCGAAACAGACCTCTAAACCTCATTTTTAGCCAAAACTTCCTTCTTAACAAATGTTCCCTAGGAAGTTAAAATTCCAATGCAACAAATTTCAGGTCAAAAGGACATCTATAACTCCAGATATGATCTCCACAACCCAGACTGTTCAAATAACCCGACCCAACCAGAAACACTACGATTTTGGTCAATTTTCTGGATCTTAGAGCAAGAATTAGCCAAAGTCTATTTCTAGAACATTTAAAGAAGTAGAAGTCATGGTTCTAATGGCTCAAGAATCACACGATTTAGAGGTCTAAAACTCTACTTATGAGAAACTTAATACACAGAGGTACAATAAAAACGGGACAGAGTTGCAAAGACTCAAACATTGCAAAGCCAATCCTCACATAATTTCATCCCAATCAATAACATGGATTACCAACACATGTAAATAAATTAAACCATGCATATACACATACTAAATCACTCAAATTGCAGAAATCAAACTTTACAAACGCATACTTGATCCCAAAAAGAAAAAAGAGCAGAGACAAAAATCTAAAACTTCAAATCCAAATCACAACCACAATTAAAGCTCCCAAACCTCTTGTAGACCAAAACCCAGCTGATCTTCACTGTTGAACCTTCTCTTTGCCTTTAATCTTCCTCTTGGTACACAAAGCTTGCACAAACCCAACCAAGAACACATAAATCAAACCAAACTCAAACACCCAAAACCAGAATTCTAATAACAAACAAAGATGGAGAAACCCAAACTCAAACACAAACACTTACCTCAAAATCCTTCAAAACTCAACCCTAGATCAAAGAGGGAAGAAAATCCCACAAGCAAAACTTGAGAGAGAGGGCGTGAGAAGAGAGAAGGCAAAAACACAAATGGCTTCTACGGGAAGCTACAATTCCCTTCCCTCTCTCCCCTTCTTCAATTCCTCATTCAATGCTCCCACCAACCATTGCCACATGGCAAGCTCCTATTGGGTCACAAAACCCACTCACTTGACTTTCCACTCTAAGCACCATACACCATCCACACACTAAAGATCTCTCACTTAAATATCTTAAGGCACTAAACCTCTCTCACACCAAATCATTCCTTAAAACCCACTTACATCCATGGCACCATACATACAACCTACACTATAAAACCCCTTAATCCACTTATATCCTACTTCCATACGCTACAAGCACACTCTAACATTTCCCTTTACAACCTTAATTAATTACTTTGCCATAAAATCCTTATTATCCAATTTTTTTCTCAAGCATAAATTACTGAAATACCCTTAAATTCATTCCGATCGAGCAAGCATATTCCGACTAGGCCCAGTTCGGGGTGTGACAGCCACGGCCTAAAACCTATCAATGTAGTCACGAAGGCTTCATTGGGTTTTTAAGCTAAGCTTCACAAGTCATCGATCATTTTCCCAGCTAGGGTTTGGGCGAATGTCGTTGTGAAGAAATTGCGAATCTTCTCAAAGGAAGAGACTATTTGTGGGGAAGGTTGTGAACCTAGTTTAGGGCTTTATCTGCCAATGTTGTAGGGAAAACTCTATAAAAGATTCAATTGTCATAAGAATACATCTAGATCTATGCTAGGTATTAAGAGAAGTGGGTCTTTGGATTTGATTTGTGGGTATATTTGGGCATTTTTATTTTTTTTAAACCTGATGGTAGCTCAGCTTCTCTAATTTGCTGGCAAAAAGGGGAGGCATCATTGCTACTGGATGAAGGTCCCTTTTTTGGGATATACGTGCATGGTGAGCTGTCTCCCATAAAGATCGAGGATGCCTGTGACTGCTTTAAAACATGGGAGGGATCATATGTATAGAGACTAGAGTCCCTGCTTGTTAGGAACATTTTCTCTTTTCCTTTGTCTTTCCTGCCCATCATGAGGGCATCGAGGCAAGAGCCGGATTTATTTTGACCCCTATCTTCCGAATATGTTATTACGATCCCTTGGTTCCTTTGCTTGTCTTTTCCCTTTTCAAAGTAAACCTCTGAGAAATTTGATGGGGTTTGAGGTTGCTTGCCTTTTTGGATGAATTGCATGATAGTTTTCCCAAAGTCATTAAGGATTTCTTTCAGATCCTCTATGGTGATAGGATTGTTGTCTGGCTATGCCATGAACTCTTCGAGTGCAGGAATCATATAATCATGAGCAAGGGATCCTAAGGTTTTATCCTGCCCACTGGTGGATGTTGATCCGCCTCGGTTGTCACTAGTTTAATTATTTCTCTCTTATGTAAGGTGTCTTGCACTTCTAAAACCTGTCATCACCTTTCAATGAAAGCACCAAACAATAATTCCTGAGTAGATAGAAATTGTGCGAGTGAGGCTAGATAGTAGGTCTATGTGAGCTGATCGGATCTACTGTATCTACAAGAAACTTGCCCGATTGGACTAAGTATGAACACTCTGAAGCTTAAGTTAGTAGTGTTTTATAGAGAGAAAATATAGAGAGGGTCTCAAGATATCGGTACCTAGGTACATAGTAACTTGGGGTATTTATAGAAGATTAGGAAGCCACTTGAGTCGTCTACTATAGTGTCAGAGTAGGTACATGACAATGTGATAGGGAGCAGGGTGTGGAGAAGTGATGGAGGCGTGTGTTAGTGGACTGACAGGGGGCATGCCCTTTCAATTCAATCGAATAGCTGCGGCATTATCTCCTTTGTTCAAGTGGACATCCGTCATTCATGCGCCAGACCTTAGAGGCGTTAGGCCTTCCGAATGAAGGAACTCTTGGTCCACAGCTAGCTTTAGGCTGGACTTGACTTAGGCCCAGTGGTAAATGATCGTGGGTATTATCACTAACCAATCTATAAGTGAGAATGATTCAAACCAAATCATACATTCACTTAATATAACAACCCTCCCAGTGTTGTTATACTAATTACCACTTGCTATTGGTTTTATAAAACAATTACGGATTTAATATCCTCTATTAGTTATATGGTATTTAATTAAATGAACAATGGGCCTTTATTGAACATATAATAAATAACAATGGAGATGTGATTTCTCTAAACCACAGTAAATAATATGAACACTATATAAACATTAAGAGAAATTAAGCACAAAACGATCTCACAGTAAATACGAGAATCCTACCCTTGAATTAACTTTTGACCAGAATAGTGAAGTTTAGCCACTGACGGCCATGAATAAATTAACCTATAAAAAATATCCAGAATTCTGTAAAACTAAACCTAAAATTAAGTCTACTTGAACCCTCCCCTTCTAGAGAAGAAACAGATGTCCTATACAGAGAAAAATCCTCAATTCAAGGAAATATTCCTAATCTATATAATTAAGGAAAAATAAAATTAAAAATTAAAAACAATTCAAAGACTCCTAAACAACTGTCATCTAATCCTTAAATAATAGTAAAAATATCCTCAAAAAGACAACTATAATAACCCCGGTAGCTATGTCAAATTTGAATGCGAAATATAATAATTTGCTTAACTTTACACTGTCGACCTCTACTTAACCTTACCTAAGGCTAAGGTATGAATCTACCAAAATCAGCTCTTTTACATCCAATCTGTCCTGAACAACTAAAGGCGCTCCAAATTTATTCTAATCAGGTCCAAAATACTCCTATTTCACCAATCAAGTCCAACAGTGGGCAAAATCACATAAATAAGTAAAAATTTCAAATTTAAATCAAAATCAACATCTAAAATAAGTACAAGACAAATATAATTATGGCGATAAACCTATACCCGTAAATGATACGGATATCGAATGTCACAGCATTACACTGATAAACACTACAATGCACTTGATAGTTTAGTGGGAATTTTTTTTTTCAGCAATCACAATCATATATAGACAACAACATAACAGTTACATTAACATACAATTCATAAACTTATACCGTGTATCCTTGCTTTCATCTACTATGATCGTATACATGCCATACTAGTCCTTCAATCCTTGCTGTTGAATACTTCTTTTGCTCGTTACTAAATCTTCGGCCACAACAAATCTACTATAACCTGCGCGCAGTAACACTCTACGCGCTGAGCATTAAAAATGCCTAGTGTTGGATACATATCCTAAATTTTCCATAACCGTATCTATATGCATGCACATACAGGTGTGTTTCACTAGTTACACTATTAATTCTTTACTTTAGTCATTTATCATTATATCCTTTGTTTTTGTTTTTGTAACTATACTCTAACATTACTTTATCGGTATCTCTATCGGTATCTCTATTATCGGTATCTCTATTATGTGTACTACTAATCCTAACAATTGTAACATTATGTTCGTTCTGTCATTTAATAATCAATTACATTAACAATCCTTATTATTACTTTATCTAGATTTATCACTACAAAAAAAATCAAAATTAGCGACGGAATTTTCCATCGCTATTAATGCATATTTAGTCGCTAATTGAAATTAGCTACTAAACGACTAACAGTCGCTATTTCTACTGTCGCAAGCATATTTGCAACTGAAATCAATTTTCGTTGCTAAAATAACATTGCTAAAACAAAAATTAACTGTCGCTAATTAACCCCTAAAAATGGTCGTCAATAGTATAACGAAAAATTTAGTCACTAAATTAGTCACTAAATGAAATGATTCTATTTGCAACAGACAATTTAGTCACTAATTTAGTCGCAAATAAATTAGCGACGAATTGTAGCTGTGATTTTTAGTCGCTAATAATTTTGTATTATCATTTCGTACAAAATTAGCAATGGCTTTGTGTTGTCGCTTATCCGTTGCAAAAAATTTAAAATTTAACTTTTTTTAACTTATCTAAACATCAATAAACAATAAACAATAAATTGATTCATTATTTACATAACATTGAACAATGAACATGCATATGTATATAAATACAAATTATAATATAATTTATGAATTTATAATATAAAACATAATATTATTACATATAGTATATAAAATTAAATTTTTTTCCATTTATTGGCAACATCAATGATGTATTTGTTTACAACATCAATCAGATACAAGGATGCTTCTCTGCTTGTGTTTAAGGTTGCCTTTGCAGTTTGTGTGTCCATAAAAGGAAGCAACTCAAGACTAAGTGATGCATTAGCATTTGGGTCTTCAAGCCACTCATCAATTCTCAAACCCAGCCGGCGGACAAGTTGAGGAAGCTCACTGGAGACATCAACTAGTTCAATAGATCCTCTACATCTCCATAAAATCTAAGAAAATTCAGGATGGTTATATAATACAAACAATATTTAGTACATAAAGTAATTAAGAAGTAAAAAGCCTCACAATTCTAGATATGATATCATGGAGGTAACAAATTCTAGCTAAAAGCACTATGGTCAAATGCTGTTTAGATAAAGCAAATATGATACCAATAAAAATTGTAACACTCTTATACCTTACGTTCAATTAACTAACGAACCTTTCAAATTTAGTTAGCTTAATTAAGAATCTAGATTATTAAACAGTCAATTACAATGAAAACCGATATAATTTTTTTTTTAAAACCAATTATTAATTTACCTTAGTTACCTAAGTCTATTAGCGATCATAAAACAACTAAGCACTTACAAAACTTATTTTAACTTAAACTCGAATTCACCGATTGACCTATAACTGTCCTAAGTTACTATTCATTAGGTCATTTTCCTTTTATATGCAATCACACATTACATCTCACCATTTGTATTAACTTAACTTCTACAGGTTATTAGGCATGCGATATCACGCAATCACATACTTCCAGACACATAAAATAAAATCATCACACACATCACTAACTAGTGCCAGTTATAACAGCCTATTACAAACTAATACCCAAACCTAAATATAAGTTCATATACATGCCATAATTTCTTAACATACTTAAAATATTCCAAAACAATTCTTTAGTTGGCTCCTAAACTATGTGAGGTATGCACTGCTCCACGTCCTAGGGAGTACCTACATGCAGTAAAATAAAACTACGTGCTGAATATTAAATATGCCCAGTAGTGATTGCAATTCCAGGTATTTCCACTAAACTAAGTTATCATGCATAATCAACATTACAAATATAATAAAATAATCATAATTAAATATTATTTATCTTATTTATCAATTATGCATGCAATATCACATTTAATTACCATTAAATCACATAATTAAAGGCATTTACACAATTAATACACATATTAGACGATAATTACCATTTTTTCCCTAATCATGGCAAACTTATAATTATGCCTTAAACTTTACCAAAATGCCACTAGTTCATTTTATTTTATCATTTTACATTATTTAACATGAAAATTACTATTTTACCCTCCAATTACCAAATTCATGCCAAATTACATTTTAGTCCCTAAAAAGTGACCAATTTTCATAATTAACCATTTAATTACCTTTTGACCCTTATTAACCTTTATTTACATATTTATGGAAAAAATTACTATTATGCCCTCAACTTTTTCAGTAATTCTAATTATGTCCCTTCTTCATACAAATATTATTTTAATCACAATTTAACCTTTTTAAGCTTATTTTTACCATATTGCCCCTCTATAAAAACTAGTAGACATCTATGATCGAGATAAACGAGACGTAAACCCCAATAGGTTCAATACAGAATAGAGGGACCCCGTGGGACCACCTCTATAATATAGAAAATAAAAATACATATAAATACAATATTGAGAAAGAACAATACAGAATAAGACCGTCATTGGCCTATAATAAGTGAGACGCCATGCTCACACCCGCGGTTATAGAGTCCCTATGGCTAGCCACTATATCCATAACTAAACTTGACTACCAGAGTACTACATAGGGCATTAATTTCCATTTTTCATATCTTTAAGTTACCATACATATATTTTATAGCATCTCATCATTCTATGACATCATTATACATGTGTTTCACATCCATGTACCATCACATGCCATAAATTTCATGATTTCATCATGGTACACATGGATAACCCCATACATACCATTCGGCCAACAAACAAATTTTTCACCATTAATTCCTTTTATCACCTTTAACATGTACTTAGGTCATTTTCATGTTGTATAACATATCCATGCCATTATTTCTCATAAAAACCCATCAAAATCATACATTTACATGTGATATCCATTCGGCCATACATGCACGTCATGCATCATGTAAATTTTACATGCTCTAACACATACCATTAGATAGATTTCATGCCAAATATCATGTATACATTATAGACATGCCATAAACATCATCAAAACACATAAAAATCACATAAAAACCCATTCAGCCAACATAGTAGCTCTTCATACAAATTTTTTTTTCTCATTTTAAGAATTCATATCATCATTTTCCACATCCCCAAGCATGAATATCAAGTTATTTTCAATTAAACATGCCTTTATCACATACTTAGTTAACAAACATAACCTAAATCACATAATATACCATGGAAATAGATGGAGTTTGCAATCACAAACCTTAGATCCTTGCAATACACCTCTCAATACTCCTTTCCTTTATCTTTAGCTTGATATAAGTTCCTTCACCTTGATGACCTAACCATGTTCAAACACAAAGATGAAGATTTCATCAAAACTAAGCTTCCTTTCAACAAAAAAAACTTCATAAACATTTATTCACATCCTAAAGTACCTTTAGGAACCCTTGAACCAAATTAAAAACACCTAAATCACTTACCTCAAAATCACACCTTTACTTAAAAGTCTTGGTTTTACCAACTTTTAAACCTTCAAATGGACTTTTAAGACCACCAATGGAATCTAGAGGAGCTAACATATGTTAAGGAGGCTGGAATATGGGGTGAGATGGAGAGAGATTAGAAGAAAAATGGAGGAGAAGTGAAGAAGAATTCGGCCAAGAGAGGGAGGCGGTGAGGCGGCAACCAAAGGAGAAACCAAGAGATTTTATAGAAAATATGATGTATTTATATGGGTTTAATTAAACCAAACTAGGTCCAACCGAAGTGGTCGAACAGGTTTGGGTTGATTTTCGAATTTTTGGTCATTTTTCACTGTTTTAGGGTAACTAAGTGTTCCTGAACTCATTTTTCACTCCCAATGTATTCCATCATTCTTAAAATATCAAATATAGCATCCAAATAAAATTTCAGTTCAATCAGAGTCCATTTGGGGCCCGGTTCACCTAAATCGGTCTAGTTCAATATAGTTCAGTTCCGTCGTAAAATACAATTCTAATGCTGTCAAAAAATTTTAAAAATCATTCTGAGCCTTTACACTTCCCACAATAGACCTTTTTATGTACTTTAACCATTTTTAAAAATTTGGTTAAAGTTTGATCAAAGTTCAGTTAAATTTCGGTTCAATTGAACCGAACTAGAGGCAAACTTCAAACTGACTTTCGAGCACCTATTTGACCTCATTTTCACACCAAATTATACCACTAGACTCCTGACAGTCCACAGATCGATTTTACGGAATAATATTTTTTTAGCATACAGCTGCTACTATCAGCTATACTGCTACCCAATAGGTCACCCACCCTAGAATTGCTATGCCTCAAGCACGCTTAACCTTTAAACTCTACTAAACTTAATAGACTAGAATCATCATATCATGCCACAAACCAGACAACAAACTCTATAGAAAATACTGAATACTTCTAGGCTAACATATAGGCCATTACATAGTATCTCCAGCAACTGGAATATTTTTGAACCTGGTGCAGCACACACTAGAGAAAAGGCAAAGCTTGTATTAGACAGTGAGAGCGATGGAGGGATAGGTGGAAGGGTTATGCACCACATGTTACTTACTATCAAGTATAAAATGATCAGGCTGTACATCCAGGATCAGAGGAGGTACTTGTACCAAAGGCGAACAATTGCAGAAAGTGAATATGTAACTGATAAGGTAGTAAAGAAAGCACTATAAATTGAGATGATTGTGCTATGGAAAAAGATAAAAAAATATATAATTAAGAAACCCCAAACTATGTGTTGCCCACCATGCTAACTACCTCCTGTCTAGTAATATTTCCAATTTCATTTTCTAGCTTCAAGAACTCATGAAATCTTCAATTAGAAAAGTATCGGATTCAACGACTTGAAATTTGATATAATGCTCAAATTTTGATTTAAACTCAAAACTTTGAATTAAAATTAATAATAGTGAATTCGAAATTTATTTGTTTATTTGTTGTTAATTTGATTATTTATAAGTATCACTTGTTTTTTTTCATTTGACCAAATTCAAATATCATCCAAATATGTATTATACGACAGAAATGCACAAACCAGCAGCATTTTCGCAAGTAAAGCAAGGTAATGTTCTATATAATATAGCAAACAACTATCATAAAACCAAATCCTAAAACCATCGATTAGTTTGGTTTGTAGCTATCTACCATAAATATGTCAAACAACAAATACCAAATCCCAAACCTATTCAATCCCAAACCCATTCAATCCATAAATCATTAAAACAACAAATACCAAATACAATGCAATGTAAAACAACAAACAATGTGTATATCAAGAAACAACAAATACAACCCATCAACAAACAACAGATAATAACAGATTTAGCATAAATTCCGTTCTATTGTAACGCACGGTTTGGGTTGGATTATATCAAGAGCAAAAAATAGGAATTACAACATAAGAAGCAAGAGGGAACGCACCTTGAGGAAAACGAGAATGCACCTTAAAGAAGCATAAGAGATGACTCAGTGAGAGATATACAGGGCTGAAGTTTCGATTTATAGAGACTGCGAAGAGGGCGAGTGAGCGAGATAACAACAGGGAGGTGGCTTCGACGGAGAGAGAGAGAGATAACGGTGGCCAGGAACCGGAGATACAGGGAACGGAGAGAAGAGAAGAGATATCCCTTCGACAAAGAGTGACAGAGCGGGGGGTCGAGTTGAGGGAAAATTTTTGATTTAAGGATTTCAATTCATTTATGGTTTATGAACTAATTTAAATTTTTTTTATAAAAATAGCAACAACTTTATTTGGTTGCTAAATTAGTCGCCAATAAAGAAGCAAAAATTTGTCTACTCATTTAGCAACAACTTTTTCTGTCACAATTTAGTCGGCAACTTTGGACATCACTTATTAAAATAGTCATTATTGTTGATATTAGCGACACTGATTTAATGTTATTACTTTCTTTATGTCCTTAACACTTTCTTTACTCTTCTTATATTACACTAACTCATTTGCATTTTATATTTGCATTAATATTTTCCACTTTATCAAATCTTTCATCGTGTTACTTAACTTCAACCAGTTGCAATTCATATTATACTCTTAAATGGTTAACACTATAACTCAATCACTGACTTATCTGGACACTTATTATTCTATCATTATTTTCTTATTTCTCTCTCAATCAATACTATTTCTATTATTCATGACATTATCATCAATCTTAACATTTAAACTAGTAATTCCATACCCATTAACAATAATATTAATTTTAACAATAACCTTGACAATTACCTTAATCCGCATTTTATATTAAAGTTATTCTTGTTGTTTTATTATTAATACGTAAATTCTTTTTTGATTACATTCAATTATATAATTAACATTATAATGTGTCCATTATTATTAACACTATCTTACTAATCACATTACAATCTATTACTATTACCTTTACATTTATTATTTACCACTATGATTAATTAAACACTTTTATTATTTTAATTTGACAAATTATACAATTAATTTCATTAGTTCTTTTAAATTTGCAATAAATAATCATGTATTGTAATATAATTTCATTGAAGTCCTCCTAAAACTTTAGTACAGATAAATTACAGTTTAATCCTCCACATTTGCCAAAATTACGAATTGCCCCTTTTGTTTCACTTAATTATCATTATTACTATTATTCTTACAATTTCATTTAATAGTCAATTTCCTTATCAATTATTCACTTTTAGGTCTTTACATTAATCTTATTAAGGTCAATTACATTTAAGTCCTTCCCTTTACTTATTTTTAAGAATACCACTATATAAACTTAATTAAATTACATACATTTACGTAGTTATATATATTAAATCAATTAAAATTATTATTTACTTATTTATTAATTATTTATACAACAATATTCTATAATCATCAGTTATTTGTTCATTAATTATCAATTACGCATTTAATACATATATCATTGATTAATTACACTTTAATCCCTTAATTAGCCTCACTATTTTAAATTTACAATTAGGTCCCTAAACTTTTATCAATTTATGATTTTACCCTTAATTATCAATTACGCGTTTAATACATATATCAGTGATTAATTACACTTTAATCCCATAATTAGCCTCACTATTTTAAATTTACAATTAGGTCCCTAAACTTTTATCAATTTACAATTTTACCCTTAATTATCTCGTATTTACAAAAATGCCACTAAATAATCTTATTCTCACATCTACTTATTATTTGGCTTACAAATTACAATTTAGCCCTTACAATATCATTTTCAAACCAAATTACACTTTAATCTTTATTTTTCCCTTAAATTTCAATTTTGCCATCCAATTTCACTATAATCACAATTATGATACTAATTATTCTTAACTTCACTTTTAATTTATTATTAACATAAAAATTACATTTTTAGTCCTTCCAATAACATTTTCATGTCAATTTACATTTTAGTCCCTAACACGTAATCAAATTACATTATTAACAATTTAATTACACTTTTTTCTTTAATAACACTTATTATCTCATTTATACCCTAAATTACCATCTTACCTATACACTTTTTATTTCTTTTAATTTAGTCCCACTTTCACTCTAATTCTTCATATTAGCTCCAACTTAATTATTTTAGTTCCATTTTTCTTCTTAAATACGCTTATCAATTTATTCATTGGTAAATTACTGTTTTACTCTTAAACTTTTTATTTCCTTTCACTTAAGTCCTTTTCACTTTAATTTCCATATTAATTCCAATTTAATCATTTTAATTTCACTTTTACCATTTTGCCCCTAGTATGAATTCAGTAGAAATCTCTGGACTAGATACACGGAACGTGAACCATCGCGAATCCACTACAGTAACAGTAAACAATATATAAAAAATTTTAGTAGCAGTAACAATGATAGTGACAGTAACAGTACAGTAGATCGTCATTGACCTACCAATACGAGTTGTCATGACTCACTACCGCGGTAAGGGTGTCCTTATGGCTAGCCAAGTATATCCTGAGCTAAATTCACTACCTGAACACTAAGGGCAATTACATAATTCATTATAACCATATAGTCATGTACTTATATCACATTTCCAGTTCAGTTTCTTCTATCACAATAATAACTTTATAATGTACAGTATCTATCACATCATTCCTCACACAATATATTTTCCATCATTTTCCATTTCTAATTTACTTATTACTTAATTCTAATTCTGTAACACCCCAAAAATTACCCTGGTAGTATTGAGTGTGATTAGTGTAATGGCATAAGTGTTAATTAGGGTTTCAAGCTTGGACTTAATTGTAAACAAATAAAATATTGTAGTGGCTAAAGTGTAACTTGCATGATTAAGTGATAAGTGATGATTAATTAGTGTAATAGTGATTAATTATTGTTAAGTGAATGTTAGTGGAAGCCATGTGGGATTGTAGGAGCCGGTCACCTAGCTTGAGAGGGATGGGAAATTGACACCTCCTCCTTGTATGCACATATAAGGGTTTAGATGAGAGAGAATGGGAAATTCTGTCATTTTGGTCTCTTCTTCTTTTGTTCTTTAATTCTTCATTCGTCTCCCTCTTTCTCTTGTTCTTTAAATTGCTATGGATTTCTAAGAACTTAGTAGCAATAGTTAAGAAGATTAACTACTCAGTTAGAAAGGTATGTTTTGGTATAGAGTTTATCTTCTTCATCTCCTTCTATTTCTGATTTGAATTTTAAGCTATGAGTATACTCTAATGGAATTGAATATGTGTTGTTTGTGTATGTGAGTTGAAGAAGCAAGTATACCAGCCAAGGGTAAAGAGAAGGTCTTCTAGAGGAGAAAGGAAGAAGTGCTTCAAGAGGTTAGGGATTGAGTGTGAATTGATATACTTTGATGTGTTAAAGTATGTGTTTATCGTGTGTATATGGTTAATTGATTTGAATTGGATAGTGAATTAGTGTAAATTGATTATTGAAATGGAATAGTGATATTAATATATAGTGGATAGTAGATGCTATGGTCATACCAAAGTTGGTGTAGTGTGATTTTGATATCTTGTTTGATTGCTTATGCCAATCTTTTTGGTGAGTTTAGAAAGATGCATATAAGGATTTAATTGTATTGAAATGGAATGTGAATTTATGAGGTAAAATGTGTATGAGTTATGAGTTGGATTGCCATAAAATAGTGAATGCGAGAACGCAAGGTGTGCTTATAGCATCTTTGTGTATTGGCAATTTTGCATGGGTCACGGTAACAACTAAATCGGTTGTCACCGTGAGGCATACAAATGTTGCATTCTGTCCGGATAGAAGTGGTATATCACGGTGATAATGAATTGGTTACCACCGTGAGATACCATGATTTGCATTCTGCCTAGTTTTGTGGGATATGTCACGGTGACAACCAAACTGGTTTTGACCGTGAGGTACCCTGGTTTGCATTCTGTCATGGAATTGCTTCGTATGTCACGGTCACAACCAAATCGGTTATCACCATGATGTAAGAAGTTTTGCATTCTGTTTTGTGATTTAGCAGTATATCACGGTCACAACCAAATGGGTTGTCACCGTGAGGTAATTCAACATTCTTTTAAAACTTTATGAGATTTAAGGATGTATGACAAGGCTTAATTAAGTTTAATTGCCTTATAACATGAGTTTAGAATATGCAAAGCATGCGATAATATGAGCTTAATATTATTGATATTATTTGGAAAATTACACAAGTATTTTAAGCATGCGTTCGAACCTTCTTAAGTGGATAAATAATACTATGCGAATATATCCTACTACGTGACTAATTAGCATGCAAATAAATGATGCCATGAGAATGAATGCATAATGAATGAATAAACTAATAAGCTAGTAGTTGAGTCGTGGATAAATAAGCATGCTTATGAACGGATAGTGAATTGCGGCTGCTAGTGTGACACCGACGGGTGTCTAGTGATTGATACCGATGGGTATCTAGTGATATAGTGTTTGGGACTTCGGTCTCTAGTGATTAATGACTATTGTACCCGTATCAACCTCTAAACATTTCAGGCCATTAATGATAAATGTGTGTGTATGATTGTGTTCTACTTATGTATTGATAACATTGCTCTCATTTGATAGTGTAATAGTAATGCTATGCTTAGTGAACTAGTGATTATTGGCATGGTAAAGTATGAAATATGGCTTAGTGTAGTGATTATTAACATGGTAAAGTATGAGATATTGAGCATGGATATGTGATTATCGACTAATAGTTAATGCATGACTTCCTGTTTAACAATGAACTATTGGATATCGGCATGTTAATGAATTATTGACTTAGTGATTGTTACATGATATGGTGTATGTTTAGCGCATGTCCTCTTATTGTATAGTAATCTATGAATGCTTGTGTTAGTATTTGTTTATTTGTATCCCCACTAAGCGTTATCGCTTAGCACGGGTGCGTGTCTCCCATGTAGGTTATCGATTGGAGTCAAGTTTTGAAGGGAGTTCTGCAGGCCACCTTAGGACCTAGAAGTGTTCTTTTTGGTTTGAAGGTTGTAATGTTTTTGTATAGATAGAGCTCCATTTTTTGTAATAACTATTCTTTTTGTAACTTGTATAGTGATATGTAAGTTAAGAGAAGTGAAAATTTAATTTGTAATATGTGGACTTTTATGAACTAGTGGTAGTGTATGGTTTTACAGTTATTATTGTATGTTAATGTCATTAGTGAACATAATGATATAATGTGTATTGCTAGTGGGATTATAGTCCAGCATGTTTAGTATCATGTGGTGCTCCCTTGTCCTCCCAAGGGGCATTTGGGCATTACAAATTCCATTTATGCCATCATCTCATTTAATTATAACAATTACCATTATTTTCCATGTCATACATAATATATTACCAAGATGCATAATATTCAATAATTATCCAAAAATTCCAAATAAATTCACATGCAATCCAAATTAAGTATACATTATCATTATGTCTTTGATTTCATTAAACTAACAGAATATACCATTAGATTCCATGAATACCCATTCGGCCATACTACATATTCCTCCATTAAATTTATTTTAATTTCTTTTATCATTCAATTAACTTAATTTCATGCTAATTAACATAATTATACAATTAATTATCAATAACATTCAAAATATACCTCAATATTCTTTATATATATATATTCGGTAAAGACTTCATTTCCTCTTCCATAATTAATTTTTTTCCATTATTCATTCATTTGACTAGATTACATATTAATCACCATGTATACATAGTTGTTATGCCTTAAACATTAATTTATACCTTAAGAATATAAACATAACAATTCAGCCATGTACTTAATTCTTCACCAATATTTATTTTTCTTCAATTAATCACTAATTTATCTAGGTTACATGTTATTTATCACAAATATACCATTTATTTGCATTAAATACTAAAGTATACCCTTGTATACTAAGGCATACCATTCGGCCTATATGATGTCTATGGTATATGATTTATTTATTTTCATTTTAATCATTCAAAATCTCATTTTTAACCTTCCTAAAACTGTCTATCAAATTTATTTCAATTAAACATGCATAAATCACATACATACAATTTGAAAATAACCTAAAATCACACTTTTTCAATGGAAAAAGAAGGATGTTGTATCCTATGACGTGCGCCGAACCCCATAGGATGCCCCGAAGGTTCGCCTTAGGGCTTTTGAGAGAGGTTCATTGGAAACTTGTAAGGTATTTACAAGTGCGTCTATTTTGGGCAACAAGGAGGTTTCATGGAATCGCCACCCAATAAAACATTGGGAAAGTTCGTCTCACCTCAGTGAGCCTAAGATGACGCATCTTATCCATTTTGGGCAAACCAAAGGGGTCTTGGAGGCATTCACCCCAATAGAACATTGGAATGACCCTCTAACCCAATGGAGCCTAGGATTGTAAATTGAGTCTTTTGGTGGGACACAGGAGGTGTCTTGGAGATCCCATTCCAATGAAACATCGAAATGGTCCTCTCGCCTCGTTGAGCCCAAAGACCAGAGATAGTTCGGGACTTCTCATTTATTCGTACCTTAGTTATTTTATAATTAAGTTTTGAATTTAAGTTTTCATCCCTTTTCTCATACATTTCGATGCAATAATTAGAGCTCGAGTTTGATCATTCAAGGAAAGCAATAAATAAAATAAAATACATGAAAGTAAATACAACAAAACTAGGGGCGGAATACAACCCCCATTGTAAATAAAATACAAATCATGCATAAATCGGGATATTCGTTAATGGTGAGTACATTGGTCCTCGCATGCATATTTATTATGAAATAATTTTGATGTGATGGCTTTATTTTGGAGAAAAACTAGGACATTGGTCCCATTTTATTTAGGAAAAATACCAAATTAATTAATAAAAAACGTTTGTGATTTTCTTTAGCGGATCTAAATAAATAATTTTACAAGAAAATAATATGACAAAAATAAAAAACCAAATAAATAAAATATTACAAATAAGAAAATAAATATATAATCCAAACGAGCCATTTTGGATCCCCCGTGTGCTCGCAAAAAATGCCCAAGTAAAAAAAATGAATTTTGACATAAAAACAAAACATAAACAAAATAATGTTAGTAATTAAAACAATTAAATCAATAATAAAAGATAAAATGGAATAAAATAAGATAAAATAGCATGATATCAAAATAACAATTGAATTAATATGTTAACAATTAAAATAAATGTGAAAAATGCATTTTTATGACAAATTCAATAAATGATGTGATTAAAATAAAATATAACATGTTAATGAATTAATACATGAAAATTATGAACATGATGAAAATAATGAAAATAAACAAATAAATGAATGAACAATAAATATAACATGTAACAATGATAAAAGAATGATAAAAGGTAATGAATAAAAGAAATGATAAAAATAATTAAAACAATGACATGATTAAGTACTACTATCACAATTAAAATAAACCATTTATATGGCAAAAAGATTAATCAAAATTAATTAATTAATTACATTCTGAAAAATAATGATGAATCAAAATAAAATAAATTATTTACATGTTAGGAATTAATAGGAAATCAAAATTTACATGAATAAAAAAACAAAAGCATAAATAAACATATTAGATACAACAAACATAACAATAATAGAATAAACAAATAAATGGAATCAATAAGTAAATTAATGAAAAAAATAAAATATGCATGAATAAATTAAATATAAACAAAATAAAAGAAAATAAAAATCAAGCCCAAAATATTTACCCTCAGAGTCGGATTCGATGAAGGTAAAAGATGATTTGATTTCCTTTGTTTGTGACTTTCAAAAATTTAGAGTTGAATATGATAAATGTTGGAATTTTATTCTAATAAAAATAGGCTTGAAAAAAATAATTTAGCAACAAAATTAATTGCTTTTGTTTATAGAGAAAACAAAAGAATTAACTTGAATGCTTAAGAATAAAAAAACTGATTTTGAAAGTGAAAATTAATCTCTTATGTTTATGGAGAAAACAAAGAAATTAATTTGGAATAATCAAGAATTGAAAATCAATTTTTCAATCTCCATTAATCCTTGTTACTTAAAAGAAGAAATCTGAAATTTTTGGAAGAAAAATCAAAGAAGAAGAGAGGAAAATCTGAAATTCTGGTCAAAAGAAAAATTATGGAGGCTCCCTTTTGATTTTTCATCATAAAGAATATATAGGATGTAATAAAAGTGTTGCCCTAATTTAATGAGGGAAAGAAAATTCTAATTTAATTCAATTTCCTCTATTTTAAGGGATAAAATCAAGTTTTATTAATTAATTATCCATAAAAATATTTTAGAATTTGATTTGGACTCAAAAAACCTTGATTTAGGGTGAAAAAACCCGGAAAACGGGGTGAAAAATCATAAAAGGGTGAAAAAAAGGGAAAAATGTACATCAGACCCTTTAGCGACGGCCAAGAGAGGAGGGACGCCCGTCGCTATTGAGTGACGGGTGTCGCACACGACGCGCAGCAGCGCGCGCCGCGCTCGACACTCGCCGAAATTTTTTTTTTAATTTAACTAAAAATATTGTAATTTCAAGCCCCCATTTTTCAAAACTAATTTTTAAAATATTTTTTATTATTTTTTTATCTTTTCACTCTAAAATGCAAATTTGAAAAGAAAATCATCACTTTTAACCTTTTTGCCTATGGAAAGACATCTTATCATCATTGGGTAACTTCGATCTAGGCTGACTCAGGACCCGGTGTCTACATATCCACTAACCTTAGATTCATGATCTCCACATTTAGATCTTCATTTCCTTCACCTTTCACCATTAAAGCACTTTCCTTTCCATTATTTCTGTATGTGGCTGAATATAGACACCAAAGAACCCACCATTAAATTGCTTCCTTTTTGCAATATAATTACATAAATATACTCTACACATCCTAAAATACCTATTTGAAGCTTTAAATATAATTATAGAACCCTAAATCACTTACCTCACTTTTAGGGCATAACCTTTGTCACTAACTTTCTCCAACTTCTTCCACTTGAAATGAGCTTTGGAGGCTACTATCATTGGAAAGAGAGGCCTAAAATTACTTGGGAAGGTTTGATTTAGTGAGAACTTAGGATAGAGAAATGAAGAAATCATGGAAGAATAGAGGGAACTCTGTTCGATCAAGAGGAGGAAGAAGAAGGGTGGAGAGGAATATGGAAAATGGGAGATTTTTTTTGCCTTATATAGGTGTCTTGAGTGGGCTTGGGCTTGGTTCAATCAATTGGCCTAACCCAAAAGCCCATTTAGGTTAATAAGCCCATTTTCTAACCGAAAATAATATATCTCACTTCCCAAGCTCAATTCTTCCCAAAATCAGTTTAATAGTTCTTAAAATTTATAATTTAGCCTCCAAGAAAAATTTTATCTCAATCGAAAATTGTTTCCCGGTCCGATAATTTTTACCAGTCCTATAACTCTATTTTTTATCTCACCATAAAATTTATTTTTCATTACCATTTGATTCTCTATAATATTTTAAGCAAATCCGTTCAGATAATTTTTCTGAGGTCCATAGCATCATTTAGAGCTAAGTCAAACTAATCAGACTAAAGTCAAACCGGTCCGATTCGCTAATTGAAACTATTCAGTTCACTTTTTATCCTTAACTTCCATTTTGCCCTTAATAACTTATTTGACCTTGGTTCCATCTTAATCAAGGTCCATTTTCGGTCCAGTTCAATTAAATCGGTCCGATTCACTCATTTTTCAGTGTCACCATAAAATTACTTTTTCAGTACTAAACTATTCTACACACTATTCTGAGTTTATCTATGCCTTCAAATAACTTTTTAAAAGTCATATACTATCTTTAGAGTTTTGGTCAAACTTCGTTCAAATTAGTTACTATTTGAATCGAAGTAGAGACTTTTCTTCAGTTTGACTTTTGGGAACCTATTTGATCTCATTTTTACTCCAAATTACATCACCAGAATTCTTATAACTTGTGCTTTCTGATGGTCCAATAAAATATTTTGCTCTTCTGGGCTACCGAGTGGTCACCCATCCCTGGGCTTCCTTGACCCAAGCACGTTTAACATTTTAACTCTTCTGCAATCAAAGGTACTCAAGCTGTCATTTTCATGCCAAAATCGCACAACAGACTCTATGGAATTCTTGATCATTACTATATCAGTCTTCAAGCCATTACATGCCAACTATGACAAATTTGGGCCATTACATAATGGGATATATCATAGTGATAAAAGGAGCACCTAATATGATTTCTGAGCTTAAAATTCATTATTAATATTAAATTTGTTTTAAAAAAATATCCTTTATTACAAATTTTTAACTTTGATAACTTATAAATTACAATTAGCTTAGATCTACTAGCAGTATGAAATCTTTTTGAAGTTTTTTTCGCAACATTTTGTTGGTACTAATGCTTCTTGAATAAAATTTTGATATGCACCACTGTCTATTAATGGTAAAGTAGATAAATGAAAATTTATCACTAATAACTATATCTAATGTGACATACCATTTTTTTGATAACTAATATAAGAAATATTATTAATATATTCTTCACTTGTTCCTTTTTCTTTAATAACTAAAGTTTGTTCCTTTTATTTTCCATTATTTTCTTTTTTATTAATCTTGATATAATTGCTTAAACTATTCTTACAATTTTCTTCTTCTAATGCTTGAATTTTTCCTTTTAATATTCCCAATTCTTGTTTTAAGCTCCTAACTTCTTCTTGGAGATCTTATATCATTGGTGGCTATCGAAACCAATGGAAACAAGATTCCTACTCTTAACTAAAATTAACTTGTAATTAGTGATGAGCAGGGTAGAATCCATAGAGATTGGTCAAGTTTTAATTCTTTCAATAACTAGAAAATTAACAAACTAGAAATAAAAGATTGAGGTTTTTTATGTTCGAATATTGAAATCTAAATAAAAATGCAAGAAATTAATAAGAAAAAAATCAATCAAAGGAAAAACGCTAGTTAAAGGTATTCAAGGTACAAGATTAAATTCTTACTAATCATAGACAAAGACATTTAATAACCATGCCATAGATAGGTTATAGCCGTCGAATAAGCACTCTCAACCAATCTTTTCTTAGTATTAGGCTAATTAAGTAAGATTGTAATTAACCCACTAATTAGCAAATTACCTTTTAGAAGCAAAATAATTCAATTTAACAAAAGTATGAGGACTTAGAAAGACCCGAAATAAGTTAACCAATCTACAAATGAGACTGATTCAAATCAAATTATACATTCACTTAATATAACAAATCTTCTCAGTGTTGTTATACTAATTAACACTTGTTATTAATTTTATCAAACAATTACGGGTTTGATATCCTTAATTAGCTATATGTTTTTTAATTAGATGAATAATGAGCCCATATTAAACATATAATAAATAACAATGGAGATGTGATTTCTTTAAACCACAGTAAATATGAACCCCACATAAACTTAAAGAGAAATTAAGCACAAAACGATTTCACTGTAAATAGGAGAATCTTATCGTTGAATTAACCTTTAACCAGAATAATGAAGTTTAGCCATTCATGGCCATGAACAAATTAAACAACAAAAAAAATCCAAAATTCTGTAAAATTAAACTTGGAATTAAGTCTCCCTGAATTCTCCCATCTAGAAAAGAAGAAGATATCCTATATAGAGAAAAATCCTCAATTCAAGGAAATATTCCTAATCTAGATAATTAAGGAAAAATAAAATTAGAAATTAAATACAATTCAAAGACTCCTAAACAACTGTCATCTAATCCCTAAATAATAATCTAAATATCCTCCAAAAGTCATCTATAATATCCTTGGCAGCTAGGTCAAATTTGAATGCGAAATAGAATAATTAGCTTAACTTTGCATTGTCGACCTTTGCCTTAGCCTTACCTAAGGCTAAGGCATAAATTTGTCAAATTCAGCTCTTTTAGATCCAATCAGTCTTAAACAACTAAACGCACTCCAAATTTATTCTAATCAAGTCCTAAATACTCCCATTTCACTAATCCAGTCCTACAATGGTAAAAATCACATAAACAAGTAAAAGGTTCCAATTTAAAACAAAATCAATATCTAAAAATAGGTAAAAGTAAAATATAATTATGTAATTTTGGCCACTTAACAAATTCCCCCACACTTATCCCATGCTTGTCCTCAAGCATGAATTAAGTCATAATCAGACCCTATCAAAAGCTCATTCACACAAAAACAACATCTATCTTATAAGCTTTACTAAAATGAAATGCAAGGTAGAAGAAGACAAGATGTCCATAATAAATTCTCAAAATCTCACATCAAAATATTGGTTCCTCAATTTCCTTTTAGACCATAAACAACAAGGCTTTAAGGAAGATTATTCAAACAAGGATTTAAAGTCTTAATGAAGAATTAAATCAATTTATAAAGGAAAGCTCATAAAAACAATTTGGACACAATATTCAAACAAAATTTTGGTGGCTATGAGAAATAAGGAAACTAGAAATTTTAATTATTTAAGCTTTAGCTTACTTTTCCTAAACTGTAGTGGACATGAGGGTACTCGATTTTGACCTGCATATACCTCAATCTTCCTACCCTAAGAAAGGGTTAAAGACTTACTAGAAATGTAGAAATGTTTTTTACACGAGGAAACCCATTTCTCTTATGCATGTATCCGGTTACTCAGACTGCACACTTCTAAGCCGCTACTAGCTTTCCTTTGGACCAATTTTTGAGTGGATAGAGGGGTAAAATTTAGAGTTTAGCTCACTTATTTCTTTACAATTATTTTTTTCTTAGCAACTAAATTCTATAATCCAATAACAAACAATAAAATTTAAGTGTCCAAAATCATTTTAACAAGTTCTTATTATACAAAATCTCAATTTAAGAACACGCATACATTAAATTTCACCTTAAAAATCAAGCCTTGATTTTTCTAATTCCCAAGATAATTGAGGCAACCATAAATTGTATGAAAAAGAGTTAAATGCCATGAATGCTATACCCAAGTTATCTTATATCTCACTTAGTAAAAATGATATGGTCAAGATGTTATTCCAAGACAAATACTTCTTTCTAGAGCAGAATATATAAGTTAACAAATGCCAAGGGACAAGAAATAATAGAAAATATCATATGCATAATTTTTCAAATAAGCAAACAAAGATGGGACAAATGCCATACTTTTAGGACCTAAAATAGCACATAAATGCAATAAATATAAGTTAATATCAAGCCACAAAAATTTTGTTCACAAAATATATGCTTATATTCACAAAACTATTCCACAAAATATGCTAATGCATTAGTAAACATCAAATTACAGTAGCCTAACTAAGTGAAAATGACCCTAAAATTAAAACTTCACAAAAATTCAACAATCCACCAAAATATTAAAAAAAAATTCCAACAGCAATATGCCCCCAAAATCAAGCAAAACTAGTAGCAAAAACAAAAGTACTTCCAAAATTATCCCTCCCCACACTTATTCCCCGCATTATGCTCAATGCGAAAGAAAGCACAATGGTGGGTCATAGGGCATGAATAAATATAAAACAAATAGAAAAATACTGTCCCGTGGAAGACATGGTTGCAAATCGAATGGTGAATTACCAGAGTTACTTCTTCTCTTATCTTCTAGAATTGCTAGGTTTTGGTTCATTGAACTAGCTATTGAGTTTCTACATAGATGAAAAATTAAAATCAAAATTAATCAATAGCAATTAGCAAAATCATTCTTAGTGAAACTAAATGAATCAACAACTGATTAAATATAAATAGTTCCAAAACCAATTCAAGAACAACCCAATTATGTGATCAAAACCAACCTAGAGTAGATGTAAACAAATTGATAGTAGAAAAAATAAAAAAAAATCATTGTGAATCAAAATTTCGATAAACCAAAGAAAAGATGGCAAGATTCTGCCACTTCACAAAGAAATGGTAAAAATTTCAAATAACAACTAAAGTAAAATGATAAGACAATAAAAAAAATTGAATTTAAATAACAAAAGGAAGAAAGTAAAAATTGAAAGTAAAAATGCCATGGGTGTGCATTGACAGCAGTGATTTAGTACAAAAATGAAGAAAAAATTGAAACCAAAACATATAAAAGAAAAGTGCAGATTCACGATGAATCCAATTTTTCCTTGTTTTTTTTATATCTTTTTCCTATTTTTTTATATCTTTTTTTAACAAACTAAAAAAATGTAGAATTAACAATAAAGAGAATAACTAAAAAAAAAAAAAGAAATCAAAGAGAAGGAAAAAAAATAAAAAAGACAAAAGGAAATTTAAATTATTTCCCCTTTGATTGGGTTGGGTTTTTATGGTTACATGCATTTTATATCATGTAGAAATTTATAATTTTAAACCATAATATTTAAATATTTTGCCATGAAATTACAAGAATCTAACCAAGTGATATAGAATTCACCTTTGAAGGTTGTTGAACACTTGTTAACTTCGCACCGGGTAGTTGTAAACCACAGTATTCAAAGAAGAATTCCTCTAATATTAATTCACACTAGAGAAAAAGCAAAAGAACCAAAGATTTGTGTGACAGAGGCAGCTAAAATTTCTTTGTGGCTAGAAAGAGATTTCAACCAAGATAGAAGCGAGAAGGAGAGAAAAAAACTCTTGTGTCCCACTTCCACTAAACTTAGGCTTTTATACCCTAGGTCAAAAGC
Organism: Excoecaria cochinchinensis; assembly: GCA_947683425.1. NCBI lineage: Eukaryota > Viridiplantae > Streptophyta > Magnoliopsida > Malpighiales > Euphorbiaceae > Excoecaria > Excoecaria cochinchinensis. The sequence continues at coordinate 387,915 of CANTUQ010000212.1, forward strand.
ATAAGTCTAATAGGATTAGAATTCTAAAATAGCTGAAGAATAAAGTCAAAATTAACTCTTAATTAATTAATTAATTAACTTAGCTTAATTAAATTTAATCTAGGCCTCTTCAGTAAGTTCCAAGAGCAGAGGCCCTTTTACTGGACTTTTCTTATGCAGACTTGGATTTAAGTACCTAAATGAATTCCAAATCCAACCAAATTAATTATATTAGGTCTATAACACTTATAGATCATACTTAATTTATTTGGCCTAAAAATTAGGTCATTAAGGCCTTATATCAGCCTTCTACATAGAAGTCACTCCAAGTGAGCTTATACGCATATGATTTTTATTCTTGTCTTAAAATTAATTCTTTTAGTGATCCAATATTATTATTTTTATCCTATAACACTTATAGTCCAATAATATTTAATTTAATATCATAATGGATCACTCTGGCCCATTTCTCCAGACCATGCCTAAACACTTCTAGCATGTCTTCTGCGAAGTCTTCTGCTCATATATAGTCTATTAAACCCTTTTAATTAATTGTTTTTCTCTTATTTTTTCAATCCATAATAATATCAAATATTATTACATATGCCATTTTATAATAATCCCCTTTTTTTATAGGTGTGTAATTTTTTGGGTTTTTTGATGTACTTGGCAATACAGACATAATTGCAATTTATAGAATTGCACGATTTAAACTTTTTAAATCATTATATTAATTATCTAATTAATATTTGTACTTATATTCATGTACAGATCATGAGAGGCTTCTAGCCAAGTATCATGATTACCCAAGTGACAAAAAAGTTAAGAGGTTTTGATTGTACCCTTCCATAGAACAATTACCTTACAATTACTCTTTTCACCTTACTTTATCTCATTTAAATTTTGAGTATGGATAATATAAACTCATATAAACCTAAATATAATTGTTCTAATAATCTAACCATTGTTCCCAAAATTCCCTTTGTGGATCTCATCCACCTTGGCATTCAACTTTAACTAGAGATTCTTTAAACAAAGGTTTTTAGAACATGTGAGATAACTCCCTTAATAAATTTGAGACGGTGAATCCTTTATTAATTACTCAACTATCTTCAAGTAGGTCATGATATACCCAACCTCCTAGCTATGCTTATCCCTCGATGAAGGTAAGCAGTTATGGAGTCAAAGTATATCACTCACTACTTAAGATAACTTTGGTGATTTCAAGTCAGAGGATACTTGCACAATTGCTATAAAGAGATTCTTCACTGACATAGATTTAATATCAATGTGAGGATTCTTTTGGCAGGTCTCCAATGTACTTGTTCTTTTAACAAGCATCCATTTGTTAGCTTTGATCATCACCATGATCACAATTATGAGAACTATTTTTTGAACATTTCAAGAAGCATAACATGTGCTAGTCTATCCGTATAAACAATATCCTTTCTTTTTAATACTGCGTGATGCGAAACCCTAAGGATATATTATCCCGAAACCCTAAGACTCACAAGTGATAAATAACACGGATAAGATGAAAAATTCCCAACGTATTGAAACTCTAAATGACAAATGCAAATGGAAATGCAAATAATTGGTTGATTAAGAGATCAAGAACACAAATTCACTAGGATGAAAATACCTTGATGAAGATTAATTCTTGATGCAATAAGGATTCAAGCCAAACCCTAAAGAAGAGTATAAAACTTAAGCAAATGCTTTTCATTCATCAAATCTCCCAAACACATTTTTAGAGGGGTTATTTATATCCCCACAAGTTCAATGAGCCTAAACAACTAGATTAGGCCTTAAACTTGGGCCTTACACTGAAACAACAAAGCCCAAAGTTAAATTATCTTAAAACTGTCCAAAATTAAGCTATTTAAATAAGTCTAAAGGCAAGTAAAGCCCATCCTACTAAAAGAAGTCCAAATAATTAATTTAAGGCTTAATACATCAAAAGTACCTTAATTAACTAAAAACAATCACAAAAGTAAAATACACTTAGTAGGCTTCCTAAGTAGCCTATTCTTCCAACTCAATATAGTTGATTAAATATTATTTGGATCCCTCTTGTAAATTTAGCCCAATTCGGTTAGATGAAGCTCCATTGGCCTTCATTGCATATTGATCTTCCATTTCCTTTAACATTATGTCCATATAAATTTGAAGTGATACCTTGAACTTTTTGGCTCTCAATCTTATAATTGGTCATTGAGGTAATATTAGCTTATCCTTTGCACCTCTCCTTTTGCCATCCATGCTTGTGCTCACATCATTATGACTAGGGATATTTAGGTAGTAACACATTTGCATGCAATAGGCATTTCATATCATGAACTCTTTCAAGATTGCTTTTGTACTATTTTTATAATACCAAAGGCATAATTTATTAATTTAAGATATGAAATCAAACAAGAGGTAATCAAATTAATAAATAACTAATTCCTTCTCATAAATGATAATGAGTTCATATATATAGAAAAATATCACTAATCTACATGGGCTTTAGGGCATACTCCTAATAATCTTCCAATTGCACTAGAGCCAATCCCTCATGTGCCTTAAGCCCATATTATGTACATGGTGATCATACTTGTTTTGGGATAGTGCCTTAGTGAGAGGATCTGCCACATTTTCATCTATGGGGACTCTTTTTATCTTCACATCATTTCTTGCTATGATCTTCCAGGATAAGATGGTAGTGTCTAATGAAATCATAGTTCCTTTGCTTGCACAATAGCTTCATTGTTATCACAATACAAGGGTATCGAATCAATAATGCTAAGGACCACTCCTAATTTACTAATGAACTTCTTCATCCATACTACCTCATTAGTTACCTCTAAAACTTGGCTATGATTTATAGTCATCCTTGTCTAATTGAAAGCTGGCATTAGTATACCAGCTTACATGTAAATCACCCTCTCCAAAAGTACTTAAGCATATTCTTGACTGCATTCTAGTGTTCCTTTCCATAATTGAATTAGAATCTACTTGTGACACTCAAAGCAAAAGCTACATCTGGACATGTATATAGGCATTGGGCCTTGAGTTGGTAAAAAAAAATTAATTTAGATTAGATTAAATTATTTAATTAATATTGTAGGATTTTAAATTAAAAAGGTAAGATAAGGGAGAGGATATTTAGGGAGGAAATCAAGGAAAGAAAAACCTTAAACCCTAGATATAAAAAGAGAGAAAATATCCTAAGAAAAAGGGGGAAAGACCAAAATAAGAAAAGGAAAAGGAAAAAGCAAAGAGAGGAAAAAAGGGACAACAGGAAAAACACAGAGATTGAAAGGAAAAAAGAAAGGGAAAAGAAGAAAGAGGCGGTGATGAATCACCACACCCTCAACACCGGATGACAAAAGTGGGCAATGCGATCTAATCGGTGGCGACTGATCGCTCCCACTCGCCGGCGAATCACAGATCGAGGAAGAGAAAAGTGCTACTGTTCGGTGACATTTTCGATGAGCTATGGCATCAGACGGCTTCACGACTAGTGGTAGAGAGTTCCCAATGGCGAGACAATCATTCCGGCACTAACCAATCTCCCCCACTCACCGGCGGCAAGGAAATTAGAGGAAGCAAACAACGAGCTTCCGGCGCCGTTTTCGGCCAAACTACGCCTCCTTTAGGCGCATGATCACTAGCGGAAGGCTCTCGGCAACTCGATCTACACTCCGACAGGAGGTAGTGTCATTGACGGCAAAGCTTCAACGAGACTCTGGCAGGGAAATCCAGTTAGTACTATTTTTTTATTATTATTAATTATTAATTATTATTTATTAGTTATTATTATTATTATTATTATTATTATTATTAATTATTGTTATTATTATTATTATTAGTGTTATTATTATTATTATTATTATTATTATTAATTATTGTTATTATTATTATTATTAGTGTTATTATTATTATTATTATTATTATTGTTGTTGTTGTTATTGTGTAATTATTTTTGTTGGTTATTATTGTTGTTATTGTTATTATTATTATAATTATTCATTCATGTCATATATTTGTTAATTTGTTAATTATGTTAGTTTATTCAATTTCTATTATATTAGATCAATTATTTTTCCATTTTATTTGAATCAATTATTTATTCATTTTTCATTTTGCTTAATTTAATCCATTACTGACCAATATTATTTTTTGTCATGACCGCGACTGCGAGGAGCATACAAATTGTCTTTGGGCTAGGTGAAACAAGGCCGAGGTGAATACTTTAGGATTTATTTAATATTTGAGGCATGTATAATTATTATTTTATTTTCTTTTATTTCCTTGAGGTCTGTAATAATAAAGGTTTTTGGACCGTATTAAAAAGTATCAACACACAAAATGTTTTCTACTAAGATGGGATTTTTCTAAATAAAATAAGACCGATGACCTAGTTTTCCTCCAATAAAATATCACTCAAGAAATGTTCAATTTTGTAATTATGCATGCGGGAACCAATATTTCCACTTAAATCAATATCCTATTTTATGTATGTATTTTATCTCTTATATTTCTTTTCATTTTGTTGGGGTTGTATTCTGCCCCTTGTTCCTTATAAATGGGTAAATTTATTTTTTATTTATCATTTTTTACCGCATTCGTTTGAATGACGACAATGCACTTTAATTTAATTGCATGATCGTGTGAGATGAGAGATGGAAAGTTAATTATTAAAAACTCATTGATAACATCAACTAAGTCATTAATAAGAGTGAAGTTCTAAACTATTATCTGGTTTAGACCCCCGAGATTAGATAAGCTTCTCCAATTTTTTAAACTGGGTGACGACTCCAAAATACCTTAAAGCCGTCTAAAGGTTTCATGGGATTAGATGAACTTTTCCAATGTTATATTGGGCAGGGATTCCAAAATATCTCATGTTACCCAAGATCTAGATGCGAATCCTTTCGGACCCTAAAAGCGAGCCTTCGGGGACAATGCGAGTTTCGTGCGCGTCACAATGTATATAACATAGCATACATGATAGAACCAATTGCAGATGCATATGGTATTCTATTCATGCTCTCTCTATCCTTTTGTGTCTTTGGACATATAAACTTAGAAAGGTGTTTCCCATGTACTTAAGGAACCTCTTTAATTACTTGTCAATGTAGACATACTAAGAAAGACCTAGCAACCTATTGGATCAATCTCTATAGATCCTAATTCCCATAATATAGGACGTTTCTCAAAGGTCTTTTAAGGAGAATTATTTGGATAACCAAATTTTCACTGACTGAAGGATAGAAATGTTCTTTCCCATGATCAATATGTCATCCAAATATAGAACAGGGAAAATGATTGCATTCCCACTGACCTTTTTATACACACAAGGTTCATTCTCATTCCGTGACCAACCGAACTCTTTGATTGTCTCATTGAATCGGATGTTCTATGTAATGCCCCAAAATTTCGAATTTCATAAATAGTACTTTCTAACCAAAGTTGACCAGTGGTCAATGTTTGACGTGAAAAGTGGTCAAAGTCAAACCCAAAATACTAATTAAGGTATTTATGTGGGGTTGATATTTTAATGGATATTATTTATTCAAAAGAAAAATTTTTATGTTTTAGTGGAGTTATTTTAGACCCAAAAAATTAAATAGCACCTAATTTTTTACTATGTATTTTAAAACTATTAAATGGGGATATTTTTAGTGAGATGAAATCCAATTAATGGATTAAAATTGAAATTTAATCTTGGATCTTGAAAAATAAATAAAAGAGTGGAAGTTTGGCATTTATTGGATTAAGATTCATTTTCATTATAACTATTGGACTTTTAAGGAGATTTTTAAGGGACCAAATGGCATTTTTTTTTGTGAATTTCTAGGAATGAACAACTGATCTTCAATCCCTTTTTCCTCACAGAAAGCTTTAAATTTATCTGTAAGATATCACTGACCTCTGTCAGTTCTTAAAGCTTTGATCCTCTTGTCTAATTGATTCTCAACTAAACTCATATAAGTCTTGAAGCAAATTAATGCTTCTGACATATGAGAAATCAAATTGAAATGACCATATCTAGTATAGTCATCTATAAATGTGATGAAGTAGCAGTCCTCTTACTTTGCCTTCACATTCATTTGACCACATATGTCATAATAAACTAACTACAATGGAAATTTGGCTCTAGTATCTTTTTCTGAACAATTTTCCAACTATTTTTCCTTTTAGGCAATGCTCTCACATAGGCAATTCAACCTTATTTGAATCACTTATTAAACCTACGTTGGCTAACCAACTCATTAGGTCTTTACCCAATATGGTTTAATCTAGCATGCAATTATTTCACATTATTCTTATAATTATGTGAAAAAGAAGGAATTAAATTAAAAAAAATTATTTTGTTCAAATAGTCATGGCACACATCCATAACAATTAAATCGTTCAGTACATAACCAAAACCATAATAAATATCATTCAAGCACAAGCGTACACTTTCATCCTCAAAATGTAGATTGAAAAAAAAAATCAATAAAGCAAGAACAGAACCTAAATTCATAACAAAGACATCTCTATCCCTTGTTACTTGGTCCATTTATTCTGAATCTATCACCCACAAAAGGATGAAATTCAGAACTGGATACACAAATTCCACTCACTCTTGAGTCAGAATAGGGTACCAATTTAGGCACAATGCAGTCTCTTGCACGGTGTCCTTTATTTTGGCAACTGAAAACATGTCACTCTTGAAACGGTTGCTTTTCTTTTTCCCTTACACCTATTGTGGTTATATTTTATCTTTTGCTTTTTAAGCTCTCGAGCCTTTTTAGTACCCCTACTTTTGAAGCTTCTTTTGTTGTTATTGTTAGAACTCATTTTACCAAAATGAGATTGCGACATATGCATTATGGTATTGACCTTAATCGCTACAAGATGGTCCCCTTTGAAGCTCCAAATGATGAGCGACATCCTAAAATGTCTTTATGCATATCCATTTGAGTTAGTTGCATCTTCATATGCTCTAAACTCTTGGGTAAGGAACGAATAATAGCTTGGACCTACTGCTTGTTAGTCAACTTATGACCATACTCACCAAGTTCATTTTTTTTATCTCTCAGATGTTTTCGCATGAAATAATCAGACTTATTCTGATATGTATCAAATTTAGCCAGAGTCACACCTCTAAACGTTTTTGCAAAGTGATCCACAAATCCATTGCATTTTGATACTTGCGGAATGGCTTAGTAATAACATCATCCATTGCACTTAGCAAGATGATGTAAGCAATGAAATTCTACTTTTTTATGCTACATAGACATCTCAGTCTTACCTATGCTGGGCTATATTGCCGTCTTTTGGTTCACTTATAACCGAACTTAAGGGTTCTAGAGCCTCTTACTCTTCAAGCACATTCTGAATCTTCATATTCTAGATTTTATAATTATCACCATTTAGCTTCATATCTTTACTAAGTTCGGCAAAAATTGACTTGGAAGCAGTATCCATTAGCATCCTCTGATCTCAAATAGAATAATATTGCACATATTTAAGGGAGATACGGCAATACATATAATTTACTATGCATATGAAATAATAACCTAGTAAAATTTTCTATTAGGCTCAAATTCGAAAAGGTTACTAATAGTATCCAATTACCCTCTAAGTCCTAATGTCTAACCTTACATATTAAAATTTCATGCAAAGTAAATTTGAAATATTGGATTATTAAGTTCTCAAACTTATGAGGGGATTCTAATTAAGCCTCTGCTTAATAAACATGCAATCATTTTACTAATAAAATATTGTAAGACAATTAACAATTAAAATAAACACATTTATTATAAATTTAAATGCCAAAAATAATAAACAAACGCATTTATTTAATCAATAAATAAAATCTAATAATCCTAAAATAAGACACTCATGTCAAATATCAATAGGAAACATAAATCCTATTTAACAAAAATAAATGCCAATTCAAATTGACACTTATGTCAACTATAATAGATGTCTAGAGTTCATAAAATCTTTTTAGCTATTAGGATTATTTCTTTGGCCGACTTCATCAATTCATCACGTAACTCATAAGTCCATTGATGAAGCTATAGATGATGCACGCTCTGTCCATTTCTCAATACTATCACAGATTTTTAGTGTTGCTTCTTAACACTTCCCTTTCGGCAACTCGAACCCAAAAAGAAATGGATAATAAATTTTCTATAAAACCTACCTCCTTTAAAGTAGGTAGTTTCCAATAAGTCCCTCAGTTCTAGATGATATTCAAAGGAGTCAGTCAACACTTTAACCAAGACTCTATCATCCATTTCCATACTCAGACCACCAATCCAAATGCACTCTTGCATTTATTCTCACACATGTACTTTATGATGCACTACTGCATCAATATCATCAGTTCAAATCTTCCTTCGCATTCTTTGTCATTAGCTCAAATCTTCTTTCGCATTCTCATATTGCTTATTGATTGCTCCCTTGTATTTCTCAAAATAATCTATGCATAGTTTAAGGAAGAACCGGTGTCCTTATTCAACTTTTTTGTAACATATTACAGAAAATTTTATACACTTATGTATAAACTCACATAATTAAAACCTATTTTAATCAATAAGTAAGGACAGAACCTCAAAAAAAATTTCAAAATATTTTTAAAAATATCGGAAGGCAAAAAACACATTTTCTACACCTTTTTCTATAATATTTTAGAAATTTTAAAAATAAAAAATAATTTTTTGGTCATAAAAAATTTTTAAAAAAATGACAATAAAATAAGAAATAATTTTAAAAATTTATTTGAGAAAAAATAGAGCTGAAACGGTGGTCGAAAATGTCCTCACGTGCCACTAGAGAGAGGACAGACGTAACCATATGCCACCACGCGTGGCTTCCACTTCACCTGCCATATGTGTGCATATCATTAAGCCACATGTCAAAGTCATGACATGTGTAAAAACCTTATTGGTCCGCCTATCACCCACGTGGCACACAGGTTTACATGTCATCGACACGTAGCACAACACCTATGATCCACAGGGCATGGTCCGATTGGGCCACGTGTCAATGTTGACACATCATCACCTACATGTGGCATGACCTCAGTCGTCCACGTGTCACCCTCTCATTGGGCCACCTGTTGCCCACGTGGCATCTAGATGACACGTCAATGCCATGTGGCATGGCCGTTACCATCCATGTGGCGTGATATTATTGGGCCATATGTCAGCAGTAACGCATCACTGTTAACACATGTTCTCCCGCATGTAGGCCACCACCCACGCGCACGCATGTGACGCGCACTGAACCCCGGTAGGCCCCGAAGACCCGCTTTTAGGGTGTTCCTAAGAGGTCTATAAGACTTGCAAGAGATTGCAAGGGCATTTATTTTGGGCAACAAGGAGGTGTTTTATTGTTGCCACCCAATAAATCATTGGGAAAGGTCGTCTAGCCTCACTGAGACTAAGACAGTACATGTGTGTCTATTTTGATCAATTAGAGATATTTTGGAATCTTCCTTCCAATAGAATATTGAAAAGATTTATCTAATCTCATGAAACCTAAGACGATGCATATATGTCTATTTTTGGCAAGCTAGAGATATTTTGGAATTCCCTTTCCAATAAAATATTGGAAACGTTCATCTAACGTCGTGGAGCCTAAGATAATGCAACTTGGGCTTATTTTGGGCAACAAGAGATATTTTGGAATTTCCCTTTCAATAGAATATTAGAAAGGTGCATCTAACCTCGTTGAGCCTAAGACCAGAGATTGTTCGGGACTTCCCATTTATTCATACCTTCATTAAGTTATAATTGAGTTTTGAATTTAAACTTCCATTCCATTTTCTCATTCGATTAAATGCAGTAATTAGACTGCATATTGATCACGTAATGAAAGCAGTAAATAAAGCAATATTAAAATAAAGTAAATAAAAGCACATTTATCTACAATAAAACTAGGGGCGGAATACAACCCCCACTATAAATGAAATGTAAATAATACATAAAACAAGGTATTTATTAAGGATGAGGACATTGGTCCTCGCATGCATACTTAAGAGAAAAAAAATGTTAAAGGTGACAGTTTGTTTGGATGGAAAAACTAGGACATTAGTCCCACTTTTATTAGAAAAAATTCCAAATTAATTAATATAAATATTTTTGTGATTTTCTTTTAAATATGTCAAACAACAAATACCAAATCCCAAACCTATTCAATCCCAAACCCATTCAATCCATAAATCATTAAAACAACAAATACCAAATACAATGCAATGTAAAACAACAAACAATGTGTATATCAAGAAACAACAAATACAACCCATCAACAAACAACAGATAATAACAGATTTAGCATAAATTCCGTTCTATTGTAACGCACGGTTTGGGTTGGATTATATCAAGAGCAAAAAATAGGAATTACAACATAAGAAGCAAGAGGGAACGCACCTTGAGGAAAACGAGAATGCACCTTAAAGAAGCATAAGAGATGACTCAGTGAGAGATATACAGGGCTGAAGTTTCGATTTATAGAGACTGCGAAGAGGGCGAATGAGCGAGATAACAACAGGGAGGTGGCTTCGACGGAGAGAGAGAGAGATAACGGTGGCCAGGAACCGGAGATACAGGGAACGGAGAGAAGAGAAGAGATATCCCTTCGACAAAGAGTGACAGAGCGGGGGGTCGAGTTGAGGGAAAATTTTTGATTTAAGGATTTCAATTCATTTATGGTTTATGAACTAATTTAAATTTTTTTTATAAAAATAGCAACAACTTTATTTGGTTGCTAAATTAGTCGCCAATAAAGAAGCAAAAATTTGTCTACTCATTTAGCAACTACTTTTTCTGTCACAATTTAGTCGGCAACTTTGGACATCACTTATTAAAATAGTCATTATTGTTGATATTAGCGACACTGATTTAATGTTATTACTTTCTTTATGTCCTTAACACTTTCTTTACTCTTCTTATATTACACTAACTCATTTGCATTTTATATTTGCATTAATATTTTCCACTTTATCAAATCTTTCATCGTGTTACTTAACTTCAACCAGTTGCAATTCATATTATACTCTTAAATGGTTAACACTATAACTCAATCACTGACTTATCTGGACACTTATTATTCTATCATTATTTTCTTATTTCTCTCTCAATCAATACTATTTCTATTATTCATGACATTATCATCAATCTTAACATTTAAACTAGTAATTCCATACCCATTAACAATAATATTAATTTTAACAATAACCTTGACAATTACCTTAATCCGCATTTTATATTAAAGTTATTCTTGTTGTTTTATTATTAATACGTAAATTCTTTTTTGATTACATTCAATTATATAATTAACATTATAATGTGTCCATTATTATTAACACTATCTTACTAATCACATTACAATCTATTACTATTACCTTTACATTTATTATTTACCACTATGATTAATTAAACACTTTTATTATTTTAATTTGACAAATTATACAATTAATTTCATTAGTTCTTTTAAATTTGCAATAAATAATCATGTATTGTAATATAATTTCATTGAAGTCCTCCTAAAACTTTAGTACAGATAAATTACAGTTTAATCCTCCACATTTGCCAAAATTACGAATTGCCCCTTTTGTTTCACTTAATTATCATTATTACTATTATTCTTACAATTTCATTTAATAGTCAATTTCCTTATCAATTATTCACTTTTAGGTCTTTACATTAATCTTATTAAGGTCAATTACATTTAAGTCCTTCCCTTTACTTATTTTTAAGAATACCACTATATAAACTTAATTAAATTACATACATTTACGTAGTTATATATATTAAATCAATTAAAATTATTATTTACTTATTTATTAATTATTTATACAACAATATTCTATAATCATCAGTTATTTGTTCATTAATTATCAATTACGCATTTAATACATATATCATTGATTAATTACACTTTAATCCCTTAATTAGCCTCACTATTTTAAATTTACAATTAGGTCCCTAAACTTTTATCAATTTATGATTTTACCCTTAATTATCAATTACGCGTTTAATACATATATCAGTGATTAATTACACTTTAATCCCATAATTAGCCTCACTATTTTAAATTTACAATTAGGTCCCTAAACTTTTATCAATTTACAATTTTACCCTTAATTATCTCGTATTTACAAAAATGCCACTAAATAATCTTATTCTCACATCTACTTATTATTTGGCTTACAAATTACAATTTAGCCCTTACAATATCATTTTCAAACCAAATTACACTTTAATCTTTATTTTTCCCTTAAATTTCAATTTTGCCATCCAATTTCACTATAATCACAATTATGATACTAATTATTCTTAACTTCACTTTTAATTTATTATTAACATAAAAATTACATTTTTAGTCCTTCCAATAACATTTTCATGTCAATTTACATTTTAGTCCCTAACACGTAATCAAATTACATTATTAACAATTTAATTACACTTTTTTCTTTAATAACACTTATTATCTCATTTATACCCTAAATTACCATCTTACCTATACACTTTTTATTTCTTTTAATTTAGTCCCACTTTCACTCTAATTCTTCATATTAGCTCCAACTTAATTATTTTAGTTCCATTTTTCTTCTTAAATACGCTTATCAATTTATTCATTGGTAAATTACTGTTTTACTCTTAAACTTTTTATTTCCTTTCACTTAAGTCCTTTTCACTTTAATTTCCATATTAATTCCAATTTAATCATTTTAATTTCACTTTTACCATTTTGCCCCTAGTATGAATTCAGTAGAAATCTCTGGACTAGATACACGGAACGTGAACCATCGCGAATCCACTACAGTAACAGTAAATAATATATAAAAAATTTTAGTAGCAGTAACAATGATAGTGACAGTAACAGTACAGTAGATCGTCATTGACCTACCAATACGAGTTGTCATGACTCACTACCGCGGTAAGGGTGTCCTTATGGCTAGCCAAGTATATCCTGAGCTAAATTCACTACCTGAACACTAAGGGCAATTACATAATTCATTATAACCATATAGTCATGTACTTATATCACATTTCCAGTTCAGTTTCTTCTATCACAATAATAACTTTATAATGTACAGTATCTATCACATCATTCCTCACACAATATATTTTCCATCATTTTCCATTTCTAATTTACTTATTACTTAATTCTAATTCTGTAACACCCCAAAAATTACCCTGGTAGTATTGAGTGTGATTAGTGTAATGGCATAAGTGTTAATTAGGGTTTCAAGCTTGGACTTAATTGTAAACAAATAAAATATTGTAGTGGCTAAAGTGTAACTTGCATGATTAAGTGATAAGTGATGATTAATTAGTGTAATAGTGATTAATTATTGTTAAGTGAATGTTAGTGGAAGCCATGTGGGATTGTAGGAGCCGGTCACCTAGCTTGAGAGGGATGGGAAATTGACACCTCCTCCTTGTATGCACATATAAGGGTTTAGATGAGAGAGAATGGGAAATTCTGTCATTTTGGTCTCTTCTTCTTTTGTTCTTTAATTCTTCATTCGTCTCCCTCTTTCTCTTGTTCTTTAAATTGCTATGGATTTCTAAGAACTTAGTAGCAATAGTTAAGAAGATTAACTACTCAGTTAGAAAGGTATGTTTTGGTATAGAGTTTATCTTCTTCATCTCCTTCTATTTCTGATTTGAATTTTAAGCTATGAGTATACTCTAATGGAATTGAATATGTGTTGTTTGTGTATGTGAGTTGAAGAAGCAAGTATACCAGCCAAGGGTAAAGAGAAGGTCTTCTAGAGGAGAAAGGAAGAAGTGCTTCAAGAGGTTAGGGATTGAGTGTGAATTGATATACTTTGATGTGTTAAAGTATGTGTTTATCGTGTGTATATGGTTAATTGATTTGAATTGGATAGTGAATTAGTGTAAATTGATTATTGAAATGGAATAGTGATATTAATATATAGTGGATAGTAGATGCTATGGTCATACCAAAGTTGGTGTAGTGTGATTTTGATATCTTGTTTGATTGCTTATGCCAATCTTTTTGGTGAGTTTAGAAAGATGCATATAAGGATTTAATTGTATTGAAATGGAATGTGAATTTATGAGGTAAAATGTGCATGAGTTATGAGTTGGATTGCCATAAAATAGTGAATGCGAGAACGCAAGGTGTGCTTATAGCATCTTTGTGTATTGGCAATTTTGCATGGGTCACGGTAACAACTAAATCGGTTGTCACCGTGAGGCATACAAATGTTGCATTCTGTCCGGATAGAAGTGGTATATCACGGTGATAATGAATTGGTTACCACCGTGAGATACCATGATTTGCATTCTGCCTAGTTTTGTGGGATATGTCACGGTGACAACCAAACTGGTTTTGACCGTGAGGTACCCTGGTTTGCATTCTGTCATGGAATTGCTTCGTATGTCACGGTCACAACCAAATCGGTTATCACCATGATGTAAGAAGTTTTGCATTCTGTTTTGTGATTTAGCAGTATATCACGGTCACAACCAAATGGGTTGTCACCGTGAGGTAATTCAACATTCTTTTAAAACTTTATGAGATTTAAGGATGTATGACAAGGCTTAATTAAGTTTAATTGCCTTATAACATGAGTTTAGAATATGCAAAGCATGCGATAATATGAGCTTAATATTATTGATATTATTTGGAAAATTACACAAGTATTTTAAGCATGCGTTCGAACCTTCTTAAGTGGATAAATAATACTATGCGAATATATCCTACTACGTGACTAATTAGCATGCAAATAAATGATGCCATGAGAATGAATGCATAATGAATGAATAAACTAATAAGCTAGTAGTTGAGTCGTGGATAAATAAGCATGCTTATGAACGGATAGTGAATTGCGGCTGCTAGTGTGACACCGACGGGTGTCTAGTGATTGATACCGATGGGTATCTAGTGATATAGTGTTTGGGACTTCGGTCTCTAGTGATTAATGACTATTGTACCCGTATCAACCTCTAAACATTTCAGGCCATTAATGATAAATGTGTGTGTATGATTGTGTTCTACTTATGTATTGATAACATTGCTCTCATTTGATAGTGTAATAGTAATGCTATGCTTAGTGAACTAGTGATTATTGGCATGGTAAAGTATGAAATATGGCTTAGTGTAGTGATTATTAACATGGTAAAGTATGAGATATTGAGCATGGATATGTGATTATCGACTAATAGTTAATGCATGACTTCCTGTTTAACAATGAACTATTGGATATCGGCATGTTAATGAATTATTGACTTAGTGATTGTTACATGATATGGTGTATGTTTAGCGCATGTCCTCTTATTGTATAGTAATCTATGAATGCTTGTGTTAGTATTTGTTTATTTGTATCCCCACTAAGCGTTATCGCTTAGCACGGGTGCGTGTCTCCCATGTAGGTTATCGATTGGAGTCAAGTTTTGAAGGGAGTTCTGCAGGCCACCTTAGGACCTAGAAGTGTTCTTTTTGGTTTGAAGGTTGTAATGTTTTTGTATAGATAGAGCTCCATTTTTTGTAATAACTATTCTTTTTGTAACTTGTATAGTGATATGTAAGTTAAGAGAAGTGAAAATTTAATTTGTAATATGTGGACTTTTATGAACTAGTGGTAGTGTATGGTTTTACAGTTATTATTGTATGTTAATGTCATTAGTGAACATAATGATATAATGTGTATTGCTAGTGGGATTATAGTCCAGCATGTTTAGTATCATGTGGTGCTCCCTTGTCCTCCCAAGGGGCATTTGGGCATTACAAATTCCATTTATGCCATCATCTCATTTAATTATAACAATTACCATTATTTTCCATGTCATACATAATATATTACCAAGATGCATAATATTCAATAATTATCCAAAAATTCCAAATAAATTCACATGCAATCCAAATTAAGTATACATTATCATTATGTCTTTGATTTCATTAAACTAACAGAATATACCATTAGATTCCATGAATACCCATTCGGCCATACTACATATTCCTCCATTAAATTTATTTTAATTTCTTTTATCATTCAATTAACTTAATTTCATGCTAATTAACATAATTATACAATTAATTATCAATAACATTCAAAATATACCTCAATATTCTTTATATATATATATTCGGTAAAGACTTCATTTCCTCTTCCATAATTAATTTTTTTCCATTATTCATTCATTTGACTAGATTACATATTAATCACCATGTATACATAGTTGTTATGCCTTAAACATTAATTTATACCTTAAGAATATAAACATAACAATTCAGCCATGTACTTAATTCTTCACCAATATTTATTTTTCTTCAATTAATCACTAATTTATCTAGGTTACATGTTATTTATCACAAATATACCATTTATTTGCATTAAATACTAAAGTATACCCTTGTATACTAAGGCATACCATTCGGCCTATATGATGTCTATGGTATATGATTTATTTATTTTCATTTTAATCATTCAAAATCTCATTTTTAACCTTCCTAAAACTGTCTATCAAATTTATTTCAATTAAACATGCATAAATCACATACATACAATTTGAAAATAACCTAAAATCACACTTTTTCAATGGAAAAAGAAGGATGTTGTATCCTATGACGTGCGCCGAACCCCATAGGATGCCCCGAAGGTTCGCCTTAGGGCTTTTGAGAGAGGTTCATTGGAAACTTGTAAGGTATTTACAAGTGCGTCTATTTTGGGCAACAAGGAGGTTTCATGGAATCGCCACCCAATAAAACATTGGGAAAGTTCGTCTCACCTCAGTGAGCCTAAGATGACGCATCTTATCCATTTTGGGCAAACCAAAGGGGTCTTGGAGGCATTCACCCCAATAGAACATTGGAATGACCCTCTAACCCAATGGAGCCTAGGATTGTAAATTGAGTCTTTTGGTGGGACACAGGAGGTGTCTTGGAGATCCCATTCCAATGAAACATCGAAATGGTCCTCTCGCCTCGTTGAGCCCAAAGACCAGAGATAGTTCGGGACTTCTCATTTATTCGTACCTTAGTTATTTTATAATTAAGTTTTGAATTTAAGTTTTCATCCCTTTTCTCATACATTTCGATGCAATAATTAGAGCTCGAGTTTGATCATTCAAGGAAAGCAATAAATAAAATAAAATACATGAAAGTAAATACAACAAAACTAGGGGCGGAATACAACCCCCATTGTAAATAAAATACAAATCATGCATAAATCGGGATATTCGTTAATGGTGAGTACATTGGTCCTCGCATGCATATTTATTATGAAATAATTTTGATGTGATGGCTTTATTTTGGAGAAAAACTAGGACATTGGTCCCATTTTATTTAGGAAAAATACCAAATTAATTAATAAAAAACGTTTGTGATTTTCTTTAGCGGATCTAAATAAATAATTTTACAAGAAAATAATATGACAAAAATAAAAAACCAAATAAATAAAATATTACAAATAAGAAAATAAATATATAATCCAAACGAGCCATTTTGGATCCCCCGTGTGCTCGCAAAAAATGCCCAAGTAAAAAAAATGAATTTTGACATAAAAACAAAACATAAACAAAATAATGTTAGTAATTAAAACAATTAAATCAATAATAAAAGATAAAATGGAATAAAATAAGATAAAATAGCATGATATCAAAATAACAATTGAATTAATATGTTAACAATTAAAATAAATGTGAAAAATGCATTTTTATGACAAATTCAATAAATGATGTGATTAAAATAAAATATAACATGTTAATGAATTAATACATGAAAATTATGAACATGATGAAAATAATGAAAATAAACAAATAAATGAATGAACAATAAATATAACATGTAACAATGATAAAAGAATGATAAAAGGTAATGAATAAAAGAAATGATAAAAATAATTAAAACAATGACATGATTAAGTACTACTATCACAATTAAAATAAACCATTTATATGGCAAAAAGATTAATCAAAATTAATTAATTAAGTACATTCTGAAAAATAATGATGAATCAAAATAAAATAAATTATTTACATGTTAGGAATTAATAGGAAATCAAAATTTACATGAATAAAAAAACAAAAGCATAAATAAACATATTAGATACAACAAACATAACAATAATAGAATAAACAAATAAATGGAATCAATAAGTAAATTAATGAAAAAAATAAAATATGCATGAATAAATTAAATATAAACAAAATAAAAGAAAATAAAAATCAAGCCCAAAATATTTACCCTCAGAGTCGGATTCGATGAAGGTAAAAGATGATTTGATTTCCTTTGTTTGTGACTTTCAAAAATTTAGAGTTGAATATGATAAATGTTGGAATTTTATTCTAATAAAAATAGGCTTGAAAAAAATAATTTAGCAACAAAATTAATTGCTTTTGTTTATAGAGAAAACAAAAGAATTAACTTGAATGCTTAAGAATAAAAAAACTGATTTTGAAAGTGAAAATTAATCTCTTATGTTTATGGAGAAAACAAAGAAATTAATTTGGAATAATCAAGAATTGAAAATCAATTTTTCAATCTCCATTAATCCTTGTTACTTAAAAGAAGAAATCTGAAATTTTTGGAAGAAAAATCAAAGAAGAAGAGAGGAAAATCTGAAATTCTGGTCAAAAGAAAAATTATGGAGGCTCCCTTTTGATTTTTCATCATAAAGAATATATAGGATGTAATAAAAGTGTTGCCCTAATTTAATGAGGGAAAGAAAATTCTAATTTAATTCAATTTCCTCTATTTTAAGGGATAAAATCAAGTTTTATTAATTAATTATCCATAAAAATATTTTAGAATTTGATTTGGACTCAAAAAACCTTGATTTAGGGTGAAAAAACCCGGAAAACGGGGTGAAAAATCATAAAAGGGTGAAAAAAAGGGAAAAATGTACATCAGACCCTTTAGCGACGGCCAAGAGAGGAGGGACGCCCGTCGCTATTGAGTGACGGGTGTCGCACACGACGCGCAGCAGCGCGCGCCGCGCTCGACACTCGCCGAATTTTTTTTTTTAATTTAACTAAAAATATTGTAATTTCAAGCCCCCATTTTTCAAAACTAATTTTTAAAATATTTTTTATTATTTTTTTATCTTTTCACTCTAAAATGCAAATTTGAAAAGAAAATCATCACTTTTAACCTTTTTGCCTATGGAAAGACATCTTATCATCATTGGGTAACTTCGATCTAGGCTGACTCAGGACCCGGTGTCTACATATCCACTAACCTTAGATTCATGATCTCCACATTTAGATCTTCATTTCCTTCACCTTTCACCATTAAAGCACTTTCCTTTCCATTATTTCTGTATGTGGCTGAATATAGACACCAAAGAACCCACCATTAAATTGCTTCCTTTTTGCAATATAATTACATAAATATACTCTACACATCCTAAAATACCTATTTGAAGCTTTAAATATAATTATAGAACCCTAAATCACTTACCTCACTTTTAGGGCATAACCTTTGTCACTAACTTTCTCCAACTTCTTCCACTTGAAATGAGCTTTGGAGGCTACTATCATTGGAAAGAGAGGCCTAAAATTACTTGGGAAGGTTTGATTTAGTGAGAACTTAGGATAGAGAAATGAAGAAATCATGGAAGAATAGAGGGAACTCTGTTCGATCAAGAAGAGGAAGAAGAAGGGTGGAGAGAAATATGGAAAATGGGAGATTTTTTTTGCCTTATATAGGTGTCTTGAGTGGGCTTGGGCTTGGTTCAATCAATTGGCCTAACCCAAAAGCCCATTTAGGTTAATAAGCCCATTTTCTAACCGAAAATAATATATCTCACTTCCCAAGCTCAATTCTTCCCAAAATCAGTTTAATAGTTCTTAAAATTTATAATTTAGCCTCCAAGAAAAATTTTATCTCAATCGAAAATTGTTTCCCGGTCCGATAATTTTTACCAGTCCTATAACTCTATTTTTTATCTCACCATAAAATTTATTTTTCATTACCATTTGATTCTCTATAATATTTTAAGCAAATCCGTTCAGATAATTTTTCTGAGGTCCATAGCATCATTTAGAGCTAAGTCAAACTAATCAGACTAAAGTCAAACCGGTCCGATTCGCTAATTGAAACTATTCAGTTCACTTTTTATCCTTAACTTCCATTTTGCCCTTAATAACTTATTTGACCTTGGTTCCATCTTAATCAAGGTCCATTTTCGGTCCAGTTCAATTAAATCGGTCCGATTCACTCATTTTTCAGTGTCACCATAAAATTACTTTTTCAGTACTAAACTATTCTACACACTATTCTGAGTTTATCTATGCCTTCAAATAACTTTTTAAAAGTCATATACTATCTTTAGAGTTTTGGTCAAACTTCGTTCAAATTAGTTACTATTTGAATCGAAGTAGAGACTTTTCTTCAGTTTGACTTTTGGGAACCTATTTGATCTCATTTTTACTCCAAATTACATCACCAGAATTCTTATAACTTGTGCTTTCTGATGGTCCAATAAAATATTTTGCTCTTCTGGGCTACCGAGTGGTCACCCATCCCTGGGCTTCCTTGACCCAAGCACGTTTAACATTTTAACTCTTCTGCAATCAAAGGTACTCAAGCTGTCATTTTCATGCCAAAATCGCACAACAGACTCTATGGAATTCTTGATCATTACTATATCAGTCTTCAAGCCATTACATGCCAACTATGACAAATTTGGGCCATTACATAATGGGATATATCATAGTGATAAAAGGAGCACCTAATATGATTTCTGAGCTTAAAATTCATTATTAATATTAAATTTGTTTTAAAAAAATATCCTTTATTACAAATTTTTAACTTTGATAACTTATAAATTACAATTAGCTTAGATCTACTAGCAGTATGAAATCTTTTTGAAGTTTTTTTCGCAACATTTTGTTGGTACTAATGCTTCTTGAATAAAATTTTGATATGCACCACTGTCTATTAATGGTAAAGTAGATAAATGAAAATTTATCACTAATAACTATATCTAATGTGACATACCATTTTTTTGATAACTAATATAAGAAATATTATTAATATATTCTTCACTTGTTCCTTTTTCTTTAATAACTAAAGTTTGTTCCTTTTATTTTCCATTATTTTCTTTTTTATTAATCTTGATATAATTGCTTAAACTATTCTTACAATTTTCTTCTTCTAATGCTTGAATTTTTCCTTTTAATATTCCCAATTCTTGTTTTAAGCTCCTAACTTCTTCTTGGAGATCTTATATCATTGGTGGCTATCGAAACCAATGGAAACAAGATTCCTACTCTTAACTAAAATTAACTTGTAATTAGTGATGAGCAGGGTAGAATCCATAGAGATTGGTCAAGTTTTAATTCTTTCAATAACTAGAAAATTAACAAACTAGAAATAAAAGATTGAGGTTTTTTATGTTCGAATATTGAAATCTAAATAAAAATGCAAGAAATTAATAAGAAAAAAATCAATCAAAGGAAAAACTCTAGTTAAAGGTATTCAAGGTACAAGATTAAATTCTTACTAATCATAGACAAAGACATTTAATAACCATGCCATAGATAGGTTATAGCCGTCGAATAAGCACTCTCAACCAATCTTTTCTTAGTATTAGGCTAATTAAGTAAGATTGTAATTAACCCACTAATTAGCAAATTACCTTTTAGAAGCAAAATAATTCAATTTAACAAAAGTATGAGGACTTAGAAAGACCCGAAATAAGTTAACCAATCTACAAATGAGACTGATTCAAATCAAATTATACATTCACTTAATATAACAAATCTTCTCAGTGTTGTTATACTAATTAACACTTGTTATTAATTTTATCAAACAATTACGGGTTTGATATCCTTAATTAGCTATATGTTTTTTAATTAGATGAATAATGAGCCCATATTAAACATATAATAAATAACAATGGAGATGTGATTTCTTTAAACCACAGTAAATATGAACCCCACATAAACTTAAAGAGAAATTAAGCACAAAACGATTTCACTGTAAATAGGAGAATCTTATCGTTGAATTAACCTTTAACCAGAATAATGAAGTTTAGCCATTCATGGCCATGAACAAATTAAACAACAAAAAAAATCCAAAATTCTGTAAAATTAAACTTGGAATTAAGTCTCCCTGAATTCTCCCATCTAGAAAAGAAGAAGATATCCTATATAGAGAAAAATCCTCAATTCAAGGAAATATTCCTAATCTAGATAATTAAGGAAAAATAAAATTAGAAATTAAATACAATTCAAAGACTCCTAAACAACTGTCATCTAATCCCTAAATAATAATCTAAATATCCTCCAAAAGTCATCTATAATATCCTTGGCAGCTAGGTCAAATTTGAATGCGAAATAGAATAATTAGCTTAACTTTGCATTGTCGACCTTTGCCTTAGCCTTACCTAAGGCTAAGGCATAAATTTGTCAAATTCAGCTCTTTTAGATCCAATCAGTCTTAAACAACTAAACGCACTCCAAATTTATTCTAATCAAGTCCTAAATACTCCCATTTCACTAATCCAGTCCTACAATGGTAAAAATCACATAAACAAGTAAAAGGTTCCAATTTAAAACAAAATCAATATCTAAAAATAGGTAAAAGTAAAATATAATTATGTAATTTTGGCCACTTAACAAATTCCCCCACACTTATCCCATGCTTGTCCTCAAGCATGAATTAAGTCATAATCAGACCCTATCAAAAGCTCATTCACACAAAAACAACATCTATCTTATAAGCTTTACTAAAATGAAATGCAAGGTAGAAGAAGACAAGATGTCCATAATAAATTCTCAAAATCTCACATCAAAATATTGGTTCCTCAATTTCCTTTTAGACCATAAACAACAAGGCTTTAAGGAAGATTATTCAAACAAGGATTTAAAGTCTTAATGAAGAATTAAATCAATTTATAAAGGAAAGCTCATAAAAACAATTTGGACACAATATTCAAACAAAATTTTGGTGGCTATGAGAAATAAGGAAACTAGAAATTTTAATTATTTAAGCTTTAGCTTACTTTTCCTAAACTGTAGTGGACATGAGGGTACTCGATTTTGACCTGCATATACCTCAATCTTCCTACCCTAAGAAAGGGTTAAAGACTTACTAGAAATGTAGAAATGTTTTTTACACGAGGAAACCCATTTCTCTTATGCATGTATCCGGTTACTCAGACTGCACACTTCTAAGCCGCTACTAGCTTTCCTTTGGACCAATTTTTGAGTGGATAGAGGGGTAAAATTTAGAGTTTAGCTCACTTATTTCTTTACAATTATTTTTTTCTTAGCAACTAAATTCTATAATCCAATAACAAACAATAAAATTTAAGTGTCCAAAATCATTTTAACAAGTTCTTATTATACAAAATCTCAATTTAAGAACACGCATACATTAAATTTCACCTTAAAAATCAAGCCTTGATTTTTCTAATTCCCAAGATAATTGAGGCAACCATAAATTGTATGAAAAAGAGTAAAATGCCATGAATGCTATACCCAAGTTATCTTATATCTCACTTAGTAAAAATGATATGGTCAAGATGTTATTCCAAGACAAATACTTCTTTCTAGAGCAGAATATATAAGTTAACAAATGCCAAGGGACAAGAAATAATAGAAAATATAATATGCATAATTTTTCAAATAAGCAAACAAAGATGGGACAAATGCCATACTTTTAGGACCTAAAATAGCACATAAATGCAATAAATATAAGTTAATATCAAGCCACAAAAATTTTGTTCACAAAATATATGCTTATATTCACAAAACTATTCCACAAAATATGCTAATGCATTAGTAAACATCAAATTACAGTAGCCTAACTAAGTGAAAATGACCCTAAAATTAAAACTTCACAAAAATTCAACAATCCACCAAAATATTAAAAAAAAATTCCAACAGCAATATGCCCCCAAAATCAAGCAAAACTAGTAGCAAAAACAAAAGTACTTCCAAAATTATCCCTCCCCACACTTATTCCCCGCATTATGCTCAATGCGAAAGAAAGCACAATGGTGGGTCATAGGGCATGAATAAATATAAAACAAATAGAAAAATACTGTCCCGTGGAAGACATGGTTGCAAATCGAATGGTGAATTACCAGAGTTACTTCTTCTCTTATCTTCTAGAATTGCTAGGTTTTGGTTCATTGAACTAGCTATTGAGTTTCTACATAGATGAAAAATTAAAATCAAAATTAATCAATAGCAATTAGCAAAATCATTCTTAGTGAAACTAAATGAATCAACAACTGATTAAATATAAATAGTTCCAAAACCAATTCAAGAACAACCCAATTATGTGATCAAAACCAACCTAGAGTAGATGTAAACAAATTGATAGTAGAAAAAATAAAAAAAAAATCATTGTGAATCAAAATTTCGATAAACCAAAGAAAAGATGGCAAGATTCTGCCACTTCACAAAGAAATGGTAAAAATTTCAAATAACAACTAAAGTAAAATGATAAGACAATAAAAAAAATTGAATTTAAATAACAAAAGGAAGAAAGTAAAAATTGAAAGTAAAAATGCCATGGGTGTGCATTGACAGCAGTGATTTAGTACAAAAATGAAGAAAAAATTGAAACCAAAACATATAAAAGAAAAGTGCAGATTCACGATGAATCCAAATTTTCCTTGTTTTTTTTATATCTTTTTCCTATTTTTTTATATCTTTTTTTAACAAACTAAAAAAATGTAGAATTAACAATAAAGAGAATAACTAAAAAAAAAAAAAGAAATCAAAGAGAAGGAAAAAAAATAAAAAAGACAAAAGGAAATTTAAATTATTTCCCCTTTGATTGGGTTGGGTTTTTATGGTTACATGCATTTTATATCATGTAGAAATTTATAATTTTAAACCATAATATTTAAATATTTTGCCATGAAATTACAAGAATCTAACCAAGTGATATAGAATTCACCTTTGAAGGTTGTTGAACACTTGTTAACTTCGCACCGGGTAGTTGTAAACCACAGTATTCAAAGAAGAATTCCTCTAATATTAATTCACACTAGAGAAAAAGCAAAAGAACCAAAGATTTGTGTGACAGAGGCAGCTAAAATTTCTTTGTGGCTAGAAAGAGATTTCAACCAAGATAGAAGCGAGAAGGAGAGAAAAAAACTCTTGTGTCCCACTTCCACTAAACTTAGGCTTTTATACCCTAGGTCAAAAGCATAAGTCTAATAGGATTAGAATTCTAAAATAGCTGAAGAATAAAGTCAAAATTAACTCTTAATTAATTAATTAATTAACTTAGCTTAATTAAATTTAATCTAGGCCTCTTCAGTAAGTTCCAAGAGCAGAGGCCCTTTTACTGGACTTTTCTTATGCAGACTTGGATTTAAGTACCTAAATGAATTCCAAATCCAACCAAATTAATTATATTAGGTCTATAACACTTATAGATCATACTTAATTTATTTGGCCTAAAAATTAGGTCATTAAGGCCTTATATCAGCCTTCTACATAGAAGTCACTCCAAGTGAGCTTATACGCATATGATTTTTATTCTTGTCTTAAAATTCATTCTTTTAGTGATCCAATATTATTATTTTTATCCTATAACACTTATAGTCCAATAATATTTAATTTAATATCATAATGGATCACTCTGGCCCATTTCTCCAGACCATGCCTAAACACTTCTAGCATGTCTTCTGCGAAGTCTTCTGCTCATATATAGTCTATTAAACCCTTTTAATTAATTGTTTTTCTCTTATTTTTTCAATCCATAATAATATCAAATATTATTACATATGCCATTTTATAATAATCCCCTTTTTTTATAGGTGTGTAATTTTTTGGGTTTTTTGATGTACTTGGCAATACAGACATAATTGCAATTTATAGAATTGCACGATTTAAACTTTTTAAATCATTATATTAATTATCTAATTAATATTTGTACTTATATTCATGTACAGATCATGAGAGGCTTCTAGCCAAGTATCATGATTACCCAAGTGACAAAAAAGTTAAGAGGTTTTGATTGTACCCTTCCATAGAACAATTACCTTACAATTACTCTTTTCACCTTACTTTATCTCATTTAGATTTTGAGTATGGATAATATAAACTCATATAAACCTAAATATAATTGTTCTAATAATCTAACCATTGTTCCCAAAATTCCCTTTGTGGATCTCATCCACCTTGGCATTCAACTTTAACTAGAGATTCTTTAAACAAAGGTTTTTAGAACATGTGAGATAACTCCCTTAATAAATTTGAGACGGTGAATCCTTTATTAATTACTCAACTATCTTCAAGTAGGTCATGATATACCCAACCTCCTAGCTATGCTTATCCCTCGATGAAGGTAAGCAGTTATGGAGTCAAAGTATATCACTCACTACTTAAGATAACTTTGGTGATTTCAAGTCAGAGGATACTTGCACAATTGCTATAAAGAGATTCTTCACTGACATAGATTTAATATCAATGTGAGGATTCTTTTGGCAGGTCTCCAATGTACTTGTTCTTTTAACAAGCATCCATTTGTTAGCTTTGATCATCACCATGATCACAATTATGAGAACTATTTTTTGAACATTTCAAGAAGCATAACATGTGCTAGTCTATCCGTATAAACAATATCCTTTCTTTTTAATACTGCGTGATGCGAAACCCTAAGGATATATTATCCCGAAACCCTAAGACTCACAAGTGATAAATAACACGGATAAGATGAAAAATTCCCAACGTATTGAAACTCTAAATGACAAATGCAAATGGAAATGCAAATAATTGGTTGATTAAGAGATCAAGAACACAAATTCACTAGGATGAAAATACCTTGATGAAGATTAATTCTTGATGCAATAAGGATTCAAGCCAAACCCTAAAGAAGAGTATAAAACTTAAGCAAATGCTTTTCATTCATCAAATCTCCCAAACACATTTTTAGAGGGGTTATTTATATCCCCACAAGTTCAATGAGCCTAAACAACTAGATTAGGCCTTAAACTTGGGCCTTACACTGAAACAACAAAGCCCAAAGTTAAATTATCTTAAAACTGTCCAAAATTAAGCTATTTAAATAAGTCTAAAGGCAAGTAAAGCCCATCCTACTAAAAGAAGTCCAAATAATTAATTTAAGGCTTAATACATCAAAAGTACCTTAATTAACTAAAAACAATCACAAAAGTAAAATACACTTAGTAGGCTTCCTAAGTAGCCTATTCTTCCAACTCAATATAGTTGATTAAATATTATTTGGATCCCTCTTGTAAATTTAGCCCAATTCGGTTAGATGAAGCTCCATTGGCCTTCATTGCATATTGATCTTCCATTTCCTTTAACATTATGTCCATATAAATTTGAAGTGATACCTTGAACTTTTTGGCTCTCAATCTTATAATTGGTCATTGAGGTAATATTAGCTTATCCTTTGCACCTCTCCTTTTGCCATCCATGCTTGTGCTCACATCATTATGACTAGGGATATTTAGGTAGTAACACATTTGCATGCAATAGGCATTTCATATCATGAACTCTTTCAAGATTGCTTTTGTACTATTTTTATAATACCAAAGGCATAATTTATTAATTTAAGATATGAAATCAAACAAGAGGTAATCAAATTAATAAATAACTAATTCCTTCTCATAAATGATAATGAGTTCATATATATAGAAAAATATCACTAATCTACATGGGCTTTAGGGCATACTCCTAATAATCTTCCAATTGCACTAGAGCCAATCCCTCATGTGCCTTAAGCCCATATTATGTACATGGTGATCATACTTGTTTTGGGATAGTGCCTTAGTGAGAGGATCTGCCACATTTTCATCTATGGGGACTCTTTTTATCTTCACATCATTTCTTGCTATGATCTTCCAGGATAAGATGGTAGTGTCTAATGAAATCATAGTTCCTTTGCTTGCACAATAGCTTCATTGTTATCACAATACAAGGGTATCGAATCAATAATGCTAAGGACCACTCCTAATTTACTAATGAACTTCTTCATCCATACTACCTCATTAGTTACCTCTAAAACTTGGCTATGATTTATAGTCATCCTTGTCTAATTGAAAGCTGGCATTAGTATACCAGCTTACATGTAAATCACCCTCTCCAAAAGTACTTAAGCATATTCTTGACTGCATTCTAGTGTTCCTTTCCATAATTGAATTAGAATCTACTTGTGACACTCAAAGCAAAAGCTACATCTGGACATGTATATAGGCATTGGGCCTTGAGTTGGTAAAAAAAAATTAATTTAGATTAGATTAAATTATTTAATTAATATTGTAGGATTTTAAATTAAAAAGGTAAGATAAGGGAGAGGATATTTAGGGAGGAAATCAAGGAAAGAAAAACCTTAAACCCTAGATATAAAAAGAGAGAAAATATCCTAAGAAAAAGGGGGAAAGACCAAAATAAGAAAAGGAAAAGGAAAAAGCAAAGAGAGGAAAAAAGGGACAACAGGAAAAACACAGAGATTGAAAGGAAAAAAGAAAGGGAAAAGAAGAAAGAGGCGGTGATGAATCACCACACCCTCAACACCGGATGACAAAAGTGGGCAATGCGATCTAATCGGTGGCGACTGATCGCTCCCACTCGCCGGCGAATCACAGATCGAGGAAGAGAAAAGTGCTACTGTTCGGTGACATTTTCGATGAGCTATGGCATCAGACGGCTTCACGACTAGTGGTAGAGAGTTCCCAATGGCGAGACAATCATTCCGGCACTAACCAATCTCCCCCACTCACCGGCGGCAAGGAAATTAGAGGAAGCAAACAACGAGCTTCCGGCGCCGTTTTCGGCCAAACTACGCCTCCTTTAGGCGCATGATCACTAGCGGAAGGCTCTCGGCAACTCGATCTACACTCCGACAGGAGGTAGTGTCATTGACGGCAAAGCTTCAACGAGACTCTGGCAGGGAAATCCAGTTAGTACTATTTTTTTATTATTATTAATTATTAATTATTATTTATTAGTTATTATTATTATTATTATTATTATTATTAATTATTGTTATTATTATTATTATTAGTGTTATTATTATTATTATTATTATTATTATTAATTATTGTTATTATTATTATTATTAGTGTTATTATTATTATTATTATTATTATTATTGTTGTTGTTATTGTGTAATTATTTTTGTTGGTTATTATTGTTGTTATTGTTATTATTATTATAATTATTCATTCATGTCATATATTTGTTAATTTGTTAATTATGTTAGTTTATTCAATTTCTATTATATTAGATCAATTATTTTTCCATTTTATTTGAATCAATTATTTATTCATTTTTCATTTTGCTTAATTTAATCCATTACTGACCAATATTATTTTTTGTCATGACCGCGACTGCGAGGAGCATACAAATTGTCTTTGGGCTAGGTGAAACAAGGCCGAGGTGAATACTTTAGGATTTATTTAATATTTGAGGCATGTATAATTATTATTTTATTTTCTTTTATTTCCTTGAGGTCTGTAATAATAAAGGTTTTTGGACCGTATTAAAAAGTATCAACACACAAAATGTTTTCTACTAAGATGGGATTTTTCTAAATAAAATAAGACCGATGACCTAGTTTTCCTCCAATAAAATATCACTCAAGAAATGTTCAATTTTGTAATTATGCATGCGGGAACCAATATTTCCACTTAAATCAATATCCTATTTTATGTATGTATTTTATCTCTTATATTTCTTTTCATTTTGTTGGGGTTGTATTCTGCCCCTTGTTCCTTATAAATGGGTAAATTTATTTTTTATTTATCATTTTTTACCGCATTCGTTTGAATGACGACAATGCACTTTAATTTAATTGCATGATCGTGTGAGATGAGAGATGGAAAGTTAATTATTAAAAACTCATTGATAACATCAACTAAGTCATTAATAAGAGTGAAGTTCTAAACTATTATCTGGTTTAGACCCCCGAGATTAGATAAGCTTCTCCAATTTTTTAAACTGGGTGACGACTCCAAAATACCTTAAAGCCGTCTAAAGGTTTCATGGGATTAGATGAACTTTTCCAATGTTATATTGGGCAGGGATTCCAAAATATCTCATGTTACCCAAGATCTAGATGCGAATCCTTTCGGACCCTAAAAGCGAGCCTTCGGGGACAATGCGAGTTTCGTGCGCGTCACAATGTATATAACATAGCATACATGATAGAACCAATTGCAGATGCATATGGTATTCTATTCATGCTCTCTCTATCCTTTTGTGTCTTTGGACATATAAACTTAGAAAGGTGTTTCCCATGTACTTAAGGAACCTCTTTAATTACTTGTCAATGTAGACATACTAAGAAAGACCTAGCAACCTATTGGATCAATCTCTATAGATCCTAATTCCCATAATATAGGACGTTTCTCAAAGGTCTTTTAAGGAGAATTATTTGGATAACCAAATTTTCACTGACTGAAGGATAGAAATGTTCTTTCCCATGATCAATATGTCATCCAAATATAGAACAGGGAAAATGATTGCATTCCCACTGACCTTTTTATACACACAAGGTTCATTCTCATTCCGTGAGCAACCGAACTCTTTGATTGTCTCATTGAATCGGATGTTCTATGTAATGCCCCAAAATTTCGAATTTCATAAATAGTACTTTCTAACCAAAGTTGACCAGTGGTCAATGTTTGACGTGAAAAGTGGTCAAAGTCAAACCCAAAATACTAATTAAGGTATTTATGTGGGGTTGATATTTTAATGGATATTATTTATTCAAAAGAAAAATTTTTATGTTTTAGTGGAGTTATTTTAGACCCAAAAAATTAAATAGCACCTAATTTTTTACTATGTATTTTAAAACTATTAAATGGGGATATTTTTAGTGAGATGAAATCCAATTAATGGATTAAAATTGAAATTTAATCTTGGATCTTGAAAAATAAATAAAAGAGTGGAAGTTTGGCATTTATTGGATTAAGATTCATTTTCATTATAACTATTGGACTTTTAAGGAGATTTTTAAGGGACCAAATGGCATTTTTTTTTGTGAATTTCTAGGAATGAACAACTGATCTTCAATCCCTTTTTCCTCACAGAAAGCTTTAAATTTATCTGTAAGATATCACTGACCTCTGTCAGTTCTTAAAGCTTTGATCCTCTTGTCTAATTGATTCTCAACTAAACTCATATAAGTCTTGAAGCAAATTAATGCTTCTGACATATGAGAAATCAAATTGAAATGACCATATCTAGTATAGTCATCTATAAATGTGATGAAGTAGCAGTCCTCTTACTTTGCCTTCACATTCATTTGACCACATATGTCATAATAAACTAACTACAATGGAAATTTGGCTCTAGTATCTTTTTCTGAACAATTTTCCAACTATTTTTCCTTTTAGGCAATGCTCTCACATAGGCAATTCAACCTTATTTGAATCACTTATTAAACCTACGTTGGCTAACCAACTCATTAGGTCTTTACCCAATATGGTTTAATCTAGCATGCAATTATTTCACATTATTCTTATAATTATGTGAAAAAGAAGGAATTAAATTAAAAAAAATTATTTTGTTCAAATAGTCATGGCACACATCCATAACAATTAAATCGTTCAGTACATAACCAAAACCATAATAAATATCATTCAAGCACAAGCGTACACTTTCATCCTCAAAATGTAGATTGAAAAAAAAAATCAATAAAGCAAGAACAGAACCTAAATTCATAACAAAGACATCTCTATCCCTTGTTACTTGGTCCATTTATTCTGAATCTATCACCCACAAAAGGATGAAATTCAGAACTGGATACACAAATTCCACTCACTCTTGAGTCAGAATAGGGTACCAATTTAGGCACAATGCAGTCTCTTGCACGGTGTCCTTTATTTTGGCAACTGAAAACATGTCACTCTTGAAACGGTTGCTTTTCTTTTTCCCTTACACCTATTGTGGTTATATTTTATCTTTTGCTTTTTAAGCTCTCGAGCCTTTTTAGTACCCCTACTTTTGAAGCTTCTTTTGTTGTTATTGTTAGAACTCATTTTACCAAAATGAGATTGCGACATATGCATTATGGTATTGACCTTAATCGCTACAAGATGGTCCCCTTTGAAGCTCCAAATGATGAGCGACATCCTAAAATGTCTTTATGCATATCCATATGAGTTAGTTGCAT
Organism: Excoecaria cochinchinensis; assembly: GCA_947683425.1. Lineage (NCBI taxonomy): Eukaryota > Viridiplantae > Streptophyta > Magnoliopsida > Malpighiales > Euphorbiaceae > Excoecaria > Excoecaria cochinchinensis. The sequence continues at coordinate 419,976 of CANTUQ010000212.1, forward strand.
CTTCATATGCTCTAAACTCTTGGGTAAGGAACGAATAATAGCTTGGACCTACTGCTTGTTAGTCAACTTATGACCATACTCACCAAGTTCATTTTTTTTATCTCTCAGATGTTTTCGCATGAAATAATCAGACTTATTCTGATATGTATCAAATTTAGCCAGAGTCACACCTCTAAACGTTTTTGCAAAGTGATCCACAAATCCATTGCATTTTGATACTTGCGGAATGGCTTAGTAATAACATCATCCATTGCACTTAGCAAGATGATGTAAGCAATGAAATTCTACTTTTTTATGCTACATAGACATCTCAGTCTTACCTATGCTGGGCTATATTGCCGTCTTTTGGTTCACTTATAACCGAACTTAAGGGTTCTAGAGCCTCTTACTCTTCAAGCACATTCTGAATCTTCATATTCTAGATTTTATAATTATCACCATTTAGCTTCATATCTTTACTAAGTTCGGCAAAAATTGACTTGGAAGCAGTATCCATTAGCATCCTCTGATCTCAAATAGAATAATATTGCACATATTTAAGGGAGATACGGCAATACATATAATTTACTATGCATATGAAATAATAACCTAGTAAAATTTTCTATTAGGCTCAAATTCGAAAAGGTTACTAATAGTATCCAATTACCCTCTAAGTCCTAATGTCTAACCTTACATATTAAAATTTCATGCAAAGTAAATTTGAAATATTGGATTATTAAGTTCTCAAACTTATGAGGGGATTCTAATTAAGCCTCTGCTTAATAAACATGCAATCATTTTACTAATAAAATATTGTAAGACAATTAACAATTAAAATAAACACATTTATTATAAATTTAAATGCCAAAAATAATAAACAAACGCATTTATTTAATCAATAAATAAAATCTAATAATCCTAAAATAAGACACTCATGTCAAATATCAATAGGAAACATAAATCCTATTTAACAAAAATAAATGCCAATTCAAATTGACACTTATGTCAACTATAATAGATGTCTAGAGTTCATAAAATCTTTTTAGCTATTAGGATTATTTCTTTGGCCGACTTCATCAATTCATCACGTAACTCATAAGTCCATTGATGAAGCTATAGATGATGCACGCTCTGTCCATTTCTCAATACTATCACAGATTTTTAGTGTTGCTTCTTAACACTTCCCTTTCGGCAACTCGAACCCAAAAAGAAATGGATAATAAATTTTCTATAAAACCTACCTCCTTTAAAGTAGGTAGTTTCCAATAAGTCCCTCAGTTCTAGATGATATTCAAAGGAGTCAGTCAACACTTTAACCAAGACTCTATCATCCATTTCCATACTCAGACCACCAATCCAAATGCACTCTTGCATTTATTCTCACACATGTACTTTATGATGCACTACTGCATCAATATCATCAGTTCAAATCTTCCTTCGCATTCTTTGTCATTAGCTCAAATCTTCTTTCGCATTCTCATATTGCTTATTGATTGCTCCCTTGTATTTCTCAAAATAATCTATGCATAGTTTAAGGAAGAACCGGTGTCCTTATTCAACTTTTTTGTAACATATTACAGAAAATTTTATACACTTATGTATAAACTCACATAATTAAAACCTATTTTAATCAATAAGTAAGGACAGAACCTCAAAAAAAATTTCAAAATATTTTTAAAAATATCGGAAGGCAAAAAACACATTTTCTACACCTTTTTCTATAATATTTTAGAAATTTTAAAAATAAAAAATAATTTTTTGGTCATAAAAAATTTTTAAAAAAATGACAATAAAATAAGAAATAATTTTAAAAATTTATTTGAGAAAAAATAGAGCTGAAACGGTGGTCGAAAATGTCCTCACGTGCCACTAGAGAGAGGACAGACGTAACCATATGCCACCACGCGTGGCTTCCACTTCACCTGCCATATGTGTGCATATCATTAAGCCACATGTCAAAGTCATGACATGTGTAAAAACCTTATTGGTCCGCCTATCACCCACGTGGCACACAGGTTTACATGTCATCGACACGTAGCACAACACCTATGATCCACAGGGCATGGTCCGATTGGGCCACGTGTCAATGTTGACACATCATCACCTACATGTGGCATGACCTCAGTCGTCCACGTGTCACCCTCTCATTGGGCCACCTGTTGCCCACGTGGCATCTAGATGACACGTCAATGCCATGTGGCATGGCCGTTACCATCCATGTGGCGTGATATTATTGGGCCATATGTCAGCAGTAACGCATCACTGTTAACACATGTTCTCCCGCATGTAGGCCACCACCCACGCGCACGCATGTGACGCGCACTGAACCCCGGTAGGCCCCGAAGACCCGCTTTTAGGGTGTTCCTAAGAGGTCTATAAGACTTGCAAGAGATTGCAAGGGCATTTATTTTGGGCAACAAGGAGGTGTTTTATTGTTGCCACCCAATAAATCATTGGGAAAGGTCGTCTAGCCTCACTGAGACTAAGACAGTACATGTGTGTCTATTTTGATCAATTAGAGATATTTTGGAATCTTCCTTCCAATAGAATATTGAAAAGATTTATCTAATCTCATGAAACCTAAGACGATGCATATATGTCTATTTTTGGCAAGCTAGAGATATTTTGGAATTCCCTTTCCAATAAAATATTGGAAACGTTCATCTAACGTCGTGGAGCCTAAGATAATGCAACTTGGGCTTATTTTGGGCAACAAGAGATATTTTGGAATTTCCCTTTCAATAGAATATTAGAAAGGTGCATCTAACCTCGTTGAGCCTAAGACCAGAGATTGTTCGGGACTTCCCATTTATTCATACCTTCATTAAGTTATAATTGAGTTTTGAATTTAAACTTCCATTCCATTTTCTCATTCGATTAAATGCAGTAATTAGACTGCATATTGATCACGTAATGAAAGCAGTAAATAAAGCAATATTAAAATAAAGTAAATAAAAGCACATTTATCTACAATAAAACTAGGGGCGGAATACAACCCCCACTATAAATGAAATGTAAATAATACATAAAACAAGGTATTTATTAAGGATGAGGACATTGGTCCTCGCATGCATACTTAAGAGAAAAAAAATGTTAAAGGTGACAGTTTGTTTGGATGGAAAAACTAGGACATTAGTCCCACTTTTATTAGAAAAAATTCCAAATTAATTAATATAAATATTTTTGTGATTTTCTTTTAAACGTACACAAAATAAACAATTTTATTAGAAATTACATGATAAAATAAATAAAAAATCCAAATAAAGAAAATAATAAAAATAAATGGTAAAACCAAACTAGTCTCCTGGATCCCACCATTTGCTTGCGAGAATGTCCAAAAAGGGAAAGTGGATATTGGAGCAAAAAACAAATACAAGTAAAAAAATATTAGTAATTAAATCAATAAGATCAATTAAACGCATAAAATATTCAATAATAAATTAAAATAAATGAAAAATGCATTATGAAAGTCAAATAAATTAAATGACATGATTGAAACAAATAAAACAACATATTAATAGATTAGTACATAAAAACATGAAAATAATAATAATAATAATAATAATAATAATAATAATAATAATAATAATAATAATAATAATAATAATAATAATAATAATAATAATAATAAGAAGAATAAGAAAAAAATGATAAAAATAAATAACAATAATAGTAAGAATAATAAAAAAAAAAGAAGAAAAAACAATCAAGTAAAATAAAAAAGAATAAAAGAAAAAGCAAAAAATGTTAAATCTATATCTAAGGTCACATAAAATAAATAAATGAACAATAAATCTAAAGATTAACATGATGACTAATTAAATAAGAATAAAAAAATAAATAAGAGAAAATAAAAAAATGAGGAATCGAGTCTAGAATATTTACCTTCAGAATTCGAATTCGATGGAGGGAAAAATATGATTGATTTCCTTGCTTTTGATCCACAACAGTAGAATTAAAAAATGATAAAAATTGGAATTTTACTCCAAGAATGAAAATTTGCTTTAAAAAATGGTGGAAGAAAATAAAAATTTTCAAGAATAAAGAATTATTTTCTTTGTCTCAACGAAAATAATTAATTAAAAAAATGAATAAAAATCTCAAGAACTAATTTTTTTTTTTTTCAAGAAAAACTATTTGTTTAACCTTAAGAGATTTTTATTTGGAGAAGAAAACCCAAAAAAGATGTAGAGAGAATTCCATTCAATAAGAGAAAATAATTTTTTTAACCTAAAAGAATTCTCCCCTTTTCTCTTTTTATAATTTTCTATTTATATGAATAAAAATTGAAAACATAATTAATTAAAAAAAATTAAATCAGATAATTCATTTTCTATATTTTAAAAGTGAAAAAAATCATGAAAATCCTTAAAAAAAGGGGAAAAATCAATTTTTGGGAAAAAAAATCCCGAAAAAAGGCCAAAAATCACGTTTTTGGCGAATTTGGGCGGACAGGGGCGACTGACAAGCATACGTTGCGCGCTGGAAGCACTGCGTGCAGCCGAGCGACGCCTGTGCGCATGCGTTCCATGTTGCACATAAGCGATGCGCGCCGCCGATGGCCGATTTTTTTTTTTAAATAATAATTTTGACTAAAACACTATAATTCCAAACTCCTTTTTTTATTTTTATTTTTTATATTTTTTTGATTCTAAAAAGCAATCTTGACAAGGAAATCATCATTTCCAACTTTTTTCCCCGTGAACAGGCATTAATTTCATTATTGGGAAACCCTGATCTGTGTTGTCTCGAGACCCAGTTTCTACAATTGCCCCCAATTTTGTGGAAGCTAGTGCATGGATGCCTAGGTGAGCCAAAAGGGAAGAAGCGCGTACCTGAGGCAGCTATATTTTCGCTGTGCTGGTGGAGTTATGGCGGGTTTGATAAACGCCAACTTATTGATGTGTTAAGCTACGCTCTTGGTGGCTAATTGCCGTCGCCTTGTTGGCGTGTTTCATTCCCATTAAGCTGATGTCAGATGGACGCCTTTTGAAGGACGATTGGTTGCCCCTTGGAGAATGGTTTGTGGAATATGAATATCATCCCCTTGGATTTTTACCAAGTCATTTCTAGGCTTATGAAGTGCGGACATCATCCTTTTGATCACACGAGTCATTTTCTAGACTTCCAAAGTGCGGACACCATTCTCTTGATTGCACCGACTGTGATATGCCAGATGTCGACGCATCTATCATCTCTAACTAGAGCCTCTTTGTTGAAAAGAAACCTGTATACCTCTTAAGAGGGCTTTGTGCTCACAGGGAGACTTTGAAAATTTATGCTTACTGAGAGGCTTAAATGCTCACTGAGAGGCTTGGATGTTCACTGAGTGGCTTATATTGCTCACTGAGAGGCTTTATTGCTCACTCAGAAACTTTGATGCTCACTGAGAGGCTTTGATTGCTCACTGATGCCCACTGAGGGACTTTGATTGCTCACTGAGAGGCTTTGATGCTCACTGAGAGACTTTGATTGCTCACTGAGAGACTTTGATGCTGACTGAGAGACTTTGATTGCTCACTGAGAGGTTTTGATGCTCACTGAGAGACTTTGATTGCTCACTGAGAGACTTTAATACTCATTAAGAGACTTTGATTTTGAGCCTCTTGAGAGGAAATTAAATTTGAGCCTCCCGAGAGGAAATTATATTTGAGCTTTTGGAGAGGAAATTAGATTTGAGCCTCTTGAGAGCAAAAATAGATTTGAGCCTCCTTAAAGGATAATTATATTTGATCCTCCAGAGAGGAAATTAAATTTGGCGTTTCGAAGCTTGCCTGCAGGCGGATAAACATTAGAATTTTCAGTGTTTCTTAAGAAGATTTTGGTCCTGATTTTTTTGTGATTTTTTTTATTCTTTTTTTCTTTTTAAGAAAAGTCTCAGATTTTATTATTTTGAATCTTTACAACTGAGATATATATATTTTTTTTTCATGTGAATTTATACGTCGGGTGTATTTTGCATTTTTGCAATTTTTGGGTGGATCTTGAATCTGCACTTGGGTGAACTTTACATTTTAAGTGTTTTTTCTAACCTTTACATTTCATGATAAATAAACTTACCTAGTTGCCCCCAGCATATTGTGCATGAATAGGCTTGCTCTTTTAAATATCCTCTTTGACACGAGCCTGCGGGATTCCTTTTCCATGAGGACTTCATCTTGATCTAATTGTCAAGAGTGGACGAGAATGTTTAGCTGAAGTTGTACCTTGGCCCACTTTTGGATGCGAGGTTTATTAAGACATTTCCTACAAAGTTATATATACAAGAACACATACAAGAGATTGTGTATATGTGTGTGAATGTGAGCAAGGCTATATACAAGAAACCTGCACAAAGAATCATGTGCCAACAACTATTTGTGCAAATTACATGCATGTGATGTATGCATAAAGCTATACGTACGAAACATGTGTGAAGACCTGTATGCATTACATGTATGCATAAATTATGTACGCAGAATGTGTGCCTTATGTTCATGACATGTGTGCCTGGACTATGAACATAGGATGACTGTAAAAAATTGCATAATGAGATACGTGGAAGGGATCATGTGTGTGAATACATAGGCGGCCCGAGTGTGCATGGAACAATGTTTGCAAAAAATTGAACTTGAGTATGAAAGATTATATGTAAATGTTCATAAAAGAGCTGTATTAACATAAATACATATAGTAATAGGTAAACCATGTCCCAAGTGGTTAAGATATTCGTCGAAGGTATGACTTGGCCGCTCATCCTATTTGATGCCTTGGTCATTAGGCGTGCATCGTTTTTTCATTTTTTCATTTTTTCTTTTTGTTTTTTGTACATTTGAATTTGAATTTTTGTACACTTATTGTGTGGTGTGTCTGAGCATACATCATATGATAGAGAGACTTACCTGATTGCCGCCAACTAAGGTATGTGTGGATAGTCTAGCTCCTCAAAGGGTCTTCTTTTCTATAGCTTTGAGTGATTCTTTATTGCCCTCCGCATGGTGTGCCTAAATAGGCTTGTTCTTCTGGGTGTTCCTCCTCTGTACAGACCCATACAATGTTATACCAAATACAGTGGCTGACAATGTTGAGCTAAATCCATATCTTGGATCATCTTTACACATGAGGTCTATTCGAACCTTTTCCTCTGAGTTATGTACACAACAATTATACCAAAGATTGGGTATGTGTATGAATTACGTGTGTGAAATATATACACAAACCTATATATGCAAAACACATGCAAAGGATTATTTACAAAAATTGTGTGTACATAACTATACATGTAAAGGATTAAATGCATGCGATATGTGCTTTTGATATGCATGCTAAACATGTGCCAAGAATCATGTGTTACATGTATGCAGAAATTATCTACACGGGATGTGCGCAAAGAATTGCATATGCAAGATATATACAAAGTTCGTGCATGTGTGAATGTATGTTAGGCATCGTGATAGACCACATCCAAGGTTCGTTGAGGGTACTGCTCATACTCTCTGATGCCCCCAGTGTTCTAGAAGAGTATCTTCTTGGCTTAGGAATTCTAACCCATAATCCTTTTAGGGAGAACTGTCCCGTGTGCATCTTTGCCCCCTGGTCAATGAGCATGCGCCTTTTGCTATAAGCCGTACAGCATTTTGCTCCCATAACTCTGTCTTGTGTCTCGTATTGTGTGCTATTTGCCTAAAGGAAAGTTATTTAGACCGCCTTATCGCTCTAAGCATTGGAAGTCATTGTTTGAAGCTAGTGTGTCCCTTGTGGATTTTCACACTAGCTTTTCTTTATGGGAAATGCGTCCCTTTGGAGATTTTCACATAACCCTGTGCCTATTTTTTGCCTGGAATAGACCCAACTCACTCTAGTGGCTTTTATTCTTTTATTTTTTTTTAGGACAGACTGCATGTCTCCAGGTTTTCACCCTGCCCTTTGACCTACCTTTTGCTTAGAGAGCAAGTTACGATTTTCATCTCTAACGACCTTTTTTTCTCTTTTTTCTTTTATTTTACTCCCTCATGTCTTTTAGGTGTGGCTAAAAGAAAAGCCGAATCTACTTTCAGAACCCCCTCCTAGAGTAATCGGCAGTTATTCACTGAGGCCTTTTCTCCCTAGGCAACGGTTGTATTCCTTTGCCTCTCTCGAAGAAGGTGTTGCTAGATTGGGTGAGGCAGTGAATGAAGATCAGCTTAATGTGCCACTGACCCTCCTTTTTATTGTGACTCTAGATGGTTCTTTAGGATGTGTCCCATTTTGTGGGCTCTGTGAGGCTACATTCTGGATTACTGCCTACTGTGCTTGACATTTCAGAGGGACTCAAGATCGATTTCTTAAGGTCCCCTTTATCCTTTCAGGGCGGCGTCTTATCCTCAACCTCCACCTCCAAACACCATGGCCTTTGGGCACAAATACTAGTGAAGACCATCATACCATCTCTCAAGGATTGTTCCTCTACTTCCACTAGTGTGTATAAGAGGTGGGTGCTCAGACTAGTAGTTGACAACCAGACTTATTGACTTAGACATCTGGCTGGTGAGAGTAGTGGAAGAGCATAGTTATTAGATTAGATGCATTCAATAATGAACGATATTTCTCTTTTTATAAAAGAACTAGAAAATAATTAACATATGAGTTAAATTGCCTTTGTTTTATGTATTTGTAAAGATTGTGTACATTTCAGTATGATTTCTCTATACATGATCATTATCTAACATAGATTCAAAATGAAAAACTACATCTAATCCCAGAGTAGATCTTGTAAGCATTAAACTCCTATTTCCAATCAGCCCTCTCGGGTTTTCTTGATTGGACATTTTCTCTAGAGCCTATAATTTTTGCCCAGGGTGCCTTTTTTCAGTTTTCACCCTAATGAGGTGCCCATTGTTAGCAAGGCCGCCTTTTTTTGGTTTTCGACCGGTAGGGCTCTTATTCTCTTCTTTTGATTTTAGTCTTTAGCCATGGAACCTCTTAAGTTTGGCGATGTTGACCGGCTCCTCGAACTCATCACTATCACTATCTGTTAGAATTGTTGCTCCCTTGTATACAACTTCTTAAGAACATATGGACCTTCCTATGTTGACTTGAATTTACCTCATATGTCCGAAACACCTGGTCTCATTTGCTTAAAAACCAAATCTCCTTCTTTCAGCGGTGGCCTTCTGATTTTCTTCTCGAATGACCTAACAAGCCTTTTCTGGTAGATCTAGTTATGATATTAGGCTCACAACCTGTTCCCATCTAGCATGTTCAGCTGCAGTAATCGTTGTCAGGCCCAATCGGCATCTGGAATCTCTACCTCCATAACCACCCTTAAAGTCTTGAGTTCTATCTCAACCGACAGTACCGTTGCTGTCCCACATACCAAGGAATAAGGCATGGCTCCTGTAAAGGTTCTGACGGTGGTTTTCTAGCTCCAAAATGCAAAAGGTAACTTATTTGCCCAATCCTTGTAATTCTATACCATTTTTTCCAGGATCTTATTGACGTTTTTGATAGCCGCTTCGACTACCCCATCAGCTTGCAGGCGATATGAAGAAGACTTGTGATGCTCAAAGCCATACTTTTAGAGTAGCTTCTTAGTTTCAGCCATAAATTTCACCCTACTATAAGACATAACTATTATGGGAGACCATATTAAATTCTTCTCAATGAACTTGGTCATATCTACATATAAATTTCTTCCTTTTCTTTTTTTTAGATTTTTTTTTTAATTTTTAATTTTTTTTTGTTTTTTTTTGGACAAGCTTTGTTCAAATCCTGATACCTTTTCGCTCTTCTCGACTATTGGGATGACGCTGACCAACCAAGTTGGGTGTGGAAGTTCGATAAGAAATTTGGCCTCGATTTGTTTGTGAACCTCTTCTTTAACCTTCTCTACCTATTCTGGCCTGAGTTTTTCGAGCTTCTGCTTGACCGGTCTATGATCGGGGTATGTTGGGACAGCATGTTCGGCAACTTCACGATCATCTCCTAGCATGTCTTCGTAGGTCCGAGCAAATAATTTTTCATTTTTTCTTTCTTTTTTTTTAATATTCTCTCAAATTTTAGTCTCTCTTCAGAAGTTACATCAGATGGTATCAAGATTTCCTTTGGGTTTTCCAAAGTTTTGAGATTAGATGGAATGGCATCAGTTGAATTAATGTCAAATATAAATGAGTCATGATCATGATTATGCATAGTGAAATAATTAGAGACATCAAAAAAGTAACCAAAATTGTTTATCTTATTAATGAAACCAGAATTAAAACGTGTAATGGCCTGTAACACCCTAAAATGGACCTAGTCAAAAATCGCATATTATTTGGATAATTAAGGGTATTTTTGTTATTTATGCAAGTGAATTGGGAATTAATTAAGGACTTAATTTATGAAAAATAAAAGTATTTAAGTGAAGAATTATTTTTTAGTGAGTAAAGTGATATGGAGCAAGGAACAATTAAAGAAGAGCGAAGGATTAAAGAGTAAAGTCAAGATTTTTTGTTGTGAGGACCAATAGGAGCTTGCCAAATGGTTTTGGATGGTGGGCATTAAATGCAAAAGAAAGAAAAGGGAAAAGAAGTAGAGAGAATGCAGGAAATTTTGCTTTCCTATTCTCCTCTCTCCTTCGGCTCCTCTTCTTCTTTCCTTCTCCATTTTCTGCCTTGCCTTCTTATCTTTCCTTTGGCTAGTGTTCTTGCAAGTTTGTGGGTGATTTTGGTAGAGTTTGGAAGCTGTCTTAAGGAGGTAAGAGTCGGTTTTGGACTTGCATATGCTTGGATCTTCTTTTTTTTTTTTTGGTTTTGCTTTTAATTTAGGGTTTTGGTTAAGTGATTTATGGGTTTGTTTGTGCAAGAATTGAGTGATAAGAAGAAGAGTGAGGGCAAGGAGAAGGTGCAAGCTTGAAGAACAGCTGTTTTGGACTTCAAGTGGTTTGGGAGCTTTGTGTTTTGACTGTGTTTATTTTTGGAGTTTGTCTATCTTTTTCTCTTTCAGATTGTGTGTGTGTTGTGTTTAAATTTCTTGAATTTTGAGTGTTTGATATGTGTATATGCATGGGTTATTTTGAGTGGGTATGATGGCTTTTCTTGTTAGTATTGAGAATGATTGCATGTGGTTTTGAAGGGAAATTGCATGAGTTAGGGTAAATTTTTCAGCTTGAATGTTCTTGAGATTTAATTTGTAGTTTGAGTGAAATTCTTGATAATAATTAGTGTATGATGTTTATAATTTGATTTTAATATGTTTGGTATGCATTTGAGTGATGAGGTTAGTGTTATTGCATGATTCAGTGGTCTTAAATTGAGTTTTGAAAGTAGAATGTCTGAGTTTTGTGATGAGGAACTGAGAAACGCGACTCTGTCATGAGCACGACGATTGTCGCGAGCGCGACAGAGCTGCACGATTTCTATTTCGCGAGGGCGGCCTGGTTTTTCGTCTGCTCCGAGTCGTGCACTCCAGCACGACTCGTGTCTTTGGAAATTGTCACGAGTCCTGACATTGTGCACGACTCATGATAGCTCCTTTTAGTAGATTGAGCAAGAGTGTGTAGGGAGCTGTTGTGCTCCGAGTCGTGAACGCCAGCACGACTCGGAGGTGTATGTGAAGAGGTCACGAGTCATGCCCTCATGCTTTAGGGACACGACTCGTGACGACTTCGTTTAGGGAGAGCACGAGCCGTGCTCAAGTGCACGAGTCATGAATATGTGCACGAGTCATGCACAACTCCTTCTCAGCAGCATATTTCTGGCTTCTATTGTGAGCGAGACTTCTTGTCTCGATCGCGAAAGAATTTCTCCTTGCCTGCCCTGTTTTTCATCCTGTTTTCGAAAATGATCTCTTTTGGTTCACTTTGCATTGTTTTTCTCTATTGCATGGAGTATGTTTCTTTGCTTATTTCCAGTGTTAGTATTATTATTCTAGTGGTATGCAATTATTGGTGTGATAGTGTTTTGATTTTAATTCTGATATGGTTTGACTTAGTGACTACGGCTATGATTAGTGTTTTGACTTGTGGGTTGGTCTTGTCAAGTGATGTGCTTAGAGTGAGTGAGTTGAGCCTAAAGTGTCATGGTAGTGGATAGATAAGCATGCTTATGAAGGGATAGTGAGTACAGTTGCCTACGATGGCCCCGTTTGGGTCGTTCGGCCGACCTCCGAGATGGTCATTCTGATAGTGATAGTGTAGTGTTAGTGTGTGATTGAGACTCCGGTCTCTCACTCTTGATACTGTTCGCAGTATCTCCTATAGTGTAGTGCTCCCGTATCCAAAGCTAGTGAGAGTTAGGTTAAGGTTTGAGATGTGTGAGTGTATGCTCAGTGTGGTGTTATAATTAAATGAGTGGCTTGGAATAGTGATTATGTTTTGATATGATTTTGGTATGTCGTGCATGTGATATCTCGCGTGTTGCCATTGTAAGTATTTCGGTATGTGTACGTATTCGTATTTACATGACTTATTATATTCCTATTTAGTGTAATGGTTCTCTTTTGTTCCTTCCCACTAAGCATTATTGCTTAGCACGGGTTGTTTTCTCGTGTAGGTGGCAGGTTTATTTGGTTCGTATCGCACATCTGCAGAGTTTGCCACTAGGAGTTAAAGTTTTATTTTGTTATCTCCTCCCGTATTTTTGTATATGTATTCTATTGTATGGTGTCATATATATTTTTGTTACAAGGATCTTTATGCAATATTTTCGGAAGAATGTATATATGCTTGTGCCGTGAGCGTCAAGCGTAGCGCTTCGGTATCCTTCCAACGGGGGTGTCAGGGTGTTCTATTTAGTGGTATTAGAGCCTAGGTTTATATGGTCCTGGTTTATAAGTTGTTAGAGTATTTGTATGTGAGTCTGTCTAGAGTTGTGGCCTAATGCAGATGTCGTTCTGTGTAGTGTATAGATGAAGGATAAGTGAGATGTCGGGTGTAGTGAGTGATATAAGATTATGTGCATAGTATGAGTTTGAGGTGACACTCTATATGCCTGTCAGCTATCTCCATTGAATTGTGTGGACATAAGCATATTGAAGCATAAGGATGGGAAAAAGTGCATTACTGTAGCTTACATTGCATTTTCGCATCATTTTGCATACATAAATCAGTAAATAGCCATTTGTAGACACGGGGTCCCGAGGCAGTCCAAGATCAGGATTACCAGATGATGAAAAGGATACTTGCCACAAGCAAAGGTATAAAAAATGATATTTTCCTTATCGAAAATCTCCTTTGTTCCTCTAAAAATTTTATTTCAAAAATTTGCATTTTTACCCTTATTTTTATTCCTTTTTATTTATTTATTTTTACTTGCGCGTCGCGTGTGCAGGCTGTGCCCACGCGGGAACAGTGTGTGCCCCCAAGCACAATGTGCACCTGCAGGTGAAGTGCAACCGCTCGGGCGCACGACGCCAGGGGCGATGTGCGAATGCTCGGGCGCATGTCTCCAGGGGCAACGCGCGCCCCCTAGGGCGCACATCGCCTGGCACAACATGCGCCCATAGGGGCGCGCGTCACGCTACTCCACCCACGGGCATTCTTGCCCATTCTCTCAAGTGCGCGGTCATTTTCACCTGCAATTTCTGGTCAATTTCCAGTCCAATTTATCCGTTTGTTTCATGTTTTTATGCAATTTTTGGTTAACGAAAAATAAAAGAACATTTTATCTCTTCCCATTCTGGGACAATCCAGAGAAACAAAATGAAGACTTGATCTTTATTTTGAGAAGAGCTGCAGTTTTGACAAGAAAAACAAAAAGAGTTTTCTCTCAAGAACAAAGGGCAGCCGAGAGTTTCCAAAGCAAAAATATTAAGATTTTCAAGTTTTAACCTTCTTTTCTTCTTCTTTTTTCTGCAAAATATTTTTCATTTGAGGATTGATTTAAGAAAGGAAAATCAATTTCCTTTTGCCTTGGATCATCCCTCCAAAAATATTTTTTTGAGTTCATTTGTTTAAAACTTAGATCCTTAAATTTTCTTTGTGTTTATCACCACAAAAATCGACAAGGAGGACGGATCAAAACACCATTTTTCCCACTCATAAACTCTGAGGGTAAACATTTTTTGGACCTGTCCTAATTTATTTTTTTGCCTATTATTTATTGTTTTTAATACTCTCATTTTTGTTGTCATTACCATGTTTATATTTCATTTCTAGTGTCTATTTTTTATGTTGCCGTTTGCTTCTAGGATTATATTGTTACCATATTTTGTTTGGGCCTCTGTTATTGACATTATTATTGTCATTGGTCTTGGTCATTTTCACTATCCCCTTATTTGCTTGTTATATTATTATTAGTGTGTTTATGCTCCACAGTCAACGTTTTTTCATTATTATTGTTATTATTATTATTATTATTATTATTATTATTATTGGTGTCCTGTTATCATTATCAATATTATTATTATTATTATTATTTCAAGATATTATTATTATTATTATTATTATTATTATTATTATTATCATCATTTTGTTGTACTGTTGTCTCTTTCTCTTCATCATTATTGTTATTTTATTATCATTACTATGATTACTATCATTATTACTATTATTATTATTGTTATTATTATTGTTACTATTATTATTATTGTTATTATTATTGTTACTATGATTTATTCTATTTCCTTTGCATGTAAACCATTTGTATATTAAATTAACATGTCCTGTGTTTATTTTATCTTTATTTGATCAATTTTTAGAATTATTACTAATATTTTTAATGTTATTTTTTTGTGTGGGATTTAAATGTGGTTTGCGTTGCATGAGTGTCCCCGTGACCACACGGAGGGGTCATTACGCGTAGCAAACCCGCATCGCTTGGGTGTGATCTTTCCTTTCCCTTTATGTGTTTATGTTTGCTTGTAAAATAAAATGGCTTTATCTTGTGCACATGTGCGGCAAAAAAATCATGAAAATACCTTATAACTAAATTGGGATTTTTATTAATAAAATTGGAACCAATGTCCCTCATGTTAGCCAATTACTATAAAGTGTCACAAATAAAATGAAGAGTTAAGTTTTCCAAAATGGGATCACTCATCCCGGTTCTTCAAACCAACAATTGAATAACTCTTTGATCCCTCTTTAAATGAGCGTGAAAGAACCAATGTTCCTAAACCAAACGAATGCCCCGATTTATGTATGTCTTTTTCATGTTTGCCTTTGTTTATTTGTTTAAATTCACGTTCATACATTTCAGGCCCTTGTAATTAATTTTGGGGCAATATTATTTAACTTTCATTTGGGGTTATATTTCGCTCCAGTTTCTCTTGTAATTGTATGCTTGACGTGTTTATTAATTTTCTTTATCGCTTTATTTACTGCTTTCTTTATAGCTTTTATTTATCTCTTTTTGCTTGCAATACGCTTTTAATTAAATGCATTTATTCATGTGAGAGGAGAGATAGAATTTTACGAATTTAAAAACTCATTTATAATTAACCAGAACATAAATAAGAGTGAAGTTCCGGACACCATCTCTGGTTTTAGACCAATAGAGGTTAGAGACCTTTTCCAATTTCTTATAAATTGGGTGGCGACTCCAAAATACCTCAAAGGTGCCTAAAGGCGCTGTGAGGCTAGATGATCCTTTCCAATGTTCTATTGGGAAGGAGACTTCCAAAATGTCTCATGGCATCCAAGATCAAAAAGACCCGAACCAATCCCTCGAGCTCAAAAAGTGTGTTCAAAGAGGGCCTTTGCAAGGTTCGGCGCGCGCCACACCATTTCATCCACATCCCTCAATTGTATGTGAAAAGTAACATTGTATGTGTTTCATTGAGAAAAAACAGACAGGATATACATCGAGTGATTGATGATAAGAAGAAGTGTATGGATAAGAGTGCAGTGCGTTAAGGAAAGTGTGAAGTGTTAGTAGTCAGAGTAAGAAGAAAAGAGTGTTAAGGAAAAATGTGCTAGTAAAAGAGATAAAATTTTGATTATGTCATGAATGTTATATGTATGAGGGAAGTAATATGTGTATCGGATGGATTTGAAGTATTAGAATTGCTTATTAAGATGTCATGAGTAGATTGGTTCCAGTGTGAAGTGTATATGTTTTAATAGCTGAATGGTATGAGTGGTAGCAATTTGGAGATTAGTCTATGGACTTACCTGTGTAAGTAAATTTTGAGGACAAAATTTCTTAAGGGAGAGAGTACAGTAACTCTCCAAAACGGGCCTAGTCGAAAATCGCATGTTGTTTGGATAATTAAGGGCATTTTTGGTATTTATGCAAGTGAATTGGGAATTAATTGAGGGAAAATAAAAGTATTTAAGTGAAGAATTATTTTTTAGTTAGTAAAGTGATATGGAGCAAGGAACAATTAAAGAAGAGCTAAGGATTAAAGAGTAAAGTCAATATGTTTTGTTGTGAGGACCAATAGGAGCTTGCCATGTGGTTTTGGTTGGTGGGCATTAAATGCAAAAGAAAGAAAAGGGAAAAAAAGGAGAGAGAATGCAGGAAATTTTGCTTTCCCATTCTCCTCTCTCCTTCGGCTCCTCTTCTTCTTTCCTTCTCTATTTTATGCCTTGCCTTCTTGTCTTTCCTTTGGCTAGTGTTCTTGCAAGTTTGTGGGTCATTTTGGTAGAGTTTGGAAGCTGTCTTAAGGAGGTAAGAGTTGGTTTTGGACTAGCATGTCCTTGGATCTTCTTCTTTTTCTTGTTTTGCTTTTGATTTAGGGTTTTGGTTAAGTGATTTCTGGGTTTGTTTGTGCAAGAATTGAGTGATAAGAAGAAGAGTAAGGGCAAGGAGAGGGTGCAAGCTTGAAAAATGGCTGGGTTTTGGACTTTAAGTGGGTTGGGAGCTTTGTGTTTTGTCTGTGTTTGGTTTGGGAGTTTGTTTGTCCTTTTCTCTTTCAGATTGTGTGTGTGTTGTGTTTTAATTTCTGGAATTTTTAGTGTTTGATATGTGTATATGCATGGGTTATTTTGAGTGGATATGATGGCTTTGCTTGTTAGTGTTGAGAATGATTGAATGTAGGTTTTGAAGGGAAATTGCATGAGTTAGGGTAAATTTTCCAGCTTGAATGTTCCTGTGATTTAATTTGTAGTTTGAGTGAAATTCTTGATAATAATTAGTGTATGATGTTTATAATTTGATTTTAATATGTTTGGTATTCATTTGAGTGATGAGGTAAGTGTTATTGCATGATTTAGTGGTCTTAAATTGAGTTTTGA
The DNA here is from genome assembly GCA_947683425.1 of Excoecaria cochinchinensis. Classification (NCBI taxonomy): domain Eukaryota; kingdom Viridiplantae; phylum Streptophyta; class Magnoliopsida; order Malpighiales; family Euphorbiaceae; genus Excoecaria; species Excoecaria cochinchinensis. The sequence continues at coordinate 437,071 of CANTUQ010000212.1, forward strand.
AAGTTGAATGTTTGAGTTTTGTGATGAGGAACTGAGAAACGGGACGATTATCGCAAGCACGATAGAGCCGCTCGATTTTAGTTTCGCGCGGGCGGCCTAGTTTTCCCTCTGCTCCGAGTCGTGCACTCTAGCACGACTCGTGTCTTTGGAAATTGTCACGAGTCGTGATGTTGTGCACGACTCGTGACAACTCCTTTCCGTAGATCGAGCAAGAGTGTGTAGGGAGCTACTATGCTCCGAGTCGTGAACGCCAACACGACTCGGAGATGTATGTGAAGAGGTCACGAGTCTTGTGCTAGTGACACGACTCATGACGACTTCCTTTAGGGAGAACAGGAGTCGTGCTCAAGTGCACGAGTCGTGCACAGCTCCTTCTCTGCAGCAAATTTCTAGCTTCTGTCGCGATCGAGATAGAATTTCATCTTGCCTGCCCTATTTTCCGTCCTGTTTTCGAAAATGATCTCTTTTGGTTCACTTTGCATCGTTTTTCTGTATTGCATGGAGTATGTTTCTTTGCTTATTTCCAGTGTTAGTATTGTTATTCTAGTGGTATACAATTATTGGTGTGATAGTGTTTTGATTTTAATTATGATATGGTTTGACTTAGTGACTATGGCTATGATTATTGTTTTGACTTATGGGTTGGTCTTGTCAAGTGATGTGTTTAGAGTGAGTGAGTTGAGCCTGAAGTGGCATGGTAGTGGATTGATAAGCTTGCTTATAAAGGGATAGTGAGTGCAACTGCCTATGATGGCCCCGTTTGGGTCTTTCGGCCGACCTCCGAGATGGTCATTCTGATAGTGACAGTGTAGCGTTAGTGTGTGATTGAGGCTTCGGTCTCTCACTCTTGATACTATTTGCAGTATCTCCTATAGTGTAGTGCTCCCGTATCCACAGCTAGTGAGATTCAGGCTAAGGTTTGAGATGTGTGAGTGTATGTTCAGTGTAGTGTTATAATTAAATGAGTGGCTTGGAATAGTGATTATGTTTTGATATGATTTTGGTATGTCGTGCATGTGATATCTCGCGTGTTGCCATGGTAAGTTTTTCGGTATGTGTACATATTCATATTTGCATGACTTATTGTATTCCTGTTTAGTGTACTGGTTGCCTTGTGTCTTTGTTCCTCCCCACTAAGCATTATCGCTTAGCACGGGTTGTTTTCCCGTGTAGGTGGCAGGTGTGTTCGGTTCGGATATTGTATATGAATATATTTTGTTCATTTATATATGTTTTATCATTTTATGGTATGCTTCCCCTGAGATGTATGTATGTTCGCGAGTGAGTATCGGGTAGCGCTCCGGTATCCTTCCAACGTGGGTATCGGGGTGTTACAAGTATTCAGTATTTTTTGTAGACTTTGTTGTTTGGTTTTTGGCATGATATGATGATTATAGTATATTAAGTTCAGTAGAGTTTAAAGGTTAAGCGTGCTTGAGGCATAGCAATTTTAGGATGGGTGACCTATTGGGTAGCAATATAGTTGAAATTGCAACTGTATGCTAAAAAAATATTATTCCGTAGAATTGATCTATGGACTGTCAAGAATCTACTGGTGAGATTTGGTGTGAAAAAGAGGTCAAATAGGTCCCCGAAAGTCAGTTTGAAGTTTGCCTCGAGTTCGGTTCGATTGAACCGAAGTTTAAACGAATTTTTAGAAATAGTGAATGAGGTTAAATAGGTCTATTATGGGAATTTTAGAATTTTTTGACAGCATTAGAATTGTATTTTACTGTAGAACCGAACATTTTTGAACCAGAACAGTTTAAGTAAATCGAACAGCAAATAGATTCCGATTGAGTTGAAATTTTGTATAAAGGCTATATTTGGTATTTTAAGAATGATAGAATTGATTGGGAATGAAAACAGGTAAATTGATTGGGAGTTTAGGAACAATAAGTTACCTGAAAACCAAAAATTGACCAAAATCGGTTCGACCACTTCGATTGGACTGGTCCGATTCAATTTCGCCCATATAAATACCCCCATTTTACTGTACTTTTCTAGATTTCTCCTTCAGGAACCACCTCCCACCTCCTCTCTCTTGGTCGAATTGGCCTCCTCCCCATTTCCTCCATTTTTCTTATAATATCTCTCCATCTCACCCTAAATCCAAGCCTCTCTAACATATTTTAGCTCCTTTAGAATCTATTGGTGGTCTTAGAAGTCCATTTGAAGGTTTGAAAGTGGGAAAAATCAAGAGTTGAAAGCTAAGGTGTGATTTTGAGGTATGTGATTTAGGTATTTTTAATTTGGTTTAAGGGTGCCTATAGGTACTTTAGGATGTGAATAACATGTTTGTGAAGTTTTTTTTGTAAAAAGGAAGCTTGATATTGATGAGATTTTCATCTTTATGTTTAACCATGGTTAGGTCATCAAGGTGAGGAAGTTTCTAATCAAGCTAAAGGCAAAGAAAAGAGAGGTGTTTTACAAGGATCTAAGGTTTGTAATTGCAAACTCCACCTATTTCCATGGTTTAAGATACGTTTTAGGTTATATTTGTGAACTAAGTATGTGAAAAAGGGATGATTAATTGAAAATAACTTGATATTTATGCTTAGGGATGTTAATAATGATGATATGAATTGGTTAAATGAGAAAACAAAATTTGTATGATGACTTTCCTTGTTGGCCGAATGGTATATGATGTGATTTCTATGTGTTATAATGATGTTTATGGCATGTTTATGATATATACATGATATTTTGCATGTGAACTACATAATGGTATGTGTTAGAGAGAGAAAAATTCACATGATGCATGATGAACATGTTGGCCAAATTGATTATGTATGTAGAGGCATGATTTTGATGTGTTTTAATGTGAAATAATGGCATGGCTATGTTGTGTGACATGTAAATCACCTAAATAAATGTTCAAGGTGATGAAAAGAATTAATGGTGAAAATTTTGTATGTTGGCCGAATGGGATGTATGTGTATACCAATGTGTGCCATGTTGAATTAATGGGTTTTGAAGGCATGTAATGGCATATGTATGAAAATTACATGTTTAATAATTTTATGGCATGGAAAAGAATGGACTAAAATGATGAAATTCTATGAAAAATATGACTGGTAACTTAAAAATATGAAAAATGGAATATTGGTGCCCTATGTAGTACTCTGGTAGTCAAGTCTAGTTCTGGATATAGTGGCTAGCCATAGGGACTCTGTAACCGCGGGTGTGAGCATGACGTCTCACTTATTATAGGCCAATGACGGTCATATTCTGTATTGTTCTGTCTTAATACTGTATTTATATGTATTTTTATTTTCTGTATTATAGGAGTGGTCCCACGGGGTCCCTCTATTCTGTATTGAACCTATTAGGGCTCACGTCTCATTTATCCCGATCATAGCTATCTGCCAATTTATACAGGGGGCAATATGGTAAAAATAAGCTTAAAGTGGTTAAATTGTGATTAAAATAATTTTTGTATGAAAAAGGGGCATAATTGGAATTACCAAAAAAGTTTGAGGCCATAATGGTAATTTTGACCATATGTATGTTAATAATAGCTAATAAGGATAAAAAGGTAATTAAATGGCTAAATGTGAAAATTGGTCACTTTATAAGGACTAGAATGTAATTTGGCAAGAAATTGGTAATTGGAGGGTAAAATCGTAATTTGCATGTTAAATAATGGTAAAATGGTGAAACAAAATGAGCTAGTGGCATTATTGTAATTTTAGTGAAGTTTAAGGACCTAATTGTAATTTTGCCAAATTTAGGGACAAAATAATATTTATGGTCTTTTATGTTTATTAAATGTGTAAATGCCTTAATTATGTCATTTAATGGTAATTTATCATGTTAGTGCATGCATATATGATAAATGAATTAAATATTGAATTATATTGAATATTTTATTTTATTATGTTCATGAATATTATTTTATGCATGTGAAATTTAGTTAGTGAAAATATTTGGAATTGCAATCACTACTGGGCATATTTAATGCTCAGCTCGTAATTTCATTTGACTGTGTGTAGGTACTCCTTAGGACGTAGAGCATAGGCATACCTCACAAATTTTGGGAGCTACAGTGAAGAATTTAAATTGGGAGAATTAATGTATGATTAAGTATTTTGGGGCATGTATATGAACTTATAATAGTATGGATTGTATATTAGTTTGTGATGGTCTGTTTAGACCGGTATTGGTTTAGTAATACTCTGTAATTATGTTTATCTGTCTAATATGTCTGTATGTGTGTTAATGGCATGCTTTATAACCTATAGAAATTAGGTTAATATAAATGGGTAATTGGTAATGTAAAATGTGAAGTTACATGTTAATGAAAAATTGACCAAATGAATGGTAACTTAGGACAGTTATGTGTCAAGCAGCAAATTAGATAATAAGTTAAAATGTGGTTAGTAAATTATAGGTTAATTTGATATTGTCACTAGACATAGATAGCTAAAGTATGTTATAATCGATATATATATATAAAAAAGTACTGGTTTTTAATTAATAGACTGATTAATAATCTAGTTACTTTCGGGCTAATTTTCATAGTATGGTTAGTCAATTAATTGAACATAAGGTATAAGAGTGTTACAATTTTTATTGGTATCAGAGCTCTAGTTTAGGCGATTCTAAATCGGAGTGGGTTAATAGGATTAGGATAAGTACATGTACATGACAATTAATTTTTGGACAGTATAGTATTGTGAGGCTAATGTATGCTTGCTCCTTGTGTTAGATTTTGAGTTTGGCTTCTGAGGATAGTAGACGTGAGGGTGATGTTGAGAGTACAGCGTCTATTAGTTTTTGTCCGTCGGAGTCGCCACAGTAGCAGAGTACTCTGCCTGTTGCACCTCCCTCTCAACATCAGTTTGATTTCATGACCATGATGGCAAATTTCTTCCATCAGCACATGCATGCTTCGCCACCGCAGCCTCAGGGTCCCGAGCAGCAGCTAGCTCCACCTAAACGGAGGCCAGTTTTGGAGCAGATAAAGAGATTGGGAGCTGAGGATTTCTATGGTCGAGATCCATTAACTCCAGTTCAGGCAGAGGAGTGGTTATTTAAGATAAAGACAATTTTCTAGACCACCCAGCGTCAGCCAGATGAGATGCTACAGGGAGCAGTAGCCTTGCTTCAGGGACCTGCTTATACTTGGTGGAGTGCAGTTCGTAAGCACACTCCAGCTGATCAGATTTCCTGGGAGTTTTTCATGTCGCAGTTTGAGAAGAAATATATTGGTTCTGAATATAAATCTGTAATGCAAGATGCCTTCTGGAGGCTCAGACAGGGGAATAAGTCAGTTGCTGAGTACGAGAGAGAGTTTGAGCGGCTTAGTGCCTATTTGGAGGATGAGTCCATGACAAAGCATAAGTTATGCCACAGATTTGAGAGAGGTCTGCATAATCACATTAGATTGATTTTGGGTTCTCAGAGGCACACATATATGAGATCATTGGTTGAGGTAGTTGTTAGAGTGGAGACTATTATGTTAGATGAGGCCGACAAATAGTCCTGTTTTAGACAGAAAAGAAAACTGGGTCAGTCTACAGGTGTAGCCAGTCAGGGTAAGAAGTCCAAAGGGCCTTGTAGACACCGGATCCTGAGTCAGCCTAGATCATAGTTACCCAATGATGATTAGATGCCTGTTCACAGGCAAAAAAGTTAAAAATGATGATTTTCTTGTCAATTTTGCATTTTGGAATAAAAAAATAATAAAAAAATAAATTAAAAATTTAATTTGAAAAATGGAGTTTGAAAATTATTGTGTTTTTTGTTAGATTTGAAAATATTTTTAAAAAATAAAAACCGGATGTCGGCCGCGTGGGCGAGGAGCGGCGGTCCGCAGAGTGTCGCTCGCGCAAGAGCGGTGCGCGGGGCATCGCAATACGGGTTGCTACGCGCGCCCGACGGGCATCGGTTGCCCTAGGTCTGCCACAAACGTGATTTTCGCCCTCCTTTTCCGTTTTTCTTGATTTTCTTTGAATTTTAACCCTTTTTAATGATTTTTTCCTTTTTTGAACCCGAATTAAGGGAAATTTATTAAAAATTCAATTATTTCTTTAATTAATTAGATTTTCCATTTTTATTGGTATAAATAGAAAAAGATGAAAGGAAAAAAAAGAAAGAAAAAGGAATTTTATTTTTTTTAGGGTTTTTTCTTCATTTTCTTTCTTCTTCTTCTTCTCCAAAAATTCTATCTACATCTCCTTTGGGTTTTCTTCTCAAAAGAAAATTCTTTACGTTAAAAATTCAATTTTTAAACAAGAATTTTTCTTGAGGCAAAGAAATCAATTTTTTGTCCTTGAGAATTAATCTCTTTTCTTCTATTATTTTTTAAACAATTTTCTTTTGCAATAAAATTTCAATTTTTATTATTTTTATTTCTACTTTGTGAATCAAAACAAGGAAATCGATCATCTTTTCTCATTATATTAAATCCAAAATCTGAGGGTAAACATTCTAAACTCGATCTCTTAATTTTATTTTTCTTTTATTTATTTTGTTCATATTTAGTTAGTAATCATGCAGATCTTTATATTTATATTTATTTTTTTATTTTATGTTATATTTGATATAGGTTTAACTTTTTGATATTTTTCTTTGTTACTTTTTTATTTATTTGATTATTCATTTTCTTTTATTTATCATTATATTTATTATCATTATTTTTCATTATTATTATTATTAATCATTATTATTATTATTATTATTATTGTTGTTGTTGTTATTTTATCATCATCATCATCATCATCATCATCATCATCATCATCATCATCATCATCATCATCATTATTATTATTATTATTATTATTATTATTATTATTATTATTATTATTATTATTATTATTATTATTATTATTATTATTATTATTATTATTATTTTATGTTTTTATGTACTAACCTATTAGTATGCTAATTTATTTGTTTCAATCATATTATTTAATTTATTTGTCATCCATAATGCATCTTTTTTTATATATTTTAATTTATTTTTTATTATTTCATGTATTTAATGGATCTTCTTGATTTAATTTCTAACATTAATTTTATTTGTGTTTATTTGTGGTTTCTAATTTTTGTTTCTTTCCTTGTTTGAGAACCCATGCGAACGAAGGAGGAGATCCGGGGATTTTGGTTGATTTACCATTTTTCGTGTTATTTGTATTATTTTTCCTTATTTGCATTTTTAATTTATTTGTCTTGTAATTAGTAATAAAATAATTTATTTTATGCACGTTTAATTAAAAATCACAAAAATATTTATATTAATAAAATTGAGATTTTTTCTAATAAAATAGGACCAATGTCCTAGCTTTTTTTTCCATCCAAATAAAATTGTCACTTTAAAATCTTTCTTTCTAAACATGCATGCGAGGACCAATGTCCTCAAACTTAATGAATATCCCGTTTTATACATGATTCGCATTTACTTTACATTGGGGGTTATATTCTGCCCCTAGTTTTATTGTAATTTATTGTATTTTTATTTACCCTTTTTTATCTTATTTTTTATTTATCATTTTTTATTATGTGATTGATATGTGATCTAATTATTGCATTGAAACGTATGAGAAAAGGGATAAAATCTTAAATTCAAAACTCAATTATAATTTAATCAATTTATGAATAAAATAAAAGTCCCGAACCATCTCTAGTCGTAGGCTCAACGAGGTTAGAGGACCATCTCAATGTTTTATTGGGATGGGGTCACCAAAATATATCTTGTTGCCCAAAATAGGCCCAATTCGCATTGACTTAGGCTCCACGAGATTAGATGATCTTTCCAGTGTTTTATTGGAAAGAGGTGTCCAAAATATCTCTGGCTTGCCCAAAATAGACGTATATGCATCATCTTAGGCTTCACGAGATTAGACGATCCTTCTAATGTTCTATTGGAATGAGGTGTCCAAAATATCTCTGATTGCCCAAAATAAACACACATGCGTTGTCTTAGGCTCAGTGAGGCTAGACGACCTTTCCCAATGTTTTATTGGGTGGCGACTGCAAAACACCTCCTTGTTGCCCAAAATAGACGCCTTTGCAATCACTGGCAAGTTTTTATGAACCTCTCTCGAATGCCCTAAAAGCGGGCTTTCGGGGCCACCCAGGGTTCGGTGCGCGTCATAGGCCTCCTCAGTCATAGAGTCATACACTAGCAGCACCTGCTACCACTCAGAGAAACCTAGCTGGCAGCAGTGCCCCAACCACTTCTGTAGGCAGTGTACCTAGGGGTAGAGGCCGTAGTATAGCACCCCAGTGTAGCCATTGCAGTAAGTTCCACCATGGCGACTGTAGACTGCTAACCAGAGCTTGTTTCAGATGTGGGTCAAAGGAACATCAGATCAAGGATTGTCCTGAGGCTTAGCCGTCCACAGCAGTGTCACCAGCTCCAGGTGCCGGATCAGCCCCATAGAAAGGACGTGGTAGGGGAGCAACTCCTCCACAGTCAGCTTTAGGCCCATCAGTTCAGCCACCTCCAGGTTATACCACTGGACACACCTATGCAGTCAGTGCCCATGATCAGGAGGATGCACCCGACATCATAATTTGTAAATTCTCCTTATTTTCTCATTCAGTTTATACTTTGATTGATCCTAGTTCCACACACTCCTACATTAGTACTGATATTGCACGAGATAAGGGATTGTATGATTGTTAGTTAGACTAGGATATCTTAGTGAGTAATCCTTTGGGGCATAGTGTGGTGGTAAATAAGTTCTATAAAGATTATTCTGTTAGTGCCCAGGGTTTTGTGTTCTTGGCTGATTTTATTGATCTCTCCTTCCGAGAGATTGATATTATTCTGGGTATGGACTGGCTCTCCACTCATTATGCCACGGTGGACTGTAAGAGAAAGAGAGTGACTCTTTAGACTTCATATAACAAGGAGATAGTTATTATGGGTGGGAGAACAGATTTCCTTTCTGATGTGATTTTAGGTAAGAGGCTTATTAAAAAGGGTTGTGTTGCCTACTTGTGCTATGCCATGGAGGCTACTTCAGGTGTCAGATGTGCCTACTGTTCAGGAGTTTTAGGATGCTTTCCCTGAAGAACTTTCAGGGTTTCCACCAGATAGGGAGATAGAGTTTACTATTGACCTACTACCTGGTACTATACCTATATCTATTGTTCCTTATAGAATGGCACCTTCAGAACTCAGAGAATTGAAAATTCAGTTGTAAGAGTTGCTTAATAAAGGCTTCATTAGACCGAGTGTTTCACCTTGGGGAGCACCAGTCCTCTTTGTGAAAAAGAAGGATGGATCACTTCGGTTGTGTATTGATACAGGCAGCTGAATAAGGTGACCATAAAGAATAAATATCCATTGCCTCGGATCGATGACTTGTTTGATTAGTTGAAGGGTGCCGGGGTGCTTTCAAAGATTGATTTGAGATCTAGCTATCATCAGTTGAAGACTAAAGAAGCGGATGTGCCTAGGATAGCTTTCTGTACTAGGTATGGTCATTATGAGTTCATCGTCATGCCTTTCAGATTGACAAATGCTCCAGCAGCATTCATGGATCGGATGAATAGGATTTTCCATCCTTACTTGGATCGATTTGTGGTAGTCTTCATTGATGATATTTTGGTATTTTCGAAGACTCTAGAGGAGCATGATGAGCATCTGAGGATTGTTCTGTAGACTTTGATAGATAAATAATTGTATGCTAAGTTCAGTAAATGTGAGTTTTGGCTGCATGAAGTGTCATTCCAGGGACATGTAGTGTCAGCAGATGGTATTAAGGTTGATCCTAAAAAGGCTGAAGCAATCTTACAATGGAGAAGACCCACGAGTGACACTGAAGTTAGAAGCTTCCTTGGGTTAGCAGGCTACTACCAAAGATTTGTGAAAGATTTTTCTTCCATTGCAGCTCCTCTGACTCGATTGTTACAGAAGAATGTCAGGCTTACATGGTCAAAAAAATGTCAAGAAAGCTTTGAGAAGCTTAAGTGCATATTGATAAAAGCTCGAGTGTTAGTGCAACCTGAACCAGGTAAAGACTTTGTGATCTACAGTGATGCTTCCAGAAATAGATTATGCTGTGTATTAATGCAGAAAGGCAAGGTGATTGCTTATGGCTCCCGATAACTTAAGACTAATGAGAAGAATTATCCTACTCACGATCTTGAGTTGGCAGCCATTGTATTTGCATTGAAGATCTAGATACATTACCTTTATGGTGAGAAATGCTACACTTTTACAAATCATAAAAGTCTAAAATACTTGCTTACTCAGAACGAGCTTAATTTGAGACAGAGGCATTGGCTTGAGCTGATCAAGGATTATGAGTGCTTCATTAATTATCATCTTGGGAAAGCTAATATTGTTGCAGATGCTCTTAGTATGAAGTTCATGGCTTCTTTGCAGGCTATGGACGTTAGATTGGGTATGTCAGATGATGGAGCCTTGATAGCAGAGATGCAAGTAAAGCTAGATTTCCTTTAGCAAGTTAGAGATGCTCAGAAATAAGATGATCGGTTGTCTTCCATCATTACCCATGTGAAAGATAGCAATTTAAGTGATTATTCTTTGGGTTCAGATGGCAGTCTTTTCGACAAGCAGAGATTGTGTGTTCCTAATCAAGTTGATTTGAGAAGGAATATCTTGTCAGAAGCCCATCACAATAGCTTTGCCATGCATCCTAGTAGCAATAAGATGTATCGGGATTTGAAGATGCTTTACTGGTGGCCAGGTATGAAGCGTGATATGATAGAATTTGTGAGCAAGTGCCTGATTTGTCAGCAGGTTAAGGCAGAGCATCAGGTTTCTTCAAGTTTGCTTCAACCTATCACGATACCTGAATGGAAATGGGACAGGGTAACCATGGATCTCGTGTCAGGGTTTCCACTTACTAGGAAGAAACATGATGTTGTTTGGGTGATTGTTGATCGACTCACTAAATAAGCTCACTTCTTACCTATCAGAATGGATTACCCACTATTCAAGCTGGCATAATTGTATATTCATGAGATCGAGAGATTGCATGGTATCCCATCATCTATCATTTTAGATCGAGATCCAAGATTTACTTCTCAGTTTTGGAAAAGACTTCAGGAAGCATTGGGGATAAGGTTACATTTCAACACCACCTTCAATCCTCAAACCGATGGACAATCTGAACATGTGATTTAAATTTTGGAGGACATGCTGAGATGTTGTGTACTTGAGTTTGGTAAAAGTTGGGAAAAGTATTTGCCTTTAGCCAAGTTTGCCTACAACAACAGTTACCAAACTAGTATCAAGATGGCTACCTATGAAGCTTTGTATGGTAGAAAGTGCAGGACTCCTCTCTGTTGGACACAACTCAGTGAGAAAAAGATCATAGAGATTTGGTTCAGGAAACTGAAGAAAATATTTGAGTGGTTAAAGACAGATTGAAAGAAGCCATGGTTCAAAAAAAGTCTTATGCAGATTTAAAGCGAAAAGATGTAGTGTTTCAAGTGGGAGACAAGGTATTTTTGAAGGTTTCTCCGTGGAAAAGGATTCTCAGATTTGGAAAGAAAGGCAAGCTGAGCATGAAAGTCATTGGCCCTTATGAGATTGTGCAGCGGGTTGGACTAGTAGCCTAAAGAATGAAGCTTCAACAGGAATTAGAGAAAATTCATGATGTCTTCCATTTTCCATGCTTAGAAGGTATCGATCAAACCCCAGTCATGTCATCAAGCCTGAGGAGATTCGAGTTCAGCCAAACATGACTTATGAAGAGTTCCCTGTGAAGATTCTGGCCTGAGAAGCAGCTTAGAAGTAAGCAAATTCCACTGGTGAAAGTCCTTTGGAACCAGCACAATGTTGAAGAAGCAACGTGGGAACCCGAGGAGACTATAAGACAATAGTATCCCTAGTTATTCAATACAGGTAAATTTCAGGGACGAAATTTTTAATTGGTAGGGGAGAGTTGTAATGGCTTTTATGTTAGCCTAGAAGTATTCAGTGTTTTTTGTAGAGTCTGTTGTCTAAATTTTAGCATGATATGATGATTATATTATATTAAGTTCAGTAGAGTTTAAAGGTTAAGCTTGCTTAAGGCATAGCAATTCTAGGATGAGTGACCTATTGGGTAGTAGTATAGTTGAAATTGCAGCAGTATGCTAAAAAAATATTATTCCGTAGAAATGATCTATGGACTGTTAGGAATCTAGTGGTGAGATTTGGTGTGAAAAAAGATGTCAAATAGGTCCCAACAAGTCAGTCTGAAGTTTGCCTCCGGTTCGGTTCGGTTGAACCGAAATTTGACCGAATTTTAAAAAATAGTGAATGAGGTTAAATAGGTCTATTGTGGGAAGTGTATAAGCTTAAACTAATTTTTAGAATTTTTTGACAGCATTAGAATTATATTTTACGGCAGAACCAAACATTATTGAACCGGACCGATTTAAGTGAACTGTACCCCAAATGGACTCCGATTGATGTAAAAATTTGTATGTAGGCTATATTTGGTATTTTAAAAATGATGGAATTTAGTGGGAGGGAAAATGAGTTCAGGAACATTGATTTACCCAAAAATAGTGAAAAATGACCCAAAAACCGAAAATTTACCCAAACCGGGGCTACCACTTCGGTTGGACCTGGTCCGATTCAATTTCCCTCATATAAATACCCCCATTTTTTGGGATTTCTCTAGATTTTTCCTTCAGCAACCGCCTTCCACCTCCTCCCTCTTGGCCGAATTAGTCTCCTCCCCATTTCCTCTATTTTTCTTCCAATCTCTCTCCATATCACCCAAAATCCAAACCTCCCTAACATATTTCACCTCCTATAGAATCTATTGGTGGTCTTAGAAGTCCATTTGAAGGTTTGAAAGTGGGAAAAATCAAGACTTGAAAGTTAAGGTGTGATTTTGAGGTATGTGATTTAGGTATTTTTTAATTTGGTTCAAGGGTGCCTATGGGTACTTTAGGATGTGAATAACATATTTATGAAGTTTTTTTTGTAAAAAGGAATCTTGTTATTGATGAGATCTTCATCTTTAGGTTTGACCATGGTTAGGTCATCAAGGTGAGGAAGTTTCTAATCAAGCTAAAGGCAAAGAAAAGAGAGGTGTTTTACAAGGATCTAAGGTTTGTGATTGCAAACTCCACCTATTTCCATGGTTTAAGATGTGTTTGAGGTTATGTTTGTGAACTAAGTATGTGAAAAAGGGATGATTAATTGAAAACAACTTGATATTTATGCTTAGGGATGTTAGTAATGATGATATAAATGGGTTAAATGAGAAAAAAAAATTTATGATGACTTACCATGTTGGCCGAATGGTATATCATGTGATTTCTATGTGTTATGATGATGTTTATGGCATGTTTATGATATATACAAGATGTTGGGCATGTGAACTACATAATGGTATGTGTTAGAGAGATAAAAATTCACATGATGCATGATGAACATATTGGCCGAATTGATTATGTATATAAAGGCATGATTTTGATGTGTTTTAATGTGAAATAATGGCATGGCAATGTTGTGTGACATGCAAATCACCTAAATAAATGTTCAAGGTGATGAAATGAATTAATGGTGAAAATTTTGTATGTTGGCCGAATGGGATGTATGTGTATACCCACGTGTTCCATGATGAATTAATGGGTTTTAATGGCATGTAATTTCATATGTTTGAAAATTACATGTTTAATGATTTTATGGTATGGAAAAGAATGGAATAAAATGATGAAATTCCATGAAAAATATGACTGGTAACTTAAAAATATGAAAAATGGAATATTAGTGCCGTTTGTAGTACTCTGGTAGTCAAGTCTAGTTCTGGATATAGTGGCTACCCATAGGGACTCTGTAACCGCGAGTGTGAGCATGATATCTCACTTATTATAGGCCAATGACGGTCCTATTCTATATTGTTCTGTCTTAATACTGTATTTATATGTATTTTTATTTTCTATATTATAGGGGTGGTCCCATGGGGCCCCTTTATTCTGTATTGAACCTATTGGGGTTCACATCTCGTATATCCCGATCATAGATGTCTGCTAGTTTTATATAGGGGGCAATATGGTAAAAATAAGATTAAAGTGGTTAAATTATGATTAAAATAATATTTGTATGAAAAAGGGGCATAATTGGAATTGCTGAAAAAGTTTGAGGCCATAGTGCGAATTTTGACTATATGTATGTTAATAATGGCTAATAACGATAAAAAGGTAATTAAATGGCAAAATGTGAAAATTGGTCACTTTATAAGGACTAAAATGTAATTTGGCATGAAATTTGTAATTGAAGGGTAAAATTGTAATTTGTAAGTTAAATAATGGTAAAATGGTGAAATAAAATGAACTAGTGGAATTATTGTAATTTTAGTGAAGTTTAAGGACCTAATTGTAATTTTGCCAATTTTTTGTAATTATGGTTTTTTATGTGTATTAAATGTGTAAATGCCTTAATTATGTCATTTAATGGTAATTTATTATGTTAATGCATGCATATATGATAAATGAATTAAATATTGAATTACATTGAATATTTTATTTTATTATGTTCATGAATACTATTTTCTACATGTAAAATTTAGTTAGTGGAAATATTTGGAATTGCAATCACCACTGGGTATATTTAATGTTCAGCACATAGTTTCATTTGGCTGCATGTAGGTACTCGTTAAGACGTGAAGCATAGGCATACCTCACAAACTTTGGGAGCTACAGTGAAGAATTTAAATTGGGAGAATTAATGTATGATTAAGTATTTTGGGGCATGTATATGAACTTATAATAGTATGGTTTGGGTATTAGTTTGTGATGGTTTGTTTATACTGGTATTAGTTTAGCAATACTCTGTAATTATGTTTATCTATCTAATATGTCTGTGAGTGTGTTAATGGCATGGTTTATAACCTATAGAAATTAGGTTAATAAAAATGGGTAATTGGTAATGTAAAATGTGAAGTTGCAGGTTAATGAAAAATTAACCAAATAAATAGTAACTTAGGACAGTTATGGGTCGATCGGCAAATTAGATAATAAGTTAAAATATGGTTAGTAAATTATAGGTTAATTTGATATTGTCACTAGACGTAGATAGCTAAAGTATATTATAATCGATATATATATAAAAAATGTACCGATTTTTAATTAATAGACTGATTAATAATCTGGTTACTTTCGGGCTAATTGTCATAGTATGGTTAGTTAATTAATTGAAAGTAATGTATAAGAGTGTTACAAAATGTCATTATTAAATAGTTCAAAAATAAAAAGAATATCTAAATAGCTAACATCTTCCTTTCCCGCCAATACGGATATTATAGTTGATGGCTCATTTTAATCCTTAGGAACCGTTTTCCCTTCCTACTTAGGCACTTAATCTGTCTTACTCTTTCCCTTTCGCTTTTTTGGATCAGAGATTAGTTTTGAATCAATTAGATCTTCAATAGCATGTCTCAAGGTCTTGTAATCATCCATGGTATGCCCGATGTGCTGGTGGAACGCACAATACTAATCCGCCTTGTGATTGGGCTGCCCTTGGCTTCTGGCGGGCCTAGCCGGTAATGGCTTTAACATCCCCTCCTTCATTAGCGTCTGAAGGACCCAAAATAAGGATCTGTCCAAATTATAATAGTGCCTTTGATTCATTTTCGTGGTTAGCGCTTCTGCTATCTTAGTGTTTCCCTTACTATTATTATGAATACTTGAGCTTTCATTTTTCAAAGCATGCGTCATCGCAGGGTCGCCACCCTCTTCAAGCACAATGTTATATTCTAGAGTAGGCCTCCTACTTCCTTCTTGCTCAGCTGGTGAATTAAGTGGCACCTTGCCTCTAGGCTTGAAAGTAAACGGAAGCACTGCGGCTGTCGTTGTATAAGCCTTCTTGACTGTGGCTGGCTCAACTTGGTTAAGAGCTGTCGCCATAAGTTGAGCTTGAAGAACAAGCACCATTGCATCCATTCTTTCCTTAATCATGGCCGACAGCCTTTTTTCAAGCTCCCCGAACCTTCTATCCATCTCTTGGGCAATTTAGGCACGAGTCTCATCAATCTGTCGTGAAGGATCAACCATTTCTAATGCCTACTAATATCCTGGTAATGATGCTTGATCTCTATCCAAACCAAACGAGTCTCCTGGATCCCCCCATTTGCTCACGAGAATGCCCAAAAAGGGAAAATGGATATTGGAGTCAAAAACAAATACAAATAAAATAATGTTAGCAATTAAATCTAGGGCTGAGCAAAACAACCGATGGACTCGGTTAACCGAAAAAAAATTCGAAACCGAACCGATGGACTGGTTAACCGATTATAATTGACTGGTTAATGGTTAGTGTTTTGAAAAAATCGACATTAATGGACTCGTTAATGGTTTTTGACTCATGTGACTGGTTAACCGAACCGAAACCGAATTTTTAGTTAATTTATTAATTTTTTAATAATTTATAACAATTTATCCTAATTAAAAGTGATCATATACTTTTTTTTCATTATAATAATTATTTTAAAGTTTTTAAGTTTTTTTAATTGACTATTAATAAGTATAACAATTTATCTAATTAAAAGTGATTATGGATCAGTTAATATACTTACTTATTAAATATTAATTTTTAAAAACAAATTTGCTTATATCCACCAAATATTTTTATTTTAACAACAATAATGTTATATTATAGTGAAAAAAATTTAATTTTTAAGTATCTTGAAAATTTTAATTTTATTTATGAATATATTTATAATTTTAGTGGTTAACCGATCCAAAAATCCGAAACCGATGGACTGGTTAACCGAGAGTAATGGATTGGTTAATGGACTGCAATTTCAAAAAACCGATATTAATGGACTGGTTAATGGACTTGGGCTCATGGACCGGTTAACCGACCATAGTCACCCCTAATTAAATCAATAACATAAATTAAACACATAAAATAGTCAATAATAAATTAAAATAAATGAAAAAATTCATTATGAAAGTGAAATAAATTAAATGACATGATTGAAACAAATAAAACAACATATTAATAGATTAGTACATAAAAACATGAAACGTAATAATAATAATAATAATAACAATAATAATAATAATAATAATGATGATGATGATGATGATGATGATGATGATGATGATGATGATGATAATAATAATAAAATAATAAAAATAATAATAATAATAATAATGATAAGAAGAAACAAATGATAGTAATAAATAACAATAATAGTAAGAAAAATTAAAAAGAAGAATAAACAATCAAGTAAATTAAAAAAGAATAAAAACACGCAAAAAATGTTAAATCTATATCTAAGGTCACATAAAATAAATAAATGAACAATAAATACAAAGATCTACATGATGACTAATTAAATAAGAACAAAAAATAAATAAATAAGAGAAATTAAAAAATGAGGAATCGAAACTAGAATATTTACCCTCAGAATTCGGATTCGATGGAGGGAAAAATATGATTGATTTTCTTGCTTTTGATCCACAAAATCAAAATTGAAAAAATGAAAAAAAATTGGAATTTTATTCCAAGAATGAAAATTTGCTTAAATAAATTGTGGAAGAAAATAAAAATTCTCAAGAGCAAAAAATTATTTTCTTTGTCTCAAGGAAAATAATTGATTAAAAAAAAAAATAAAAATCTCAAAAATAAAAAATTATTTTTCTTTGTTTCAAGAAAAATTATTGGCTAAGAATTTAACTTTTAACCTTAAAAGATTTTTATTTGGAGAAGAAAACCCAAAAAAGATGTAGAGAGAATTCCATTCAAGAATAGAAGATAAAATAATTTTTTCAACCTAAAAGAAGTATCCCCTTTCTCTTTCTATAATTTTCTTATTTATATGAATAAAAATAGAAAACCTAATTAATTAAGATAAAAAAATTTAAATCAGAAAATTAATTTTTTATATTTCAAAAATGGAAAAAATCATGAAATCTTTAAAAAATAGGATAAAAAATCAATTTTGGGGGAAAAATGCCCAAAAAAGGCCAAAAATCACATTTTTGGCGGATTTGGGTGGACAGGGCCGACCGACGGGCGTGCGCTGCTCACTGAGCACTTGCGTTGCATGCAAGCTGGCAACGCCCTCACGTGCGCTAAGCGCAGGCGAGTGATGGCCTCTCACGCACGCTCCTTGTTGTGCGCAGTGCTCGCGTGCACGCTCAAGCAAGGTGCGCTTGTGCGCTAGCACACCGCTGACGGTCAATATTTTTTTTTTTAAAATAACAATTTTGACTAAAACACTATATTTCCAAACTCATTTTTTATATTTTTTTTTTGGTTCTAAAAAGCAATCTTGATAAGGAAATCATCACTTCCAACCTTTTTGCCTGAACAGGCGTTAAGTTCATCATTGGGTAACCCTGATCTGCGTTGCCTCAGGACTCAGTGTCTACAACGTGCCTTACATCTGGTGGCAGTGTACACATACACAATTTTCAAACTACAATATATACAAATATATATTATTCACAAAAAAAAATAAATTTTTGTTGTGTTTCATGCATCCTAGATCTAAAATTTTATATATAAAATTTTTGATCTATTTAGCCATATGCTAGGACGCAAAAACAACGGCTCTGATACCAATGATGGAAAAATTATACACATATAATTTATATAGAGGTAACATTAGAAAATGGCACCTAACTCTTGTAGCACAAAAACACGTTGCAGAAACATTTACAAGGATCCACTTTGTTTTTGGTCATTGGTCTGGCTTTTACTCACGTGCGGGATAGCAGCAGCTATTCCACAATCTAAAAGCCCCTAAAAGATCAAGAAAAAAATAAGTGTGAGTGTGAACAAGCAGTCTTGCGGCGTATACATTTTCTCGTTACCAAATACTGAGATCTCTCATCTATTTATAGAGATCCTAAAGGTTAGAGACCTATCTCTAGTATAACTCAAACTCTTTCTGAGATAGGATTTGGTAATATTAATCAGATTGAATTACATAATTCTATCTGGATTAGAACTTTATCCAAATTAGAGCCATGAGCGTACCCAAACTCTATCAATGTATATATAAAAAAAAATGTGAATAATGGTGTGGCTGAATTGGCCTTAATTAGCTTCAAATAATGAGTCTTAATCATCAATTTGTGGAATTTGAATATGGTTGATATTTTGTAAGTGCTTTGGCCAAAATTTGATGGGTTGAATGCCTATTTGTTGTATAAAGAAATAAAATTAAAATAAATTAGAAATTAAGAAGTGAATTTATGTGTAGGGAAGAGGTTATGTGGTTAAGTTCATAAATTGTAATTAAAAGTTATATATACCCTTAACAAAAATAGGATAAGGTTGGCATGCCAATTAAGGGGTTAACAGTACTGCGTCATGACATATGTGTGAGGTGTGCCGAACCCCGGAGGCCATGAAAATCCATTTTTAGGGATTTCGAGAGAGGTTCATCAAACCCATAAAGATTACGGGAGCGTCTATGCTCGGCAACAAGAGGTGTTTTGGAGTCGTCGCCCAACACAACATTGGGAAAGGTCATCTAATCTCGTTGAGCCTAAGACAAAGCGTGTAACATCCCAAAGTGTACCCTAGTTGGATTAGAGTGTCAATTGCATAATAGGATATAAATGAGATTGGATTAAATGAGTAATTAAGTATGTAAGGGTATAATTGAAAGGAAGAAAGTTGTAATTAAAAGGCAGATTTGAGTAATGGACTTAATGGTTAATTGCCAAGGGGCTGTATGTGAGATTTACTGGAAGATTGGTTTTGGTGTAGTGGAATCCACGTGTAGATCTCACCTTGTGCCAGCCAACTTCTTTACATGCAAAGGTATAAGGATTTGGGAGCAAAATGGGTAGTGGAATTTTACATCAATTCAGCCATTCTTTGTATTTGCTCTAATTCTGTATCTCTTCATCTTTTAAGTTGAATTTCATTTTCTTCTTAAATGGAACCCGGAATTTGTTAATTGAATTGGTTGAAGAGTTAAGCGAAAAAGGTAAGAGTTGATGGTTATGTGTTTATTTCTTGCTTCTACCCCTTTTCTTTGAGTTGGATTTGGATTGATTAAGTAATGGACTAAGAAAATATATTCTGCATTTTGGTGTAAGATTTGGACAAGAGAAGAGCAAAGGGCAAGGAGAAGGTGTAGTTAGAGATTGAGAGTGTCCAGCAACCTGCTTTTGAGGTTTGGGATATATATGTGTTATATGTTGACTTTACTTGAATATGTATGTTGATTAGTTTGCCTTTGATGTGTAAATGATGCATGAATGTGAGATTTAAGATATTGAGCATGATTATGTGCTATGTGATGAAATGTAATTAAAGTGTTATAAATGCTATGTGGTGAGAATGAAAAACTAGCATGTGCAAAACAAAGAGCAAGATGAACCTTAGTTTAGGGAAAATCCTGTTTATGTCCTACCAGACCTTTGTGTATTGTTTTAATTATAACTGGAGTTTGACAACTCCAATTTGAGTGTTTGTTGAGCCATTTTAATCATAACTAAACTTCTAGAGAGACAATAAATTAATTCTATCTCTAAGAGGCCTAAAAATGGCAATAAATGGACATGTTTCTGTCTGGCTGGGTTGATTTGAATAGTCTATAGTGTTTAATGCATATCTCTTAATTTGGGAGTCCAAATTACCTAAAACTTGTTTTATTGAAAACTAGACATCCTAAATAACAATTGTTAAGAAGGAGACTTTGTCTAACAATGAGGTCTAGAGGGTCATTTAGGCGATACAACTTTGGAGTAAAAACCAGTCTCGTAAGTCACCAGAGGGGAGCTACTATCGCGAGCACGACACAGGTCGCGACCTCGCGACAAAATAACTCACATGAAGCCTTTTCTTCTTTATTTTTAGCTCATAGTTGGCATGGATCAATCCCCTATCTTTCCCCTCAACTTATTATGCATGATTAGGATGATTAAATGATTATAAAAGTAGTTATCATTAGGAAAAACTTATGAGTATGATTAAGATTGGTAATTTAACTAATAAAGTAACAATGTATATATTTATGTGAAGGATAGCAAATGGAATGACAAATATGTGTGTGAGCTGTGGGTATCTCAAGTATGATGAACCATGTATGCGAATGCGCATAAACACATGTGTGTTAATATGTAATAACATGTATAAGTTAGTATGCAATAATATATATATATATATATATAAAGTGTTGTACGTGAATAAGTTTAGGATGACATGTATGCATAAGTAGTAAGAAATGAAGAGAGTGCATGAATGTTCTAGTTGATATATGCTATAAGTTACATGTGTGTATAGTAAAGGTTAAAGTAAATGTATATGAGAATGTGTACATGCTTTGTTATGAATAATAGTTATAAGCCTAAGATGTTCATATAAGTGGATAGATAGGCATGCTTATAAAGGGTTAGATGTTTTGCAGCTGCTAGATGTTGGCACCAATGGTGTCTAGATGTTTGGCACCGACGGGTGTCTATATTTTTGGCATCGACGGATGTCTAGATGTTGATACTTTTAAAGTATCTAGATGTTATGAGACTTCGGTCTCTAGATGACTTGAGACTACGGTCGCTATATGATTTGGTACCATTACTTGGTATCTATATGTACTCGTATCCACTTATGCTCTGACATTAGGCTACCTATTATATGTAAATGTACAAGAGATGTTGTTAGTTGTACATGAGATGTTATTTATAAGTACATGAGATGTCATATATGCTAGAGAGCTGTAGTAAATGGTTAAAGAAGTATATGATTATCGTATACCAGAAATGTTAAATGAGTTAGTACATGTATATGAGAAGTTATTATTTGTAAATAATATGTTATAAGTATGCCTAAAGGTCTAGATGTGTGTATGATTGCATATGAGATGTAAAGCAAATTTTGTATACGAGATGTACATGATAAAGTAAAGTATAATTTTTTTAACCAATATGTAAATGTAAAAGAATGCTTATATGTAAAAGAACAATTTCATTTTGTAATATAAATGGATATATGACATGTTATTAGTTTATGTGTTTAAAAGGTTGATTTCCGCTGTGTGTGATTGAATACTTATTATTTTCGATTCCGCACGATTGTTCTGTATGTGTATGCGTGTGTGGAGACCTAATATCCTCCCAAGGGTATTGGGGCGCTACAAAGTGTGTGAGTCTATTTTGGGCAACAAGAGATATTTTGGAATTCCCATTCCAATAGAACACTGGAAATGGTTCATCTAATCCCATGAAACCTAAGACGATGCATATTAGTCTATTTTGGGCGACAAGAGATATTTTGGAATTTCAATTCTGATAAGACATTGGAAATGGTTCATCTAATCTCACTAAGCCTAAGACGATGCATGTTAGTCTATTTTGGGCAACAGGAGATATTTTGGAATTCCCTTCCCAATAGAACATTGGAAAGGTTCATTTAACCTCGTGAAACCTAAGACTAGAGAGAGTTTGGGACTCCATTCTTATTCATACCTTGGTTGAATTTATAAGTGAGTTTTGAAATTAAAATTTCATTCATTTTCTCATACAGTTTGATGCAATAATTAAAACGCCGATTAATCACATAATGAAAGCTGTAAATAAAAGTACGATTAAAATAAAGTAAATGAAAATTTAATTATTTACAATAAAACTAAGGGCAGAATACAACCCCCAATGAAAAGGACATGTAAATAATGCATAAAGTGGGATATTCAATTTGAAGTGACGACATTGGTCCTCGCATGCATGCTTAAAAGAACAATAAAGGTGAACATTTTATTTGGATGGAAAAATTATGACATTGGTCTTATTTTATTTATGAACAACCTTATTCATTTGTAGAAATTCTTTGTCACTTTTTATGTTTCAAGTGTGGAAACAACATTCACTATGAATAAGGATTAAGAAAAATAAATGAGAGAAATAAGGTAAAAGAAAATGAACCGAATTGGTGTCCTGTATTCATCCTAGTCAATTCCCTTTCTATTGCATCCGATATTTAACAAAATAAGGAAACTCACAAAAATACAAATAACCCGTTAGTGGAATAATAAAATGAAATAATAATAAAAAGAATTAACAGAAGTAAAAAAAATAATTGGAATAATAAGAAAAGAGTAAATGAATTACCTTAAATTGAATATAAATAAAGCTTAAAAGAAAAGAATAAAAGAAATAACAAAGAAAGGAAGGAATGGGGCCCAGGGATGGCTAGATCGCCTGAGCGACGGCTGTTCCTGGGTGACCGACGGGCAGAAGGGATTCCTCGTGATGTCCCGTTGCTCGCTTGAGTGACGGCCGTCGATGAGGCCTTCAACCCGTCGGTCAGCTACAAACTTCAAAAAAAGGGGAAAATCAACCAAGATCTAAGATTTTCACATTTTAATTCATTTGTTCATGCAATAAATTATCAATAAAGCAAGTAAGGCAATAAAATTGGTTAATTAAAATAAATTAATACATGTTTAGTCCAGAATGTTTACCCTTGGAATGTTGATTTTTGAAAGGTGAATGTCGCGTGATTCTCCCTTGAATTCTACAAGGATACGTTGACCAATGAAAATTGTGAAAGACAATTTCTCTAACAAAAAAAAAACTCTTCTTTACAAATAATTCGGGTTTTTAAGAAAGTAAATCAAGAGAAAAGAATTTATTTCTTTTTCTCGATTTCGAATCTGAGAAGGCTAGATCAAGGAAAGAAAATAGTTTTCTCTTTCCCGAGTTCTTCCTAGGTCGTTTTTCGAATAGTTAAAGAATCGATATGAAAAGAAATCCTTTGCTTTATGAAAATCTCAAAATTGCCAACAAAATTGCTAATAAAAAAGTTACTAACCTCCAACCTCGATCCTCAATCTGCTATTTATAGGCTAACTGAGGATAATGATAAGAAATTCAAATCTTTTTAAAATTCAAATTAAAAATTCAAATCTTTTTAAAATTTAAATTAAAAATTCAAATCTTTTTAAAATTCAAATTAAACATAGAGATAGATATCAAATCTATTTGAATTCAAATAAGATTTTATAAAATCAAATAAAATCTTTTTGAATTGGAATCAGATTTTAGAAGATAAAATCAAATAATTTTGAATTCAAATAAGATTTTAGCAGATAAAATCAAATATTTTTGAATTCAAATTAGATTTGGAGATAAAATGAAATCTTTTTTTTTTCATTCAAATTCGATTTTACAAGATAAAATCAAATCTTTGATATTTATCTTAAGGATAAACATTAAGAAAATTGGAATTTTTCAACCAAAGACGTCTCCAAGATGCAACCAATGGGCGCCCCTCGGCCGACTGATGGGCGTCGGTCACAAGGGCAATGCCGACTTTTGAACGGGGGGCACCCATTTGAGGTATATGCATGAGCAACAAGCATTGCTCAGGCAAGGGACAGGATCCCTTAAGCGCGACCGATGGGCGTCGCTCATATGAGGGACAGGCGCCCTCAAGTGCGAGCGAAGGGCACTACTCGCGCAAGGGACAGGCGCCCTCAAGAGCGAGCGATGGGTGTCACTTCTGCGAGGGACAAGTGCCCCTCAAGCACGAGAGCCGAGCATCGCTGGCCCACCGACAGGCTTCGGTCACCGAAAAAAGGCAAAACCCCAAACAAAAAAGCCCTTTTCCGAAACAGAAGGGAAATTTTAAAGATTTTTAGTCACCAATATCCCTAAAATTTGCGAATTTCAAAGGCGACAACCTATGACTTCACTCCTTGTCCTGTGGAACAGGTACCAATATCTTCAATGGGTAACTCTGATTTGGGTTGCCTTAGTACCCGGTGTCTACAATATGTTTCTGTAAAAAAAGACTAAGAGCTTGGTTCAGGTGTTTAACATTTGAGATATATAAATGGACTGAAAGATGTCCCGGTAAGTCAATTTTAAGAACTAGTAATATTATGAGATTTATATAAATGGACCGAATGGTTCCAAGAACTGAGTCCCGTATTTAATATCCCGCTTATCTGGCTTGGTATTTCCTCTATAGTTTACTTGGGGCAAATGCAGATACAAGTACAAATGAGAAATAAAATAAGTAGATCCATAATTAGCAAATAAATAACTTCAATTGGAAGTAGCAATTAGTTATAAGACTTATTAATTTTTTGTGTAAATTAATATGAATTGATATAATTATTTATATGCTTGAAATTTTATAAATTTGTTTTAATGCATGTTTATGTTTATAAATATTTGAATATATTTATATTTGAAAAATATCATATGTTATACATGTTATATTTATATGAATAAAGATGGATGAAAAATGGAATAGTTTAAACACCATAAAGCATGTAGCTTAGCGCATGGTTTCTTTTCGTGCATAGGCTTTGAAGAAAGTTAAGGAAAGATGCTGGATCTACTACAAAGTCTCGAGTTACAAAGAGCGCAACAAAGGACTTTTAGGTGGATGCTCTTAAGCATATATATTTTTTTTTGTTTTTGGTTATGGCTTATACACACACAAGTGTAGAACTTGTGAAATGATATTGTAAATTGTAATTTGAAGTTATATATTTAAATTTCATAAATTGAGTATATGAGAATCTGTAAAGTTAAAGGAGCTAAGTATATGGGAATATAAATGAATTGTGTTTAACTATATATCTGGAAGTTGATTAAGATGAGTTGAAATGGTTTGTAGGTTGGGAAAATAATTGTGGAAGGAGTTTGTTGTGGAGAAGGATGGTAGAGTAGAGTAAAATTGAAGTGCACTCAAGTTTTTCTTCAAGGAGGTTTTCAACAATTACAAGGGATGCCTTGTCAAAATTTTTATAAAGTGAATAGTATTTGCTAGAATAATAAGGATTTAAATAGAAAACTTGATAATTAGTATATTATGAACTTAAGAATGTGGGTAATAATTTGTATCCGGTTCTAATATTGGGCATGGGGTGTTACATTCTAGCTCTTAGATAGATCTTTGAAACTTGCATACATTTTCACCATTTCCACTCTTATTTATTACAACTTATATTCCAATTATAAATTCTACATTATTCAATTAAATTTACTGAACACAATATTATTTTTCCTTAGTTCTCTAATGTTATCATTGTTATTATCAGTGTCATTTTGATTGTTACCCTTTCCTGATTAAATTCAATTCATTTCTTATACTTAACTATACATGTTTATTTCTATATTTGTGATTTCTATAATCAATGACAATAATCTTTAACACCACAATGATATTTTTCATTTGTTACAGATACTATCATTACTTATTTATTTTTCTTAAATATTAATTATACTGCCATTTTCAGTGACACTAACATTTACATTAACATAAATATTATCATAATATTAACATTATTATATTATTAGTGGAATATCATTATTTCTCTATTGTCAATTAATTATACAATTAACATTCATATTACCTGTCAATTACCTTTTAATCCCTTGTTTTATATTACTATTGATAAATTACATTTTAATCCCTAGACTTTCACTAATTCATAGTTTTGCCCTTCACATTTCATTTATTTACCATAATGCCATTAATTAACCCATTTTATTATTTAACATGCAAATTACCATTTAGCCCATATATATATATATATATATATATATATATATATATATATATATATATATATATATATATATTAAAATAAACTAATATATATTCTATTTAGCCATATACATGTAATAATATTCATTATCAATTAAATCCTTCATTTTAAATCATATATGTAAATAGTACACATGAAAATCTATATTTGCAATTTAGTCCTTCAACTATGGCATATTTACAATTTGGTCCCTACACTATAGCATATTTATACTTAGGTCCTTGAACTTCTATATATTTACACAAATGCCACCAATTTATCTTATTTACTTACTTAATCCACTATTTAGCATGCAAATTACCATTTAGTCCCTAAACTACTATTATCATGGCAAATTACATAATTAGCCATTTAATTAATTTTTTCTTATTATTATCCATCATTAATTAAACTAAGTATCGAATTACAATTTTACCCTTAAACTTTTTATTTCTTTCAATTAAGTCCTTTTTTCACTATAAATTTCATTTTAACTCCAATTTAATCATATTAATTTCATTTTTACCATATTGTTTCAATCTTTTACATAATTACCATTTAGTCCTTAAAGTACTATTTTCAAGTCAAATTTCATTTTAGTCCTTATCTTATCTTATCTTATCTCATCCATATCTTATCTTATCTTATCCTTATCTTTTTGTTATCTTATCTTTATCTTTTCTTTATCTTATCTTATCACTTTATCTTATCTTAACACTTAACACTTTATCTTATCTTATTGCTTAATTACATATATAATCATTTAATTATTCATTTTTCCATTATTACCCTTTATCACTGCATTTCTCAAACAATCTCATTTTAATCCATTTTTCTTACTTTGGCCCTAGCATTGACCCAATAGAAATCTCAGGACTGGATATAGGAAATGTGAACCCTATAGGTTCAATACATTTTAGAGGGACCTCGAAGGACCACCCCTACATTTCATTTCAATACAATTTAGAGAGACCCCGAAGGACGACCCTTACATTTCATGGTGCAATACATTTTAGAGGGACCCCAAACGACCACACCTACATTTCAACATTTCAGTAGGACCATCATTAGCCTACAATAGGTGAGACATCATGCTCACCACCGCAGTATAGTGTTCTTATGGCTAGCCAACTATAACCTGAGCTAGATTTAACCACCAAAATGCTACTAAGGGTATTAATTATTCAATTTATACATTTTAAATTACAATATACACAATTAATGGAATCTCACCATACCATTCCATTCTTTTTACATCAAATCATTTGTAAATCACTTAATCATTCCATTTTAGCATCAATCATGCCATAACATAAATTAAACATGATTCATTATACACTTTTCATTGTAAACATAATGTTACATTCCATGTAAACACATTCCATTCAAGATTTACCAAACCAATTACTTTACACTTAATTTTTTTCCATTAACATTTTATACTCTTAATCTTAATAAATCATCAAATTATATTATTTTATCCTTATACATACCATTCAGCCAAGATACAATTCATTCACCATAATTTATTTTTCTCTCATTTGTCATTTATTTAGCTAAATTACATGTTAATTAACCTAGTTATACAATTAAATGACATTATAACACAAAATACTCATGTATACTATTAAGATTTCCATTCGGCCAAATCATCCATTATACAATATGATTACTTTTCTTTCCTTTAATTATTCAATTAGCTATATCTCATATTAAACTTCACATATTCACCATTATTATGCCATAAACATCAAAGTACACAATGGTAAACCATGGACATACCATTCAGCCTAGCCTTAAGGCCACACGTCAAGCAATCACGAGAGGCCGCACCTCGCGGCTTCCGCGGGCGGCCTCGCACGAGGCCACTCTTCACGGCTTTTGCATGCGGCGAGGTGCGGCCACCCGCTTGCAGGCCGTTTCCCTTGCTGTCCTGTCTCTTTCCCACCTGCAAAACCTGTGTTTTCAAAAATTTTGAAGACCTTTATTTTTACCTTTCACGGTCTTTTCGGGGGAAGAAAATAGAAAGGGGCTTTGGTCTTTTCCTTTTTTGAGAAGACAGGGAAAATAAAGAGGAAGAAATTTTTCATTTGCAAGGAGGTTGGGATTTTTTTTTTGAGTGAAAAAACAAAAAAGGAGAGAGCAAAAAAAAAAAAACTCTTTCAAAACAACTAAAACCTTCTCTGATTTTTCTTCAACCTAGAAGAACATTTTTTGGGTTTAAATTAAGCTTGAGATAGGGAAATCAATTCTCTTACCTTGAGCTCATTATCAAATGAAAATAAAAAAAAAATTATTTTTTTTCCTTTGAGTTTTTCTGAGTTATTTCGATTTTGTTTTAAACTTTGACAAGGGAAGTCAGATTCGAACATCTTGCTTCTATATTATCGAAATCTAAGGGTAAAGATTCTTAGACTTATTTTCACCATCTTATTTTATTTTGCTTGTCATTATCTTCGTTAAATATTATTATCATTGTTATTGAAGTCATCTTTATGAGTGTTGCTATTATCATTATGTTTATCCTTTTCTTTCTTAGCTTATTCTTAATGTTACTTCCTTTTCATGTTGATATCATTATCACTGTTGTTAATTACTTTTATTACACTCACTTTATAATTATTATTATGATTATGATTATCATTTCATGTTATTATTATTATTAGTATTATTATTTTATGTTTATTTTATATTATTATCATTATTATTATTATGATTTTTGTTGCGTTATTCTTATTATTGTTATTATTATCGTGATTATTATTGTTGTGTTGTTGTTGTTGTTGTTGCTATTATTATTATTATTATTATTATTATTATTATTATTATTATTATTATTATTATTATTATTATTATTATTATTATTATTATTATTATTATTATTATTATTATTATTATTATTATTATTATTATTATTATTATTATTATTATTATTATTATCCCCATTTTTCTACTATTGTCATTATTATGATTATTATTGGTTCCTATTATTATCCTTAATATTATTATCATTGTATGCTAATGTTATTATTATCATGTTTATTGTCATTGTCATCGTCATTATCATTATATTTTTTGTGTGTTGACCAAGTTTCATCTTTTCCTTTGCCTTTACGTTATGTGGTTAATATTGGAATTATTACTAATATTTTTATTATTATTTTTCGTGTTTGGGTAAAATGTGGCATCTCTGGTGTAAGCATCGCCGTGACCGAACGGGGGGGTCACGATGCGTAGGGAACCTTTCTTCGTGAGATCTTACATGTTTTCTATTTATGTGACTATGTTTGTTTGCAAATCAAATAACCTTATGTTTGTACGTGTGTACGATAAAAAATCATGAAAATATTTTTATAACTAAATTGGGACTTTTTACTAATAAAGTTGGACCAATGTTCTCGATTTTAGCCAAGGAATGTGAAAATGTCAGAAGATAAAACAAAGAGTTACATTTTCTAAAACTGGGATCACTCATCCCGATTTTCAATCCAACAATCAAAATAACTCTTCGATCCCTCTTTAAGTGAGTGTGAAGGAACCAATATTCCTAAATCAAATAAATATCTCGATTTATGTATGTCATTTTCTATGCTTGACTTTGTTTTGTTTGTTTTAAATTCATGTTCATATATCTTGTCGGCCCTTATAATTAATTATTTTTGGGGCAATTTTAGTTTTTTAGCTTCCTTTCATTTGGGGAATGTATTCCATCCCAGTTTCTCCTTTGTAATTGTGTGCTTGGTGTGTTTACCTCTTTATTTACTACTTTCTTTACGGTTTTCTTTTATCACTTTCTTGATACTTGAAATGCACTTTTAATAGATTGCACTAATCGCATGGGAAGAGAGGTTAAATTCTGTAATTTAAAAACTCACCTATAATTAACCAAGGCATGAATAAGAGTTAAGTTTCGAACACCTTCTCTGGTTTAGATCGTAGAGGTTAGATGACCTTTTCCAATTTCTTGTAAATTGAGTGGCGACTCCAAAATACCTCAAAGGTGCCTAAAGGTTTCATGAGGCTAGATAAACTTCCCCAATGTTCTATTAGGAGGGGATTCCAAAATGTCTCATGTTACCCAAGATCAAATGACACGAACCAATCCCTTAAGTCTTAAAGTGGCCTAATTCGAGA
The DNA here is from genome assembly GCA_947683425.1 of Excoecaria cochinchinensis. Lineage (NCBI taxonomy): Eukaryota > Viridiplantae > Streptophyta > Magnoliopsida > Malpighiales > Euphorbiaceae > Excoecaria > Excoecaria cochinchinensis. The sequence goes on from CANTUQ010000212.1 coordinate 467,640, forward strand.
GGGCCTTCTCGGTTTGGCACTCGTCATAGTGGCGACTTCGCTGGGGACTTTGAGACTTTGCTCTGAAAGTGTCTTGGTTAAAATATATAATTGAGTTTTTAAAATCTAAAATTCCATCTCCCTTCTAAATTGCATTGCATCATTTTAAAGTCTTAAAATTACGCTACTTTGTACCCTTATTCTACCCCGGTGCGTTCCCGAAGCACGACCCTATGTTCACTCAATGTAGGAAAGTGTGAAGGATAATCAACAGTCTAAGCCTAGTACCTTTTTGTATATCAAATGGAGACTCGATCGATCGTTAAACTTATGATGAGCTAGACCCATTGGCAGGGACCATGCTTGGGTAACCCTAAAGTAACATCACCTTGACTAAAGCTCACATAACGGCAATAAATACTTCCCCTAGGTGAAATGAACCGTAATACGATGCTTGTGATATGGGCCATCATTTATTGAACAAAATCAAACGAATTAAGTGGTCTTCCATCAAAAGCTTTCATGCCCCGGTGGGGTCACCTTAATTCGATTGAAGTGTTTGAATACATAATGGCCAAAACTAATACGTATGCTCATTTTGAGAGACGTTATGCTGCCGAATTTCTGCCATATACTACGCGCGTTCATAGGGTCCCTTGTTGACCCATGGATTAAGCCCACCTAGGGAGATACTAATTGACCTCGTGTGCGGGAGTCAAAAGGGTGGAAGGATCTACTTGCTTGTACCTGGTTATAAATGTTGCATAACACACGATCATGCATGCATATTTCATTCATGCATCACTCTAGCAATCTGAATCTTTCAGCTATCATAGATTCATCTAAGTGGACTAGAGGTTCTGACGGTCGACTAGTAAGGACAAATCGGCTCTTTAAATTGCCGAAATTAGTGTCTGATTAGGATTTTGAGTCGCTCTTAACGACTAGTGAATTACACTTAGAATCATCAATGGCAGTTTTACCATAAGAGATAGGTGCTTTGATAGCCGAAGATTTAGACAAAAGACTTGGGGATTTTAAAAGGAGGATATTAAAAGGAGGATATTAGTCATGATGGAAAATATAGCTGTTCAAATGGCACCAAGTGCTAGGCAACTGCCTATAGCCCCTGCTGTGGAGCAAGTTAAACTATTTATTATGAAAGAGGCTCCTATAGCAATCGCTACCATACAACAACCAGTTGCTGAGCCTAGGGCAGTAGCACCAGCCGAGCAGAAAAGAAGTCTTGACTCAAAAGATGATTTCATAGTAGAGAAAGAGGATGAGCTAGTAATTCCCCAAGCTATGAGAGACAAAGTTCCCAAAGTGGAGGATGATATAGTGGGGAAGATGGAAGAGAAGTTTGAAACCCGGGTGTTGACTATGATTAAGGACTTAACTGCCGCCGTGGTGCTACCTGCCAGGCAGTAACCTACTGCTCCTACCATGCCCCAAAAAGAGTATGATCCAACTAAGGAAGTATGCATACCACCCACTGAGTCTAGAGGAGAGACACCGGTTGCTTCGCTATCTGAGTAAAAAGGCAAAGGGCATGTTTCAGAGAATGGGTTTCTGGTAGCAGCTCGAGGCCTAAAAAGAAGGATGGATGTCCTCGAAGAAGAAATTTCAAAGGCCAAACTTGCAACTACCATTGCTGCTCACAAGGAAGTCTTTGTGAACTCGGAAAAGAGAGCTCGACAGTATAGGTGTGACCACTATTTTGGTACTTGGGGGATGGGAAGAGTGTCAGCAACAAGAACAGCCCAGAAATATTATTTTGGCTTAGACAGATCTTTGCCTCAAGCATCGAAGGGGAACCTGCATCCATGGTTGGCTAAGCCAGCCAGAGATCAAGGAAAAATGAAGTGTCGCCGGCACACTAGATATCTGAGGGATGATTTCCAAAACCTAAAAGGTCAAGTACAGGATCCTGTTAATAGCAAATAGCTAGTGATCCTTGAAGGAGGGGGCAATGTCATTGGGAGAAATAATCAGGGAAGCTCGAGCCTCAGTCATAACAGTGTAAGAGATGTTGGAGTCGCCAAGGTTTCAACCGTTAGAACTGCTCAAGGCTGCTATACCATCTGTAATAAGCCTTTATCTGAGCATCTCTTTCATTTCATTAATAAGGGGAAGTTATAACCGAAGCCTACAAAACCTGCCAAGAGCAAAGGGCATCCCAATCACAGAACAGATTTGTATTGTGCCTACCATGAGCATACTAGGCATGAGACTGATAGGTGTCAAACTCGGAAGAAGCTTATTCAAGGCCTCATTGATGAGGAGCTGAGAGGTGGGGAAGACGGTTCTCGCTGATGATAATGGACCATCGGCCATGACATCTGTGTTAGTGGAAACAGGAAGAAGATAGCTATTTTAGATGTTCTTTTATTCTGGAACTATTTGATAATGACGTTTTAAATCTAGTTTTTATTGAATAAAATGAATGGTTTTTGCTTATTTGTAAGATATTTCTCGTAATTTCACTGTGCATAATCATAATCATGACTCATTCATATTTGACATTGATTCAACTGATGTCATCCCATTTAATCTCGAAGACTGTGGAGAACTCAAAGAAAATCTTGATAGTATCTGATATAACTCTTGAGGAGAGATTAAAATTTGAGAGAATAAAAAAAATGTGAAAAATTCTTTGCCTGGACCTATGAAGACATGCTAGGAGATGATCGTGAAGTTGTCGAACACGCTATGCCAACATATCCCGATCGTGGATCAATCAAGCAGAAGCTCAGAAGACTCAGGCCAGAATGGCCAAAAAAGGTTAAAAGGAGAGATCCACAAGCAGAAACGGGGCCAAGTTTCTTATTGAAGCGCAACACTCGACTTGGTTGGTCAACATTGTCCCAATCGTTAAGAAGAAAAGTGCATGTATGGGTGAACTATCAAGATTTGAGCAAAGTTCGCCAAAAAAAAATATAATTGATCCTGGGGGCAAGCTTTGTTCAAATCTCGTTGATCTACACATACCCATACTTTGCCATTTTTTTTGACTTTCAAAAATGACCAAAACGATTGACTTACAATGGATACGAATTGCTCGAGCTTGGGAATAGACATCATAGGGGAGGTGTGCCCTACGGCCTCCAACATTCGTCAAAAGGAATCTAATATGTCGATAGGGTCTCCCGCACCACGTTGTGTTCAAGGACGGGGGGCGGGGGGGGGGGGGGGGGCGGGCAGCAATTAATCGCTAAGGCTAGGAAATCGCTCGAGAGGTATGGCATTGAAGACCACAAGTCCTCTCTGTATTGCCCTCAAACCAATGGGGTATGAGAGGCTGCTAACAAGAAAATCTTGGTCAAGATGGTTCAAAACTACAAGGATTGGGCAGAGGAATAGCCTTTTGAAATGCGGGGCTAGGGAACCACCATCGGAACCTCTACAAAAGTCATACTTTAATACTCAATATATGGGGCAGAAATAGTACTGTCGGTTGAAGTAGAGCTCAAATCTTTAAGGACAGTCATGGAAGCCCAGATTCTGGAAACCGACTGGGCATGGCAATGGCTACAGAAGTTAAACATATCAAACGAGGACATATCATGGGATTACTATCACAGTCAGATCAATCAGAAAACACTTTGTTCGATCATTCGGGAAAAAAATCTGAAAGCACCCACTGAAAGAGTGTCACACCCCGTTTGCCCCCTAGTAGAATGAGCCTGTCTGTTAGAGCATGCATTTGTATGTGTTCGGCATAGCATAAGGGTACTTTGGAAAAAAATGCATGTTTTTGGGTTTTGTTAGTATGTGGGTGCATATAGGGTATTAGTGTGTGTATTAATTGGGTAATAGTTGTGTGCACTTGAGCATATCATATTAAGGTGTTTTAAGTTGGGATATGCTTGTGTGTGTGGTCATACCATTGTAGGGTGTTTTTAGTTGGGAATGCATTGGGTGTGTGTAATGCATGGTTGTTTGGTGTGAGGGGTTAGCTTCACCAATAGGAAATTGACACATGCTTAGGGCAAAGAAAAGAAAAAGAAAAAGGAAAGAAAGAAAGGAAAATGGTAGATTCACGTTTCCTTCTTCCCTCATCCTCTTTTCTTCATTTTCTTCACTCTAAGAATTGTGGTGTGGATTCAAGTTTGTATTGGTGGAGTTAATCATCTCTTTGCATCTTCTTTGGTAAGTAAATGTATTCTTCTCATTTTGTTCTCTCATTTGTTTCATCTTCTTCTTCTTTGAGTTTAGAATTAACTTAGGGTTTTTATTTTTGGTTGTTCTTGGTGTGTTGATTGTTAGTTGATCTCCCTCGCGATCCTAAGGCAAGGAGATTGCTGGGACTAGTGGAGCTAAGTGATTGAAGCTTAGAATCTCAGGTTTGGGATTTGTGTTTGTGAATTGTGTTAGATTTGAACTTACTGTAATTTAGGGTTTATTTTATTGAGAAGCTTGAATGCATTAATATTTGATTTGGTTGTTTAATTGCTCAACTGAGTTGCATTTATGTTATTATATTGTATGGGATGTTTTCTGGAAGGTAAGAACAGATTGTTATGGTTTGATTCAATTTTGGAGTTGATTTTTGTGTTCTGGGAAATTCTGGAAAACGGGAAAATCGTGTTACTGTTAAGAAATTCCCGTTTTGCTGTGTCTGTCGCGTGACTAGCCAAGAAGAGAAGCAAGTCATGAGACGTGACTTCCAGTCACGACCCGTGACCAGCCAGAAAGAGGCCAGTCACGAGTTGTGACTGCCTGTCACAACTCGTGACCAGCCAAGAGGAAAGCAGTCACGAGGCGTGACTCCCAGTCACGACTCGTGATCGGCCTGAGAAGGCAGTCACCCGATAGCCAATCACGACCCGTGACCAGCTGAAGGAGGAAGCCAGTCATGAGACGTGACTCCCAGTCACGACTCGTGACCAGCAAGAGAAAGGCAAGTCACGACGTGACCAGGAAGCCAGTCACAAGACGTGACTCCCAGTCGCGTCTCGTGACTAGCCTTGCTATGAGGCCAGTCACGAGTTGTGATGCCAGTCACGACTCGTGACCAGCCAACCTCGTTGGTCACCCCGTTCGGCCTATTTTCTGAAATTTCTCGGTTTTAACTCAACAATGAATTCCGTAATTCTTCCGAATGGACTTATATTGTTGTATGATGCATGTCATACTTTTATAGGCTTTGATATGAGTGATACCATGATTCTTCAGATGAATTATATGTGATATTCTGAAATATGATTTGAATGACATATAACCTGCTAGAGTCAAGTAAGTGGATGGTTAGGCATGCCTAATAGAGTCTTTTAGCTGCAGCCCTCAGTTTCGTTTAGACCCCGATCAGGTCCCTGTTTGGTTCCTTGCGAACCCTATTATGTGTAAGGATCTTGTTTAAGGTCCCTTTTTAAAATGATTTGTGAAAGTTAAAAGTAAAATGGTTTTCTCGATTCGTACCCGTAAGGTACTGTCTGTAATCTGCTCGTACCCGTAAAGTACTGTCTGTACACTCGTTATCCACTACCCAGAGTCAACAGGTGTTCTTTTGGTGTTCGATTGGTTTGCTCTACTCTTATGACTCTATACATGTGATATCTGCATGAGTATATTAATGAAATGTATGTTCAACTAATATGGAAATGGATATGAATTTGAGATGCAGAATGTATGGCTTTAAATTGTGAGCATGTTCTTATGAATTATGTTATGAGCTATTGCATTTTGCCATTGTGAATGTGTTATGCCTTGACGACCATTGTGAATGGCCGTTCATATTTTATGTGTGTTTCCCCACTAAGCGTTTATCGCTTAGCACGGTGTTTTTACCCGTGCAGGTGCGGAAGGAGTTTTGCTTTGTAAGAGAGTCGCCGCCGTCAAGCCAACACAGAAGGAGTTAGTGTAGGGCTTAGTTTTGTAATCGTTGATGATTCTTTTTGTATAAAACTCTCTTGTATCAGTTTTGTTTCAGTTTCCGCTTTTGTATTTATATTTTGGTTATGTAATATCTTTTGTTTCAGCTAGTTGATCAGAACATTATTGTAATGGTTTGTTATATTAATGTATGATCAGCTATTGCTTTCTTTTCCTTAAAGTTTTTAATTATCTCATGTTTCTGTATGTATGATATGAATGAATGTATGATTTGCTTTGTATCTGTTTGGTGACACCTTTACTCATACAGCGTCTCACTCCTTATCGGATGGGATTGCCTACGTATGGGTAGGGGGTGTTACAGTTTTTGGTATCAGAGCATAGGTTTAGGCATTTCTGGGTGTTGTTGTTGTTGTTGTTTTGAGTTGCTTTGATGTGTATGTGTCTAGGTCTGTGTTGGCTGATACGGGTGTTTCTTATTTGTTTAGATGGCTTCTAATTCTGGTCGTGGATCACTTGAGGAATCCGCCGAGAGTGTGAACCCTCAAGCTGTAGATCCATCAATTTCTGTATCGGCTCAGCATGCTAGGGTCCAGCCCGAGGCCGCAGCCATGCCTTTTGAGGCTATGTTCAGATTGCATCAGGACATGGCTAGGGTTTTGGAGAGAGTGACTGCTCCTAGAGCCCCTATTGAGAGTTTGAGAAGAGCTGGTGTTGAGGATTTTTATGGGACTGGGCTAGATGAGTCTGAGTTAGCTGGGAAGTGGCTTAATAAGGTAAAGAGAGCTTTAAAAGAAGTCAGGTGTCCTCCCGATCAGCAAGCTGAGTGTGCTGTGGCATTGCTTCAAGGGTCAGCCTATGAATGGTGGGAATTGGTTAGCAGGCAACCTCAGATGCCTGATCCGGTTACATGGGATTTCTTCAGTGAGGAGTTCACTAGGAAGTTTGTGACTCAAGCTTATAGGGATGCAAGATGGGCACAGTTTCTGAGTTTGAGGCAGAGGACTTTGTCAGTTTCGGATTATGAGAAAGAGTTCAACCGATTGTCTCGCTATGCTCCGCGTGGGGTTATGACAGATGATTTCAGATGCAAGCATTTTGAAGCGGGGTTGAATGAGTCTTTGAAGATTGCCTTGATTTCTTTGATGTGTATGCCTGGGGTAAGTTATTATCAGATTACAGAGGCCGCTATGAGGGCAGAGAAGTCGGAATCTTTGCTTAGGGAGAGAGCTCAGCGATGGAATTCTGCTCGGGGTGGTTCTTCCTCATCTTCGGGTAAGAGATCCAGGAAGCCGCAAGATGAGCCAGCAGCTGGTTCAGCTTCTAGAGGTAGAAGACAGGGTTCTGCAGTAGTATCTGGTTTTGGCAGAGGTGGTAGATCTGATATTATACCTGTTTGTGCGAATTGCAGCAAGGCTCACCGGGGTGAGTGTAGGTAGCTCACTGGTGGATGTTTTAGATGTGGTAGCACCGAGCACCGTGTGGCTAGTTGTCCCCAGAGGAGTGAGGATTCAGGACCTCAGGGAGGAGCTAGCAGAGTTGGATCGAATGCTTCTCAGGCTGCTAGAGGTAGAGGTAGAGGTAGAGGTCGAGGCGGTCGGCCTAGAGATGGAGCTACTTCTGAGACTGTTGAGCGTCCTCCTCAGGTTGCAACTAGAGCTTATGCTGTGAGAGCCAGAGAGGAGCAGGATGCGCCTGATGTTATTGCTGGTAAGTTCCTACTCCATGACACTGAATTGTATGCTCTAATTGACCCTGGTTCCACACACTCATACTTGTGCACAGATAAAATTGTTGATAAGTTGCATGTGGTTGATCAGTTAGATTATGAGATTTGTGTGACCAGTCCATTAGGGCATAGTGTCAGTGTGAGTAGAGTCTTTAGGAGTTGTCCTTTGTTGGTTGAGGGAGTTGTGCTTCCAGTAGATTTGATTGAGTTGCCTTTCAGACAGTTTGATCTGATTCTGGGTATGGACTGGTTGGGTAAGCATCGGGCGGTAGTTGATTGCCATAGGAAGACGGTTGTACTTCGGGATAGAAGACAGTCTCCTGTGTTTATGAAGGGTTTGGGTGCTAGTTCTTTGAATAATGTGATTTCTGTGATGCAAGCCATGAGGTTTATCAGGAAAGGTTGTGAGGCCTTTCTAGCGGTCATGTTGGATTCCAAGAGAGATCAAGTTCAGATTGAGGATATTCCTGTAGTACGGGAGTTTAGTGATGTGTTCCCAAGTGAGTTGCCTGGTTTGCCTCCTGAGAGAGAGGTTGAGTTGTCCATTGAGATTATGCCGGGTACCACACCTATTTCAAAAGCACCTTATCGGATGGCTCCTGTAGAGTTGAGGGAACTTAAGACTCAGTTACAAGAGCTATTGGATAAGGGGTTTATTAGACCCAGCATATCTCCTTGGGGAGCTCCAGTTCTGTTTGTCAAGAAGAAAGATGGATCTTTGCGGATGTGTATCGATTACAGGCAGATCAATAAGGTCACAGTGAAGAATAAGTATCCGTTGCCTAGGATTGAAGATTTGTTTGATCAGCTTCGGGGTGCAGGTGTTTTCTCCAAGATAGATCTTCGATCAGGGTACTATCAGCTTCGAGTTCAGGATGCAGATGTGGTTAAGACTGCATTTCGGACTAGGTATGGCCACTATGAGTTTCTTATGATGCCGTTTGGTTTGACCAATGCTCCAGCGGCTTTTATGGATTTGATGAACCGTGTGTTTAGGCCATACTTAGATCGATTTGTAGTAGTGTTCATTGATGATATGTTGGTGCATTCCAAGGATGAGAGTGAGCATGAGGAGCATCTCTGATTGGTTTTGCAGATGTTGAGAGAGCACCAGTTGTTTGCCAAGCTTAGCAAGTGTGATTTCTGGCATCGAGAAGTGTCATTCATGGGTCACATTATTTCAGCTAGGGGTATTCAGGTAGATCCGGCCAAGATTGAGGCGATAGTTGATTGGAAAGCGCCTAGAAATGTTCAGGAAGTGAGGAGTTTCCTTGGTTTGGCAGGTTACTACCGTCGGTTTGTTAAGGGCTTTTCTGTGATTGCCGCTCCGATGACTAGATTATTGAGGAAAGGGGTCAGATTTGAGTGGTCAGATAGATGCCAGGCTTGTTTTGATCAGTTAAAGCAGTTGCTTGTTGAGGCTCTTATACTTACTCAACCCATCTCGGGTAAAGAGTTTGTCATTTATAGTGATGCTTCGGGTGTTGGCCTTGGATGTGTTTTGATGCAAGAAGGTAAGGTTGTGGCTTATGCTTCTCGTCAGTTAAAGCCACATGAGAGGAACTATCCGATGCATGATCTTTAGTTGGCGGTTGTGATCTTTGCTTTGAAGATTTGGCGTCATTATCTGTATGGAGAAAAGTGTAGGATCTTTTTGGACCACAAGAGCTTGAAGTACTTCCTCACACAGAAAGAGTTGAACATGAGACAGCACCGTTGGCTTGAGTTGTTTAAAGACTACGACTGCATTGTGGATTACCATCCGGGTAAGGCCAATGTAGTCGCTGATGCTTTGAGTCGGAAGTCAGTTTCAACCTTGTTCCTGAGACAGTTTAGATGGAGATTTGATTCAGATGGAGCTTTGATTGCTCAGTTGCGTGTGAAGCCTACCTTGAGATAGAGGATTGTGGATGCTCAGAGGGATGATGAGAGGCTTCAGCGGTTTGTGCAAGAGGTCAGATCGGGTAAGCAGTCAGAGTTCTCAGTTCAGGATGAGGTACTTATGTTCAGAAATCGCTTGTGTGTGCTAGAGTCTGAGGATTTGAGGAGACAGCTTATGAGTGAGGCACATAGTACAATTTTTACTATGCACCCTGGCAGTGAGAAGATGTATCGGGACATGAAGCAGTTTTATTGGTGGTCCGGTATGAAGAGAGACATCGTGGATTTTGTGTCTAAGTGCTTGACATGTCAGCAAGTAAAGGCCGAGCATCAGGTTCCCTCGGGATTGCTTACGCCTTTATCCATTCCTGAGTGGAAGTGGGATGATATCGCCATGGACTTTGTTTCTGGTTTGCCTTTGACTCAGAAGAAGCATGACTCAGTTTGGGTAATAGTGGATCGGCTTACGAAGTCAACTCATTTTCTGCCAGTTAGAGTGGACTACTCGATGGATAGATTGGCCAGTATCTATGTAGATGAGATAGTTCGGTTGCATGGGGTGCCTTTATCCATAGTTTCAGATTGGGATCCGAGGTTTACTTCCAAGTTTTGGAAGGAGTTACAGAGAGCTTTGGGTACTAAGTTGAACTTCAGTACAGCATTTCATCCTCAGACAGATGGTCAGTCAGAGCGGGTCATTCAAATTTTAGAGGATATGATGAGGGCTTGTGCTTTGAAGTTTTTGGGTAGTTGGGACAGATATGTGTCGCTTATGGAGTTTGCCTACAACAATAGCTTTCAATCGAGTATCGGTATGTCACCATATGAGGCTTTGTATGGTCAACAGTGTAGGACTCCGGTTTGTTGGACAGAGCTATCCGAGAGATCAGTGATTGGGCCAGACTTAGTTAGAGATACCGAAGAAAAGATCAGAGTGGTGCAGCGAAATTTGAAGGCAGCCAAGGATCGACAAAAATCTTATGCCAACTTGAAGAGGAAAGACGTGCATTTTGAGATCGGGGACAAAGTTTTCCTTAAAGTTTCACCTTGGAGGAAAGTGCTTCGATTTGGAAAGAAAGGCAAGCTTAGTCCTCGTTTCATTGGTCCTTATGAGATTTTGGCTAAGGTAGGACCTGTAGCCTATAGATTGGCGTTACCGATGGAGTTAACAAAGTTGCATGATGTGTTCCATGTTTCGATACTTCGTCGGTACAGATCAGATCCTTCGCATGTTCTTTCAGTTCAGGATATTCAGGTTCAGCCAGATTTTTCCTTTGATGAGGAACCGCGAGCTATTCTAGCCTGAGAGGTGAGACAATTAAGAAGTAAGCAGATCCCTTTGTTAAAAGTATTGTGGATTCATCATGGAGTCGAGGAAGCGACTTGGGAACCAGAGGAGTTAATAAGAGCTCAATATCCGCAGTTGTTCAGTTCAGGTGAGAATTTCGAGGTCAAAATTCTTTTTAGTAGGGGAGAGTTGTCACTAGAATGAGCCTGTCTGTGTGAGCATGCATTTGTATGTGTTCGGCATAGCATAAGGGTACTTTGGTAAAAATGCATGTTTTTGGGTTTTGTTAGTATGTGGGTGCATATAGGGTATTAGTGTGTGTATTAATTGGGTTATAGTTGTGTGCACTTGAGCATATCATATTAAGGTGTTTTAAGTTGGGATATGCTTGTGTGTGTGGTCATACCATTGTAGGGTGTTTTTAGTTGGGAATGCATTGGGTGTGTGTAATGCATGGTTGTTTGGTGTGAGGGGTTAGCTTCACCAATAGGAATTTGGCACATGCTTAGGGCAAAGAAAAGAAAAAGAAAAAGGAAAGAAAGAAAGGAAAATGGTAGATTCACGTTTCCTTCTTCCCTTATCCTCTTTTCTTCATTTTCTTCACTCTAAGAATTGTGGTGTGGATTCAAGTTTGTATTGGTGGAGTTAATCATCTCTTTGCATCTTCTTTGGTAAGTAAATGTATTCTTCTCATTTTGTTCTCTCATTTGTTTCATCTTCTTCTTCATTGAGTTTAGAATTAACTTAGGGTTTTTATTTTTGGTTATTCTTGGTGTGTTGATTGTTAGTTGATCTCCCTCGCGATCCTAAGGGCAAGGAGATTGCTGGGACTAGTGGAGCTAAGTGATTGAAGCTTAAAATCTCAGGTTTGGGATTTGTGTTTGTGAATTGTGTTAGATTTAACTTACTGTAATTTAGGGTTTATTTTATTGAGAAGCTTGAATGCATTAATATTTGATTTGGTTGTTTAATTGCTCAACTGAGTTGCATTTATGTTATTATATTGTATGGGATGTTTTCTGGAAGGTAAGAACATATTGTTATGGTTTGATTCAATTTTGGAGTTGATTTCTGTGTTCTGTGAAATTCTGGAAAACGGGAAAATCGTGTTACTGCTAAGAAATTCCCGTTTTGCTGTGTCTGTCGCGTGACTAGCCAAGAAGAGAAGCAAGTCACGAGACGTGACTTCCAGTCACGACCCGTGACCAGCCAGAAAGAGGCCAGTCACGAGTTGTGACTGCTTGTCACAACTCGTGACCAGCCAAGAGGAAGGCAGTCACGAGGCGTGACTCCCAGTCACGACTCGTGACCGGCCTGAGAAGGCAGTCTCCCGATAGCCAATCACGACTCGTGACCAGCTGAAGGAGGAAGCCAGTCACGAGACGTGAATCCCAGTCACGACTCGTGACCAGCAAGAGAAAGTCAAGTCACGACGTGACCAGGAAGCCAGTCACGAGACGTGACACCCAGTCACGTCTCGTGACCAGCCTTGTGAGGAGGCCAGTCACGAGTGGTGATGCCAGTCACGACTCGTGACCAGCCAACCTCGTTGGTCACCCCGTTCGGCCTATTTTCTGAAATTTCCCGGTTTTAACTCAACAATGAATTCCGTAATTCTTCCGAATGGACTTATACTGCTGTATGATGCATGTCATACTTTTATATGCTTTGATATGAGTGATACCATGATTCTTCAGATGAATTATATGTTATATTCTGAAATATGATTTGAATGATGCATAACCTGCTAGAGTCAAGTAAGTGGATAGTTAGGCATGCCTAATAGAGTCTTTTAGCTGCAGCCCTCAGTTTCGTTTGGACCCCGATCAGGTCCCCGTTTGGTTCCTCGCGAACCCTATTATGTGTAAGGATCTTGTTTAAGGTCCCTTTTTAAAATGATTTGTGAAAGTTAAAAGTAAAATGGTTTTCTTGATTCGTACCCGTAAGGTACTGTCTGTAATCGGCTCGTACCCGTAAAGTACTGTCTGTACACTCGTTATCCACTACCCAGAGTCAACAGGTGTTCTTTTGGTGTTCTATTGGTTTGCTCTACTCTTATGACTATCTACATGTGATATCTACATGAGTATATTAATGAAATGTATGTTCAACTAATATGGAAATGGATATGAATTTGAGATGCAGAATGTATGGCTTTAAATTGTGAGCATGTTCTTATGAATTATGTTATGAGCTATTGCATTTTGCCATTGTGAATGTGTTATGCCTTGACGGCCATTGTGAATGTTTTATGCCTTGACCACCATTGTGAATGGCCGTTCATATTTTATGTGTGTTTCCCCACTAAGTGTTTATCGCTTAGCACGGTGTTTTTACCCGTGCAGGTGCGGAAGGAGTTTTGCTTTGTGAGAGAGTCGCCGCCGTCAAGCCAACACAGAAGGAGTTAGTGTAGGGCTTAGTTTTGTAATCGTTGATCATTCTTTTTGTATAGAACTCTCTTGTATCAGTTTTGTTTCAGCTTCCGCTTTTGTATTTATATTTTGGTTATGTAATATCTTTTGTTTCAGCTAGTTGATCAGAACATTATTGTAATGGTTTGTTATATTAATGTATGATCAGCTATTGCTTTCTTTTCCTTAAAGTTTTTAAATATCTCATGTTTCTGTATGTATGATATGAATGAATGTATGATTTGCTCTGTATCTGTTTGGTGACAACTTTACTCATACGGTGTCTCACTCCTTATCGGATGGGATTGCCTACGTATGGGTAGGGGGTGTTACAAAGGGTGAGATTTAGTCTTTAAGCAATTGGGTCCGAGTGTTCCAGACAGACGAGGTAAATTCAGACTAGTGTATGAAGACCCATTTGTTCTTGAAAAGTTGTTGTCCAAGGGAGCAGCGTTTCAATAGACAGTAAAAGAAACAAGTTTAGAGACCAGTCAGTGTCGACAAACTCAAGAAGTTCCATGGCTAAAGACTAAAAATCAAAAAAAGAGAATAAATACCCCACGGGTTAAAAATTGAAAAAAGACAGCCTTGCTTAAATTGGCCATCTCGTCAGGGTGAAAACAAAAAAAAGGGGCTCTGGACAAAAATTAGAGGCTTGAGAGAAAATGTTCAATCAAGAAAACCCGAGAGGGCTAATTGGTAATAGGAGTTTTGATGCTTTCAAGATCCATTCTGAGATTAGATGTAGTTTTGCATTTTGAATCTATGTTAGATATTGATCATGTATGGAGAAATCATGCTAAAATGTACTCAATTTTGCAGAAAGATATAAAATAAAGGCAATTTAAACTCCTGTGTTCATTATCTTCTAGTTCTTTTATAAAAAGAGAAATATCATTCATTATTGAATGCGTTTAATCTAAATAACTGTGCTCTGCTCCCGCTGGCTAGATGCCTAAATCGATGGATCCTATTATCAACCGCTGGACTCGGTACCCATATCTTGTGTGCACTAGTAGAAGCAAAGGGGCAATCTCCCATTAGTTGTATAACAGGTTTTACAGGCAGTTGGGTCCAGAGGTGAAAGTCAAAGATAAGACGCCGTTTGGAAAGGATAGGAGTGGTCTCACAACATCTTGAATTCCGTCCGAACTGTTGGGCACAAAGGGCAGTGATATAGAAGGTAGCCTCGTAGAGCCTGCGCAACGAGACACACCTTGAGGATATTAGCTTCACGTGCCCACTTTTCTGTTGTGACTCCCTTCACACACACAAAAAAAGGGATAAAAGCCGCTGAATTGGGTTGAGTCCATTCCAGGAAAAATTAAGGCACAGGGTTATGTGAAAATCTAGAAAGGACATATTTTCTGCTAAGAAAAGCTAGTATGAAAATCCACAAGGGATGCACTACCTTAAAAAAATGACTACAGGTATCAGATGAGAACCTCACAACCTTGAAAGCACGAAATTAAAAAGCAATTCCAAAGGGCATCGATCCTACTACAAATTGCGACCAAACTGACTGTCGCCTGCAAATCCACTTAGATGAGTTCTTATCCTGCATCGCTGCATAACACATACATTTCAGGTGCATGCTCACCAATTTTCTTGCATATTTAGCTTTCCAAGTTTTTGCAAAAAGAGAGATTCGATGCGGACACCGACAAGAGGCGAGTGATGACATCAATCAAAACACCATTCCAAGCGAACAACCACAGACCTCTTAGGAGGTGATCAGCCAAAGACCTCTCAGGGTCGATCAAGCAAAGACCTCTCAGGGGGCGATCAGACAAAGATGTCTCAGGGGCTGATCAGCCAAAGACCTTTCAGGGGGCGATCAACCAAAGACCTCTCAGGGGGCATCACCTCAGAAGGGTTAGCACGATGGCGGCACTACCATTCTATGAAAGGTTAGCACGACCATGGCACTACCACTTCAAAAGGGTTAGCACGATGATGGCATTACCACCGCAAGGAGGGTTAGCACGATTACGACACTACCGCTTCAAATCTCAGAAGGGTTAGCACGATAGTGGCACTACCATTCTACGGAAGGTTAGCACGACCATGGCACTATCACTTCAGAAGGGTTAGCACGATGACGGCACTACCACTTCATGGAGGGTTAGCACGATCATGACACTACCAGTTCAAATCTCAAAAGGGTTAGCACGATGGTGGCACTACCATTCTACAGAAGGTTAGCACAACTACGGCACTATGACGCAAGCCGAACCTAGCAAAGGCCCTCTTAGGCTCGACCCACTTTTACGGCTCGAGGGATTGGTTTGCATCTTTTGATCTTGGGTGCCACGAGACATTTTTGACACCTCCTTTCCAATATTCCAATAGAACATTGGAAAGGATCATCTAGCCTCACGACACCTTTTAGGCACCTTGAGGTATTTTGGAGTCGCCACCCAATTTACAAGAAACCGGGAAAGGTCATCTAACCTCTTATTGGTCTAAACCAGAGAAGGTGTTCGAAACTTCACTCTTATTAATGCCTTAACTCAAGTTTATAAATGAGTTTTTACTCATCTCACACGATCATGCATTGATTTTAAAGCACATAACAAGCGTATTGGAAAGCGATAAATAAAAGCTATAAAGAAAGCGATAAACAAAAGCGATAAACACACCAAGTACGCAATTACAAGAGAAATTGGGGCTGAATACAACCCCAATTAAAAGAAAATTAAAATATAAACTAGGACGAAATACAATCCAAAATGAAAACTAAATACTATTGCCCCAAAATTATTTACAAGGGCCCAAATGAATAAATAAATGCTTCACACAAGGAATGAAGTATGTCATACATAAATCGGGTCATTTATTGAATTTTAGGAACATTGGTTCTTTTTTATTTACTTAAAAACTAAAGAACTATTTTTGGATATTGATTGAGAAAATAGGGATGAGTGATCCCACTTTATGAAAATTAGTTCTCCATTTGAAAGTGAGATTTTATTGGTTAAAATAGGACATTGGTCTATTTTATTAAGAAAAATTACAATTTTAATTATTATAAAAGGCATGATTTTCTATAATGCGCACAAATCTAAAATACATTTTACATACAACACATAAAAAAATAATATAATAAAGAAAATGAGGTAATTAGAAATGCAAACCAAAATTCCGAAGGTGTTTAATTTCCTGATCCTCTGTTCGGTGGGAAAACACTCATGTACGTGGATTTATTAAATTGACAAAGTAAAAAAGAGAAAAGTAGTTAGTAACGGAATAAATGAATTAATTAGAACAAACAAATAATTAATAACAGTACAAATATGAATATAGATGAATAATAAAATAAATTTAATATACAAGTATAAAATAGAATGAATTAAATAAAACACATTAAAGGGACACATGAACAGTACATATGCAAAGAAGATCAAAAATCATGCAAAAACTAGCCATGTAAAAATAAAATAATAATTATAATAATAATAATAATAATAGTAATAGTGATAATAATAATTAAAAAATAAAACACAATAATGATAATAACAAATACTAAAACAAATAATAACAATAAAAATAATAATAATAATAATAATAATAATAATAATAATAATAATAATAATAATAATAATAATAATAATAATAATAATACAAAATCATAAACATAAAATAATATAATAGAATTTGTATACAATAAAGAAAAGTGAAGTGAAAATGATTTAAAATGCAAAAGATTAACATTATGGCCAAAGCGTGAAGCGTGAAAGAAATAAATGGATTTAAAATGCAAAAAGTTAACATTATGGCCAAAGTGTGAAGAGTGAAAGAAATAAATGAATAGGAGGAGGTGGAGGTGCACGACTCGTGCACACATTGCACGAGTCGTGCAAGTGAATGCACGAGTGCATGAGTCATGCAACGTCTGCCGCTGTGAGGGACGCGATCCGAGGCCAATGGGAGTACGACGTGATGGAGGGACACAACCTGGACGGAAATTCACGAATCGGTTGGAAAACCAAAGGCGGGATCCGATCGGGAGACAGTCACGACTCGATCGGTAAAGTCACGACTCGGACAAATAAAGACGCGATCAGACAAATATAAAAAATAAGGACAAATAGAGGAATGTTAACAGATTAATAATACGCAAATATACTATCAAATGCATGCATAATAAGATAATAAACATGATGATTAATCATGAAAAATATTTAAAGTTCGTATCTGATACAAACAACAACAAAAATACTATATACAGATTAATGAGATCAAATGACAAATAAACACAGTATATGCAGTATGTACACTAAATAACACTTATTAAAAGTAAAGCAAGAAACCGAAAGGAGAAGGAAAAGAGGAGGTTTACTCCAGTATTTACCCTCAGATATTGGCTTTAGATTTGTAGATGAAGAAATGCTGGTTTCCTCTTTGATTTTTGTTTAAAAAATGAAAACAGAGACTGATAAAAACTTTTGAAATAAAGGTTACGTTAATGAAAAAGCCAAAGATGATTGAATCTCAAATGACAGGAATTAATTTCTTGGATTCAACAAACAAACTCAAAATGCTTTGAGAACAAAAATCATTTTTCTTGCTAAAAGCTTTTTCTTTCTGCATTTTTTCTTTCTTTCTGCGTTTTTTGAAATAACGTCCTCCCCCCTTTTTCAGTTTCTAAACTTTTTCTTTTTATATCTCACTAAAAAACTAGGGTTTCCTCCAGGCGTCTTCTTTTTCAAAACCCTTGATTCCCTTCCATCCAAATCATTTTTCCTGTTAAAATCAGAAATACCACCTGCATGTCCCAACATGATCCCAAAAAAATCGGAAGGGTAGTGTTGGAGGCAGAGGGGCGCGTGAGAAAGGAACCTCACCTGTGAGAAGCCCCTCACTAACGTGAGCATTGCTCTTCTAATGGTGATGCGCTGAGTCTGCTCCAGACTTACAAAATGCGAGCA
Organism: Excoecaria cochinchinensis; assembly: GCA_947683425.1. Lineage (NCBI taxonomy): Eukaryota > Viridiplantae > Streptophyta > Magnoliopsida > Malpighiales > Euphorbiaceae > Excoecaria > Excoecaria cochinchinensis. The sequence goes on from CANTUQ010000212.1 coordinate 485,694, forward strand.
TTGCTCTTCTGAGCTGCACCGAGTCTGCTCCAGAGTTACAAAGTGCGAGTCCATCCTCAGATGGTGATGATTTTCATTTAGATATTTCCTACAAAATTATGCGCACAGAAGCATATACAAGAAATTATGTGTATGACATGAGATGTAAATGCTTGCAAAAATGGATAGACCACATCCTTGGTGGTCTATGGTCCGTTGAACATACGTCTTGGCTGCTCCACCATGCCCCCCAAGGATCCGAAACATTGTCATCTTGGCTTTAGGGATTCTAACCCAAAACCTGTTCCGAAAGACTCGTTGGGTGTGCACCTTTGCTCCCCGATCAATGATCATATATCTAGGATTCCGACTCATGTCCCTGCATTTGAAGTAATGCCGCCTTATCGCTCCGGGTATCGAAAGTCATTATTTTAAAGGTAGTGCGTCCCTTGTGGATTTTCACACTAGCTTTTCTTAGCGGGAAATGCTTCCTTTTTGGATTTTCACATAACCTTGTGCCTTATTTTTGCCTGAAATTGACCTAACCCAATACAATGGCCTTTTTTTTTATTTCATTTTTTTTGTATGACATACCTCCTGTTTTCAAGTTTTCACCCTGCCGTTTGGTCTAACTTTTGCTTAGAGCGCCAATTACGGTTTTCATCCCTAACGGCTTTTTTGCTGTTTTTTTCGAAATTTTTTTTTTGTGGTTACAAGAGAAGGCTCTTAAACAATAGTCATTCGATAAATAAATGATATATTTCTTTTTAAGACAGAATTAAAAACCAATGAAAATGCAAGCTGAATTCTTTTATTCATTGCAAAATTGTGTACATTTTCTATATGATTTCATCGTACATGATCCTCATTTGACAAGAATTCAAAACCATAAGACTACACCTAATCTCGGAATAGATCTTGTAAGCATCAAACTCCTATTATTAGTCGGCCCTCTCGAGCATTTATACTCTTCTTTTATTTTAGTCTTTAGCCATAGGATCTCTTTAATCTGTCAAAGTTGACCGGTTCTTTGAACTCATTCCCATCGCTGTATGCTAAAATCGCTGACTACAATTCTTTCCATAACCTAGATGTAGATCTCGATAGGATACAATGGATAACAGAACCCCATACAACTGAATAATCTCTATCATATATAACTTGGCTAACCGATCCATGGGATAATCAACCTGCACCGGTAAGAAGTGAGTTTATTTAGTAAGTCTATCAATAATTACCCAGATTGAATCATGCTTCTTCTGTGTGAGGGGAAGGCCAATCACAAAGTCCATAATAATATTTTCCCATTTCCATTGCAAAATTGGGATAGGATTCAATAAACTCGGTGGCAGTTGATGTTCTGCTTTCACCTACTAACAAGGTAGACATTGTGACACATATTCAATTATGTCCTTCTTCATTCTCGGCCACTAATAAAATTGCTTCAAGTCTTAGAACATCTTGTTACCTCTAGGATACATAGTGAATATCGTCATGTGTGCTTCATATAGCAATTTCTTCTTTAACTTATGGTCAGCAGGTAGACATAACATGTTCTTGTAATGTAGGCTTCCATCATGTTTTATTGAATAGTAAGTCTTATCCCCATTTTTAACTGATTGAATGACTTGCTGCAGCCTGGTGTCATCTTTCTGAGCATCAACTATCAACTATCTCAGTCTAGGTTTAGCTTTTAATTGTGCCAATAAAGCTCCATCAGGTGCGAATTGCCACCTACTGTGTTGTAAAGACAAGGCAAAATCGTCTTTCTGCTTAAGGCATCCGCCACCACATTAGCTTTTATGGGATGGTAGTCGATGATACAATCGTAATCCATGAACAACTCAAGCCATCATCGCTGCCTCAAGTTAAGTTCTTTCTGTGTCAACAAGTACTTGAGGCTCTTGTGATCCGTGTAAATTCTGCACTTCTTACTATACAGGTAATGTTGCCAAATCTTAAAAGCAAAAACTACATCAGCTAATTCTAGATCATGAGTGGGATAGTTTTGCTCATATGATTTTAGTTGTCCTGATGTTTATGCCACTACCTTGCCATCCTGCATTAGTGCACATCTCAGACCATTCCTCGAAGCATCACTAAACATCACGTATTCTTTACCCGGAGCGGGTTGTGTCAAAACTGGTGCTTCTATAAGCATATTTTTTAGCTACTCAAAACTAGCTTGGCACATATTAGTCCATTCAAACTTTACTCCTTTCCGAAGCAATCTAGTGTTAGGGGAGAAGTTATTATAGAAAATCCCTTTACAAATTGCCGATAATAACCTGCTAGCCTCAAAAAACTTCTTACTTATGTTACATTTTGAGGTGCCCTCCAGTTCACAATAGCTTTAACCTTTGTAGGATCGACTCTTATACCTTCCGCATATACAATATGGCCTAAAAATGAAACCTCCCTAAGCTACTTTTCCCGCAAAATCTGTAACACAATCCGTAGATGTTGTTCATGCTCCTATTGATTCTTGGAATACACCAAGATATCATCAATAAACACAATCATGAACTGGTCTAAGTAAGGTCAGAATATTCAATTCATAAAGTCCATAAATGTTGTGGGTTCATTAGTCAACCCAAATGGTATTACTAGAAACTCATAATGACCATATCGGGTTCTAAATTCAATTTTTAGGACACATTCATTCTTTACCCGAAGTTCATAATACCCCGATCTCAAATCAATCTTGGAAAAGACACCTACTCCCTTTAACCGATCAAAAAGATCATCAATTCAAGGCAAAGGATACTTGTTTTTTATAGTCACTTTGCTAATTTGTCGGTAATCGATACACATCCATAGACTACCATCCTTCTTTTTCACAAATAAGACTGGCACACCTAAAGGAGAAATACTGGGTCTAATAAATCCTTTATCCATGAGCTCTTACAGTTGAACTTTTAATTATTTTAATTCAGTTAGAGCCATCCTGTAAGGTGCCCTGGAGATAGGAGCTGTCCCAGGTCAGATCTCAATTGACAAATCCACTTCTCTTTCTGGGGTAAGTCCAGGTAACTCTTCAGGGAACACATATGGGAATTCTTTCACTGCTGGTATATTCTCTAGTTTAACTTTATCCCCGTTTGGAGTCAAACACTAATGCCATAAAAGCTTTACATCCTTTTCTAAGACATCGATGGGCTTGCATGGTCGAAATCACGTTAGACATTGGGTTAGATCGAAGGCAATGCACTATCACATTTGACTGGTCAGGACAGTGAAATACCACTATTTTCTTACCACAATCAATAATAGCACGATGTTTTGGCAATCAATCCATCCCTAATATCAAATCAAACTCATGAAAGGGTAGGGCAATTAGATTAGCAGAGAACTCTCTATCCTGGATTACTATAGGGCAATCTCTGTACATTTGATTAATATTGACATTATAACCTAGGGGACTTGTCACATTTATATCATATTCTAAATGTTCTACTAATGGCATTTTATCAAACATGTGCTTAGTACATATGTATGAATGGGTAGAGCCTGGATCTATCAAAGCATGCATCTCAGTATCATAAAGAAAGAAAATACCTGCTATCACTTCCGGTGCATCTTGATCCTCTCGAGCTTTCAAGGCCTAAGCTCATGCAGGAGTATTAGTAGAAGGTCGATCTACCATTTTCAATGCTATGCCTCCTTTATTCTAACCTGTAACACTCCAACCTCTACCTCTTCCACGAGCTGCTGGAGGGGCATTTGACCCTCTTCTATCACTTCCTTGTTGATCTTTAGCGGTTCCTGGCTCCTTAGGACACTTTGCCAAGAAATGATCCATGCTACCACATCAAAAGCATCCTCCTGTTAATTTTCTACAACTACCAAAATGATGCTTTTTCAATAAGGACACTTAGGTGCACTACCTTGTTCAGATGGATAAACCCCTACCGGTACTCAATACCGCAGGAGTTCCTTGCCTTCTTCTTCTAGTAGCAGAACTCTGTACTAATTCAACTTGGGACTCTCTAGCTCTTTTACCTGAAGACGAACCACCCCTGGAGTAACTCCTCCTCTTACTTCTCTTACAGTTGATCATCTCAAATTTTTTAACCTTCATAGCCGTTTGTACTAACTGAAAGAAATTTATCGGTTGTAAAGAGGTAGTAATTTAAACATATCTCCTGATGGAGTCATTCAAATCGTCTTAATACTGTGTACATTGAAATGATTTATTGAGAATCAATTCCGAAGCATATTTGCTAAGACAACTGAATTCCTTTTCATATTTAGCTACAGACAATTCCGTTATCTCAGATATAGAAGCTGCCTCCACTTTGTCTACCTGTAAGCTTTAGTAATATACTTACTCCTGAATTCTTGCATAAAGAAATCCCAAGTATGTGGATTCGAGTACTAAGGAAGGCTTCGAACCAATTTCCACCAATCATAAGTGGCACCTTGCAAAATGGAAACTGCACAAGTAGACATCTGCTCAGGAGGACATCTCACTTCTTCAAACACTCTTTGCAACTTCTTAAGCCAATACTCGAGTTTTGTCAAATTCTTTTAAGCTCGTACCATGAAATTCTTCAACCCCATTTTTCCTAACTGTATCAATTAGTGCTCTAGGGGCTGCCATCTGATCTAAAACACGTGCCATGTCTTGTGAAATCTTAAGCAAGGCTTCAGTTGGCATGATAGGAACATCTCGGTCCTCTCTTAGTGGTTTAGTAGGACCAGAGACCGATGGATCTCGATCCCCAGGATTCACACTTTCTGCTGACCCTTCATCAGTGCCCTAAGATAAGCCCATTTAAAACACTATTAGAAAAAACTAACTCTGCATTAGGCCAATACAATTTTATGAATACACAATCGAGTTCCACTAGTTGTCAAGAATCATCTAAATCTACGCTCTGATACCAATAAATGTAACACCTCTTATACCCCTTTCAGAGAACAAGAGAGTGCACCAACAGAATACATGTCCAACAACAGAGATATAAAATTTCATCATACATTAAGCTATACAAGAAATTGTAACAAAATCCATATCTCATTGCATTACTCAAAAGACATTCTATTAATATACATATCTGATTACAATGTTAATATATATCATTATAAGCCAAAAAGACATTAAATACAAAACTTATAACAAAAGTAAACCCTACATATGGATTCTTCTACAGATGTGTTGGCCTTAGCTAATGCGGGCTGTCCTGGGGGCTTGCTTGATATTTAGTACCTATACAGATAGAACACCCATGCTAAGCGTAAAGCTTAGGGGGGAATAGATGAGATGGACAACAACTCACAGCAATCGTCGATCCTAGGCACACATAATGAATGCATAAACATAGATCACCAATAGGTATATAATGCATAACCATAATATCAATGTACCGAAATATAGAATAACCATATATCCCCAGCAAGTATATTTCAATTCACAGTAATGAGCACATAAGAATATTATATAGTTGCCTGCCTTAACCATGGGGAGTGTATAACGAGAAGAGTATTGAACGAGGGTACCTGAATGTACAAATGGGGATACAGTACATTTTACTTTTATTCTTTCTCTTTTGAAATAAGTGATGACCCAAACGGTGTCTACAGGACAAATGGGGGCTGCAGCAATCAGAGTCTCTATAGGGATGCCTATCTATCCACTACTTAGTCTAAAGTAGGCAGAAGAGCAGGAATTTGAATTTTAGTTATTTTATACATTTATAATGCCATGCTATTAAGGAAAAATTTGCATAGCACACATATACCTCATATGAGTAATTTATAGAGCAGTAAAGAAATACAACGAATATCATTTATTAATGATAAATAATCATTACATGAATTTTAGTGCCATTTAGAAGCCATTTGATAGCAAAATTCACAAATAATTTTTGGAAAATAGGGGTGGTCACACAGTGGTAAGAAAAACATCCCCGTCGTGCGAAATGTGGTAATTAAACATTGTCAAAATAGAATGCTTTTAAACAACGGTAAGAACAATCCTGACCGTCGTGTAAAGGAGTCCACACGTTGGGCAAAGAATCTTACTGCCGTGTGGGACACTTAAAAATAAAGGTTGCTGGACATAATGCATTGACACCGTGGTAAGGATATTCCTGACCGCCATGTGAATTACTTCAGATTCCAAGCAGTTGGACAGAATGCTTTTACATGGTGGTAAGGGTTGACTTGCCCGCTGTGTAAATCCACGGACCGCCACATTTTCGTAACTTAACACGATCACACCGCCGTGTAACTTAGCACAGCTATCTCATTTCTATTAAAACATAGCTGTGTTTTCAAAAGCACAGTTGTGTTACTCTGGAAATTTGACATCCTCAACTTTACGATTTTTAACCCAAAAGCACATCTAAACTCATTCTTTTCACATGCAACCACTTCCACAATCATTATTCCATACCTAAATAACTCCCGTACCATGTTAGCAATAATCTTAAGCATATAAACACCTCAATCACTCAATTATATATAAATTGAACACAAAGGAATAGAAAATTCCCAAACCTCAAAATCACTTCTTTATCTGCTCCTTCACCTCCTTTCCTCTTCTTTCTCCTTCAGCTGCTTCTTCTTCAAGTTCAAACAGCAAAACCTTATCAAATTTCATAAATATACATTCATATCACAACTTGCACTTTAAAAAGCAAAGAGGAACAAGATGATGAATAGTGACTTGTTCTTACCTTTAATGCTTCAAAACCACTTTTAAACTAAATCTCTAGCTTGAATTGCACTTGAAACGACTTCTCACTAGATTTTAGGTGTCAACAAGATGGAAAGGGGCTGCCTTGGAGGAGGAAAGTTGGCTGGCTATCTTCTCCCTTTGGCTAGCCAACCTTCATGGCTTATAATGCCCCAAAGTCCCTTCCAAATTCTAGAATGGATAGATGTCGATGCATGATTGGTTTCCCTTTTCCATTTACCATATTGATCCTTCTTCTTACTTAATTTCATGCATTTGGCTATTAATTAAACATATTATTCATAGACACATACAACTACTCAATTGATGTAATTAAACCCATATATATTATGCAATAATGTCCTTATACGTGAGATTACTATATTAACTTCTTCTATTCGATTAATTCCAATTATGTATTAACTCATAACCATAATTATGCTCATTTACCCCAAACATAAATATATATATATATATTCCCCAAACCTATCAAAAACTACTAGGTGCAATTTGGGGTATTGAATATATGCATCCACAGTTAGATTTCCATTTAGGAAAGTTGTCTTCACTTCCATTTGCCAAATCTCATAATAATAATGAGCAGTAACGGCTAAAAGTATTTTGATGGACATAAGTATTGCTAATAGAGAAAAGGTTTCATCAAAGTCAATTTGTTCTCTCTAATAATAACATTTAGCTACCAAGCAAGCCTTATAGATAACTATATTACCCTCTATATTGGTCTTTTTCTTGAAGACCCATTTGCCCTCTATGGGTTTTATCCCTTCAGGTGGTTGAGTCAAAGCCCACACTTTGTTCTCATACATGGAGTGTAAGGCCCTAAAATATACCCTATCAGTATTATAAGCATGTCTAGTGTAAAATATAAAGTAATATGAAAGGTTAAGTAGTTGACGTGTAGTAATGGACATAATGGGAATTAATTTAAAAGATGCGGGCCATTCGACAATTTATTTAAATGACAGTGTTGTAATGATGTTTATACATAATTAAAATAAAATGAAGGACTAATGTTTAAATAAGACTTAATTATATACAAATGTTGAGTTAAATAAATTCTAGGGGTCAAAGTGTAAATATAAGAAGAATAAAAGAAGGAATTAGTGGAATAAGACATGTGGACTTCTAGAAAGCATGAAAATTTTCAAGCTTATTTAAGGAAGAGTTGGTTGGCTCATTTGAGGAAACAAATTTCAGAAATTTCATTTCATCTTCTCTCACAAAACACCACTAAAATACATGCTTAAGGAATTTTATAAAGATAAGCAAGTTGAATATAATCGGTAAAGATTTATTTTCTCTTCACCTTCTTCTTGCTTTGTATATATGGAAATGCTGGAAATATGAGTTTAAAATTGAAGTTTGAGATAAATTCATGGTGAATTTTAGTGGAAGAATCCAACAAGAGGAAAGGGAAAGAAAAGGAGTAAGCTCGAAGAGGAAAGTTGGCCAAATAAGGAATGGTAGCATCTTAAATTTATTTGTGTATGGTTGCCATGACATGAACTGATATATCAGCTAAATTGGATGTGAAATTATTGTTGGAGTGTTGGCTTGAAGTTGTTATGCATGAAATCAGTTGAATGTACCATAGGGGTTAACATATGTGAAATTTTGTTCAAGGATTAATTCAATCAGTTTTCTTTTAAAGGCCATATCTTGGCCTATAGACCTCCAATTTGGATAATTCTAATTGAAGATGAAACTTAACCTTAGATCTACAATTTTCATAAGGAATCAAGATTTAAATCTGCCTTTAAGATCCTTAAATTTTGGCTTGAAGTCTCAAACCTTTTGTTGCTCCTGTTTTGGGAGCATTTTGTATTATTATGGACATATCTCATGTTTTATAAGTCCAAATGCCATGATTTTTTGTCCATAGGAAACTTAAGACATAGAGGATCATTTGTTAAGTGGACTACGTGGTCTAAATGTTGCATTTATTAAACTCTAAATATAGGCCAAAGTAATAATAGAAATCTGCCTTGTTTCTATAATGAATATAACAAGACTACATGGTAGTTAGGAAATCCTGCCCGCTGCGTAATATACCCTTGACCTGTTTGTAAAACGATTCTAGATTGAAAGCTTGCATTTTGTGCAATCTGCATGGCTATTCGTAATTTTTGACTGTCGTGTAATAAATCTTGCTCGTCTTGTGAAATGATTCTGGACTGAAATTATGGAATAGACATGTTAAAAGAAATCTGGACTTTTAGGAATGAGCCTAAGTCTAATTCAATCTGACTTAACTTAGAAATCCGGTCAGATAAATCCTTCAGCTGAAGACTGAAAGGACATACTTATGTAAACTTTAAGAACCAATGGTTTTAGTCCTAAAGTCTGAGCTAGCTTAGCTCTATTTCTTATCGGTGAAAGGGTCGTCAATTTAGTCATTAGAAGGTCAAGTCCTATTGAACTTGTCCCTTAATTTTGAATGGATCTACAGCCTAAATGTGGAACAAAATGAGAAAAATAAATATGAATGTAATTTGTAAATGATGAAAGAACATGCATTATTGCTATTTGTTCATTGGCATTATTCAGGACTATATGGCATGTATTCTTAACTATATACAATGACTATTAGATTATAAATGAGCACATATGAACATGCTATTAATGCATATAATACAAAGAATGATCATATAAAAATAAAATATAGTTGTCTGCTTATTGTCTTTGTAGTGGATAGATAGTCATTCCTATAGCGAGTACAGATACAACTGCCTATAGTTTGTCTTGGTAGTTGAAGGATAAGGAAGTGCTGCACAGCTTCAACTTATAACAACTATAAACATACATGCTAATGTGAGTTGACTTTACATAACAAAATTTATCATTAAAGCTACTTAATCAAAAGTTTACATCTTATAAGTACAAAATTTACAATATACAATTACATATTCTTGATATACAAAAGAAATGGAACATTATTTATACAATACAAACAAAAGAACCTAACAAGAAGACCTCAAGACATCTCCTAGTGGCCAGCAGATGTTTCTCTCAAAACTTGAGCTTCCAAGCTAAGAACCTACAAGGGAGATAAACAACCGTGTTGTGTTATGCCTCAGTGGGGATACATACAAAACAAATGGACTACTTTAGGACAATCACGAACTAAACATATAATAGCATAATACACTTTAAATAAATAAAAAGCCAAATATTCAATAATACATTCTTTACATCATTAATATCACTAACACGTTAACAATGCAATAAACCCTGAATTATTACCATATCATGACAAATATCACATTTAACATAATACTATAATCAGTTAATAAAATAACAATCTTAATATAGCCTGAATCAATACAGCAGTGGATAATGGGAACACTGGATACCACTCGGGTATCAAGCACTAGATACTGGGGAGAAACAGTATCAACACTAGAGATATACAAATCTCGTACCAAACGGCATCAACACTAGATACCAAATGGGTATCAACACTAGCAACTGCGAATAATAACCCCTATAGGCATGCCTACCGATCCACAACTCGTTTTGTAGGCTCTACTATTAATCCTCTTAATGTTCATATAAATAAGTACATTGGTCATTACCATATGCATAGTCATTCATAGACCAAATACCATGATTCACAAAATAGGACAATTGTAACACCCTTATACCCTATACGTACACTGCCGACTTAGCAATACTGTGTGATTAACATGAATAATCTAAGGTCGACTTACACTTGTTACCAAAATGCGTCTAAATTTTTTTTTCTACACTTGGGCTTATATTCACTTAAATGCTCACTTTACTTAACATTTTATTTCACTTATAATTTAGTTGCCGATTGACCTATAACTATCCAATGTTACTATTCATTTGGTAAAAATTTTGGCAGTATAACAGCTTGTTTTTCTTACTACCCAAACCTACAAATTTAAAAACCACATCCCCGGCAAGGGGACAACAATAATAACATTCAATACCATCCAATATCAAACCCAAATCATGCACAAAACGGTCTTAATAATCCGCACAGATAACTACATTATACTATTACATAACCAAACTTAATTTGTCAACTTCAAGTAGATACATGCCATATCAAATATCCAATACATACACAAAATATAAATTTAACTTCGTCTTCTTTGCTTGCTCCCAAAACGACTGAAGTATGCCTTGCTCCAACTTACGATGTACCTACACGCAGTCAAAACAACTACGTGCTGAGCATTAGAATGCCCAGTGGTGGTTACAAATCTATAAATTTCCACTATCCTAATTATGTCATTAATTCAAACTTTAATTATTTTAATATATTATTCTAAACTTAATTACTAAATTTAATCATCAAATTAATCACATAATTAAACAATCTGGCATATTATAAACTAATTATATTTAAATCTTTCCATTCCAATTTTTATTTTCTTAATTACATTTTTACCCTTATTATTTTTCTAAGGTTTCCAATTTTTACCCTTATCTTTTCCATTAATTCCATTCATGTCCCCACTTTAACTTAATACCATTTGTATCCCCATTTTTTACTCTTATTCTAATTTTATCCTTTCCTTTTTACCGTATTTCCATCTATGTCCTTCTTATACACATAATTACTATTTTGCCCTTAATTACCTTTTATTTACAACTTTAACCTCACTTAATCTCATTTTCCATTTTTAACCCTTATTAATTCCATTAAATAACAAAATACTCTTTTTACTTCAAATTTCCACTTTTAACCTTATAATTTACAAAAATTACAATTAGGTCCCTACTTTAACACTTTTTCACTAATTTACCATTTTAACCTCATATTTTACCAAATTTACCAAATTACCCTTACCTTTTACACTTTTTACCTAACTTTTACACTTTTTACCAACTTTATGCAAATTACCGTTTTACCCCTAAACTTCCTATTTATTAAATTTTTGCCCCTTTTTCACACATTTTCACATATATTACTATTTTAATCATTATTTTCACTTAATTACCATAATGCCCTTAGTATAGATCCGGTAGAAAATCTACTGACCGGATATGCAGGACGTGGATCCCATAGATCCACTACACTATGGAATGACCCCAATAAGACCATTCCTCACTGCGCTGCACTACAATATTCACTTTTATGCACTATACACTGTGAGAGGCCCTCATTGACCTATCAATATCGAGTCGTCATGACTCGTACCACGGTGTGGAATCCCTATGGCTAGCCAACTATATCTTGGACTAGATTTCACTACCAAAACATTAGTAATGGAATTCTTTCATCAATTTACACATAAATATCACATTATGTCATCATGCATAATTCAGCATACACATCATTTTCACTTACAATTTTGCCCACACACTCAATTATCAATATTTAACCATTTTATGCCATTATATACCAATAATTAACAAATCACACATTTATATCACTATGTTTACCATTAGGCCCAAGGGTGAACTTTTCATATCATGTACTATAATTTAGTTTAATCATTCAATCATCTTAATTACATGTTAAACATACCTTGTATATCAATTACATGCCATAAATCATCACATATTTCATTCAATTCCTTTACGTACCATTCGGCCTTCACACTAAAATTTCACCATGAATTCTTTCAAACCTTTTAATCATTCCATCATGTTTTACACATGTTAAACATATTATAAACATCATTTATTAGCATTAAAACCCATTAAAACATTATATTTTCTTAAGAATACCATTTGGCCACTATTGAAGTTTTCTTACCAAATTGATTTAATTTCATCTAATCATATTTATACACTATTTTAAGTCTACTAAACATGAATATCAAGTTAGTTTTAATTAAATACATCATTATCTTATACTTAACCTTAGACATCAGCTAAAAATCACACATAACAATGGAAATATAGGGATTTTGTAACCAAAAACCTCAAATCTTGGCTCTAGATTACTCTAAGCTTGCTTTTCTTTCCCTTTGGTTTATGAAATCTCCTCGTCTCCTTGAGTTCCTACCATGGCCTAATATAGACATCCAAATATCATCAAATCTCTACTTCTTTTTAACAAAATAACTTCATAATCATAATCTACACCCTTGAAAACCCCCATAGGGACCAATAAACCAAATTAAAAACCCCTAAAACATAAACCCCCCCTAAACCTTGTTCACTTGATTTTTCCAACTTTCAGTACTCTAAATGAACTCCAATTATTGTCTCTATGTTCTAGAGGGGCTGAAGTTTGTTTGAGAAGCTAAGATTTGGTGGGAAATTAAAGAAGAAGTGAAGAAAAATGGAGGAAAAGATGAAAAAAAGAGTTTAGCTTTGAGGAAGAAGAAAGAGGACAATTTTGGCTAGATTTCTCTAGAGAAATCTGGCCTCCTCTCTTCTTATATTCCCCTCTAATGAACCAAACCAGTCCAACCAATGTTGTCCGACCAATTTAAACCAAAATTTTGATTTTTCGGTTTAATTGCACTTTTTCAAAGAATTTCTATGTTCCCCTCATTATTTTCACTTCTAACCTATTCTATTGTTCTTAAACTATCAAAAATAGGCTCCTTGCAAATTTTTAGCTCAATCGGGGTCCATTTGTGCCTCGGTTCACTTAAACCGGTCCGATTCAATCACTTTTTATTTTGCCGTAAAATACAACTCTAAAGCTATTAAAATTCATAGAAAACACTTCCATTGCCTTATTTTACACACTTAACAGCCATTAGGCCTCAATAACTATTTATAACCCCTTGGTCAACTCTCGGTCAAACCCTGATTCAAATTGAACTGAACCAGAGGCCAACTTCATAATTACTTTTAGAGGTCAATTAACTCCTTTTTCAACTCAAATTTTACCAATAGACTCCTAACGACCTACAAATCATTTTCACAAAATAATAATTTTTGGGAAAACTGATGGCCAAGTTCGCTGTATAGCCACCCCGGGGTTTCCCATCCAGGAATCGCTATACTTCCGGCACTCATAACACTGAACTTTAACACTGGAAAACTCACTCCCTACACTGTTTGACACTGCGATCGTCATGATAACACTAAAATTGTACACTGACACTTCTAGACCGGTATTTGGGCCACTATAATTTTACCCCACTAAAAGAAAAATTGCGTCCTCGAAATTTACCTGAACTGAAGAGCTGTGGGTACTACTGTTGCATAGTCACTTCTGGTTCCCATGTCGCATCTTGCACAATATGGTGGTTCCAAAGTACTTTCACTAGTGGAATTTGCTTATTTCTGAGTTGCCTGATTTCCCTAGCTAATATCTTCACTGTGTATTCTTCATAAGTCAAGTCAGGCTGCACTTGCACTTATTCCAATTCAATCACATGGCTAGGATCCGATTTATATCTCCGTAGCATCGATACATGGAACACATCATGGATCTTTTCTAGAGCCCGAGGAAGCTTTAATATGTAAGCCACAGGTCCCACTCGCTGAATTACTTCATATGGCCCGATGAACCGTGGTGATAGCTTACCTTTCTTCCCAAATCTAAGAATCCGTTTCCATGGGGAAACCTTCAGAAATACTTTATCTCCCACATGAAACTCTATGTCTTTTCTCTTTAAATCTGCATATGATTTATGTCTGTCACTAGCTTCTTTTAGTCACTGCTTGATCACTTAAACATTTTCTTCAGTTTCTCGGATCAAATATGCTTTCACTCAACTCTGTCCAACATAGGGGCATTCTGCAATTTTTGCCATACAGCGCTTCATACGGAGCCATTTTGATACTTGGCTGGTAGCTGTTATTGCATGCAAATTCTGCCAAGGGTAGATACTTTTCCCAACTAGTTTTGAACTCAAGCACGCAACATCTCAGCATATCTTCAAGTATCTGGATCACACTCTTTGATTGCCCATCAATCCGTGGTTGAAAAGCGGTGCTGTATAGATACTTTTCCCAACTAGTTTTGAACTCAAGCACGCAACATCTTAGCATATCTTCAAGTATCTGGATCACACTCTCTGATTGCCCATCAGTCCGTGGTTGAAAAGCGATGCTGTAATACAATCTAATGCCCAATGCTTCCTAAAGCTTCTTCCAAACTGGGAAGTGAAGCAAGGATCTCTGTCTGAAATGATAGAGGAAGGCACACCGTGCAATCTCACTATCTCATTGATATACAACTTGGCCAGCTTTGTCAATGGGTAATCCATCCTCACTGTTAGAAAGTGGGCGGATTTAGTGAGTCTGTCAATAATCACCAAAATCGCATCATGCTTCTTTCGGGTGAGAGGCAAACCAGTCACAAAATCCATTGTCACTCGGTCCCACTTCCATTCGGGTATAGAGATAGGCTGGAGTAACCCGGATGGCACTTGGTGTTCTGCTTTCACCTGCTGACATATTAAGCAGTTTCCCACAAATTCTGTCACATCTCGCTTCATACTTGGCCACCAATAATGCATCTTCAGGTCTTGATACATCTTGTTACCCCCTGGATGCATAGCATAGCTAATGTGATGTGCTTCTGTGAGAATATTCTTCTTCAACTCTAGTTGATCAGGCACACAAAGTCTCTGTTTGTAATATACACTACCATCTGTAGCGAGTGAGTAATCACTGTTGTCACTATTTTTCACTCCATCAATCGCTGAAGTCAGCTTGCCATCTTGTTTCTGCGCTTCTTTTATCTGCTACAAAAAGTCAGGCTTCACTTGTAATTCAGCTATCAAAGCCCCACTATCAACTACACTAAGCTTCACATTCATAGCTTTCAAAGCTGCCATAAACTTTCTACTGAGTGCATCAGCCACAATGTTAGCTTTCCCTGGATGGTAGTCAATAAAACATTCATAGTCTTTTATCAATTCCAACCACCTTCGATGTCTAAGGTTGAGTTCTTTCTGAGTAAGCAAATATTTCAAACTTTTATGATATGTAAAAATATAATACTTTTCATCATAAAGGTAGTGCCTCCAGATCTTCAATGCAAACACTATAGCTGCTAGCTCAAGATCATGTGTGGGGTAGTTCTTTTCATGATTCTTAAGGTGGCGGGAGGCATAGGCTATCACTTTCCCATCGTGCATCAATACACAACCCAATCCATTCAAGGATGCATCACTGTAGATGGTGAAGTCTTTGCCTGATTGGGGTTGAGTCAACACTGGGGCTTCGGTCAACATCTTCTTAAGCTTCTCAAAGCTGGCTTGACACTTGTCAGTCCACTTAAATTTCACCTTTTTCTGCAATAAACGGGTTAAAGGAGCTGCAATCATAGAAAAGCCTTAAACAAAACTCCGGTAGTAACTAGCTAAACCCAAGAAACTTCTGATTCCTATGACATTCTAAGGTGTTCATCTCTGAGAGTTTGCAGCACAATTCTCAAATGCTTGTCATGCTCTTCTGGAGTCTTTGAATACACCAGAGTGCCATCAATGAAGACCACCATAAACTGATCTAGATAAGGATGAAAGATCCGGTTCATAAGGTGCATAAAAGCTGCTGGTGCATTCGTGAGTCCAAAAGGCATCACTAGAAACTCATAGTGGCCATATCTGGTACAGAAAGCTGTCTTGGGTACATCTGATTCTTTTACCTTCAACTGATGGTAGCCCGATCTCAAGTCTATCTTTGAAAATACATTTGCACCTTTCAACTGATCAAACAAATCTTCAATGCATGGCAATGGATATTTGTTCTTTATTGTCAATTTATTCAGCAGCCTATAATCGATGCATAGCCTGAGTGATCCATCTTTCTTTTTCACAAATAGCACTGGAGCTTCCCATGGCAATGTACTCAGCCTTATAAAGCCCTTTTCAAGCAATTCCTGCAGCTGAATCTTTAATTCTTTCAACTCTATTGGTGCCATTCTATAGGGAGCTATGGACACTAATTTGGTGCCTGGGGCCACATTAATGGCAAACTCGATCTCTCGATCAGGTGGCAAACGTGGAAGATCATCAGGAAACACATCTAGAAACTCACACACTGTTGGCACATTTGACACTATAGGAGTTCTCTTCTTTGCATCCATAGCATAGCACAGGTAAGCTGCACAACCCTTTCTGATCAACCGCTTTGCTGCTGTTGCTGAGATCACATCAGAAAGGTAGTCTGGTCTTTAGCCCACTACTGTTATCTCCTGGCCATTTGAAGTTCTAAGGGTAACTCTCTTTCTTTTACAGTCAACCATTAAATGATGAGTCGCTAACTAGTCCATTCCCAGAAACACATCAAATTATTTGAAGGGGAGTTCAATCAAATTTGCTAGGAAGACACAACTCTGAAAACTAATAGGTCTATACACTTTATTCACTATGACACTATGGCCTAATGGGTTACTCACTATTATATCATGATCCATTGAGGTGCTATCTAATCCCTTTTCCCGTGCAATATCTATACTAATATAAGAGTGTGTGGACCCAGGATCAATAAGTGCATACACTGAATCGGTAAGCAAAGAAAATTTACCTACTATCACGTCAGGAGCATCCTCCTGGTCTCTGCCCTCATTGCATAAGTACGACCTATAGCTCAGCCCTATCCCTAGGGTGGAGGTGGAGGAGGAGGTCTAGCTGATGTGTGAGATGCTGTCCCCTTGCCTCTCCCTCTGGGTGCTGAAGAGCCTGCACCTGGAGCTGTGGAGGTCACTGAGAGTGGCATTGCATCGGGACAATCTTTCACCAAGTGCTCCTTCGAACCACACTTGAAACATGCGCCTGATAGGTTTCTGCACTCACCCGGATGGGACCTGCCGCAATGCTTGTATTGCTTGGGAGTGCCTCTGCCTCTACCTCGGGATGCACTGCGCACTGAAGATTCCTGTACATTACTGCCACCAGTATTTTTCTAGCTGTGGCAGGTGCTACTGATCCTCTGCTCTGAGATGGTGGTGGTCCTCGGATCTTTACTCCGACCACCCATGCCATTAGACTGACCCGGTTTCCTTTTCTATTGAAATCGAGCCTGTCTCTCAGCTTCATCAGCCTGTGCTGCCTCAACTTTAATCGCAGTTGCTACTAAAGATCTCAAATCTGGGTGGCTCTGACCACTGACAATCTACTTAATTTTGTTGTGAAGGCGATGCTCAAATCTCTCCATCAATCTGTCTTCAGTCCTCAGAATATCATCAAGGTAACCACTCAATCTCTCAAAGTCTCTTTCATATTCTGCTACAGTCTTATTGCCATGTCTAAGCCTACAAAAGGCATCCTGCATCGAGGCTCTGTACTCAGCTCCAATGTACTTCTTCTCAATCTGATCAATGAAGAACTCCCAATTCAATTGGTCATCCGGGGTATGTTTTCTCATAGAGTCCCACCAAAAATAAGCTAGTCCTTGAAGTAACGCCACTGTCCCCTCAAATTTCTCTTCTTGGGTGCTATGTAGGATCTCAAACAATCTACAGATATGGAACAACCACTCCTCCACTTGCTCTGGAGTCATAGGATCATGTCTAAAGAAGTCTTATGCTCCCATGTTTTTAAGCTGCTCCAGGATTGGCTTCTCCCATGTTTTTAAGCTACTCCAGGATTGGCTTTCTCTGTGCTAGAGCTGCTGGAGGCACTGGTTGTTGGGCCAACTCTATCCTGATACGGTGTTGAATATAGTCCGCCATGGTATTTAGAAAATCTGGCTATGGCGTAGGAGGTGGTGGTGTAACTAAAGGAGTAGCCTGCCACCGTGGAGTCCCAGCCCGACCAACACTGGCCAAGGCTCCACTGTCACCATCACCTACACTGTAACTTTGATCGGACGCCATTTGATCACTAAAACAAGGAGCAAGCATACATCAATACCATAATATAACATTCACTTCCATTGGCATGTATATACATTCACCTAACATAACCCACTCCGATCTTAGAATCGCCTAAACCTCGCTCTGATACCAAAATAAATGTAACACCCTTATACCCTATACGTACACTGCCGACTTAGCAATACTGTGTGATTAGCATGATTAATCTAAGGTCAACTTACACTTGTTACCAAAATGCGTCTAATTTTTTTTTTCTACACTTGGGCTTATATTCACTTAAATACTCAATTTACTTAACATTTTATTTCACTTATCATTTAGTTGCCGATTGACCTATAACTGTCCAATATTACTATTCATTTGGTAAAAATTTCGGCAGTATAACGGCTTGTTTTTCTTACTACCCAAACTTGTAAATTTCAAAACCGCAGCCCCAGCAAGGGTACAACAATAATAACATTCAATACCATCCAATATCAAACCCAAATCATGCACAGAACGGTCTTAATAATCCACACAGATAACTACATTATACTATTACTCAACCAAACTTAATTTGTCAACTTCAAGTATATACATGCCATATCAAATATCCAATACATACACAAAATATAAATTTAACTTCGTCTTCTTTGCTTGCTCCCAAAACGACTGAAGTATGCCTTGCTCCAACCTAAGGTGTACCTACACACAGTCAAAACAATTACGTGCTGAGCATTAGAATGACCAGTGGTAGTTACAAATCCATAAATTTCCACTATTCTAATTATGTCATTAATTCAAACTTTAATTATTTTAATATATTATTCTAAACTTAATTACTCAATTTAATCATCAAATTAATCACATAATTAAACAATAAGGCATATTATACACTAATTATATTTAAATCTTTCCATTCCAATTTTTATTTTCTTAATTACATTTTTATCCTTATTATTTTTCTAAGGTTTCCAATTTTTACCCTTATCTTTTCCATTAATTCCATTCATGCCCCCACTTTCACTTAATACCACTTATATCCCCATTTTTTACTCTTATTCTAATTTTATCCTTTCCTTTTTACCTTATTTCCATCTGCGTCCTTCTTGTACACATATTTACCATTTTGCCCTTAATTACCTTTTATTTACAACTTTAACCTCACTTAATCTCATTTTCCATTTTTAAACCTCATTAATTTCATTAATTACCAAAATACCCTTTTTACTTCAAATTTCCACTTTTAACCTTACAATTTACTAAAATTACAATTAGGTCCCTACTTTATCACTTTTTCACTAATTTACCATTTTAACCTCATTTTTATAAAATTTACCAAATTACCCCTACCTTTATACTTTTTACCTAACTTTTACACTTTTTTACCAACTTTATGCAAAATTGCCATTTTACCCCTGAACTTCCTATTTATTCCATTTTGGCCCCTTTTTCACACATTTTCACATATATTACTATTTTAATCAATATTTTCAATTAATTACCATACCTGGTAGAAAATCTACTGACCGGATATACGGGACGTAGATCCCACAGTTCCACTACACTATGGAATGACTCCAATCAGACCATTCCTCACTACACTGCACTGCACTATACTGTTAACTTTTATGCACTATACACTATGACAGGTCCTCATTGACTTATCAATATCGAGTCGTCATGACTCGTACCGTGATGTGGAATCCCTATGGCTAGCCAACTATATCCTGGACTAGATTTCACTGCCAGAATATTACTAACGGCAATCTTTCATCAATTTACACATAAATATCACATTATGTCATCATGCATAATTCGGCATACACATCATTTTAACTTGCAATTTTGTCCACACACTCATTTATCAATATTTAACCATTTTATGCCATTATATACCAATAATTAACAAATCACACATTTATATCACTATATTTACCATTCGGCCTAAGGGTAAACTTTTCATATCATGTACTATAATTTAGTTTAATCATTCAATCATCTTAATTACATGTTAAACATACCTTGTATGTCAAGTACATGCCATAATCATTGCATATTTCATTTAATTCCTTTACTTACCATTCGGCCTTAACACTAAGATTTCACCATGAATTCTTTCCAACCTTTTAATCATTCTATCATGTTATACACATGTTAAACATATTATAAACATCATTTATTAGCATTAAAACCCATTAGAACATTATATTTTGTTAAGAATACCATTCGGCCACTATTAAATTTTTCTTGCCAAATTGATTTAATTTCATCTAATCATATTTATACACTATTTTAAGCCTACTAAACATGAATATCAAGTTAGTTTTAATTAAATACATCATTATCTTATACTTAACCTTAGATATAAGCTGAAAATCACATATAACAATGGAAATATAGGGATTTTGTAACCACAAACCTCAAATCTTGGCTCTAGATCACTCTAAGCTTGCTTTTCTTTCCCTTTGGCATGCTAAATCTCCTCCTCTCCTTGAGTTCCTACCATGACCGAATATAAACATCCAAATATCATCAAATCTCTACTTCCTTTTAACAAAATAACTTCATAATCATAATTTACACCCCTAAAAACTCCCATAGGGACCAATTAACCAAATTAAAAACACCTAAATCTTAAATCCCAAAACTTACCCCTAAACCTTGTTCACTTGATTTTTCTAACTTCCAGTGCTCTAAATGCACTCTAATTACTGTCTCTATGTTCTAGAGGGGCTTAATTTTTTTAGGAAGCTAGGATTTGGTGGGAAATTAAAAAGAAGTGAAGAAAAATGGAGGAAAAGATGAAGAAAAGAGTTCGGCTTTGAGGAAGAAGAAAGAGGACGATTTTGGCTGGATTTCTCTAGGGAAATCTGGCCTCCTCTCTTCTTATATACCCCTCTAATGAATTGGACCAGTCCAACCAAGGTGGTCCGACCGATTTAAACAAAAATTTTGAGTTTTTGGTTCAATTGCACTTTTTCAAAGTATCTCTATATTCCCCTCATTATTTTTACTTATAATAAATTCCATTGTTTTTAAAACATCAAAAATAGAATCCCTGCAAATTTTTATCTAAATCGGGGTCCATTTGGGCCCCGTTTCACTTAAATCGGTCCGATTAAATTACTTTTTATTCTGCCGTAAAATGCAACTCTAAAGCTGTCAAAATTCACATAAAACACTTCCATTGCCTTATTTTACACACTTAACAACCATTAGGCCTCACTAACCATTTATAACCCCTTGTTCAACCATTGGTCAAACCCCAGTTTAAATTAAACCGTACCGGAGGTCAACTTCATAATTACTTTCGGAGGTCAATTTAACGTTTTTACCTCAAATTTTACCAATAGTCTCCTAACGACCTACAGATTATTTTTGCGAAATAAAAAATTTTCAAAAAATGGACGGCCGGGTTCGCTGTATAGCCACCCCCATCCCGAAATCGCTATCTTTCCGGTACTCTTAACACTGGCAAACTCACTCCCTACACTGTTCAACACTTCGATCATCATGATAACACTGAAATTATACACTGACACTTCTAGATAGGTATTTGGGCCACTACAACAATTAGCAAGTATTTATAACTTGAGCTCTGTCACGCTCGCGACATCCCTCGATAAATCCTTCTACCGCGCTCGTGGCTCAAGCCGCACACATGACAGAACAAGGAAAATGCTTTTGTCGCACTCGCGCTAAGTCTCGTGCTCACGACAGAACACGATCTGGCCAACTCTGACCTATAGAGCCCTCTGTCTTGCCCGCAATAGAGCCTGAATCAATATACTTAAACTCCTCATACACTTACCTCTCTTAGGTACTTTGCTACTTCAATAGATATGAGTTTGAAACCAACAAAGACACCACTTTTAGCCAACAAGGATTTCTAACCAAATGATCACCTACATGTTAATTTTCTAAATGACATAAATTACGGCTAACATAACTAGCATGCAAACAATAAAAACATAGTATAACTTTAATTCATTAACAAAACTTCATCAACTCAACAATACCATCCCAAGCACAATTTAACAAATAGAAGAGTTATTGAACCCTTCAAAGCCATAAATCACCCAAACTAACTAATTATATGTCCATAAAAGAGTTAAAAATCCCAAACCTTTAGAAGCTATCTCCTTTAATTTCACAAATCAAGTAAACTTCTCTTTACCCTTTGATCTCCTACTTGATTCTCTAACTTTCAATCAACAAAATCTTGAATGAGATGAAGAACTATGAAAGAATACAAGCAACTACCCTTAGATAAACTCAACTAAAAGAAAAGGAAATGGAGAACAAAGCAATTTACCTTACAATTGAAGAGAGAGGTGGCCTGCCAACAAAAGGAACAAAGAGACAAACTTGGCCTCTTTAAACTTATGTATGCATGCTAAGGCTAGGTGTCAAACTCTTAGTTAACACATGGATTCCACTTACGTCTTAATTATAACTAATCTTGCAAAATTACACTTTAGTCACTTAACTTATTAATTTCATGCAATTCGGTCCTTAATTCTTAATTATAATTTAGTCCAAAAATTATAAACCATAAATAAAACTCTCTTACTCACCCTAATCATGCACAATGCTACTAGGGTGGATTTTGGGTCATTACACTTATGGTGTTTGCTTTGAGACTAAATGTCTCCTATAGTTATCATACCTTTAGGTATCTATATGATTTGTACCTTTGAGTACTTATAGTCCGGTAAATTTAGGTGTGTACAGTCTATCCCGTTATCCAATTCTGCAGAGAGAAGCAGGCTAACTAAAGAAAGTGAATTATATATGTTAAAGGAAAGATTTGACATGAAATATATGTGATATCCATTGCCTAAATATCATACATGACTATACAATGACATGTGTAAATGGATATGAATCTGGAAATAAATGGAGAAATTCTATATGAATAATGATATGGAAATGCATGAAAATAAATATATACATATATAGCATATGAATGTATGATATTTTTTTCTTACATGTTTAGTGGATGATTGCTGTGAGTGGTCATCAAAAATTAAGTGTTCCCCACTAAGCTCAAAAGCTTAACACGAGTGTTTATCCGTGTAGACACAAGTGTCAAAGCTACTTCCAGGGCCAGTCTGTAACAGTCGAGGCTAACATAAGATTAGGATAAGATAAGAGCTTTATATAGGTTCTTTTTGCAATATTATATGTTTATATACTAAATTATTTTGTAAAATGAAATTGTATGAAATGTATAGACTATGTTATATTAGGAGAAAAATATGTAGTTCAATGTAAATATGTATATGTAATCAATCATGGAACTCTATTTAAATATGTATAAGTAATATATAGAATGAAAGGAAATTTTTTTGTTACCTCAGTTATATGTATGTGTTCAAATGATACTCATTCGAACATAATAATATGTATATGAATTCGGTATATGTATGTAGTTGTGTGACACCTTCTATGCATAGTCGGCTTAAAATGTATATAGCAGGATTTTATAGATACGGTTTGGGGGTATTTTGGTGGTATTAAAGCATATGTTTAGCTGATTTTGGCTAATATGAGTCTAAGGGTGTGTGTATGCATAGTATTTATTTGTGTTGGCCTAATGTAGATGTCCCTATTATCTTATATATAGTAGAAATGGAAGAATCTCACGATGCTATTAAAGGGACAGCAGAAAGTGTGAATCTAAAAGAGCAAGGTCCACCTATCTCGGGCCCCTCCATACCTCCGTGAGCTGATGTTTTGGTTGTGCCAGTGGAAACTTTTCTGAAATTCTCCCACGACAGTACACGAGTTCTTGATATATTAATCACATCGAGAGCTCTGCTAGATGTAGTAAGGAAGCATAAAGCAGAGGAATTTATGGGAACGACTCTTAAGGAATCAGACAAAGTAGAGTATTGGTTAGAAAGAACTCAGAGGGTGTTAGATGAGATAAGGTGTCCACCAGAACAAATGACTACTTATGTTGTTCCCTTCTACAAGGAGTAGTGTACGATTGGTGTAAATTAGTGTTGAAGCATACACAACTACCTGACCCAGTGACTTGGGAATTCTTCACACAAGAGTTTAAAAAGTACATTATTGAGGCTTATAAAAAAGCCTAATGGAAGGAGTTTCTAAATTTGAGACAAAGGAATTTGATTGTAGCTTAGTATAAGAAAGAATTTGATCAACTCAGCAAGTATGCCACTGAGCCTGTTTTTACTGAGGCATTTTGATGCCAGTAATTTGGGGATGGATTGAATGACTCCATCAAGGAATATCTTGTTGCCATCACTTCTTTACACCAATTGAGCTACTATCAGTTAGTTCAAGCTGCCATTAGAGTTGGAAATCTGAGATGGCAAATAAAGAGAAAGCATAGAGAAGAAGCTTTTGTAAATGTGGCTCATCATTACGTATGAAAGCTCGAGAATCTCAAGGTGTATACTTAGCCGAGTAAGTGAATAGTCTTGCTACTAGAGAAAGGTAAAGCCCTAATGATAGCTAATACTGGCAGAGGCTCCTCAGTAGGTCAAAGTGGATAATTACCTGAGTGTCCCTATTGTGCCAAATGCCATAGGGGTACCTACTGGCTATTGACTAGTCCTTGCTTCCAATGTGGGGGTATTGATCATTTTATGGCGAATTGCCCTTGAGAATCAGGATAAAGTAAACCTTCATAAGGTAGTAGAGGAGCATCGAATGCACCCATAACACCTAGAGGAAGAGGTAGAGGCTGAAGCAGATCAAGCTAGCCTCAGGCCAACCTAAATGCAACCTCACAGTTAGTGGATCATCCTGTCACTACAGGAGCTCCAGCACGAGCTTATGCTATGAAGGCTAGCGAGGAGCAAGATGCTCCAGAAGTTATAGTTGGTATTTTCTCTGTCTTTAATACTAAAATGCACACATTGATAGATCCAGGTTCCACTCACTCATATGTATGCAGTGGGGATTTATATGACAAAATGCCATCTTTACATCAGTTAGAATATAATATATGTGTGACAAGTCCTTTGGGCCTTAGTGTATGTGTGTATAAAGTATATAGGAATTGCCTGCTTATGATACATAGAAAAGAATTTGAGCTGATTTGATAATATTGGCCTTCTATGAATTTGATATGATTCTGGGTATGGACTGGCTATCTAAACTTCAAGCTACAGTCAACGGTGTTTTGAAAACAGTTGTGCTTAAGAGTCCTCACAAATTCAGAAACAGTAGTGGATGGCATTCGGTATGGTTCTATAACTAATGTGATATCATCCATACAAGCTAGAAGACTTCTTAGGAAGGGGTCTGAAGCCTTCTTAGCTTTAGTGATTGATTCTAAACAAGAACAAGTGAGCTTAAAAGATATCCTGATAATAAATGAATTTTTGGATGTGTTTCCCAAAGAGTTACATAGTTTTCCACATAAAAAAGAGTTAGAGTTGTTGTAGACACCGGATCCCGAGGTAGCCTAGATCAGGATTACTCAATGATGAAATTAAGTGTGCCTGTCAAATTGATTTATTAAAAATAAATAAAAATGTGTCTTAAAAATATTTTGAAAATTTTTTAAAAGTTATTTTAAGAAAAAAAGTGAGTTTTGAAATTATAGTATTTTAGCAAAAAATAAAAAAAAAATCGTGAGCGTCGGCGTGCGGCAGCGCGCTTGGCCCGCGCGCGGGCGTCGCTCGCCCTCGTGCCTCTCACGTGCGGGGCGTACGCTAGGTGACACCCGCAGTGTGAGCGACGCACTGGGCATTGCTCGCGCATTGCTACACGTGGCGATGCCCATCGGGCGTTGCTCGCCCCTGACGCGGTCCGTCGCCCCTCCAACGGCCCTTTAGGCCTTTTTTGTGCTATTTTTTAGTGTTTTTACTCATTTTTTTTGTACAATTTAATTTTTAAACCCTTTTATCTTCTAACCTTTAAAATTCTTTTTTTTGGAAGAGAATTGGGGGGATTTTTCTTAAGAAAAAAATGATTTTCTCTCTTCTTCTTCTTCTTCTTCTTCTTTTTTCTTCTTCAATAACAAGTTCTCCAAGTATTTTTAATTTTTTTGATTAATTCTTGAGGCAAATAAATTAATTATTTGTTCTTGTGAATTTTCTTACTTTTTTTTATAATTTTTCCTTAAGACAAATAAATTAATTATTTTTTCTTGGAATAAAATTTTGTTACATATTTTATTTTTATAAATCAAGACAAGGAAATATATCATCTACCTTCATTCATCAAACCAAAATTTAAGGGTAAGCATTCTAGGCTCAATTTTTAATTTAATTTTTGTTTATAATTAATTAGCAACCATGTAGATTTTTGATCTATTATTTTATTTTGTTTATGTTCATGTGATTTAGCCATAGATTTAATATTTTAGCACATTTTATTTTATCCTTGTTTATTTATTTGATTGTTCATCTTTTGTTATTTATTATTATTATTATTATTATTATTATTATCATCATTACTTTTGTTCACATGTTATTATTATTATTATTAGTATTATTATTTAACATGTTTTGTTTTTTTTTATTTCTTTTATTTTTACTTGCTTGATTGTTCATCTTCCTTATTGTTGACTGTTCATCTTTTTTATTGTTATTGTTTATTATTATTTTTGTTATTGTTAATATTATGATTACTTTTTTTTTATTATTATAATTATTGTGATTATTATCATCATTAATATTACTATTATCATTATTATATATTACTACTATCATTACCATTATTATTTTTATTTTTGTTAGTATTATTTATTATTATTATTATTATTATTATTATTATTATTATTATTATTATTATTATTATTATTATTATTATTAATGTTTTTATGCATGTTTGTTTATTCATATGTTAAGTTATTTATTTTTATTATGTCATTTGATTGTCATACATGATACATGTTATTTTATTTATTCTTCCATTTTTACATGTTATATGTTTAAATTCATTTTTTATTACTAACATCATTTTTATTTTGTATTTTTATTTCAATACTTACTTTAATGTACGAGTTTTTTCAATGGCAATTGGGAGCCCATGGAGGTTTGAAGACAGCATTTTTGTGAAGGCACCATTTTGGTGGAATTTATCTTTTTAGCATTTTTAGTATTTTTAGTATTATTATTATTTTTCTTTCATTTATTTTTATTATGTAATTTGTAATAAGTGTATTTATTTTTTATGCACGGTAATCAAAAAAATCACATAAAAAGTTTGATATTAATAAATTGATTGTTTTATAATAAAATGAGACCAATGTCTTAATTTCAACCATTCAAAATTCACTTTAAAAAAGAAGAGTTAATTTTCTTAAAATGGGATCACTCATCCTGATTTTTTCAAGTATACCAAAAATAACTATTCGAATTTCTAAAGCGAACATGAAGGTTCTAAAGCAAACATGAAGGAACCAATGTTCCTATTTTAAATAATATCCCGATTTATGAATGTTTATTTTATTCATTTGGTTTATTTATTTATTTATGTTTTGCTTGATTTTATTTTGGGGGATTGTATTTTTTGCCCCGAATTTTAATACTTTTTTTTTTTATTTTGGGGGATTGTATTTTGTTCCAATTTTTATCTTTCTTTAGTTTGCTTTATTATTTTATTGCTTTCTTTATTGATTGATTTGCGCTTTTATTTTCTAATGATCGTATGAGAAGAGAGATAGAAATTTAGAATTAAAAACTCATTTATAATTAAATAAGGAATTAATAAGAGTAAATTTATGAATCTTTCTCTAGTTTAGACCCCCGAGGTCAGACGAATTTTCCCAATTTCTTATAAATTGGGTGGCGACTCCAAAATACCTCAAAGGTGCCTAAAGGCTTCATGGGATTAGATAATCTCTCCAGTGTTCTATTGGAAAGAGGTGTCAAAAATATCTCATGATTGCCCAAGATCAAAAGATGCAAACCCTCTCGGGCCCTAAAAGCGGGTTCTTGGGAATCGATCGGGTCCGACGCGCGTCACAGTTGTCCATTGAGATTATGCTTAGTATAGCTTTTATCTATAAGGCACCTTGCAGAATGGCTCTTATAGAGTTAAAATAATTGAAGATCCAATTGTAGAACCTCCTAGATAAGGGTTTATTTGACCTAGTATATCGCCTTGGGGAGTGCCGGTCCTTTTTGTTAAGAAAAAGGATGGCACTCTATGAATATGCATTGACTATAGACAAATTAACAAGGTAATTGTGAAGAATAAGTATCCTTTACCAATGATAGAAGATCTCTTTGATAAATTAAAATGTGTAGGAATGTTCTCTAAGATTGACTTGCCGTCTGGCTATTACCAGCTACGGGTAAAGGATGTGAATGTGCCCAAAACTACAATCAAGACCTGATATGGTCATTATGAATTTTTGATGATGCCTTTTGGGCTAACTAATGCAGTTGTAGCATTTATGAATTTGGTAAATAGTGTATTCTAACCCTATTAGACCAGTTTGTTGCATTATTCATTGATGACATACTGGTCTACTTTAAGATTGAAGAGGAACATGCACAACATTTGAGGATTGTGTTACAGACCCTAAGGGAGTAGCAGTTATATTCCAAGCTGAGCAAATGTGATTTTTGGCTTAATAAAGTTTCTTTCCTTGGGTATATTATTTCTTCAGAAGGCATTAGGGTGGATCCTATAAAAATATCGCCGATTGTTAATTGGTAGCCGCCTACAAATGTGACATAAGTGAGTTGTTTTTCAAGTTTAGTTGGTTACTACCGGCGCTTTGTGAAAGGATTTTTTGTGATAGCTTCTCCACTGACAAAGCTACTTCGGAAAGGTGCAAAGTGTGAATAGATTGACAGATGTCAAGCCAGCTTTGAGCAGTTAAAAAAGATACTCACTGAAGGTCCAATACTTAAACAACTAATTTCGAGCAAAGAATATGCCATGTACAGTGATGCTTCTAAAAATGGCCTAGGATATGTTCTAATGCAAGATGGGAAAGTGGTGGCATATGTTTTTAGGCAATTGAAACCGTATGAACAAAATTATCCTGCACATGATCTAAAACTACCAGCAGTGGTGCTTGCTTTAAAAATATGGTAACACTACCTATATGGTGAGAAATGTAGGATTTATACAAACCATAAGAGCCTTAAGTATCTGCTTATACAAAAGGAACTTGAGGCAAAGGCGATGGCTGAAGTTGTTTAAAGACTATAATTGCATAGTTGACTACCACCTGAGACAAGCTAATGTGGTAGCAGATGTTTTAAACAAGAAAATGATTTCAGCCTTGTCATTGTAACACAATAGATGGGCATTGGCATCAGATAGAGCTCTAATAGTTCAGTTGAAAGCAAAGCCTGACTTAAAACAAATGATAGTCAAAGGAAGGAAATATGATTCTAAGTTGTAATAGATTATGCAAGCAATACAATAAGGGGAGCCAACTAATTATGTTTTGAAAGAACATGGAAGCTTATGTTTCAAGGACATATTATGTGTACCGGCCAATGATGAGTTAAAGAAGAAATTGTTACATCAAGGACATAATACAATGTTCACTATGCATCTTGGAGGTAACAAGATATATTAGGATTTCAAGCAATTCTACTAGTAGCCAAGAATGGAAAGTGATATAGCGGACTATGTTCAAATGCCTAACATGGTAACAAGTGAAAGTTGATCATCAAGTCGCGTCTAGTTTACTGAATCCTATTCCAATTCCACAATGGAAATGGGATAACATTACTTTGGACTTATTTACAAGCCTACCCATCACACAGAAGAAACATGATGTAATTTGGGTGAAAATTGACAGGCTTACTAAGTCAACTCACTTTATACTAGTTCGACTTGATTGCCTAATGGATTGGTTAGCTGAATTATATGTAAATGAGATTGTTCGATTGCATGGTGTGCCATTGTCCATTATATCTGATCGAGACCCGAGCTTACAAATAGCTGGCTTAGTTTTAGCACAACATTTCACCCATAAACAGATGGACAATTGGAGAGGGTTATACAGATACTAGATGATATATTAAGAGCTTGTGTTTTGGATTTCCAAAGACAAGTATATTCCTTTAATGGAGTTTGCTTATAATAATAGTTACCAATCTAGCATAGGCATGGTACCATCTGAGGTACTATATGGCAAGAAATGTAGCACTCCAGTATGCTGGATAGAGTTGAATTAGAATAAGGTAATTGGACCGAAACTAGTCAAAGATACAAAAGAAAAGCCTTGGAGAGAGAAAGAGAGGCAGCTGTCCCTTGCCCCTACTTTTGCCATTTCTTCTTCTTTCTTCTTCTTTCTCTTGTTTCATCTTGATCCATCTTCCTTTGGATGAAATTATTGGAGGGATTTAGCAATTCTTGGATTTATTGGTATGTTTTAGTTAGTTTCTTTCTTGTTCTTCATCTTTTCTCTTTGATTTTTGTTAGTGTGTGTTCTTGGGTTAGGATTTTGAGTTTTGTGTGTTTTGGGTTTTGATTTCTTAAAAGTTCCTCCTAGAGACCTTAAGGGTAAAGAGAAGGCAAGTGGAAGTGGAGCTCTTTGATTTGGAGCATAGGAGATCAAGGTTTGGGAAATTTATGATTTTGGGTGTATAATGTGATGATTTTCATTTGGTTTGATTTTTCTTGAAATCATGTGATTAATAATGTTTATGTTGGTCTAAATGTTATGGGTTTTGAATAATTTGAGTTGAAATACATTGGATGTGGAGTATTGAACCAAAATCTAGTTTATTGAATTAGAGATTTTGATTATGTTAATTGCTTGTTTTAATTGTAATAATTGGTGCAAAAGTTAGATTTTGTATGGTGTATGATGATTAAAATGCTTGATTTGAGTTGTGATGAAGTTTTGGGTAAATTGGAGCTTTGGGTGGTTTTTTGGAAGCATTGGATTTCTGCAAAATTATTGGAGAACTGGAAAATGCGACTCTATCGCAAGTGCAATAGAGCTCGAGGATTCCAGCTCTTGTGGTAGGCTGAGCTCTATTCTGTCAAGCTACAGCATTGCGCATGCTTGCGCGAGCGCGATAGAGCACGTAATGCCGAGTTGAGCTAGGCAGCATATCACGAGCGTGTGCGAGAGTGCGCGATCGCGATAGCGATAATGGGCACATTCTGCCGTGAGCGCAACAGAAGCCAATCTATTCCTTTGTGCACAAGCATGAGGCTTATCGCGAGTGCAACGCTCATGGAGCTTTGGCCCTGTCGCAAGCGCGACACCTCCTGTTTTAAAAATTGGATTTCTTTTGTGCTTTCGATATTTTTTTTTCAAAATTGTGATGTTATTGGACTTATGTATGGATGATTTTATGAACAAATTGAATATGGTTGGATGATTGATACATGGCCTGCAAGAGTCAAAATAGTGGATAGTTAGGCATGCCTAATAGAGTTCAGTAGCTGTAGCCCCAATGTGTTCTGGACTGATCAGGTCCCCATTTGGGTCCTCGTGATCCTCAATGTGTTCAGATCTTGTTTAAGATCCTCCAATGTGAAAATTTTTTGAATAAAAAAATTTAAGATGTTGCTTTTTAATTGTAGCTTCAGGTACCCCAATGTGTTCACTCGTTATCCGCTATTGTGAGTCAGCAGGCATTTGTTTTGTTGTGATTATATGCATATAAAATCAGTATGGTTTATGAATTTGATTATGAGCTTTTGAATATAATTGATGATGATTAAGTTATGATTTCGTATATGTGTGATTATAAGCATGTGCCATGTTGTATGTGTTCTACCTTAACGACCATTATGAATGGCTATTCATATTATTGTGTGTTTTTCCCACTAAGCGTTACTGCTTAGCACGGGTGTTTCATCCGTGCAGGTGTGGAAGGAGTTGAGGTTTTGGGAGAGTCTCCACAGGTCCAGCCAATATAGAAGGATTGAAGTGTTATAGCTTAGTTTTGTATCTAGGCATTTTTTCTTTTGTAATGCTTCTGCTATGTATTTTGGAAGATGGGATTTTTGTAATATCAGTTTTGTACAAAATATTTTGTAATGAACCTTTGATATCAATGAATGATCTTTGAGCTTTAAAGTTTTAATTTCCGCTGTTATTCATATATTTTGTATATGTTTATAATTTTGCTTTGTTTATTGACACCCTTGTCCATATGGGTTCTCATTCCGTTTGTGGATGAGCTCTCCTACGTATGGGTAAGGGGTGTTACAATTTTTGGTATCAGAGCCTAAGTTTAGGTGTTTTTGGGTGTTTATAGTGTATAGATATATGTTTAGGATTGTGTTGGCCTAATGCAGATGTCTTATGCTTATTATAGATGGAGTCTGCGCGTGGATCACTCGAGGGGTCAGCTGAGAGTGCTAATCCCCAAGAGCAAGATCCGTTAGTGTCTGGTTCGGCTTAACCAGCTAGGGTACAGCCTGAGGCTGTAGCTATGCCTTTTGAGGCTATGCTGAAGATATCTCAAGATATGGCTCGGGTCTTAGAAAGGATTACTGCTCGAAGCCCCGATAGAGAGTTTGAGGAAAGATGGGGCAAAAGATTTTTATAAAACGAGTTTAGATTAGTCTGAGTTGGCAAAGAAGTGGATCGAGAAGGTGGAAAGAGTTCTTGAGGAGATTCGTTGCCCTTCTGAGAGGCAAGTTGAGTGTGTTGTTGCCTTGCTCAAAGGATCGGCCTATAACTGGTGGAAGTTGGTCCGTCGGCATCCCCAGTTGCCAGATCCGATCACATGGGAGTTTTTTGAACGAGAATTCATGAGTAAATATGTGACCAAGGCTTATAAGAAGGCTAACTAGGCTCAATTTCTATGTTTGAAGCAGAGGGCAATGTCGATTGTAGAGTATGAGAAGTAGTTTAATCGACTTTGGAAGCATGCTCCTCCATGTATTATGACAAAAGAGTTTCGGTGTCAGTATTTCGAGGCTGGGTTGAATGAGTCTTTGAGAGCCATGCTCATATCTTTGATGAGTACTCCTGCAATTACTTATTATCAAATTGTCCAAGTAGCTATGCGGGCAGAGAGGTCTAAGTCGATTTTGAGGGAGAGAGCTCAGAGGAGGAATCCCCCTCGTTGAGGTTCATCCTCGTGTAAGAGATCGAGGAACCCACAGGATGAGTCCTCTACAGGTTCTGCTTCAAGAGGTAGGAGGTAGGGATCTACAGTTCGTTCGAGTGCTGGTAGAGGTAGTTTTGGTGGAAGAGGAGAAGTAGTGCCTGAGTGTTCTCACTGTAGTAAGCGCCACAAGGGCGAGTATAGATGGCTTACTGGAGGATGTTCCCATTGTGGAAGCACCAATAACTTTTTGGCTAATTGTCCTAAGTTAAGTGAGAACACTAGGGATCAGCAAGAAGCTTGTCGGTCGGGGTCTAATGCTCCTAAAGCTAGTCAAGGTAGAGGCAGAAGTAGAGGTCGAGGTGGTCAGCCTCGATAGGGTGCTCCATTAGAGTCAGTAGATCGTCCTCAGATGGCGCCAGCAAGGGCCTATGCAATGAGAGCTCGGGATGAGCAAGATGTGCCCGATGTGATTGCAGGTAAGTTTCTACTCTGTGACACTGAGATGTATGCTCTAATTGATCCTGGTTCTACACACTCATACTTGTGCTCTGAAATGTTATTTAATAAGTTGAGTGAAGTTGACCTGTTAGATTATGAGATTTGTGTGACCAGTCCTTTAGGGCATAGTGTCAATGTGAGTAGAGTGTTTAGGAACTATCCTCTGTTGGTTCAAGGTATAGAGTTCCCAGCGGATTTGATTGATTTTCCTTTTCGAGAATTTGATTTGATTTTGGGAATGGATTGGTTAAGTAAGCATCGAGCAGTGGTAGATTGTCCTAGGAAGACGGTTGTATTGCGGGATAGAGATCAGTCTCTGGTTGTGATTAAAGGTTTAGGCTCGGGTTCTTTAAGGAATGTTATTTCTGCAATGCAAGCTGCGAGATTTATGAGGAAAGGTTGTCATGCATTTTTGGCTTTGGTATTGGACTCTAAGTGTAGTCAAGTTAAGATTGAGGATAACCCAGTGGTTAGGGAGTTTTAGGGTGTGTTCCCTAGTGAGTTGCTTGGATTACCTCCGGAGAGAGAAGTTGAGTTGTCCATAGAGATATTGCCGGGTAATGCCCCCATTTCTAAGGCACCTTATCGAATGGCTCCTATAGAATTGAGAGAACTTAAAACTCAATTACAAGAGCTATTGGATAAAGGCTTTATTAGACCTAGCGTATCTCCATAGGGAGCTCCGATTTTGTTTGTAAAGAAGAAGGATGGGACATTGAGAATGTGCATTGATTACCATCAGATTAATAAGGTTACTGTGAAGAATAAGTACCCGTTACCTAGGATTGAGGATTTGTTTGATCAGCTTAGAGGTGGGGGAATCTTTCTTAAGATTGATCTTCGATCTGGGTATTATCAGCTTCGGGTTAAGGACGTAGTTGTGGTTAAGACTGCATTTCGAACGTGATATGGCCACTATGAGTTTCTTGTGATGCCGTTTGGATTGGTCAATGCACCTGCGGCTTTTATGGATTTGATGAACAAAGTGTTTAGGCCATATCTCGACCGATTTGTTGTGGTATTTATTGATGACATTCTGGTTTACTCTAAGAATGAGAGTGAGCATGAAGAGCATCTTCGGATAGTGCTTCAGGATTTGAGAGATG
Source organism: Excoecaria cochinchinensis (assembly GCA_947683425.1). NCBI lineage: Eukaryota > Viridiplantae > Streptophyta > Magnoliopsida > Malpighiales > Euphorbiaceae > Excoecaria > Excoecaria cochinchinensis. The sequence continues at coordinate 520,650 of CANTUQ010000212.1, forward strand.
ACCATTTGTTTGCGAAGCTTAGTAAGTGTGATTTCTGGCTTAAGGAAGTGTCCTTTATGGGTCATATTGTTTCGGCTAAAGGTATTCAAGTTGATTCGGCCAAGATTGAAGCGATTGTGAATTGGAAGGCACCTAGGAATATGCTTGAGGTGAGAAGTTTTTTGGGTTTAGCTGGGTATTATCGGAAATTTATTAAGGGATTTTTGGTTATTGCTGCTCCTATGACTAGTCTTTTGAGGAAATTGGTCAAGTTTGAGTGGTCTGACAAGTGTCAGTCATGTTTTGTGAATTTGAAGAGGTTGTTGGTCGAAGCTCCTGTACTTACTCAACCCACTTCGGGTAAGGAGTTTGTAATGTACAGTGATGCTTCAGGAGTTGGGCTTGGTTGTGTCTTGATGCAAGAGGGGAAGGTCGTGGCTTATGCGTCTCGTCAATTGAAGCCTCATGAGAAGAATTATTCGACGCATAATTTAGAGTTAGTGGCTATGATCTTTGCTCTAAAGATTTGGCAGCATTATCTGTATGGGGAGACATGTAGGATTTTCATGGATCACAAAAGTTTGAAGTATCTCCTCACGCAGAAAGAGTTGAATATGAGTCAATGCCGCTGGTTGGAACTATTTAAGGATTATGATTGCATTTTGGAATACAATCCGGGCAAAGCTAATGTTGTTGCAGATGCTTTGAGTTGGAAATCGATGTCAGCTTTAGTATTAAAGTGTTATAAGTGAAGATTGGATTCGGAAGGGACTTTGGTTGCCCAATTGAAAGCTAAGCCGTCTTTGAGGCAGTTGATTGTTGATGCCCAGAAAGACTGTGAAATTACAGCAATTTTGCAGGAAGTACAGAATGGTAAGCAATATGTGTTTCCTATTTTTGATGGGGTGCTTATGTGTAGGAATCATTTGTGTGTGCCTGAGAATGATGAGTTAAAGAGGAAAGTTTTTCTTGAGGCACACACTACGGTCTTTACTATGCATCCTGGTAGTGAGAAGATGTATAGAGATTTGAAGCAGTTTTATTGGTGGCCTAAAGAGAGATATTGTGGAGTTTGTGGCTAGGTGTTTGACTTGTCAGCAGGTAAAGGCAGAGCATCAAGTTCCTTCGGGACTGCTCAACCCTTTACCCATTCATCAGTGGAAATGGGATTACGTCACTATGGATTTTGTATCTGGCTTTCCTATGACTCAAAGGAAGCATGATTCGGTTTGGGTTATTGTGGATTGACTCAACAAATTAGCACACTTTCTGTCGATTAGAGTTGACTATAGTGATAGATAAGTTGGCTGATATCTATGTGAATTAAGTGGTCAGATTGCATGGTATTCCGTTGTCAATAGTGTCAGATCGGGATCCAAGGTTCACATCGAAATTTTGGAAAGAGTTGCAAGCAGCTTTGGGTGCTCAATTGAATTTCAGCACGGCTTTTCATCTGCAGTCAAATGGTCAATCAGAAAGGGTTATGCAGATTCTAGAAGAAATGCTTTGGGGTTGTGCTTTGGAATTTTCAAGCAGTTGGGATAAGTATGTATCGCTTATGGAGTTTGCCTACAATAATAGTTATCAGTCAAGTATTGGAATGTCACCATTTGAAGCTCTTTATGGACGACAGTGTAGATCTCCGATTTGTTGGACAAAATTGACTGAGCGTGCTTTTGTTGGGCTAGAGATGGTAAGAGCTATGGAAGAGAAAATTCAAGTGGCTAGGTGTTTGACTTGTCAGCAGGTAAAGGCCGAGCATCAAGTTCCTTTGGGAATGCTCAACCCTTTACGCATTCCTCAGTGGAAATGGGATGATGTCACGATGGATTTTGTATTTGGCTTGCCTATGACTCAGAGGAAGCATGATTCGGTTTGGGTTATTGTGGATCGAATCTGTAACACCCCGATGTAGCCCTAGAAGAATTATAGAATTTTGTTCAGGAAAAGATTGGATGTTAAGTGTGAGAGTCCTGTCGCGAGTGCGATAAGCGTCGCAATCACGACGCCGGTGATAGGTTAATTAAATTGGTATTTTTACCATGTGGCTTGTGGGAGAGTGACACATGGCATTTTAGGGAGGTGACATGTGGCAAGAGTTTGGTTATTAATTACATGAAGTAAAAAGGAGATTAAGGGTAAAAAGAAGATAAACATGAAATTAATGGGTTAGGTAGCATTCAGTAGCATAGTTAATTTTTGGATTTACTTTGACCATCTGCCTCTCTCCTTTCTTTTCACGTTGGTTTCCTTACTTTGGCCCATTATTCTTCTTTTCTTTTTCTTTTCCTTGAGTTCTGTCGTTTCTTTGCTTTGCCCTCTCCCTTGTTCCTTTTCTCCTTCATTTGCTTGGTTCTTTGGGAAGAACCCTTTGGATTGCCTAAAGAGAGCATAATAGAATTTGATTAGAGCCCTTCAAAAAGGTAAGTTAGATTTATTCTTCGATCTGACCTCCTTTTTCTTTCTACATTTCTGTTTTTGATTTAAAGTAAAGAGAAGAGTAACTTTGGTATTTTGAATGGTTTGTGCATGGAAGCTATGGACCAGAGACCAAGTAAAGGCAAAGAGAAGGTTGGAGCTGAATAGAGAGCTTAGCTCAACGTCCTAGAGGTAGGGATCATGTGCGGTTTACCTATTTTGTGTGTGTTGTAGATTTAAATGTTTGATAAAGTCTTATTTGCTCAAAGAAATGTGCATGGAGCTTAAACCAGCTCAGTTGCTTTTTGGTGTAAAATCATTTTGATTACTTGTAGTGTCCCAATGGTTGAAGTTGATTGTGAAACTTGAGTGTAAATCTAGTTATGAGTATGATTTATATATATATATGTGTGTGTGAAAAGAGGAGTTGTTGCATTTGGAAATAAGAGTTGGCATGGGTTTGTTTTGGTTTAGCTATGTGTTTTGCATTTTCTGTGAGAATTGGAAAACACGATACTATCACGAGCGCGACACAAGTCGCGATCGCGATAGAATCGCGTATTCATTTCCGTGCGCATGTGAGGAGAGAGTCACGAGTGGTGACCAAGCATCACGAGTCCCGTCACGAGTCGTGATGGGGGATCACGACTCGTGACCCCTCTCTCTTGGGGAAGAGCTTGACAGAGTGGTGATCAAGTATCATGACGTGAGTCCCGTCACGAGTCGCGAGTCCCGTCATAAGTCGTGATGGGGGATCACGACTCGTGACCCTCCTTGAGCTCTGCCAAGCATCAAGATGCAAGTCCCGTCACGAGTCGTGATGGGGGATCACGACTCGTGACCTCTCTTTCTGGTGGGCATGAGGCGGCTTGTCACGAGTCGCAACTCGTGACTGGCCTTCTTCCCCTCTGTTACTGTCACGAGCGCGACACAAGTCGTGATCGCGACAGTGAGCCTTCTTTCTGCCTGTTTTGTCCTGTTTTGCCTGGAAGTTCTTTTCTTTCTCTTTCGTATGGCTTTTTGGTGCTGTGTAGGCTATGTTTTGTATCTGCATACTAGTATATGGATGTTTTTGACTTGTGTTCATAATCAATGATGTTGTTTAGTGTTAAATGTTAGAATAAGTGTCTTGAGCCTGATTACCGTTATAGTGGATAAATAAGCATGCTTATAAAGGGTTAGAGTACAGCTGCTAGAGTTAGCCTTAATTGTGCCCAGAGTTCGGAATACCTCGTGTATTTCATAGAGTTTTGAGTTAATTCTCCATATGCAAAGTATTGTGAACAGTATCCAGAGTTACCCGTATCCACCATGAAAGGAATTCAGGCTTACTAATATGGTATAGTGAACATGAAATGATTTAGAAGATTGTTCTGATTAAATGTTATAGCATATGAGAAGTATTGCACGAATAGGAGCACATGACTCTTGAGTATTTGAATAAATGATTTATATATGTGTGACAAGATTATGCGTGTGACATTTAATTTTGTCATATAAAATTTGTGATATATGTGTGACTTCGTAAAGAAGTCCTTTGCATTATTTTTCATCCCCACTAAGCGTTATCGCTTAGCACGGATGTTTATTTTCGTGTAGGTACAAGTTTGGAACAGTGAGAGCGTGCATCTGCAGGTTAAGGCCACTAGGAGCTTTTGTTACGTCTTTTTGTATAAGATAGTAATAGAGTTTCTTACATTTTGAGTAACATCATTATGTACATAGGAAGTATAGTATTGACATGTAAAAGTTAACTGTTATACATATGTGTACCGAAAATGAATATGTAACAAGTATAAAGCTTTTATATTATGTACAGTTTATATATCTGTTATAAGAGAAGTGTGTTTTGTTTGGCCCTAATGATAGTCTAATTATTTTATTGTTATCGTTTTCGCTAGTATATGTATATGTATATGTATAAGTATGAGCCGCGTGATGCCCCGATATTCCTTACCGGGGGTATGGGGGTGTTACAGAATCACCAAGTCAAGTTAGCGCACTTTCTGCCGGTTAGAGTTGAATATTCGATGGATAAGTTAGTTGATTTCTATGTGAATGAAGTGGTCTGATTGCATGGTATTCCGTTGTCAATAGTGTCAGGTCGGGATCCAAGGTTCACAACGAAGTTTTGGAAAGAGTTGCATGTAGCTTTTTATACTCTATTGAATTTCAGTATGGCTTTTCATCTGCAGTCGGATGGGCAATCAGAAAGGGTTATATAGATTCTAAAAGATATGCTTTGCTCATGGAATTTTCAAGAAGTTGGGATAAGTATGTATCGCTCATGGAGTTTGCCTACAACAATAGTTATCAATTAAGTATTAGAATTTCACAGTTTGAAGCTCTTTATGGACGATAGTGTAGAACTCTGATTTATTGGACAGAATTGACTGAATGTGTAACACCCTGTTTTCCCCCTAGAAGTTGTAGCCATTTGTGCATGTGTGCATTATGTGTGTGATGGCATGTGATAAGGGTATTTTAGGTAAAATGCATGTTTTGTGGGTATTTTTATAGTGTGAGTGCATGTAGAGTTGTAGGATGTAAGTGTGTGGGTTGTATTAGTGTGTACATACTCACATGTCGACAGGGTGTGCATTAGTGAGGATAGCGTTGTGTGTGTGTAGTGCATGCTTGTTGGGTATGAGTGGTTCATCTCCACCAATGAGGAAATGACATGTGGCTAGGGTAAGGAAAAGAAATAGAAGAAGGAAGAGAAAAAGGGAAAAGTAGAATTTGTTTCTTCAGTTCCCGTTCCTCTCTTTTTCTCTACTCCCCTTCTTCCTTTTCTCTTCTCTAGAGTGCGCTAGCTTGGATCCAAGTAAGTGTGGTGGAAATTGATCATCTCTTAACCTTCAATTGGTAAATTTACTGCATTTCTTCATCTTCTTAATCTTTTGTTATTGTTTTGTGTAGAATGTGTTTTAATTTAGGTTTTGTGTTTGTGGTTTTGTTGGGTGTTTTTGGTTAGTTGATCCTCCTCGCAATCCCAAAGGAAAGGAGAAGGCTAGTGGTAATGGTACTAAGTGATTGGAGCAAAGGAAATTTAGGTTTGGGATTTTGGTTGGGAATTTATTGATTTTGTGCATTTTGTAATTTTTATGTTTAGATGAGAAATTCTGGAAAAATTGATGTTTGTTGAGGCATGTTATGGTGTTAATGTTATGGGTAATTATTTGATTTGAGTTATAATGCATGAATGTTGATGTATTGAGCAAGTATTGAAGTTTGATGAATGTTGCTGTAAATTTCTGGGTTTGTGTTCTTGAGGAGTTTGATTTTGTTAATGCATGATTATGATTGTGTAAAATGTTGAATTAAGTTGTGTTTTATGTTATATGTGATGGTGGAAGGCATTCTGGAGGTAAGATTGAGTTTGGGGATGATTTGGATGAAAATGGGTCTGATTTGGAAATTCTGGGTTTTCTGCGTTTTTGCTGAGAACTGGAAGTCCTGAAGCTGTCGCAAGCATGACAGAACGATGAAATCCAGCTCTCACGATAGTTTGCACGAAAGAGAGAGGGAGAGAGCGTTCACGATTCGTGAACAGAACGTTCACGAGTCGTGAACAACATTCACGAGTCATGAACAACAACATTCACGACTGGTAAGTGATGTTCACGAGTAGTAAAGGCTGTTCAAACTCGTGATTCTCTCGTGCAGGCCTCTGGCCGCTGTCGTGATCGCGACAGTGACCCCATCTGCCCTGTTTTTTTTTCGATTTGCCCTTCTCTTCTAATATTAATTTCAAATGGTTTCTTCATGGATTTTTACCCCTGTATGCAATATAATATGCTTATTTATATGTGAAATATTATAAATTCTTCTTGATAAATGATATGCTATGATTTGGGACAAGAATTGTATTATACATGACTTGCAAGAGTCAGTTTAGTGGATAGTTAGGCATGCCTAAAAGAGTCCTTTTGCTGCAGCCTCTGTACTGTTCTGGACCCTGATCAGGTCCCCATTTAGTTCCTCTCAAACTTCTACGTGTTCGGATCTTGTTTAAGATCCCTATGTAAAGTGTTTTGAAAAGAGAAAATATGATATTGTTTTCCCGATTCGTACCGATAAGGTACTGCTACGTATCGATTCGTACCCTTAAGGTACTGCTATGTGTCGATTCGTACCCGTAAGGTACTGCTACACGTTTACTCATTATCCACTACTGTGAGTCAGTAGGTGTTATGATTTGTTCTGATATAATTATAAGTGTGTGATCCGTATGAGAATAATTACAAGTATTTGAATCTGAATGACTCAAGTATGATTATATGAATCTGTCGGCATATGAATATGTTTATTGAACCTTTGAATGGTTATGAATGTGATTCTCTTGTGATTATATCTTGTGATACTCAGTATGCCATTATGTATGTGATTTTCCTTGACAACCATTGTGAATGGCCGTCCATATACTATTGTTGTGTTTTCCTACTAAGCGTTAACGCTTAGCACGGTGTTTTCACCCGTGCAGGTGCGGAAGGTGTATAGCTTTTGGGAGAGTCGCCGCCGGTCAAGCCAACACAAAGGGATTAGTGTTAGGGCTTTATTTTTGTAGCATGATTCTTTGGTATTAGAACTCTCTTTGTATTTTGTATTTTGTTAAGCTTCCGCTATGTATCCCTGACAGTTGTAATAATTTTGTAATATCAGTTGTGATCAAAGCATTATTGTAATGAATGTTATTATATTAATGCATGATCATTCTGATGTTTCCTAAGTTTTTAATTTTCCGCTAATTGTATATATGCTTATATTATATGAATGGATGTTTGTGTACGGTTCTGTGTGGTGGCACCCTTACTCATAAGAGTTCTCACTCCCTTGCAGATGGGTTCTCCTACGTATGGGAAGGGGGTGTTACAGTTTTTTATATCAGAGCCCCGGTTTAGGCATTTTTGGGTGATTGATGTGTTTAGGCATATGTTTAGGACTGTGTTCGCTCATGCGGTGGTCTTTTTCTTTCTTTTAGATGGATTCTGATTCTGTTCGAGGATCGCTTGAGGGGTCCGCTGAAAGTGTGAATCCCCAAGCAGTTGATCCTTCAATGTCTGTGTCAGCTCAACCTGCAAGGGTGCAACCTGAGGCTGCATGTCACACCCCGTTATAATGCTTATGCAAGCTGTCACACCCCGTTACCCCCGTTGGAAGGATACTGGAGCGCCACGCGCACAAATACATTTACATACTCAAGCATGATAGAAACAATTACATATAACTGTAAAGATATCAAATCCTTATATAAATAATCATATAGTTTTACAAAAAGGGATTTGTAAATATTAGACATATACATAGGCTTTTGTGGGATTGATATCCTCAGACTTTTTGAAAGGCAAGGAAATGAAAAATTCCGATCGTGTCCAAATTGGGCTTGGATGTTTGGATAAAAAGTCAGTATGGGAAGTGGCACAACAATGGGTTTTGAGTTGGGCCTTGATTTGTTGAAATGGACCTAGGTCATGGGTATGGAAAAGGGAATGTGTAGTGGTATAAGGCTGGAAATATTTATTGTGTTTGAGTCCAGTGGGTTGAATACGAAGGTGAGGTAATTGGTAAAGGGCATCAAAACCAAGCACGAGATCTTTTCCAGGAAGATCTGATCCAAGTACATGTATGCATAAAGAACAATCATGAAATAACTGGATTTTGATAGGCTATATAGTTCTTAGATTGACTATTAAGACACCTTGGTTAGCTGCTTGGAAATGTTGGGTATATGGTTTCCAAATGGAGGGAGGAAGGATTTTTCGATTAAGGATGGTGTTATGTGCCCCAGTATCAATAAAGGCAATGATATCTATCGAAATTACAAATTTTTCAGGAAAAACCTTTGCTGGGACCAAGGGGATAGGATGTGCAGAAGAAATGGTTTTGGGGATGTTTTCTTGGTTAAGTAATGGCATGTATCTAAATTAGCAATATCAGACATTGCTTCATCTTCAGAATTTTCAGAGTCCTCTTCAGAATCAGAGAACTGAACTGCAAAGAGAGTGTACGGATATGCTTCATCATCAATAGAAAAAAGTGATTCAACATCATATTATTGAAGATTAAAAGGGGAAACTTGCTGAATTTGTTGAGTCAAGCGTTGAGACTTTTTCCTATTAGGACATGTCTTTGCAAAGTGACCCTTTTGGCCACAAACAAAACACCGATCACCTTGGGCTTGAATCTTTTCCTTCAAAAGAACCTGATCTTCTTATGTTTTCGTGGAAAACGTGATCAATGAAATTTCTTAGAGAATTAGTATTTTTTTCGTGGGAAGCAGGAACATTCTTTCTTAGGAAAACATTTAATCTCCAGGTCTAGTCGTTTGCAAGCTGCTTTGAGTTGAGGATCCTTCCCTTTTTTAAGAGTTTCCTTGATCAACTTTTGAGATGTACAAAGACGATCAAGAGCCATAAGTACTTTTTGATAGATTTGACCAAGGGTAAGGGAGTTGATTTGGACTCCTTATTTTCGAAGATAGAACATAGTGCTTGCAACTAACTGTTCTGGAATAGATGATAGGAATCCTTTCTTGAGATTTGGATCATTGGATCCATTAAGCATATAAAAGATTTTTGACATCCTTTTATAGTGCTTGTCAAGATCCTTGCGAAGAAGAGAACAGTACTTCAACTTGATGAAATCATCACGAGCAGTATCTTCAAAGTCAGATGTATTGCCAAGGAATTCAGAATGAATCTTTTGTAATACATAAGAGATAGACTCAGATCTAACAAATTGAAGTTTTAAGTAGTAATCTAGATGAGTAAACCAATCTCTTATTCTGCCAGTAAAGCAGGTGGTAAACTCATGTAAAATTGGTTCCAAGGAAGTGAGATCAGGACGTTGTTTGGTTTGGAGATCAATCCAAGCAAAGAATTCTTGTATTCGATCTCTCCATTTGTGTCGAGGAATATCTTCAAATTGAAACCAAGGCCCATTTGCTGATTTGGAGGCTAGATATGGAATACTGTCAGCCATATCTTCTGGCTCTTCAGCCTGGTATATAGTACTTTCTGCAGTGGGATCTGGAGGAGGATTAGCCATGAAAATAGGAAAAGGCTTAGGGTCTAGTTCTTTATCATCTGAGAAACTAGATCCATCAACATCAGATGAATTGTCAAAAGTTTCAGTAGTGGCAGATGAGGTAGTAGGAGCTGTTTACAACGTCTTTTGCTTTAAGGTATCAATGAGTTGATTAGATGGCTGAATCATATGAGACTGAGGTGGTTCAGAGATAACTATCCCTTTTTGTTTAAGATCTGGGTTAGGATTAACTGGTGGAGATGACTCGGAGGTAGATGTTAAGGTATTCACAATAAAGGTAGGGATGGGAGGATTAAGAGATCGTTTAGGCTGTTTATGAAACTGTTTTCTCATAAACATTTCATGAGAGTAAACTAAACTTTCAAGCTCATCTTTTGAGGGCTCAAAGTAGGGAGGAATTTTGATTAAGGGTTGATGGGTAAAAGGAGGAAGGGTAGAAGTGTAAAAAGGATTATGGAAGGTACTGGGGTAGTAGGTTCGGCTAAATCTCTTTTGATTTTTGCAATTTCATCTTTCAGGCGAGTGACTTCTGATGCCTTTTCTTTTAAGGTGGAGTCATAATTAGCTGACATGAGTTGCTTGTCAAGATCGGTAACTTGGTTTTGTAATTTAGACAACAGCTGGTACGTAGCAGCATTCTGTCCAGTAATCTGGGAGTTAAGAGTATCAACACGGGTAGAAACATGATCCACTTTAGTTTCTATCCTGTGAAGAAACTTATTTTATGCAAGAGCATTCTCAGATTGCTAGTTAAGGACAGCTTCAGCTGGTTGAACCAATCTAAGAGTTCCTTCAACAGAAATTCTAGGAGATTTAACAAAATGAGTTGTTCTGACTTTTGTGGTTGGGTTGGTTGTTTCTGCTAGAGTTGGAAACTCATCTCTTTAAGTACCAGTTGGTTGGTACATACATACAGCAGGAATAACAGGTGATTGAGCAGTTTTTTATTTCCAAACTAGAGAAGAGGTAGAACAATGTTTCTTCAACGGTGGTTTTGGTTGTTGTTTACATAGTGAGGCAAGAGGTGGTGATGGTGAAGGAAAAGGTGATGTGTAGGAAGATGGAGCTGTATAAGAAATAGCGTAATCATACTTTCCTGAAGGTTGGCCTAGAGTGCCAACTGAAGGATCATCATCTTCATCCAGATGGTCCTAGAAACGATCTTCAGAAGAGTACTTTTTTTTGGCTTTTCGTCTCCGTCGCCAGAGATCTTCATCATCAAGCTCTGCTTCTAACTCATCTTGGTAACAATCATTACAATCACAGAGATCCCAAAAATAGTGACCATCCCTTTTATAAGCATAAATGGGACGTCCATTATTATCAAAGGCTTCGATGGAGATTTTTTCTTGTGGGAAAGAAGGGCATGGTTGTAACATGAATTGTGTGGAAAAGACTGTAGCCGTGGTGGATTCAGAAGAATCCTCTGCATTTGGTGGAACAAATTGTGTCTCAATCATACCATTTGGTTTTTGGATAAACACAGGAGTGGTAGACTGAACTGGCTTTCTTTGTTCATGAAGAATCTCATAACTGGTAAGCCAAAATTTTGGAAAGAAATTGAGCAGTTCATCCCTTGTCAGTTGCTTTGGGATCCAAACATATGTAGGAACCTGGTTTGAATTAGCACTAATAATCAGGGCATCATTTGAACAGGGAAGACAGATGTCTAAAGCATGATTTTGGACTCTGTAAATCATCTGGTAGTGCAGAGTAGCAACTTTTGTTGTCTTAACTTGGTCTGCTCTAGTGATTTGGATCTAAACTTTGAGATTGTCAAGGATATGGGCATCATCTAACCTCATGTTGAAGTTAGGATAGAAGGTGAACATCACAGTACCAGCATTCAGAGATGTCTGAACAGTACCAATGACTGCTTGGGAATAATTGAAGTAACGGGTGTTAAGAAGGGCAATCCTGACAAAGACAGGAAGACCTTTGCGTCCATGGTAAGTGACTGCAATTCTGACTGCTCCAAAGTGGAGATGAGTCAAACCTTAATGGATCCATTGAGGAATGGATTCAAAACGAACATCAAGAGATATGAACTGTTCTTATCCAGTAGCCTTGATCGGATGTTGGCTAAAGGAAGAGGACTGAACATATTCTTTAACTTGAGATCTGGAAGGTCAAACAAGAGTTTTAATGTTGGAAAGAACATTGGATCTGGGTGTTTTAGTGAAAGCATCATAAGGATTGAGAAAAGGGAGATGGGAATCTTGGATTTTCTGTGAATCATCCAAGAAGTTTAACTCATAGAGGTAGTTTAAATTTTGTGTGGTTTCTGGTTTAAGAGAAAAAGAAGATCTAAAAGAAGAGGTTCTAGATAGATATAAATTAGACATGGACATGATAGTATAAGTTTCTCCTTCATCAAAACACCTTAAACATCAATCTAGAGGCTCTGATACCAATTACTCTGAGGGCTGTAAATAGGCCGATTGGGAAATCAAGTATGACCATCCAAATAAATGGCTCTCCTAGCCAACTGCTGGACTTGTCCTGTTAGACAACTCAACACAACTTTCTTTACAGACCTAAGAGATAGATAGTAGGATCCAAGAAAGATGAATAAGAGTATTTTAATGAAAGAGAAAGAGAAACATAGAAACTCATTGTATAAGAAGAAAGAGAAGATTTTATTACTTCAAGCTTATCTTATAATGGAAGCTTACACGCATATTTATAGGCCTTTGTGGAGAAGGCTTACATCATTACATACCTAAGTAAGCAATAAGATAAGATAAGAAGGAATCTTATCTTTTACAAAAGCTACTTTATAAAAGCTATTTTTACAAAAGCTACTTTATAAAAGCTAAAGGAGGAATCTCCTTTTAGAAAAGCTACTTTAATCTTTGTTGGATGAATGGATGGGACAGAGACATATTCATGTCTTCAGGATCCTGATCTTGTGAGAACCAATCAAAGTCCTCCCCGTCATTAAACTTGTCTTTATGCTTTGAATTGTGTTCCAGTTTGGAGAGAAAATCTTGGGTGGCACTAGTGCTTGCATTATCATTATCATCTTTATCCTCTTGTCCTATGTTCATATCCATATCAAGATATGGATCCTGGGAATCTTAGAATAGTGCATCAAGATAATTAGGTGGGAGGGATGATTCAGCAGTATCAAAGGTAGGTGGATGCAAAGAAGATTTCTCAATATTATTGAGTTCACAAAGCATAGAGTGGAGAGCAGTCTTGACAACTGGTTCTTCTAATTGTTCATTATTGGAAATTGTCTCCTAATGAAAAGCCTGAGGCTTGTCCCATATGGTATTCTTAGAGGGATTCCATATGTACGGCCTATGGAAGAAGTAGATCACTGTCTGTCCTCTTACATATGTATCAGTCATATTGCAAACCCGAAGAGTTTGAATCTTTGAAAGGAGCTGATGTCGCCACCATGATAGAGGAGCATACCACTATAAAAACTGCCAGTGAAATGAAGTCTCTTTCTGAGGATTTATGAGGATTTCATAAACATCAATGAGAGGGAACAAGACAGCATGAGTATAGAGTGTAGAGAGACACAAAAGGAACCAGAGTTCCTCTTCACAACAAGTGTAATCACAGAAAATTTTGAACAAAATAGACCAAGGTTGATCTATAATTAAATAATTCTCCGTATGGGAAATTTCTCTTTTCTGGGTGAAAAGGTGGAGATAATAAAACATGTGATGGGTGGTAAACTATTTGATAGTTGCTGGAGAAGTACAAGGACAGTTGGGGGGAATAGACTCTGTTCAAATGGTTGGTCGGTTAAGGTGAGCTGGTTGGCTTTTCAAGTGGGGATGAGGTTTGTATTGCTCCATGGCCATATCCTTGATGAGAGGAGAGATGGATTGAAGATTTGTCTTTTTTTAAGTTTTGAGAGATAATCTCAAATGAGGTTCTTAGCTCCTTTTATATGCTGAACTTCAAAGTTATATTTACTGAACCATTCTGCCCATCGAAGAAGTTGATGATGTCGAACTGACTTCCCTTTAAAAGAAAGCATCTTTGGAAAGGATGAACAGTCCATGACAACTGTAAAGCAGTGTCCAATGAGATGAAAGTCAAATCTTTTAATACCATATATTACAGCTAATATCTCCTTAAAAGTAAAATGGTAGTGGCATTCTGATTCTTTGAACTGGCCACTAGCATAGCCACAAATCTGTTGAGCATTGCCTTTTTCTTCCACGAGAACTGCACCCCAACATTCATCACTAGCATCTGTCTGAAGGAATCTTTCGACAGTGGAGGGAATATGAAGAGGTGGCAAATTCTGAGTGACTTCTTTAATTTTTTGGATTGAGTGGGAATGGACGTCAGACCATGGTGGAGGCTTCTTTTTCAAAAGTGAAGTGAGTGGTCTTAACAGGTTGCTAAAGTGGGGAATGAATTGTCAGATATAATTTGCGATTCCTAAGAATTGTTGGATCTGCTTTTGAGAAAGGTGATAATCTGGAAAGGTGAGAAGTTCTTTAGCCAGATGGGGTTGAGGCTTGTAAGCACCATTGGAGAAATGCATCCCTAAGAAATCAATCTCCTTTTTTGCAAGAATCATTTTAGATGGTGACAACATAATCCCGTGTTCTTTGGTTAAATCAGTGAAAGCTTGTAAATGGCTTTGGTGAGTTGGAACATCTGGGGAAAATATTAAAACTGAAGGAATATGTCATGGTATGTGTATGTAGATAACGCAGCGGAAAAATGTCAAAAACGATCATACACATCAAACAATTCCATAACAAGAATCGAAACATGCACTTTTAGGGTTTTAAAACTTACAACTTTAGATGCTCTTAAGACTTGGATTTGATAATGATCAGCAACCAGGATGATATAATCCACCTTAGATCTTGATCACCAAAGCCAAGGAACAGCCTTTACGCCACTCCTCTCCATGTTCACACACACACTTTCAAGCAAAGCTTAAAACCGAGATTTCTAGCTCTCAACTTTAGGTATTGTGTAATGGCAATGATTGAAGCTACAAGATTTTATCTTGTACTTTCTTTAGGTGCTTTTAATGCCTAATAACCCAAGCAAGCAAGGAAGGTCCTTCTCCTTGAGTATTTCGGCCAAGAGAAAACTTAGAGAGAATAAGATGTGTTTCACGCAAAAACCTAGCCTCCAATCTTAGGTTTATTTTTCTTTTATCTTTTTTTATATTTTGTATATTATCTTTTTGGCAAGTGTTTGATTTGAATCTCAATTACTTTTAGATAATCTTATTCAAACTCAAAATCCTTCCTAAAGATAAGTAACACAATTTATTTCAAACTCACTTTTGAATTCAAAATTCAAATTAATTTGAAATATTACCTTAACATATATTTAATCAAATATACAATCACTTAATCATGTGCTGAAATTCCATTGTATATCATACTTGGAATTTCGGCTAGGACATGGTAATTATTAGGTGATTTAATTTGACTTAAATGCCACTAGGATTTAATACTCAATTAACTTAATTGATTTAATTAATCAATTGAAATTAATCCTATGTGGGCCGAATATTCTCTCTCTCATGGACCAAGGTCCAATAGCAATTTAATACCCATTACATACATTAGCTTGACTTTTATTAAAAGCCCAAATTAATGCTCAATGCCTTATTTAAATACTTTAAGCCCAATGCTTTGTGTGTGATCCTATAGGTCCATTTAATATTAGCAATTGAATTAATGAATTAATTCAAAGGCTATATATATTCTCTAGAAAGATATTATAGCACTCCAAATTAAATGAAAATGCAAATGGCATTTGGTGACCTAATGCAATTTTGTATAGTCCCTTACCCATAAATATCAGAATTAACATAAGGCATGGAACAAGTCATCCTCATGTGTAAGTTAATTCCTTTCTTGATATTCCAGTGACACTGAACTCTCAGATAAATAATGATTGCACATTATTACATCTCGGTATGGCCATACACTTTTCAGTTCACTGATCAAGTGGCCGATGATATTTTTCTCTCTCTTATAGAGAGGGGTAATCCCTTCACTTCTCTCATGCTCTCAAACATGAATCAATGCATACCCAAGCATACCCATACTTGTCACTCAGTTACGAGCACGTTAGGTGTATGTCAAAGTACACAGTAATTCATAAAGAGTTTCATAGAGATTTTAGGTCTAAGAACTCCGATACAAAACTTGCATATGAGGAACACTTATGACTTGTACCATGTAGTGTTCTCATGTGTGGATCGTATCCAAATACCATGTTATAAACATGTATCTATGATCTCTGATTGACACTTTTGTCCTTATGATCCGTAAGACAGAACTCAACTAATCAGAGAGAGCATACTAGTCTTAATTCATTTGTTATTCCCATAACAATGACTGACTAGGGATATTTAGAATGAAGTCTCATTTGTTTCAAGGTCTTACAACCATGTGCCTCACACATGATAACTTAAACTGAAACAACATTCTTGGATAGTTCTATCAATTGATATGCACAGGAATACAATTGGTAAAACAAATGCCTCATTTATTAACTAAAGTGTTTTATTACAATGTATTGGGGCTAGGGCTTACACTAACAATCTCCCACTAGCACTAGTCCCAATTGGGCATAGCCCTTAGACCGAATGCTCTCAAATGAGCTTCGTGCAGATTTGGACGCAACTGTTTCGTCAAAGGATCTGCTACATTGTCTTCACTTGCTATCTTGCTGACCTTGACGTCCCCACGATCAATGATTTCTCTGATCAGGTGGTACCTCCTGAGTATGTGTTTGGATTTCTGGTGTGACCGGGGCTCTTTGGCCTGTGCAATGGCCCCGTTGTTGTCACAAAAAATTTCTAATGGATCTAGGATGCTTGGGACCACTCCTAATCCAGAAATGAAATTCCTAATCCAAACAGCCTCTTTTGCAGCCTCACTTGCTGCAATATACTCAGATTCTGTAGTTGAGTCGGCAACGGTCTCTTGCTTTGAGCTTCTCCAGCTGACAGCAGCACCGTTTAAAAAAAAACGAATCCAGATTGCGATCTTGAGTCCTGAGTGCTGGTTTGAAAAGCAGCATCGGCATAGCCTTGTATGACGAGCTCTTCCTGACCACCATACACCAAGAAGTGATCCTTAGTCCTTCGTAGGTACTTTAGAATCCCTTTTACAGCAGACCAGTGCTTTTCACCAGGGTCTTGTTGAAACCTACTGGTTATACTCAGTGCATGAGCAACATCCAACCTAGTACATAACATAGCGTACATGATAGATCCAATAGCAGATGCATATGGGATTCTACTCATGTTGTCCCTTTCCTCTTTGGTTTTAGGGCACTGTTCTTTAGTTAAAGGAACTCCCAAAGCCAAAGGTATGTACCCTTTCTTTGAGTCTCCCATACTAAAACGCTTTAGTACCTTGTCTATGTACTTTTCTTGACTTAGTCCCAATAGCCGATTCGATCTATCTCTGTAGATCCGAATACCAAGTATTATCTCAGCTTCACCTAAGTCTTTCATTGAGAAACATTTCCCCAACCATTGCTTAACCTTTTGCAATGTTGGAATGTCATTCCCAATGAGAAGGATGTCGTCCACATACAGGACCAGAAATACTACTATGCTCCCACTAACCTTCTTGTATACACAAGGCTCATCTTCGTTCTTGACGAAGTCAAATTCTTTGACTGCCTCATCAAAACGAAGATTCCAATTTCGGGATGCTTGCTTTAATCCATAAATGGATTTCTGAAGCTTGCAAACCTTCTTAGGATGCTTGGGATTGACAAAACCTTCAGGTTGTGTCATATACACATCCTCAAGTAAATTTCCATTAAGGAAAGCAGTTTTGACATCCATTTGCCACATCTCATAATCATGATATGCAGCTATGGCAAGCAAGATCCTAATGGATTTGAGCATGACTACAGGCGAAAAGGTTTCATCATAGTCTACACCATGTGTTTGTCGAAAACCTTTCGCTACTAGTCTACCTTTGTAGGTCTTATCAGCTTTGAGTTTAAATAGCCACTTGCATTCAATTACTTTAGCACCTTCTGGTGGATCAACCAAGGTCCAAACCTGGTTATCGTACATTGATTGCATCTCGGATTTTATGGCTTCAAGCCAATTTTTTGAGTCTGGGCTTTCAATAGCTTCTCGGTAGGTAGTAGGATCCTCACGATCTACTAACTCAATAGTGTCACTGTCGGTGATTAGAAAACCATATCTCTCAATCCCCTGACGTACCCTACCGGACCTTTTAGGTACTTGTGCAATGGGTTCTTGTTCCACAATTGGTTGTGAACTTGATCCCATTTCCAACTCATCCTGTATAGGAGTTTGTGGCGTTTGAATTTCTCCAAGTTCTACTTTACTCCCACTGTCTTTCTTGAGAAGGAACTCCTTTTCCAAGAAAACAGCCTTGCGAGCAACAAATACTTTGTTCTCGGTTTGTGAGTAAAAGTAGTATCCCTTTGTTTCTTTGGGATAACCCACAAATAAGCAGACAGTGGATTTGGACTCTAGTTTGTCAGATATTAATTTCTTAACATGTGCTTCACAGCCCCAAATCCTGAGAAATGACATATTGGGTTCTTTCCCAGTCCATACCTTGTATGGTGTCTTTTCAACTGCTTTAGTTGGAATACGGTTTAGTAGAAACGCAGCAGTTTCTAATGCATAGCCCCAAAAAGAGACAGGAAGATTTGCTTGACTCATCATAGATCGAACCATGTCCAATAGAGTTCGATTTCTCCTTTCGAACACACCATTCCATTGTGGTGTTCCAGGAGGAGTGAGCTGTGAAATAATACCACACTCCTTTAGATGACAGTCAAACTCTTGGCTTAAATATTCGCCACCTCGATCTGACCGAATGGCTTTTATACTTTTGCCAAGTTGGTTTTCTACTTCATTTTTAAACACTTTGAATTTCTCAAAAGTTTCAGATTTATGCTTCATTAGATAGACATAGCCATATCTACTGAAGTCATCTGTGAATGTCACGAAGTAGCTAAAACCACCTCTGGCTTGTGTACTTAATGGTCCACATAAATCGGTATGTATTAGCTCCAATAAGCCATTAGTCCTCTCACCTTTCTTGTTAAAAGGACTCTTTGTCATTTTTCCATGCAAACATGGCTCGCATGTATCATAAGATTCTAAGTCAAATGACCCAAGCACTCCAGTTTTGTGGAGTCTTGAAATGCGTTTTTCGTTTGCATGTCCTAAACGACAATGCCAGAAGTAAGTAGGGTTTAACTCATTTGATTTAACCCTCTTTGTATTAATGTTGTATATGGACTCTTTGTTTGATAGATCAAGGATATAAAGGCCATTTTGCAACATGGCATTGCCATATGAAATGCCTTGGCGACGAATATGAGCATTGCCATTTTTAATAACAAAATCAAATTCATCCAAATCCAATAATGAAACTGAAATAATGTTTCTGCTCATAGCAGGCACATAATAACAATTTTTCAAAATTAAACAAAGTCCGGAAGGTAAAGTGAGTTGATAGTCGCCTATCTCCATGGCAGCAACTCGTGCTCCATTCCCCACACGGAGGTCCACTTCATTCTTCCCAAGTAACCTCCTATTTCTTAGCCCCTGCACATTTGAACAAATGTGAGAACCACAACCGGTATCTAGTACCCAAGTGTTAGAAATAGAAAGTTTAATTTCAACAACAAAAATACCTGAATTGGACGCCTTGGCTCCATTCTTTTTTTGTTCTTCCTTGAAGAGAGCACAGTTCTTCCTCCAATGCCCTATTTTGTTGCAGTGGAAGCAAGTGCTCTCGCTCTCCTTGAGCTTTTGTGCCTTGGGCTTGGATTGGGCCTGAGGTGCACTCCCATTTGACTTGAACCGAGTCAGGTCATTCTTGGGTTTTGCCTTTCCCTTTCCCTTTCCCTTAGCCGGTCCCTTCTTGATGCCCCCTTGAACCATCAGTACGGGATTAGTCTTTCGAATGTTTTCTTCAGCATTCTTAAGCATCCCATGAAGCTCAGTAACTGACTTGTTCATCGCATGCATGTTATAATTCATTAGAAATGGATCATAATCATCAGCCAATGATCCTAAAATCAAGTCAGTAGCCAATTCCTTTGGTACTTGTACCTCAAGCTTCTCAAGAGTATCAAGATACCCTTTCATCTTGAGTACATGCGTACTAACAGGAGTACCTGCAGCCATCTTACAGGAAATTAAGGCCTTAGTTGTCACAAACCTCTCGTGACGAGCTTGCTCTTGGAACATCTCCTTTAAGTGCACCATGATCGCATAAGCCTCTTGGTCCATAAATTGCTTTTGCA
Organism: Excoecaria cochinchinensis; assembly: GCA_947683425.1. Lineage (NCBI taxonomy): Eukaryota > Viridiplantae > Streptophyta > Magnoliopsida > Malpighiales > Euphorbiaceae > Excoecaria > Excoecaria cochinchinensis. The sequence continues at coordinate 540,363 of CANTUQ010000212.1, forward strand.
AGTCAGGCACCATAGTGGCTAGCATCAAACAGGTCACATCATTGGAGTCGCTCTTCTTGGTCTCAAAAGTTTCCCTTTGAACCGCAGAGGCGTTCCTACCAGGTTCTTGAGGCAAGGGTGCATCCAAAACATACGACTTTTTCTCTTGCTTAAGAACTATCCTTAAGTTTCGAGACAAGTCTATGAAATTGGTGCCATTCAATTTGTCCTTTTCAAGGACCGATCGCAATGAGAAATTGTTGTTTGAAGATGCCATTTTTCAATCTATAATAAAATTTAGCAAGATTAAATGAGGTCTTATTAATAATCCCACAAACCGAATTAATATCCCTTTAAATAATTCGCGTTAGTGATTTAATGTGGGCCAAGATCCACTTTTCACAACAACCTTATTAGTCAAGCTGAGCTTGTACACCTAACAAGTTAAGTTACTTAGGTAGGATAACTCCAATCATGACTCGTACATGACTCTTGGATCAAATGGGCTAACATCTTAAGATGTTATAGCACAAACCCATTTATTAGTTGCCTAGGTCCGGGCATCCCTTTCCATGTTAAGTCCAACCTACATTCACAACTCATGCCTCACAAAGATAATCGGGCGCATCTAGGACTCCTAGTCTACGTTACCGATGATCGATGCCTTGACATGTTTCGAATTAGGAAGGCAACTTTGTGACTTACTATTTTAGGGATTCATTTTATTACGGCTTACATGGCATACACTTTGTCATCCATTCATAGCATGCATATATAAATAATTGCATAAAGTAAAGCGTGACAAACATGGGCCCATAAAACCTACAACTAAGATTCTATACTATTACACAAGAATCTTCGAGTTGGGCTTCACCACTCCGGTGGGCTTCATCTTGATTTACAAAGTCTTCAAGTAAATTCTATTCTAAGAAATAAATGAAACTTTTACAATAATACATAATGGCTCGCAGGCCATAATTAATTACAAAAACCCAGGGCCCATGAATGCACCATGCATATCCATTTATCACACCAAACAAGCAAATTAATATACATAACATTCATGGATCAAACAAAGTCCAATTTTAATTAAATTAGCCAAGCCCATTAATGGAAATTGTGTACTTGAACCTTTAAGAGATGACCCTATGATGGGCCTGGGCCGAGGCCCAATGGACTAAATCCTCTTATTGAATAAGTTCTCTTAAAAGCCCAAAACACAAACTAGTTAGATTTGTGCTATAAATCAACTCTAGTATAATTTCCAATTTTGCCATTTTTAATATTATGTCATACTGCCCATAAACATTAAAAATACATATAATATGTACCGACATGAATTAAAAAATAAAAAAACATGAAGAACATATATATGATACACGACATACATATAAAAACAAACAAACAACAAAACTAGTTGTTTAATGCTTATGTGATGCCACAAAAATGCACAAACCCTTAAATCAATTTTATGAGTCAATTAATAATTCAAATAAGGTCATAAAAATGATTTAATATATTGTACCAATCTGATCTAAATGTGTTTTTACCATTTTAATCAAATCAAAACAAACAATGTTGATTAAACATGTAACAAACACAAATTAGTCATTGTTTTAAGTGATATTAAAATTAATCAATTAAATTGTCATGGACCAGAATTAAAACCAAATTTTAAAAATGTCCAGACCTGATATTTAATCATTAAAAACCACTTACAAACATGCCAAAAACGTTTTTACATTTAATATTCAAAACTAGTTGTTTAATTAACAATTAACATGCCAAAAAGCACCTAGTTTTAATATTAACATATACCATCAGGTATTACCAATTAAATCTGACTAATAACAGCTCCTAGAACATCTTAGGACAGTATATTAACATGTCATATTAATTATAATACCTATCTAATCAATTAAAATCGTTTTTACACCAAAACAATGCAAAAAACTCAAAACAGAAAATTTCAGCATTGCATGTATTAAAAGTAACGATTTTTAATTAATTATTTCATGCATCTAAAGCACTAAAATAAGCATGTTTAGGCTCTGATACCACTGAAGGAATATGTCATGGTATGTGTATGTAGATAACGCAGTGGAAAAATATCAAAAACGATCATACACATCAAACAATTCCATAACAAGAATCGAAACATGCACTTTTAGGGTTTTAAAACTTACAACTTTAGATGCTCTTAATACTTGGATTTGATAATGATCAGCAACCAGGATGATATAATCCACCTTAGATCTTGATCACCAAAGCCAAGGAACAGCCTTTACGCCACTCCTCTCCATGTTCACACACACACTTTCAAGCAAAGCTTAAAACCGAGATTTCTAGCTCTCAACTTTAGGTATTGTGTAATGGCAATGATTGAAGCTACAAGATTTTATCTTGTACTTTCTTTAGGTGCTTTTAATGCCTAATAACCCAAGCAAGCAAGGAAGGTCCTTCTCCTTGAGTATTTCGGCCAAGAGAAAACTTAGAGAGAATAAGATGTGTTTCACGCAAAAACCTAGCCTCCAATCTTAGGTTTATTTTTCTTTTATCTTTTTTTATATTTTGTATATTATCTTTTTGGCAAGTGTTTGATTTGAATCTCAATTACTTTTAGATAATCTTATTCAAACTCAAAATCCTTCCTAAAGATAAGTAACACAACTTATTTCAAACTCACTTTTGAATTCAAAATTCAAATTAATTTGAAATATTACCTTAACATATATTTAATCAAATATACAATCACTTAATCATGTGCTGAAATTCCATTGTATATCATACTTGGAATTTCGGCTAGGACATGGTAATTATTAGGTGATTTAATTTGACTTAAATGCCACTAGGATTTAATACTCAATTAACTTAATTGATTTAATTAATCAATTGAAATGAATCCTATGTGGGCCGAATATTCTCTCTCTCATGGACCAAGGTCCAATAGCAATTTAATACCCATTACATACATTAGCTTGACTTTTATTAAAAGCCCAAATTAATGCTCAATGCCTTATTTAAATACTTTAAGCCCAATGCTTTGTGTGTGATCCTATAGGTCCATTTAATATTGGCAATTGAATTAATGAATTAATTCAAAGGCTATATATATTCTCTAGAAAGATATTATAGCACTCCAAATTAAATGAAAATGCAAATGGCATTTGGTGACCTAATGCAATTTTGTATAGTCCCTTACCCATAAATATCAGAATTAACATAAGGCATGGAACAAGTCATCCTCATGTGTAAGTTAATTCCTTTCTTGATATTCCAGTGACACTGAACTCTCAGATAAATAATGATTGCACATTATTACATCTCGGTATGGCCATACACTTTTCAGTTCACTGATCAAGTGGCCGATGATATTTTTCTCTCTCTTATAGAGAGGGGTAATCCCTTCACTTCTCTCATGCTCTCTAACATGAATCAATGCATACCCAAGCATACCCATACTTGTCATTCAGTTACGAGCACGTTAGGTGTATGTCAAAGTACACAGCAATTCATAAAGAGTTTCATAGAGATTTTAGGTCTAAGAACTCCGATACAAAACTTGCATATGAGGAACACTTATGACTTGTACCATGTAGTGTTCTCATGTGTGGATCGTATCCAAATACCATGTTATAAACATGTATCTATGATCTCTGATTGACACTTTTGTCCTTATGATCCGTAAGACAGAACTCAACTAATCAGAGAGAGCATACTAGTCTTAATTCATTTGTTATTCCCATAACAATGACTGACTAGGGATATTTAGAATGAAGTCTCATTTGTTTCAAGGTCTTACAACCATGTGCCTCACACATGATAACTTAAACTGAAACAACATTCTTGGATAGTTCTATCAATTGATATGCACAGGAATACAATTGGTAAAACAAATGCCTCATTTATTAACTAAAGTGTTTTATTACAATGTATTGGGGCTAGGGCTTACACTAACAAAAACATCGTCAATGTATATTAATGCAAAAGAGAGAAGTGATTTGTATATCCTGATCATAGTGTGTTGAAAAATGGATGGTGTTGTTTTCAGAGCAAAAGGCATGACAGTCCATTGGTAATGGAAATTAGAGATACAAAAGGTTATTTTGGGACGATCCTGTGGGAGGATCCCAAGTTGCCAAAAATCGGCTTTTAAATCAAACTTGGAGAAAATGCGGGCATTATGGAGGAAAGGAAACAGGGAGGAAATGTTTGGCAAAGGGTACTTATTGTCTTTAAGCAAAGGGTTAAGAGGAGTGTAATCAATAAGAAGTCATTTTTTCCCACGAACTTGTTCAGATTGTTTATTCACATAAAAGGCTTGGCAAGCCCAATCAGATTGAGTGGCCTCAATTAATGATGTTACTAAAGATTAGAGGAATCTACTTATTCCTATGTTGTTTTACCTCTTTAGCTAGAATAGCCATATGTTTTTCATCATAAGATAAGTTTGGTTAGGACTTTTATTTCTTGCACTGTAAGCACATGTGAAGCATATAATCAATATCTTTTCAACATAAAAAAATGGAAAACATTATGCAATTTGGCTAACTCTAGAGGAAGGGCTAATCTATATGCTACTGGTCCAATCCTTTCTAGAATTTCATAAGGGCCTATGTATGTCGAACTGAGTTTTCCTTTATTTCTAAACCCTCAACCCATTCTTCTAGGGTGACACTTTTAGGAATAATTTATCCCCCACCTAGTACTTAATGACTTTTCTTTTTAGATAGGTATAGGACTTCTGCTTATCTCTTGTAGCTTCCAACCACTACTGGATGATCTTGACTTTCTCCTCTGTGTCTTTTACTAGTTAAGGTCCGATTAATTTGCTCTCACTTAATTTTGTGCAACATACAGGAGTTCTGCATCTTCTGCCATGTAATACCTCATGACATACCATGCTAATACTGGATTGATAGTTATTATTGTAAGCAAACTCCATCAAGGGAATGTTTGTCCTGGCTACTAGGAAATTCCGTCATAGAACCTCTAAGCATATCTTTTAATACCCAAAATAACCTATTCGGGTTGTCCATTTGTATAAGGGTGCAAAACTATGCTAAAACTAAGTTGAGTACCAAAAGCTTCTTTTATACTTCTTCAAAATCTTAATATGAAATATGGGTCATGATTAGAGATAATTGAGAATGGTACCCTAAAAAGTCTCACTATCTTATTCACATACAATTCAGCTAACCTATCCATAAGATAATCAAGTTGAATAGGTATGAAATGAGCTGATTTAGTAAACCTATTAGTAATCACTTATAACATCCCAAAATATACCCCAGTAGAAATTATAAGGATATTGTTTTGATTAATAGCATAATTGTAATTGGACAAGTAAAGATTGGATTTAATGAGAATTAATTTTAAAAAAAAAAGGAATTAAAGTTTTAAATAGAAGAATTTGTTTTAGTGAGTAAAAGGAGTTTAACCAAGGATCAAAAGAGAGAAAAGACAAGGATATTATTAGTTCAACTATTAGGAGATTGACACTTGGCAAGGGTAGTTGGAAGCAATTAATGAAAGAGGAAAATAAAGGTTTGAAGGAGAGAGGGAAAATTAGATTTTCCCTTTGGTCTTTCCCGTTCTTCCCCCCTGCGTTTCCTGATCCTTCTTCCTCTTCTTCATTTGTTGCTTCTTGTTTTCTCTTCTTGATTGATCTTCAAGGCTTTGGGTTGGTTTTGAAGAGATAAGTGTTTGGGTAGAAGAGGTAAGTTGGTGGAATGATTTTCTCCTCCTTCTCTTCTTCACGTTGGATGAGTTTTGATTATGTGGGTTTGTGATTTATGAGTTTTGATTGGTTTGATTGCAAGAATCTGGTGATAAGAGGAAAAGCAAAGGCAAGGAGAAGATTGGGTCTTGAGGAGAAGTGGTTTAGAGCTGCAATTTTGGAGGTTTGGGAGTTTATATGTCTTTTATGGGTTTGGTCATTTATTTGAATTTTTTTCTGGATATTTAAGTTAGTATATATGTTGACATGCATACTTTGAGTTGGGTTTTGAATACATGTTCGATGTATTAGAGGTAATGTTGGTATAAGTTGAGTTAGAAGTGGATTTATATAATTTAGAACAATTTCTGGGTTTGATGTATTTATGGTGCATTCTTGTCATTTTAATTATTTCTATCAGGTGTTAATTGTCATTTATATGATTATTAGCATGTTTAGAATGCATACGTTAAGTGATTTGAGGTTATATGTATGAAAGTATGAGGTTGGGAGTAGATGTGCATGTGCTATTTTGAGAAGTTGGAGTTGCAGGTTTCGGAGCACGTCTCTTTACGAACGCAATAAAGAGCTCGGGTTCCGGACTATGGGTGAGAGCTCGGGCTTAGATCTCTAGCTGAGCTCCTGCTAAGCGTGCTCTGTCGCGAGCACGACAGAGGATGCGAGAGACGAGCTTTAGCGGGCTGTCTTCTGTCGTGAGTGCGCTGGTGTGCATGAGCATGACCGAGGTCCCTGCCTTCTATCGCAAGCACGACCAGAGAAGAGTTTTCATTTATCTCGGGCATAACCCTTGTCACGAGCGCGATAGGCCCCTATTTTGCATATGCTAATTGTTTGAAATCTTTTGCATGTTTTCTCACTTATGGGGTTTATATAATCATACTTTATGATATTTGTTCTTGACTGTATAAATGAATACATGAGACACATGCTTGTAGCATTGGATAGTTTTAATGCAAATTGAGTTATTTTAACTTAGTTTATGCACGTGTAATAAGGAAACTACTTATATGATAGTTATAGAGCTAGTTAGCCTGAATGGTGATAGTGGTGGATAGATAAGTATGCTTATTAAGGGTTAGAGTGTGAGTGCAGCTGCTACATGTTGGTCTCGTTTGGGTCTTATAAGTCGGCCCCATTTGGGTCTATATTGTAACGCTCCCGACACCCCCATTGGAAGGATGCTGGGGTGCTACCCGACACTCACTCACAAACATCCACAGATCTCAGCGAAAGCATATCAGAACAACAATAAATATAAATATAGATATGAATAAGATTTACAATATCCAAAAATTACATAAAGGATCATTAATTACATACATATCACCGTACCCAAAAGAATTACATAGTTACATGCCCAAAATAATATACAAAAAGAATACAAGAGGAGTAAAAAATAAAAAAAAAACCCTACTCCTATGTGGCCGACCTGGAGATGCATGACTCGAACGGAACCACAATCCTGCCACCTACACGGGAAAAGAACCCGTGCTAAACGATAATGCTTAGTGGGGAGGAACACAGACAAAAGAGCACTAAACAGTATACAAATAGTATCATGCTAAAACATGTAAATAAACATCACTTATCGAAGTCACTAATAATAGCAACAGTAATTAACATATATGTATAAGCATAATCACTATACATACATGCAATTAACGCGGCAACACTAAGCTCGATGTAATAAACTCAATCAATAATGTCATGAAAATTCATGCATATGTGTACAAATCAACTCACTAAATTGGTACATTAACAATGGTCAGAAGTATCAATAACATATTCACTAAATTAGAATTACTCAAATATATATACATAACACTTCACTAATCATAAATACCAATTAACATAAGATAGCTTGAATTTCATTTGTCGTGGATATGGGAACACTACACTACCGGAGACCGAAACCTCAACAGCATCACTAATCAAAACTGGAGACTTAGTCTCAACAGTATCACTAAGACCCTATAAGCGGGGTCATCGCTAATGCCCAAACGGGACTAACATAGGCAGCTGCACTCACTATCCCTTCGTAAGCATGCTTATCTATCCACTACCATGACACTTCAGGCTCAACAACTCACTCTAACTATTTAACACTAGACCATGCCAAAATAAGTATCCAAACTCTAGTATATAATTAATTGTTGCACAACTCTAGAACATCATCACACACGTACATAAAATACAAAACATAACTTATAGCGTACTGAGAAGCCATGCAAAGGATATTTAAAATAAATTTTGGAAAAACATGGATTACAAGATAGCATGCAAAACCCTCACAGTCGTAAAACATTTGGAAAATCAAATTTCAAAAACACGAGGAGATTATATGGAAGTATAGGGATACCTTACCGCCGTGTAAGCTACCCCACACAGTAGTCAAGAAATCCCTGACCGCCATGTGAAAAAGCTAACAATTAAAAGGGAACAGAGGCAATTTACACGGCGGTATGCACTATCCTCACTACCGTGTAACATGTTACACAGTGGTATGGAACTATCGTACCTCCGTGTGGCAGGACGGCAAGCCAAAAATACAAGGACAAAATAGGTTTACACGGCGGTATGCCCTCCCTTATCGCCGTGTAACACACCCAGAACCCAAAATTTTCCCGAAATCACACTTGTTTTACATGCCAAACTCAACTCACATTCAAAATTACTCATTCAATCATGCATCCCACTTCAATTTACTAAGCATATTCATTCTAAACATGCTCAAAATCATTATAGACATAAATTACACCAATTAACTTAACCCATTTCTTTATGCACAAAGCCAAGCTCAAATCACTTTAACATCACATACAAATCATCACTATAACACTAGCATTCCATATCCTCATCTCTACTCAAACAAACGCATACATTTATTCAAACGCAACACTCAAGATTCCAAAATTAACAACCTAAACATACAAACACACCCAAATGAGAACAAGGCAGACAAACTCCCAAACCTGGTAAAAGAAGCTTCAAAATCCACTCTTCACCCTCAAGCTTAAACCTTTTCTTTCCCCTTGTCCAACCTCTTATCTGGAACTTGCAAACAAATAAACCACTTGAATCAAAAACCAGAAAATCCAACCAACCCAGCAGAAAAACAGGAAGACGAAGAAGAATAATCCAGCCACTTACCTTTGCAAAGCCAAAACCACTTCTAAACACCAGCAAAAATTCCAAAAATATCCAAGGAAAGAAAAGAAGGCCAAGAGATAGCAGAAAATGAAGAATAAGAAGAAGAAGAAGAAGAAGAAGAAAAAGAAAAAAAAGAAAGGGAAACGGGATTTCAAGGACAAAAATCTGTTCCTTTCTTTTTCCTCTCTCTTCTTTTCTTCTCACATTAAATGCCTCTCAACCACCAAAGCCACATGGCAATCTCCTATTGGACCCAAGAATCCAACTCTTTGACTTTACAACTTACTCCCTTAACAATTCTCTTTTAATCCTTGGCAAACTACACATTACCCACTAAACTTATTTCTTCACTTACAAACTTTAAATAAATCTTCAATTAAGTCCTCAATTATTCCAATTCCCACATGCATAATTACTGAAATACCCTTAAATTCCCGACTTCATATGCAAATTTTGACTAGGCCCTTTTTGGGTTATTACATATATGATTTGAGACTTCGGTCTCCACTTCTACATCCGGGTATACATGTTCTGAGACTCATGTCTCTATATGCTTTCGATATTATGTCCTATCAGTATCAATGGTACTTGTATCCACTATTAGTATGAACTCAAGCTATTATATGTTTAAATTATTATTGTTATGTCTAAATGTATATGTACATGCTACGATTGATATCTAGATATAGCAAGGGTGTAGACACCGAGTCCCGAGGCGGTCCAAGATCAGGATTACCCGATAATAAAAATGATACTTGCCACAAATAAAGGTGTCAAAAATGATATTTTCCTTATCGAGACCCTTATTATTTTTAAATAAAAATAGAAATATAAATATATATAAAAAAACAAAAAAATATTATTATTAAAAAAAATAAAAAATAAAAAAATAAAAATTTAAAAATTAAAAAAAAAAGAAAAAGAAAAAAAAAAAGGAGAAGAATTTGATTAAAAAAATTTATTTTTTGGCATTTAGTGGCCGTGTGTGGAGAGCCTCCACACACAGCCATATGTGCATATAGCCGTGTGTGGAGAGCCTCCACACACGCCCATATGTGGATTTCCACGTAAGGGGCCATGTGTGGAGGCTCTCCACATGCGGGCCTCCATGCACTTTCCACACGCGGCCATCCCTTTGCCGCGTGCTCTCTCGCCTGCAAAATTAATTATCGGGACTGAAAAAAATCATTTTTTTTCATTTTTTGGGTTATTTTGAAAGAATAAAATTAGAAAAGTCAATTAGATTTTTTCCATTTTGGAAATACAGTAAATTAAAATGGGGTTTGGCTCTCATTTTTTTGGGGGAGCCAAACCATAATTTTTCTGGGGAGCCAAACAGAATGGATCAAGACATCTTATTTTGCAATCCATAATTTCTGAGGGTAAATATTATTGGACCCGTTCTCATTTAATTTTATTTTTCACTTATTTATTGTCAATATTATTATTTTTGCTATTATTACCATGTCTATCATTTATTTTTAGCATTTTTAATGTGTTTAATATTACTGTTGATATATTATTTGTTTGTTTTAATTTGATTTCTTTGTGATTTCCCGTTGCTATTGTTGTTGATATTATTATTATTATTATTATTATTATTATTATTATTATTATTATGGTTAGTGTTATTATTATTTTATTCATGGTAGTGTTATCATTATGATTATCATGCTGCTATCATTATTATTATTATTATTATTATTATTATTATTATTATTATTATTATTATTATTATCATCATCATCATCATCATCATCATCATCATCTTATTTCTTTATTGTTAATATTATTATTTCATGCTTATCTTATTATTATTATTATTATTATTATTATTATTATTATTATTATTATTATTATTATTATTATTATTATTATTATTATTATTATTATTATTATTATTATTATTTTTGCTTGTGTTATTGTTATTGTTACTGTGACTTTTATTATTATTATTATTATTATTATTATTATTATTATTATTATTATTATTATTATTATTATTATTATTATTATTATTATTATTATTATTATCATTATTATTGCTATTATTTTGATATTATTTTTTATTGTTATTATTATTTCTAGGTTTTTGCATGACTTATTTTTGTTTCCTTTGTATGTAAATTATTTGCATATTGAATCAGCATGCTCTATATTTATTTAGTCCTTATTTGACTAATTTTTAGAATTATTACTAATATTTTTAATGTGACTTTTTATTTTGGGGATTAAGATGTGACTTGCTTGTGTGAGCATTTTCGTGACCACTCGGATGGGTCACGACGCGTATGAGACCACATCGGTTGGGTGAAATCTTCCTATGCTTTCTTTTTATGTTTGTGTTTGTTTTTGTTTGTAAATAAATATTTTATTTATGCATGCGTAAGATAAAAAATCATAAAAATATTTTTATAACAAAATTGGGATTTCATTAATAAAATTGGGACCAACGTCCCTCATTTTAGCCAAGAAATGCAAAATATCACGATTAAAATGAAGAGTTAATTTTCTTAAAAATGGGATCACTCATCCCGATTTTCAAACCAACAAATAACAACTCTTCGATCCCTCTTTATGTGATCGTGAAGGAACCAATGTTCCCAAACCCAAACGAGCATCCCGATTTATGTATGTCCCTTTTTATATGATTTGGTTTACTTGTTTTAAATTTTTATTCACGTATTTTCTTTTGGGACCTTGTAATTAATTTGGGGGCAATATTATTTATTTTTATTTGGGATTGTATTCCATTCCAATTTACATTTTTAATCTTCTTTTATTTGGGGTTGTATTCCGTCCCAATTTCTCTTGTAATTGTGTGCTTGGCGTGTTTATTGCTTTATTTACCGTCTTCTTCATGGCTTTCCTATATTGCTTCTGAATGATTGTAATGCACTATTAATTAAATACATAAATCGTGTGAGATAAGAGGTAGAATTTTAGGAAGTTAAAAACTCATTTATAATTAACCAAAACATAAATAAGAGTGAAGTTCCAAACACCAATCTCTGGTCTAGAACAATAGAGGTTAGAGACCTTTCCCAATTTCTTTTAAATTGGGTGGCGACTCCAAAATACCTCAAAGGTGCCTAAAGGCATCATGAGACTAGATGATCCTTCCCAATATTCAATTCGAAATGAGGCATCCAAAATGTCTCATGGCACCTGTGATGCGCCCGAACCCCGCTCGGCATCCGGGTTTCCCTCGGCAGTCCGCTTTTTGGACCCGAGACCGGATGGAGGTTCGTTAAAACCCATGAAAGCTGATCGCTTTGCAATGGACGAGGATTCATGCCCAATTCCATTGTTGGCAATCAACTTACGAGAGTATCTATTAGGTATCATAAGGCAGGTATCACGGAGTCGCCACCCAATAAAACATTGAAAAATAAATTTTAACCTTATGAGACCAAAACCAGCGAGAGTTTGGGAACTCACTCTTATTCATACTTTTGGTTAACGTTATGTGAATGAATTTTTAGGGTGAATTATTTTATCTCTTTTCTCACACGATTTATGCAAGTAAATTTAAAATGCACTACAATCATTCAAGAGCAATAAATAAAAACTGTAAAGAAAACGGTAAATAAAGTGATAAAAGAAAGCAATAAACATGCCAAGCACACAATCAAAAGGAAAATTGGGGCGAAATACAACCCCATTAAAAAAAAGATTAAAAGTATAAATTGAGATAGAATACAATCCCCAAACGCAAATTAAATAATGTTCCCCACAATTAATTACAAGGGCCCAAAAGAAAATACATGAATGTAAATTTAAAATAAGCAAATAAGGTCAAACACAAGGAAAACATACATAAATTGGGACATTCGTTCGGTTTCAGGAATATTGGTTCCTTCGGACTTATTTGAGGGTTTAGGAACATTGGTTCCTTCTCTTTTATTTAAAGAGGGTTTGAAAAGTTGTTTTGATCATTGGATTAAAAATCGGGATGAGTGATCCCATTTTTTGGAGAGCATTTAACTTTTCGCTTCATTGTGACATTTTTTAATTCCTTGGCTAAAGCGAGGGACATTGGTCCCAATTTTATTAGTAAAAATTTTGATTTAATCATAAAAATATTTTTGTGATCTTTTTTATCTCACGCGTGCATAAATAAAATAATTATTTGCAAACAAGCACAACAAAAAAAGGAGGAAAATAAGAAAGGTCTCACCAGACAACGCGGTCTCCTACGCGACGTGACCCCCCTCGTGGTCACGGGAACGCTCATGCGAGGCAAATTACAATTAAATCCTGACACAAGAAAAGCAATTGTAAAAATATTAGTGATAGTTCTAACATTAAACACATACACACAAAGACGAGAAAAATAAAGAAAAATTAATCATGCAACAATGTAATAATAATAACCATGACGATGATCCCTATAATAATAAACACTAAAATAAATAATAATAATAATAATAATAATAATAATAATAATAATAATAATAATAATAATAATGATGATGATGATGATGATGATGATGATGATGATGATGATGATGATATAAAATAAATAAACATAAAATGATAATAATAAATAAATAAAATAATAATAATAATGAATAATATTAATAAAACAACTAGCAATATTAATGACAATAATTAACAATAATAGCACTAATGCAATATGATAATGATAACATGAACAACAATAATAATAATTACACAATCACAACAACTACAATAACAACAACAATAATAATAATAATAATAATCATCATCATAATGGCAAAACCATATTAACGTACGCCAATAATAGTAATAATATTAACAATAACACAACTAATAATATTAATAATAATATTAATTAAAAAAAAATAAATAATAATAATAATAATAATAATAATAATAATAATAATAATAATAATAATAATAATAATAATATAAAGATGATAACAAAAAAATATAATGATAATAACAATTGCACAATAATGATAATACCAACAATAATCATAACATTAACATTAACAAAATAATAATAATAATAATAATAATAAATAAACATAAAATAATCAATACTAACAATAATAACAACATAAAATAATAATAATAATAATAATAATAATAATAATAATAATAATAATAATAATAACAATAATAATAAATAATAAAACAAATAATAATAATGATAATGTAATACAATAATGATAATAATAAAATAATAATAATAATAATAATAATAATAATAATAATAATAATAACAAAATAATACTAATAATAAATAAATAAAATAATAATAATATATTAAAATAAATAAATATAAAATAGGACTCACCGTATTTCCCTCGCCGGAGCTGCCGGAGGCTGTCGGTGGTTACACCTCCACCAGCGCGAGGTAGATCGGAATGCCGGGAGTCCATCACCGCCGGTCACGTGCCGGAAGGAGTCTCCGGATCGCCAAAAATCGTGTTGAAGTGTCGCGGAGGTCCCCCTCCGATCTCGCTGCTGCCGGTGAGTGGGGGACTCCGGTGGCCACCGGCCGGTGCGTCCGAGCCTCCCCGTTCCTTCGGTGGGGTGCGTGCGGCGGCCCAGCGACGAGGATGGCCGGCGGCGGCCCCGCGTTCTCTCTTCTCTTTTTCTCCTCTTTTTTCGGAGTGGCCTGGGTTTCGTGTCCCTGTTCCCGTTGGCCCCTTCTCTCTTTTATTTCTCCTTTCTTTTCCTTTGTTTTTCTCTGTTTGTTTCTTTCTATTATATTTCTTTTTACTTTGATTTGTCCTATTTTCCTTGATTTCTTGCTCTCTCTTCTTTTCATTTCTCTTTTTCTACTCTCTGATCTTGCTCCCTTTTATTTTCTTTTTCTTTGTTCTTTTATTTGCTCGGCCCCTCATCCTTCTTCTGTTTTCTCTTTCTTTTTATTCTTCTTTCTTTTTTTTCTATGCCTAGCCCAGCTCCTTTCTTCTCTTCATTATTTTCTTTTTATACCCACAATTAGGGTTTGGCCCTTAATTCATTTCTCCTATATTTTAATTCTTTAATTTTTTTATTTAATTAATTTACACATATATTTTACTTAATTAAACATTATATTTATTTTCTTTTTCAACTTTAATTACCCAATAATATATTAAGTAATTAATTTTTAATTATACATACATATATATATTTTTTATTTTTAAGTTTTTATATATATATATTTTTTTTAGAAATTATCAAGGAGCTTGGAGAACCAAAATTGCCATTTTTTAGATGTTACCCTTGACTCAGGACCCAGTATCTACAGTTGGCTCCAATTTTGGAGAAGCTAGTAGCCACTAATTTTGGAGAAGCTAGTGCCTAGACACCTAGGTGAACCCAAAATTCAGAGAAAAAGGATAAAATTCAGAGAAGAAGAAAAAAGGAGATGCAGAGGCGCGTACTTGAGGAAAATTCTCTAAATTGGATGAAGTTATTAGGACAGTTACCATCTGTATGTTGATGTGTTAGCACTGACACGATCTCAGCAAGTGTACTGAATCGGCAAGTAATACAATGGGGTAAAATTAAGACCCCGAGTTATCGTACCCAAAGAATTGTGTGTGCAAGTGAAGAAAATTAAATGTATGCTAAGGAATACCCAAAAGTTTGAATTGATTTAGTAAACTATTGATTAAAAACAAAAGAATTGAACAACTAAAAACAAGCAACAGAAATAATCAAATTAAATTACCGCAATAAATGGTAGAAATAAATTGATGGCAAAAATTAACAAACGAAGAATTCAGAATAGAAAAACGTTGCTCAGGTTCACTCATTCACCCCATACCCTAACATGAATCAAAACACATAAAGAAACATATACGAACGAAATCGGGATAACCCTCTTAACCCAAGTGTAGACGACCTCACTGTCTATTGGCTATCATAAGGCAGGATCACGGAGTCGCCACCCGATAGAGCATCGGGAAATAAATCTAACCTTATGAGGCCCAAAACCAGAGAGAGTTTGGGACCTCACTCTAATTCATACCTTTGGTTAATATTATGTAAACGGGTTTTTAGGATCAATTATTTTTTCTCATCTCTAACACGAGTTATGCGATAAATAAAAGCGCATTACAAGCACGGAAAAAACAATAAATAAAGCGATAAATAAAATACATTTATAGTTATCCAAAAATAAATATAAAATCATGAAATAAAGATAGAATAATAGAAAGAATACATGCATAAATCGACTATTTATTTAGGTGGGAACATTGGTTCCCTACTACTTGTTTTATAAAAAAGTATAAAATTCTTGAATCAATTTAAATCTTTTGGATTTGGGATGAAAACGTGGGCATTGGTCCGGTTTTATTGACAACTTTATTTTGTACAAAACATTTGTGTGGTAGTTCTTTTTAAGCGCGGTCAAAAATCCTTTATTATTACAGACCACAAATAAATAAAATAAAATAAAATAATAATTACATATTTTTGAATAATAAATAATAAATAAAACCTAATCTACTCGCCTCGACCGTGCTTCTTGGACAGGCCACGTGATACTCGCAGTTATAGTCATGATGGGAAAATAATATTGGTTAGCAATGAATAAATGAATAATTGGATAAATAAATAAACAAATAATTTGAATAAAGCAAATTGAGAGAAGTAATTAAAATTATAAAATGGACTAAATTAAATTAAGCGATGAACAAATGAATAAATAGATAAATAATTGGATAAATAATTGAATGAATTAAATTAAAAGAACTGATGGATGGAAAATATAATAACAATTGTAATAATCGAATGCAATAGAAATAATAATGATAATAATAAGACAAATAATTATAATAGTAGGAATAATAATAATGTGCTAATATTAACAATTATAACATGAATTAAACATAAGATGATAGTATTAATAATGTAAATGGATAATAATAATAATAGCAATAATGCAATATAATAATGATCACCTTAACCAAATAATAAAAATAATAATTACACAATTATCATAATAATAATAATAGCAATAATAATAAAATACCAATAACAATAATATTTATAAAATACATCAAACATAAAATAATATTAAAAATGATTAATAATATTAATATTAACATAACAATAATAATAAACAAGCAATAACAATAATAATATAAACAATTACTAAAATAACAATGACATAAATGATATCATAATAATAGTATTATTAGCACAATATAAAATAAATAACACAAATATTAACAAATAAACAACAATAATAATATCATAATAACCATAATATTAACAATTAATAATAATAATAATAATAATAATAATAATAATATATAAAAACAGAAAATTAAATAATAAATAAATAAATATAATAATTAATTAATAATAACCATATAATAATAATAATAATAATAATAATAATAATAATAATAATAATAATAATAATGATAATAAAACAGAAAATTAAATAAAAAGGGAGGAAGGAGGTTTACCGGTCACTGGAGGCTCGCCGGAGCGATAGTGGCCGACACCACCCATGTCGGAAGGTAGATCGGCGCCCGAGGAGCTCGCCGGAGCTGGTCATGCGCCGATCAGAGGTCCACCATTGCTGGAAAACGCACCGCAACGTCTCGGTTCTTCTCCCTCACGCGCCACGCTGCCGGCAACCGATGGAGGAACGGCGGCCATCGCCTGAAGCGTCCAGATGTGCTGGTTCTTCCGCTGGGGCGCGTGCCGCCGTGTGTGGCGTTGGTTGCCCGTTGGAGCCCCCGCCACCTCCTCTCCTTTTTCTTTTTTTTCTTTCTTCCTCCGGCGCAGTTGGTTCCCGTTGTTTGCTTGTCCTCCCTCTTTGTTTCTTTCTCTTTTCCTTTTATTATGGTTTCTTCTTCTTGACCTTTGACCTCTCTTACTCTCTCTTTATTTTTCTTTTGCTCTTATCTCCCTCTTGCTCTCTGTATCTCCTTCTTTTCTATTTCTTTTCTTGGTCTTCTATGGCAGGCCACCACTGTTCTTGCTCTCTCCTCTTTTCTATCTTTTTCTTTCTCTTTCTTTTCTTTTCCCAGCCGAGCCCCCCTCTCTCTTGATCTTCTTTCTCTTTTTATTCCCACCATTTTAGGTAGGTTAGGTCACTAACTCCCCTCCAATAATTCCCTCCTCTTTTTACTTTTCTTAATTTAATTAATTTACACAAACACACATATTAATTAATTAAACACTACTAATTAAACCCTACATATTTAATTTAACTAATCTACTTAAATTATCCTATATTTATTTTCTTTTTTCAATTTTAATTATACTACAATACTAATTTGTAAATTAACTAATAATACTTAATTTTACATACATTTTAATTACCCAATAGTATTAACTAATTAATTAACTAATAATATTAAATAATTAATTTTTAATCATACATACATACATATATATTTTTTAGAGGAAATTATCAAGGAGTCAAATGCCCTTTTTTTATGTATTAAACCCGACTCGGGACCCGGTGTCTACAGTTGCCCCCAATTTTGGAGAAGCTAGTGTTTAGACACCTAGGTGAGCTAAAATTCAAGGAAGGAATAGAGAGAGGATTACATACCTAAGGCGGAGGCGGAGACCTTACCTTCTTACCTGGGAAGTGGCGATACGTCGAGTCGACGATTGCTCTTCTGAGCGGGATTATTGTTCTTCTGAACTGCTCTTCTGAGCGGGAGTTGTTCTTCTAAACTGCTCTTCTGAGCGGGGTTGTTCTTCTAGAACTGGATAGACTACTCTTCTGAGCGGGGTTGTTCTTCTAGAACTGCTCTTCTGAGCGGGGTGTTCTTCTAGAACTGCTCTTTTGAGCGGGGCATTCTTTTGAGCAGGGCGTTCTTCTGAACTAGGTGTCCATCTGAACTGCTCTTCTGAGCGGGGCATTCTTCTGAACTGGGTGTCCTTCTGGACTGCTCTTCTGAGCGGGGCGCTCTTCTGAACTGGATGTCCTTCTGGACTGCTCTTCTGTGCGGGGCGTTCTTCTGAACTGGATGTCCTTCTAGACTGCTCTTCTGAGCGGGGCGTTCTTCTGAACTGGATGTCCTTCTGGACTGCTCTTCTGGGCGGGGCGTTCTTCTGAATTGGATGTCCTTCTGGACTGCTCTTCTGAGCGGGATGTTCTTCTGAACTGGGTGTCCTTCTGGACTGCTCTTCTGAGCTGGGAGTTATTCTGAACTAGGTGTCCTTCTGGACTGGATGTCCTTCTTGACTGCTCTTCTGAGCTAGGTGTTCTTCTGAACTGGATGTCCTTTTGGACTGCTCTTCTGAGCTGGGCGTTCTTCTGAACTGCTCTTCTGAGCGGGATGTTCTTCTGAACTGGATGTCCTTCTGGACTGGGTGTCCTTCTGGACTACTCTTCTTGGATATTTCCTACAAAGCTATATGCATGGAAATATATACAAGAAATTGTATGCATGATATGGGATGTAAATGTTTGTAAAAATGGATGACTATGTCTTAGGTGGTCAAGGGTCCGCTAGGGATACAGTTTGGCTGCTCCACCATGCCCCCCAGGGTCTAGAAGGGTGTCCTCTTGGCCTTAAGGATTTTGCCTCCTGAGAGGGCTTAAGTTGATTTGCCCCCCTCAAAGGACTTGAAATTTTACCTCATCAAAGGATTGAGATTTTGCCTCCTCAGAGGACTTGGAATGTCAGCTTGTCGACGTGAGACCGATGTATGCTATCTAATGAGCGTCAAGCACCATGTAAAAAGCATGCATGAACTATGAATATGAAATGCATGCAGGAAATTATGCATATGGCATACATGCTACAGTCATGTGCATGGCTTGTATACATGCAATGAATTATGGATATTTGCAAATGATCATGAGAAATATATGCAAGGGGATTTATGTATGCTAAATATATGCAAATGCTCACTGGCCTAGATGTAAAGAATCGTATGTCAAGATAGGTGAAAAGTCATTATTTTCATAAAAGCTACGTAAATAATTGGGTGTGTGCAATGTGTGCACATGCAACTATCTATATGAAACATATGCAGAAAAAATCATATATATATGTGTATAGAATGCATGCGAAAAAAGTGAATGTGAAATGCATGCAAAGGATATGCCCATAAAATAAGTGATTATAAAAATGAAGTTTAGAGAACTATGTACGCCAAAAGTATATATGAAATATGCTCGCTAAAGATCTTGTATCAAAAGACATGCACCAAGAATTATACATGTAAAACTATTTATAAGGATGTTTGTTATAGTTATGTGTAAAAACATTTGCAGAAAGCATATGTACAAAGAATATCATTGGGTGAATGTGCAAAGTACTGCTTTCATGAGTAGCGATAAGAAGTATCCCAGGATTGTGAAATAATTGCAACCTATCAGGTACCTTAAACTCGAGTTTCTATCTGACTTTAAGCGTACTGAATGATCCACATTCTCAACTGATTCAATCTCAGCAAAAGAATTCGGAAGTCATTCCTAAGGAAGGGAAAGAAGATAAATATGTAGACATCAAGGTTTACTAAACCAACATGTAAATACAAGGCACACCATGCCATCTCTGTGTCTGTGTGCAAAAGGCCAAAACAGGATTTTTCATTTTTCAAAAGCAAATTCTAGATGCAATGTTGGAGGCGAGACTTAACTCGAATACAAATGCACTCATGGCTTCCCGCTTGAAGCTCAAGAAACACCATATGCCTCTTCTTACGTACCAAACCTTACTAGAAGGTCATCTCTGCTAGTTGGATAAAGCCAAACCCAAAATCAATAGGTCTTACCTTGGTTGTAATGTTAGGCTTAGGTAAATGGCTATCAAAGAAGGATCAAGTCGCTAGAGAAGAATGACCGCAACATTCATTCAGATGAAGGAAACATTCTCAACCCCAATTGTATACCGTCCAGGTATCCCCGAATTTGGACTTAGTAATACTTTAGCTTTACATAACAATTAAGTCAAAGAGATAACAAAACCCATCAAGGGGTATTATCATAAGCTCTATATATATATATATATATATTTGCAAGCTTATGTCTCTAATTACACCAGAAGTTTATTTGTGACTTGAACCCCTTTCTCGAAATGTAGCCCAAAAATTATTGATGATTGAAATTTCGTTTCCCCAAGGGGTAGACCCATCCTTATCAGGGTGATTTTTGGTAACCCAAATTTATCAATGATTGAAATTCTCTTCTCGAAAGATAAACCCATTCTCACCGGGGTAATTTTTGACAGTTCAAGCGAATATCATAATATATATCCATACTTACTAGGACGGCCATTCTTCAAAGGGGAAACCAAATCATTTTAGGCGAAAAGGATAGTTTTAATGTGTGTAACAATAAAGTCGATACGCATTTAGCATACAAAAATAAAGGCTCAACGGGCTCGCAAGCGATTACGAAATAAGGGTAGGAAATGTTAATTTAGAGAGCTATACAAAAAAATAGTTGCCTAAATCATTTTCTAGATTCAACCTTATCCAGGGGTCGCTTTGACGGGTAATCAGAAAGGTTTTAGTGCTCTTAGTGAGTTTTCATCCAATCCCCTAATTACAACTAGTTTTTCCAGTTTTGTTTTCAAAATGGGCCAAAAGTGCTCTTAAACTTAGAAATGACATGGTATAGTCAAATATTTTCGCATGATCTAGCTCTCAAAGATCAAACATATATACCTTTTGCTTAATTCAAAATGGAATGAAATACAGATTTCTAGAGTTAAGATCAAATCCATTCATAATTGATAACAAACTAGGCAGAGTCAAACTTTGAATCAGAGGTACCTTAATGAGGTGCAAACATGTCATCATTTTAGGATATAACTTAACACAAAAAATTTTTATTCCATAAAAAAATGTATATAAAAATCGTTTCAGGCAAACAAAAATTTTTTTTCTTTTGTTTTCTCTTTGTTTTCTCTTTTTTTTTTCTCTTTTTTTTTTGTAAAAAAAATGTGCAAACTATGCGTTAAAAATCATGTACATGGAAAGATACATGTAATAGTATCGTGTATGCGTGTAAGAATTATATGTGCAAAAACATTTTGTATAAAAATGCGTACATGAAATATGTGCAAAGATGTGTGTGTAAAATATTAACGAAAAATTATAAGTGAGTGTGAATGTGTGAACAATGCATGACAAATGATGTGCATACATATATTTACAGTGTACATGCAATCAACATACAACGATGGCATAAGTACAAAATATGGCATAACATGAGAATGAATGTTCAGGATATATGATACATGTGCACATGGCATGATTTAGACAGGACAGGCATACATGTGTGGTGTAAGGTGAAAGCAACCTAACATGATAATGTGTATTAATGAATCGTGAGGAAAGGCAAAACTCACATACATAAAAGTACAAAATATATACAAATAATGTACTCGACATAGGACACATTATAAGAATGATTATGTACAGTGAGTGGCACATGTGTGCGATAAAGACATGTGATGAAAATGATTGCGAGGAATGGATGACATGGGACACAATATACGAATGATTGTGTACTGAGAGTGGTACATGTGTACGGCACAAGACATGGGATGAAAGTGATTATAAGAAACGAATGGGGTTTACAAGGTATATGTATTTACATGGTATGCATATACAAAACATGGCATGGTATATATAATGATTGACATACATGATGCGGGGTTCATGTGTGCATGGCATAACTCATGCACGACAATGCATGTATATGATATGGCATACAATGTGAAAAATACAAGGTGTTTGCTGAGCATGATGTGTATAATACCCAGCCTAATGATGTATGCTGATATGTCCACATTATAATATGCAGCGGTATGTGTATGCTCCAGCACACAATATTTATGTACATATGTAATATGAGCAAACTGATATGTACATGCTATGACACACGATGAATGTATTATTTTGATTTGATGTTATTTATATTTATTATTATTATTATTATTATTATTATTATTATTATTATTATTATTATTATTATTATTATTATTATTATTATTATTATTATTATTATTATTATTATTATTATTATTATTATTATTTGTACACATGGTGGTAGTATATCCGTGTGTGCTATGATGCATGTCAATAAATACATTCGGTGATGTATGCTATATGTACTGGCTATAGTGCACAATGCATGTTATGGATGTCATAATGTACGTTAGTATGTATGTGTTGTGACAAGCACTGCTATATATGTACATGCAAGGCAACCACAGATTATATTCATATTCTCAAATTATGATGCAAGCAATTTTATATACAAAGTGCATAGGTTCTATTATTGTATGGAAAGGATTATATATGAGATAAAATGCATGTGTTTTATTTATTATTATTGCTCATAACAAAAAAATGCACAATCACGTATCAACATACAAGGAAAAAATTCCTCCCAACCGTATTTCTATCACACAAGAGGTCGTACTGTCTCTTTTCCTAGATGGGTTTGACCCATGGGTCAATAGGGAACCCAATGGGCGCGTATAGTGTGCTGCAAAAAACCAATAGTACAAACTCTCATTACTATAGAGCGCATACAAATGAATTTTCGGCCACCGTGTATTTAGACAATCCGAATAACCCAAAACGCGCCGCTTAGGGCATGAAAACCCTTAATGAGCGGGTATCTAGATTTATTTGAATTTGTTCAATACACAATAAGCCACTCCACAAGTAACGTATTATGGCGCATATCCCCTAGTGGAAGTATCTATTTCCATTATATGAGTTTAGGTCGAAGGTGATGATATTTTAAGGCTACCCAAGCATGGTCCCTGCCAACGGGTCTAACTCGTCATGAGCATAGTGACCGGTCGAGTCATCATTTGATATACCATTTGATGGTACGAGGCTTGGGCTGGTGATTATCTCGAACACTTACCTACAATGAGTGAAAGTAGGGTCGTGTTTTAGGAACGAACCGGGGTTTATAGGGGACCAACCTAACATAATTCTAAGGCCCTAACATGATGCAATATAATTTTTCGAAAAGGGATAAAATTTCTTGATCCTAAACCCATTTACATTAGATTAACCAAAAGTACTTTCGAAGCAAAATCACATGATATCCCCAGCGGAGTCGCCACTGTGATGCGCCCTAACCCCGCTCGACATCCGGGTTGCCCTCGGGAGTTCTCTTTTAGGACTCGAGACCGGATGGAGGTTTGTTAAAACTCGTGAAAGCTAATCGCTTCGCAATGGACGGGGATTCATCCCCAATTCCATTTTTGGCAATCAATTTACGAGAGCATCTATTGGGTATCATATGGCAGGTACCACGGAGTCGCCACCCAACAAAATATTGGGAAATAAATTCTAACCTTATGAGGCCAAAACCAGAGAGAGTTTGGGACCTCGCTCTTATTCATACTTTTGGTTAACGTTATGTGAATGAATTTTTAGGGTCAATTATTTTATCTCTTTTCTCACACAATTTATGCAAGTAAATTTAAAACGCATTACAATCATTCAAGAGAAATAAATAAAAACTGTAAAGAAAACGGTAAACAAAGCGATAAAAGAAAGCAATAAACACGCCAAGCACACAATCAAAAGGAAAATTAGGGCGAAATACAACCCCATTAAAAAAAGATTAAAAGTATAAATTGAGACATAATACAATCCCCAAACGAAAATTAAATAATGTTGCCCCACAATTAATTATAAGGGCCCAAAAGAAAATACATGAATGTAAATTTAAAATAAGCAAATAAGGTCAAACACAAGGAAAAAATACATAAATCGGGACATTCATTCGGTTTTAGGAATATTGGTTCCTTCGCCCTTATTTGAGAGTTTAGGAACATTGGTTGCTTCACGTTTATTTAAAGAGGGTTTGAAGAGTTGTTTTGATTATTGGATTAAAAATCGGGATGAATGATCCTATTTTTTGGAGAGAATTTAATTCTTCGTTTTATTGTGACATTTTTTAATTCCTTGGCTAAAGCGAGTGACATTGGTCCTAATTTAATTATAAAAATATTTTTGTGATTTTTTTTTATCTCACGCGTGTATAAATAAAATAATTATTTGCAAACAAGCACAACAAAAAAAGGAGGGAAATAAGAAAGGTCTCACCAGACAACGCGGTCTCCTACACGACGTGACCCCCCTCGTGGTCACAGGAACGCTCATGCGAGGCAAATTACAATTAAACCCCGACACAAGAAAAGCAATGGTAAAAACATTAGTGATAGTTCTAAAATTAAACACATACACATAAAGACGAGAAAAATAAAGAAAAATTAATTATGCAATAATGTAATAATAATAACCATGACGATGATCCCTATAATAATAAATACTAAAACAAATAATAATAATAATAATAATAATAATAATAATAATAATAATAATAATAATAATAATAATAATAATAATAATAATAATAATAATAATAATAATAATAATAATAATAATAATAATAATAATAATAATAATAATAATAATAATAATAATAATAATAATGATGATGATGATGATGATAATGATATAAAATAAATAAACATAAAATGATAATAATAAATAAATAAAATAATAATAATGATAATAATAATAATAAATAATATTAATAAAACAACTAGCAATATTAATGACAATAATTAACAATAATAGCACTAATGCAATATAATAATGATAACATGAACAACAATAATAATAATTACACAATCACAATAATAATAATAATAATAATAATAATAATAATAATAATAATAATAATAATAATGACAAAACCATATTAACATACAGCAATAATAGTAATAATATTAACAATAACACAACTAATAATATTAACAATAATAATAATAAAACAAAATAATAACAATAAAAATAATAATAATAACAATAATAATATAAAGATGATAACAAAAAAATATAAAGATAATAACAATTGCACAATAATGATAATACCAACAATAATCATAACAATAACATTAACAAAATAATAATAATAATAATAATAATAATAATAATAATAATAATAATATAAACATAAAATAATCAATACTAACAATAATAACAACATAAAATAATAATAATAATAATAACAATAATAATAATATAAATAATAAAACAAATAAGAATAATGATAATGTAATACAATAATGATAATAATAAAATAATTATAATAATAATAATAATAAAACAGAATATTACTAATAATAAATAAATAAAATAATAATAATAATAATAATAATAATAATAATAATATATTAAAATAAATAAATATAAAATAGGACTCACCGGATTTCCCTCGCCGAAGCCGCCGGTGGTCGACATCTCCACCACCGCGAGGTAGATCGGAATGCCTAGAGTCCATCGCCACCGGTCACGCGCCAGAAGCAGTCTCCAGATCGCCGGAAAACGCGTTGAAGCGTCGCAGAGCTCCCCCTCCTATCTCGCTGCTGCCGGCGAGTGGGAGACTCCGGTGGCCACCGGCCGGTGCGTCCGAGCCTCCCCGTTGGCGCGTGCGGCGGTTCGATGCCGAGGATGGCCGGCGGCAGCCCTTCTTTCTCTCTTCTCTTTTTCTCCTCTTTTTCCGGCGTGGCCCGGGTTTCGTGTCCCTGTTCCCGTTGGCCCCTTCTCTCTTTTATTTCTCCTTTCTTTTCCTTTGCTTTTCTTTCTTTGTTTCTTTCTATTTTATTTCTTTTTACTTTGATTTGTCCCTTCTATTTCCCTTGATTTCTTGCTCTCTCTTCTTTTCATTTTTCTTTTTCTACTCTCTGATCTTTCTCCCTTTCATTTTCTTTTTCTTTGTTCTTTTATTTGCTCGGCCCCTCATCCTTCTTCTGTTTTCTCTTTCTTTTTATTCTTCTTTCTTTTTTTCCTATGCCCAGCCCAGCTCCTTTCTTCTCTTCATTATTTTCTTTTTATACCCACAATTAGGGTTTGGCCCTTAATTCATTTCTCTTATATTTTAATTCTTTAATTGTTTTAATTTAATTAAATTACACATATATTTTACTTAATTAAACATTATATTTATTTTCTTTTTCAACTTTAATTATCCAATAATATATTAACTAATTAATTTTTAATTATACATACATATATATATATTTTTTATGTTTAAGTTTTTATATATATATTTTTTTTGGAGAAATTATCAAGGAGCCTAGAGAGCCAAAATTGCCATTTTTTAGATGTTACCCTGGACTCAAGACCCGGTGTCTATAGCACCCAAGATCAAAAAGACGTGAACCAATCCGTTGAGCCCTAAAAGCGGGTTCAACGAGGGCCTTTGCTAGGTTCGGTGCGCGTCACAATGGTGACTCCACTGGAGATTGTTTGTGACTTTGCTCTGAAAGTGTTTTGGTTAAAATATATAATTGAGTCTTTAAAACCTAAAATTCTATCACTTTTCGAAATTTGCATTGCATACATTTGAGCCTTATAACTATGTTAGTTGGACCCCTATCTTACCCCGGTGCATTCCCGAAGCATGACCCTACTTTCATTCATTGTAGGGAAGTGTTAAGGATTATCACTAGCCCAAGCCTCGTACCATTAATGGTATATCAAATGGAGACCCAATCGGTCGCTATGCTCGTGATGAGCTAGACTCATTGGCAGGGACCATGATTGGGTAGACCTAAAGTATCATCACCTTTGACCAAAGATCATGTAATAGCAATAGATACTTCCACTAGGTGAAATGTACCATAATACCGTGCTTGCTATTTGGGCTGTCGTGTATTAAGCAAAATCAATTAAATTAAACGGTCTTTCATCAAAGGCTTTTATGCCCCGGTGGGCCCATCTTAATTTAGTTGAATTGTTTAAATACGTAATGGCCAAAACCCATGCACTTGTGCTTTAAATTAGGAGTGCTATGCTGTTGGTTTTTCACCACGCATCATGCACGCCCATTGGGTTCCCCGTTACTCCATGGGTTGAGCCCACCTAGGAAGAGACTATTTAACCTCATGTGCGGGAGTTAAAAGGTTGAAAGGATCTACTTGCATGTATGTGGTTGCAAAATGTTGCACAAGTCACGATCATGCATTGTAACTATCATCCATGCATCATTCTAACAATCTGAGTATTGTAGCCATCGTAGATTCATCCAAGTGGACTAG
Organism: Excoecaria cochinchinensis; assembly: GCA_947683425.1. NCBI lineage: Eukaryota > Viridiplantae > Streptophyta > Magnoliopsida > Malpighiales > Euphorbiaceae > Excoecaria > Excoecaria cochinchinensis. The sequence continues at coordinate 568,236 of CANTUQ010000212.1, forward strand.
AGGTTTTGACGGACGACAAGTGAGAACAAACTCGCCCTTGGGATTGCTAGAATTAGTGCCTGTTTGGGATTCTTTTTGATCTATAAACTCTGAGGGGATTTCAATAATTATTTGAAAAGCAATCAGAGTGTGAATTGGTTGGCAGAGATTTTAGGGTCTGTGATGGCAGAATTACCACGGGAGACTGGTGCTTTGACGGTACAAGACATAGATAAGAGGCTTGGGGATTTTGAAAGGAGCATATTAGCCGTGATGGAAAATATTGCTGCTCAAATGGCACCAAATGCCAGGCAATCGCCTGTTGCCCCTACTGTTGAACAAGTTGAATTGCTTATTATGGAAGAGGATCTTATAGCAGTCGCTACCGTACGACAACAAAACATTGAGCCCAGAGCAGTGGCACCTGTTGAGCAAAAAAGAATTGTTGACCCGAAAGATGATCTCATGGTGGAGGAAGAGGATGAGCATGTAATTCCTCAGACTGTGACGAATAAAGTCCCCAAGGGAAAGGATGAAGCAGTAAAGGAGATAAAAGGGAGGGTTGAAAAGTTTAACGCTCGGACAATGACTACTATGGAGAATTTAGTCACCGACGTGGTGCCACTTGCCGGACAACAGTCTACTGCTCCTACCATGTTACGAAATGAGCATGATCTGACTAAGGAAGTACACCTACCATGAACTGGACCTGGAAGAGAGTTTCCCATTGCTCTGTCACCTGAGCGAAAGGGCAAAGGGAATGTTTCAGAGAATGGGCTTCTGGCAGTGACACGGGGCCTAAAAAGAAGGATGGATTTCCTCAAAGAAAAGATTTCAAAGTCTAAACGTGTAATTACCCTGGCTGCTCGCGAGAAAGCCTCTATGAACTTAGAGAAGAGAGGTCGACCGTATAGGTGTGACAGCTATACTGGCACTCGAGGGACAAAAGAAGCATCAATGGTTAGAACAGCCCAGAAGTGCTGTTTCGGCATAGACGGATCTTTGCCTCAAGCATGGGAAGGGGACCTGCATTCATGATTGGCTAGGCCAGCTAGAAATCAAGGGCATATGAAGTGTCATCGGCACGTTAGATATCTGAGGGATGATTGCCAAACCACGAAAGGTCAAGTACAGGATCCTATTAATGGCAAACGGCTAGTGGCCCTTGAAGGAGGGGGCAACGTCATTGGGGGTGATAATTAGGAAAGCTCGAGTATCGGTGATAACAGCGTGAGAGATGCTAAGGCCACCAAGTTTCCAAACATTGGAACTACTCAAGATTGCTATACCATTTGGGATAAGCCTTTATCTGAGCACCTCTTTCATTTCATTGATAAGGGGAAGCTACAGTCGAAGCCTCTAAAACCCGCCAGGAGCCAAGGGCGTCCTAGTCACCGAGCAAATTTGTATTGTACTTACCATCAGCATACTGGGCATGAGACTGATGGGTGTCGAATGCTGAGAAAGCTTATCTAAGGCCTAATTAATGAGGAACTGATGAGGCAAGAGAATGGTTCCCGAATATGATAATAAACCGTCGACTACAACATCCGTGTTGGCAAGAGAGGAGGATTTTAGCTATCTAGATGCTATTTTTTTTTACTTTTAAACTACTTAATGACGACATTTTAATTCTAATTTTTATGAGGTGGAATGAATATTTTTATCTATTTGTGTGATGTTTCTTGTGATTTCTCTATGCATAATCTTGGCGTAGACACCGGGTCCTGAGTCAGCCTAAATCGAAGTTACCCGATGATGATAAGATGTCTTGTCACAGGCAAAAAAGGTTAAAAGTGTTGATTTCCTTATAAAATTTGCATTTTAGAGTGAAAAATTGAAAAATAAGAAAAAATATTTTAAAAAATTAGATTTTAAAAGTGGCGTTTAGAAATTACAATAATTTTCAAAAAATAAAAAAAATAAAAAAAAATTATTTTCGGAGCGTCGGCCGCGCGCATGCGCGTCGCGCGTGACGACCGTTGCTCAATAGCGACGGGCGTCCCTCCTTTCCTGGTCGTTGCTGAAGGGTATGAATGTACATTTTTCCATTTTTTCACCATTTTTTCCGATTTTTTCACCCCAAAAACGCATTTTTTCACCCTAAATGAAGGTTTTTGAATCCAAATTAAATTCTAAAACATTTTTTTTTGGTAATTAATTAATAAAACTTGATTTTATCATTAAAAATAGAGGAATTTGTATTAAAATAAAATTCTTTTCCTTAATTGAATTAGGGCATCATTTTTTCATCCTATAAATACTTTATGATGAAAAATCAAAAGGAGGGAGCCTCCATAATTATTCTTTTCACCAGAATTTCAGAATTTTCTCTCTTCTTCTTTGATTTTTCTTCCAAAAATTTCAGATTTCTTCTTTTAATTAATAAGGATTAATGGAAGTTGAAAAATTGATTTTCAATTCTTGATTATTCCAAATTAATTTCTTTGTTTTCTCCGTAAACATAAGAGATTAATTTTCACTTTCAAAATCAATTTTTTATTCTTAAGCATTCAAGTTAATTCTTTTGTTTTCTCTATAAACAAAAGCAATTAATTTTGTTGCTAAATTATTTTTTTCAAGCCTATTTTTATTAGAATAAAATTCCAACATTTATCAAGTTCAACTCTAAATTTTTGAAAGTCATAAACAAAGGAAATCAAATTTTTTATTCTTGAGTATCCAAATTAATTTTTTTGTTTCATCCATAAACAAAAGTGATTAATTTTATTGCTAAATTATTTTCTCAAACAATTTTTCAAGGAGATCATCACTTTACCTTCATCGAATCTAAAACTCTGAGGGTAAATATTCTGGGCTAGATGTTTATTTTCTTTTATTTTGTTTATATTTAATTTATTCATGTATATTTTATTGTTTTCATTAATTTACTTATTGATTCCATTTATTTGTTTATTCTATTATTGTTATGTTTGTTTTATTTAATATGTTTATATATGATTTTGTTTTTTCATTCATGTAAATTTTGATTTCCTATTAAGTCCTATTAGCCTCGGTGCGTTCCCAAAGCATGACCCTACGTTCACTCAATATAGGGAAGTGTTAAGGATAATCACCAGTCCAAGTCTCGTACCATCAAGGTATATCAAATGGTGACCCGATCGGTCGTTACGCTCATGATGAGGTAGACCCATCGGCAAGGACCATGCATGGGTAACCCCAAAATATCATCACCCATGACCAAATCTCATGTAATAGCAATAGATACTTCCCCTAGGTGACATGTACCTTAATACAATGCTTGCTATGTGGGCCACTATATATTGAACAAATTCAACCCAATTAAATGGGCTTTTATCAAAGGCTTTCGTGCCCCGATGGACCCATCTTAATTTAGTTGAAATGTTTAAATACATAAAGGCCAAAATCAATATGTATGCGCATTAGATAAGAGATGTTATGATGCCGGTTTTCCACCAAGCACCATACGCATCCATTAGGTTCCTTGCTAACCCATGGATCAAGCCCACCTAGGAGAGAGACTGCATTACCTCGTGTGTGGGAGTAATAAGGTTGGAAGGATCTACTTGCTTGCATGTGATTGTAAATATTGCATACCACACTCTCATGCATTGTATATGTCATTCATGCATCATTTTAACAATCTAAATTTTTCAGCCATCATAGATTCATCTAAGTGGATTAGAGGTTCCGACGGTTGGCTAGTAAGGACAAATCTGCTCTTTGAGTTGCCAGAACTAGTGTCTGACTGGGATTCTGAGTAATTCTCATCAATCAGTGAATCATGAATGGCATAAGAGACTGGAACTTTGACCACTCAAGACCTTGCTAGGAGACTAGAGGACTTTGAACGGAGAGTGCTAGACATGATGGGTGCCATAGCTGAAAGGATTGCCCATCCTCCTGCTCCACCAGCACCTGCTGCCCCACAGCCGCCTGCTGCTCTACAGCCACAGGCAGCCCCTCCTCGGGGGCAAGCTGAACCACCTGCTGGTGGGGAGGCTCCCTTTGTTGGAGTTGCTGCTCGCCAACCCAACAATGATCATAGAGCTGTCGCACCCATCGAGCAAAGAGGGGAAAGGATTCATAATCCCAACGATGATTTCCTGATGGAGGAGGAAGACGTAGAGCCAATAGTCCACCATGCTGTAAGGCCCAGGGCACCCAAGGGGGAAGACGAAGCCTTAATGGGGATGAGGCAACAGATTGAGGCAATCACGAGCATGTTGTCAGCTGGAAAGGGGGTCAACCCAGAAGACAGAGATCTAGGGGATGAAGAGCTGCTGCCCCAAAGATTCAAGATGCCCAAGCTGCCGAAATTTGATGGCACCTCTGACCCATCCGCCCACGTCAAGCAGTACACCTTGGTCATGAAAGGTACCGGGTTGAGTAAAAAGTAGAAGGTGGAATATTTCTCCCTTAGTCTGGTGGGCCCGACAGTTGACTGGTGCCACGGGTTGGATAGGAGGTCCAAGGAGGACTGGGACCTTTTGACCGAAGAGTTGATGAAGCAGTATGATTGCAGTACCAGTATAGAGGTCACCCTAAAAGACCTTGAGTTCTTATAGCAACAGAGCGACGAATCATTCCATGAGTACCTCACCGGATAGAGGAATAGGGTTATAGAGATGAAGAGGAAGCCTGACACCACTGACCAGATCAGGTTATTCATCAGAAACTCTTGCCCTTATTTGAGGGATTTGCTCAACTTTAAGGGGCTCAGGGACTGGGAGTCGCTCAAGGATATTGCTGTAGAGGCTGAGGCGGCCTACCTAGCAAAGAAAGAAAGCCTTGATAACTTTGCTAGCAAAAGCTATGGGAACCAATCTAGACTTAGACCGAGAGGTGCTAGGAGCAGCAACAATAGGAACGACAAGACAGCGGAAGTGTCAACTACTGGAGTGGAGCAACGCCAGAGGTACTACTCCAACTTAGGCTGATCCTTATCCTAGGTATTGGATAGGCTGATGAGAGAGGGCAAGCTGCAGCCTTTGACGCCTAGACCGGCTATGAATCAAGGGCAGCCAGGGCACAGAGAGGACCAGTACTGCGCCTACCACCAGCATACTGGCCACCTAACAGATTACTGCCGGACATTGAGGAACAAGATCCAAGATCTCATTGACACCAATCAGATCATGGATCCTGAGAAGAGAGAAAAGAAGAAAAAGGCAGGCTACAACGCAGTCCCTCCACCATGAATGTGATCGGGTCCTCTTAATCCACTAGTGAGAGTGGAAATGAAGATTATGTTCTTTCTTTTTTCAATCTTTGTTATTATTTCGAGAATAATTTTTTATGACAATGTTTGGTTATTTCAATCGAACAATTTTTACTTATTTCTATGGTGTTTCTAATGATTTCATTTAACATGATCACAATGCATTTACTTTGATATTAATTCAAATAATATGACTGCAGTTAATCTCGGAACTTTTGGGAACCCAAAGAAAATCTTGATAGCATCTAATATAACTCCTGTAGAAAGGGAAATTCAGAAAAAAAAAATTAATAAAGAAAAACTAGTTGCAACTAGGGGATTGGATGGAAACTCACTAAGAGCACTAGAACCTTTCTGATTACCCATCAAAGCGATCCCTGGATAAGACGGAACCTAGAAAATTATTTAGGCAATATTTTCTTTATATAGCTCTCTAAATGACCATTTTCCTACCCTTATTTTGCAATCGCTTGCTAGCCCGTTGAGCTTTATGGAGGTATGCTAAATGCGTGCCAATTTTGTTGTTACATATGTTAAAACTATCCCATCGCCTAAAATGATTTTTGCCTCCCCTTAGAAGAGTGGCCGCTCTAGAAGGGATGGATGTACGTTTTAACAATTTTTTTTTAGTTAGCAAAAATTGCCTTGGTAAGGATGAGTTTACACTTTGGGAAGAGGGTTTCAGTCATGCGCCAAAGACATGAGCTCAAACAAAAAAATAAAATAAAATAAAATAAAATAGAACTCAAAATAATAACTACTTGTCGAGTTTCGATGATTACCTTTTTAACTGTCATTCTAATCTTAATGAGCTAAAATGTTACTGAACCCAAGTTCAAGAATACCTTGTATATGCAACTGAGCTGAGAATGGTTCATCCATCAGTCGAGTAAATATTGTGGCCATATTTTCTCTAGCGACCTGATCTTCCTTTGACAACCTTCTACCTAAGCCTAACATTACAACCAAAGTAAGACCTCTTGATTCTTGATTCAGTCTTATCCAATTAGCGGAGATGACCTTATAATAAGGTTTGGTACGTAAGAAGAGGCATATGGTATTTCTTGAGCTTAAAGAGAGGAGCCACGAGTGCATTCATGCATTCGAGTTAAGTCTCGTCCCAAAAGTTGCATCTAGAATTCGTGTTAAAAAAAAATTGATGAGAGAAAATCTTCAATCATGAAACCCGAGAGGGCTGATTGATAACAGGAGTTTGATGCTTTCAAGATCTATCTCGAGATTAGGTGAGGTTCTGTATTTTTTGAGATTAATGCCAGACAATGATCATGCTTAATGAAATCAAATTGAAACACATGCATTTATGCGATGATGTGATCAGAGTATTGTACCCTATGTGATCAAAGTCATGTATCTGCCTACCCTCTGCTACTCTCAGTATGCAAATGCTTCAGCCGACTCATCCTATCATCAAATGTGGAAAATCAAGCTCATACAACCATGTCCCAAGGCTCCTGAAAGGTCCTTGCCAATAGCTTCAGCAATCAGCAAAAAAAGAAAAAAAAGGGAAAGCCGTTAGAGTGAAAACCATAACTGGCGCTCTAAGCAAAAATTAGGCAAAAGGATAGGGTGAAAACCTGGAAACAGGCAGCCTGTCCTTCAAAAAAAAAAAGAAAAAGCCGCTGGATTGGGTTGGGTCCACTCCAGGCAAAAATAAGGCATAGGGTTATGTGAAAATCCGCAGAGGACGCATTTCCCGCTAAGAAAAGCTAGTGTGAAAATCCACAAGGGACGCACTACCTTCAAATAATGACTACAGGTATCAGATGAGAATCTTGAAATCCCAAAAGGGCATGAAATTCAAAAGCAATTCCAAAGAGCATCGATCCTACAGCAAGTTGAGCCCAGCCCGGCTATCTCCTCCAAACTCCCTTAGATGAAATCTTATTCTGCATTTCTGCATGACACATACATTTCACGTGCATGCTCACTATTTTTCTTGAATATTTGGTTTTCCAGTTTTGCAGAAAGAGAGACTCGATGCGGACATCGACAAAACCCGAGTGACGACATCAATCTAGACATCAATCCAAGAACCATCCAAAGACCTCTCAGGGGGGCAAATCAACCAAAGGGCTCATAGACAGCACCACTCCACTCCACCAACTCAGTCTACGGAGGGTTAGCACGACCACGGCACTACCACTTCACCAAATTAGAAGGGTTAGTACGATGGCGGCACTACCACTCTACGGAGGGTTAGCACGACCGCGGCACTACCACTTCATCAAATTAGAAGGGTTAGCATGATGGTGGCACTACCACTCTACGGAGGGTTAGCACGACCACGGCACTACCACTTCATCAAATCAAAGGGTTAGCACGATGGCAGCACTACCACTCTGCGGAAGGTTAGCACGACCACGGCACTACCACTTCATCAAATCGAAGGGTTAGCACGATGGTGGCACTACCACTCTACGGAGGGTTAGCACGACCACGTCACTACCACTTCATCAAATCAAAGGGTTAGCACGATAGCGGCACTACCACTCTACGGAGGGTTAGCATGACCACGGCACTACCACTTCATCAAATCGAAGGGTTAGCACGATGGTGGCATTACCACTCTACGGAGGGTTAGCACGACCACGGCACTACCACTTCATCAAATCGAAGGGTTAGCACAATGGCGGCACTACCACTCTATAGAGGGTTCGCACGACCATGGCATTACCGCTTCAACAAGCAATAGCACGCCTACAACATGGCCACAACTACCACCACACATGCCTTACTTCAAAAAGACAGCTGCATCAGGTACGTGTCTCTTTCCTCTTCTTTTTTGAGTTTAGGCTCACCTAGACACTAGTGTACAAGATTTCCCTAAACTGGGGGCAACTCTAGACACTGGGTCCTGAGTCAGCCTATATCGAAGTTACCCATGATGATAAGATGTCTTTGTCACAGGCAAAAAAGGTTAAAAGTGGTGATTTCCTTGTAAAATTTGCATTTTAGAGTGAAAAATTGAAAAATAATAAAAAATATTTTAAAAAATTAGATTTTAAAAACGGGGCTTAGAAATTACAATATTTTTCAAAAAAATAAAAAAATAAAAAAAATTTATTTTTGGAGCGTCGGCCGCGCCCGAGCTTCAAAGCGCGCTAAGCGCATTTGCGCGTCTCGCATCGTGCGCGACACCCATCACTCAATAGCGACGGGCGTCCCTCCTTTCCTGGCTGTCGTTGAAGGGTCTGAATGTACATTTTTTCGTTTTTTCACCATTTTCTTCGATTTTTTCACCCCAAAAACGCATTTTTTCACCCTAAATGAAGGTTTTTGAATCCAAATTAAATTCTAAAACATTTTGTTTTGTAATTAATTAATAAAACTTGATTTTATCATTAAAAATAGAGGAACTTGTATTAAAATAAAATTCTTTCCCTTAATTGAATTAGGGCATCATTTTTTCATCCTATAAATACTTTATCATTAAAAATCAAAAGGAGGGAGCCTCCATAATTATTCTTTTCACCAGAATTTCAGAATTTCCTCTCTTATTCTTTGATTTTTCTTCCAAAATTTTAGATTTCTTCTTTCAATTAACAAGGACTAATGGAGATTGAAAAATTGATTTTCAATTCTTGATTATTCCAAATTAATTTCTTTGTTTTCTCCATAAATATAAGAGATTAATTTTCACTTTCAAAATCAGTTTTTTATTCTTAAGCATTCAAGTTAATTCTTTTGTTTTCTCTATAAACAAAAGCAATTAATTTTGTTGCTAAATTATTTTTTTCAAGCCTATTTTTATTACAATAAAATCCAACATTTATCATATTCAACTCTAAATTTTTGAAAGTCATAAACAAAGGAAATCAAATTTTTTATTCTTGAGCATTCAAATTAATTTTTTTGTTTCATCCATAAACAAAAGTGATTAATTTTATTGCTAAATTATTTTCTCAAGCAATTTTTCAAGGAGATCATCACTTTACCTTCATCGAATCCAAAATTCAGAGGGTAAATATTCTGGGCTTGATTTTTATTTTCTTTTATTTTGTTCATATTTAATTTATTCATTTATATTTTATTGTTTTCATTAATTTACTTATTGATTCCATTTATTTGTTTATTCTATTATTGTTATGTTTGTTTTATTTAATATGTTTATATATGATTTTGTTTTTTTATTCATGTAAATTTTGATTCCCTATTAATTCCTAACATGTAAATAATTTATTTTATTTTGATTCATCATTATTTTTCAGCATGTAATTAATTAATTAATTTTGATTAATCTTTTTGCCATATAAATGGTTTATGTTAATTGTGATAATAGTAATTAATCATGTCATTGTTTTAATTATTTTTATCATTCTTTTATTCATTATCTTTTATCATTCTTTTATCATTGTTACATGTTATATTTATTGTTTATTCAATTTGTTGTTTATTTTCATTATTTTTCATCATGTTCATAATTTTCATGTATTAATTCATTAACATGTTATATTTTATTCTAATCACATCATTTATTTAATTTGTTATAAAAATGCATTTGTCACATTTATTTTAATTGTTAACATATTAATTCAATTGTCATTTTGATATCATGCTATTTTATCTTATTTTATTCCATTTTATCTTTTATTATTGATTTAATTATTTTAATTACTAACATTATTTTGTTTATGTTTTGTTTTTATGTCAAAACTCATTTTTTTTGCTTGGGCATTTTTTTGCGAGCACACGGGGGATCCAGAATGGCTCGTTTGGATTATATGTTTATTTTCTTTATTTGTAATATTTTATTTATTTGATTTTTTTATTTTTGTCATATAATTTTCTTGTAAAATTGTTTATTTAGATCCGCTAGAAAGAAAATCACAAATGTTTTTTATTAATTAAATTTTTATTTTTCCTAATAAAAATGGGATCAATGTCTCAATTTTCTCCATCCAAAATCATCACATCAAAATTATTTCATAATAAGTATACATGCAAGGACCAATGTCATCACCATAATCAATATCCCGATTTATGTATGATTTTGTATTTTATTTGCAATGGGGGTTGTATTCCGCCCCTAATTTTATTGTATTTTATTTTCATGTACTTTATTTTATTTACCCTTTTATTTATCGCTTTCCTTGAATGATCAAACTTGCGCTCTAATTATTGCATCGAAATGTATGAGAAAAGGGATGAAAATGTAAATTCAAAACTTAATTATAAAATAACCAAGGTACGAATAAATGAGAAGTCTCGAACCATCTCTGGTCTTTGGGCTCAACGAGGTGAGAGGACCATTCCGATGTTTATTTAGAATGGGATCTCCAAGACACCTCTTGTGTCCCAGCAAAAGACTTAAATTTACAATCCTAAGCTCCACAGGGTAGAGGGTCATTCCAGTGTTCTATTGGGATGATATCTTTAAGATCCCTTTGGCTTGCCCAAAATGGATATTATGCGCCGTCTTAGGCTCACAGAGGCTAGACGACCTGTCCCAATATTCTATTGGGTGGCGACTCCAAGAAACCTCCTTGTTGCCCAAAATAGACGCACTTCTAAATACCTTACAAGTTTTCATAAACCTCTCTCGAAAGCCCTAAGAGCGGGCCTTCGGGGCGTCCTACGGGGTTCGGCGCACGTCACACATGGCACATTTATATTTGACATTAATTCAACTAATGCCATTCAATTTAATCTCGCAACTTTGGAGAACCCAAAGAAAATCTTGATAGTATCTGTTATGACTCTTGAAAAGAGATTAAAATTTAAGAGAATGAAAAAAAATGAAATAAAAAGTCTTTGCCTGGAACTATGAAGACATGCCAGGAGATGATTATGAAGCCGTCGAACACGCTATGCCAGTGCATCCTGATCATGAACAAGTCAAGTAGAAGCTCAAAAGATTCAAGTAAGGAGGGACAGGAAAGGTTAAAAAGGGGATCCATAAGCAGAACCCAAAATTTTTACTAAAGCACAATGCCCGACTAGGTTGATCAACGACGCTCCTAATGGTAAAGAAGAAAAGTGTGTGTATGTGTAAACTAGCACGATTTGGATGAAGCTTGTTAAAAGAAAAATTGGGGAGTAAAAAAAATGAAAAAAAAATAAAAAAAAAAGAAACAAAAAAAAAAGAAAAAAAAAAGAGAATTGATTATCAACATAGGGCAAGGGAAAGTTATCTGGGGGCAAGCTTTGTTCAAATCATGTTGATCTACGCATACCTATATCTTGCCATTCTTCATGGATACTGAAAAGGACCTGAAGACTAATTCACAAACTATCCACCCAGTTCATCAGTATAGAGGGTGTGCAGTACAAGAGGTGAGCTGATGACATACAACTGAGGGGCTTAGACGAGAAGAGGGCCAATAAGGTTATGGAGGAGACCCATGCTGGGGTCTACAATCGGAACCCTTACAAGAGTCACGCTTTACTTGCTGATGCATGAGGCAAAAGCACTATTGCCTATCGAAACACTAAAATCTTTAAGGGCAGTCATGAAAGCAACAGCTACAGCAGCTAAACACGTTAAACGAAAACAGGTTGTGGGATTACTATCACAGTCAGATCTATCAGAAAACATCTTATTCGATTGTTTGGCAAGAGGGTCAGGAATCACTCACTGAAAGAGGGACATTTAATCTTCAGGTAAATGAGACCTAATTTTTTAAACATACGAAGTAAATTCGGTTCGACATGAGAAGACCCGTTTGCTCCTAAGAAAATTTTGTCCAAAGGGACAGCAGTTCTAATCGACAACAACGAAGATGAGTTTGGATAGCAGATCAACATCAACAGATCAAAGAAGGTCCATGGCTAAAGACTAAAAATCAAAAGAAGAGAATAAATGCCCCACGGGTTGAAAACCAAAAAAAAGGCGGCCTTGTTAAAATTGGGTGCCTCGTTAGGGTGAAATCTGAAAGAAGGCACTTTGGGCAAAAATTAGAGGCTTGATAGAAAATGTACAATCAAGAAAACCCCAGAGGGCTGATTGGAAACAGGAATCTGATGCTTACAAGATCCACTCCGAGATTAGATGAAATTTTGCATTCTGAATCTATGTTAAATGGTGATCATGTATGAAGAAATCATACTGAAATGTACACAATTTTGCGGAAAAATATGAAACAAAAGCAGTTTAACTCATCATCTCCTAGTTCTTTTATAAAACGATAAAGCTCATTCATTACTAGATGTGTAAAATATAAATGGATGTACTCTACTTCGGCCCTTACCGTTCAGATGCATAAGCCGATAGAACGCTCAATGATTATGTGCACTTATGGAAGCGAGGGTGTAGTCTCTGACCTGCAGTATGATGATTTTTGGTAAGCAGCTATGTCCAAGGGCTATGGTACCTAGGGATGAAGGCCGAGGATAAGATGCCACCCTGAAAAAAAAAGAGCAAGCGTCACATCATCTTAAATCCCTCTGAACTGTCGGACATAACGAGATTCAAGGGCACAGAAAATTGATCTTATTCTCCACCTCACCCGATCAAGCAACACCTTCATCAGAGAAAGCTAGGGGATATAATCATTATTTAGAGGAAGATGTCTCATTAAATGATTGCCGGTTGATATAGGAGGAGGCTCTGACAGTAGCTTCAATTCTTCATGTATCCATGCCGAAAAAAGAGGGCCGTTAGAGATAAAAATTGTAATTGGTTCTCTAAGCAAAAAATAGGCCAAAGGGCAGGGTGAAAACTTGGGAACATGCAATCTGCCCTACAGAAAATGAAAGGAATAAAAGCCACTAGATTGGGTTGGGTCCATTCCAGAAAAAAAAATAAGGCACAAGGTTATGTAAAAATTCGAAAAGGGTGCATTTCCCTCTAAGAAAAGCTAGTGTGAAAATTCACAAGGGATGCACTACCTTAAAATAATGACTACAGGTATTAGAGGAGAACTTCATAATCCCCAAAGGCATAAAATTCAAAAGCAATTCCAAGGGGCGCCAATCCTACTGCCAATTGCGACCAAATCGGTTTCGCCCCCAAGCCCACTTAGATAAATTCTTATCCTGCATTACTGCATACACATGCATCTCACGTGCATTCTTGCTATTTTTCTTGCATTTTTGGCTTTCTAAGTCTTGCAGAAAGAGAGAATCGATGTGAACGCTGACAAAAGGCAAGCGATGACATCGATCAAAACACCAATTCAACAATCCAAGGACCTCACAGGGGGCGATCAACCGATGACCTCTCAAGGGGCAACCATTCGAAGACCTCTCAGGGGGTAACCATCCAAAGACCTCTCAGGGGGCGGCAAACCGAAGACCTCTCAGGGGGCGATCGACCATCCAAAGACATCCCCGAGGGCGATCAACCTAAGACCTCTTAGGGGGCAGCCAGCCATCCAAAGACCACTTAGGGGGCGATCAACTAAAGACCTCTCAGGGGGCAACTAATCGAAGACCTCCCAGAGGGCGATGAACCGAAGACCTCCTAGGAGGCAGCAGATCATCCAAAGACCTCTCAGGGGGCAGCCAACTAGCCAAAGACCTCTTAGGGGGCAACTAATCGAAGACCTCTCAGTGGGCGATCAACCGAAGACCTCTCAGGGGACAACCGGCCAGCCAAAGACCTCTTAGGGGGCATCACCTCAGAAAGGATAACGCGCCAACAATATCTTCCAGTTTGGAAAAGGGACCGCCTCAAGTACGTGTCTCTTTCCTTCTTTTCTAAATTTTGGCTCACCCAGACACCCAGGTTCTAGGTTCCCTAAAATTGGGGCAACTGTAGACACTGAGTCTCGAGACAGTCAAAGATTAGGATTACCCGATTATGAAAATGATACTTGCCACAAGTAAAGGTGTCAAAAATGATGTTTTCCTTGTCGAGACCCTCATTATTTTTAAATGAAAATAGACAGATAAATATATATATATAAAAAATAAATAAAAATTATTATTAAAAATATAAAAATTAAAAATTAAAAAAAAAAAGGAAAAGAAAAAAAAGTAGAAGAATTTGATTTAAAAAAAAAAATTATTTTTTGGCATTTAGTCGCCGTGTGTAGAGAGCCTCCACACACACTTATATGTGGATTTCCACATAAGGGGCCGTGTGTGGAGGCTCTCCACATGTGGGCCTCCATGTCCTTTCCACACGCGGCCGTTCATTTGCTGCGTGCTCTCTCGCCTGCAAAATTAATTATCGGGACTGAAATAATCAATTTTTTCATTTTTTTTGGTTATTTTGAAAGAACAAAATTAGGAAAGTCAATTAGGTTTTTTCCATTTTGGAAATACAATAAATTAAAATGGGGTTTGACTCTCATTTTTCGGGCGGAGCGGCATTTGATTCAACAAAAAAGGTTTAGTTTCCTCTCAAGCAAAGAAGAAGGCCGACGTTTTTTCTTAAAAAAAATTCATAAGCATTTTCTCAAGTTTCAATCTTTTCTTCTCTAAAAAATAATTCATCTTTTGTTTGATTTGAGAAAGGAAAATTAATTTCCTTTGCTTAATCATCCCACCAAAAATTTTCTCTTGAGTTTTATTTGTTTAAAATTTTGATTTTAATTCAAATATTCTTGGGTTTATTACCACAAATTTCGAAAAGGAGAACGGATCAAGGCATCCTATTTTCCAATCCATAATTTCTGAGCATAAATATTATTGGACACGTTCTCATTTAATTTTGTTTTTCACTTATTTATTGTCAATATTATTATTTTTGCTATTATTGCCATGTCTATCATTTATTTTTAGTATTTTTAATGTGATTAATATTACTGTTGATATATTATTTGTTTCTTTTAATTTGATTTCCTTGTGATTTCCCGTTGCTATTGTTATTATTACTATTATTATTATTATTATTATTATTATTATTATTATTATTATGCTGCTATTATTATTATTATTATTATTATTAGGACCACTCCCCTGCTGCCACCACCACCACCACCACCACCACCACCACCACCATCATCATCATCATTATCATCATCATTATTATTATTATTATTATTATTATTATTATTATTGCTGTTGTTGTTGTTGTTGTTGTTGTTATTATTATTACTACTATTATATATTATTGTTATAATTGTTATCTTATTTATTTATTGTTAATATTATTATTTCATGCTTATCTTCTTTTATTATTATTATTATTATTATTATTATTATTATTATTATTATGATTTTTGCTTGTGTTATTGTTATTGTTACTATGATTATTATTATTATTATTATTATTATTATTATTATTATTATTATTATTATTATTATTATTGTGTTATATTATTATTATTATTATTATTATTATTATTATTATTATTATTATTATTATTATTATTATTATTATTATTATTTTATTGTTATTGCTATTATTTTGACATTATTTTTTATTATTATTATTTCTATGCTTTTGCATGACTTATTTTTATTTTCTTTGCATGTAAATTATTTGCATATTGAAGCAGCATGTTCTATATTTATTTAGTCCTTATTTGACTAATTTTTAGAATTATTACTAATATTTTTAATGTTACTTTTTGTTTTGGGGATTAAAATGTGACTTGCTTGTGGGAGCATTTCCGTGACCTCCTGGATAGGTCACGACGCGTAGGAGACCACATCGGTTGGGTGAGATCTTCCTATGCTTTCTTTTTATGTTTGTGTTTGTTTTTGTTTGTAAATAAATATTTTATTTATGCACGCGTAAGATAAAAAATTATAAAAATATTTTTATAACGAAATTGGGATTTCATTAATAAAATTGGGACCAACTTCTCTCATTTTAGCCAAGAAATGCAAAATGTAACGATTAAAACGAGGAGTTAATTTTCTTAAAAATGGGATCACTCATCCCGATTTTTAAACCAACAAATAACAACTCTTCGATCCCTCTTTAAGTGAGCGCAAAGGAACCAATGTTTCCAAACCCAAACGAATGCACCAATTTATGTATGTCCATTTTTGTTTGATTTGGTTTGCTTGTTTTAAATTTATATTCACGTATTTTCTTTTGGGCCCTTGTAATTAATTTTGGGGCAATATTATTTAGTTTTTATTTGGTATTGTATTCCGTTCGAATTTATATTTTTAATCTTCTTTTATTTGGGGGTTGTATTCCGCCCTATTTTCCTTGTAATTGTGTGCTTGGAGTGTTTATTGCTTTTTTTTATTACTTTATTTACCGCCTTCTTCATCGCTTTCCTATATTGCTTTTGAATGATTGCAGTGTGCTTTTAATTAAATACATAAATCGTGTGAGATAAGAGGTAGAATTTTAGGAAGTTAAAAACTCACTTATAATTAACTAAAATAAAAATAAGAGTGAAGTTCCGAACACCAATCTCTGGTCTAGACCAATAGAGGTTAGAGACCTTTCCTAATTTCTTGTAAATTGGGTGGTGACTCCAAAATACCTCAAAGGTGCCTAAAGGCGTTGTGAGGCTATATTATCCTTCCCAATGTTCTATTGGGAAGGAGGCATATAAAATGTCTCATGGCACCCAAGATCAAAAAGACGCGAACCAATCCCTCGAGCCCTAAAAGCGGATTCAATGATAACCTTTGCTAGGTTCAGTGCACATCATAAAGGGGTTGTACTATTTTCGTGTTTTATTTATTTACTATATGATTGTATGTATATGCATGAGGGAGAGTTATTCAGGTATATTATTATGCGAAGATAATTCTATTGCATGATTAATTATAAGTATTGCTACATGAGTTGTTATAAGTAAAATTGCGTATCCTTGTCACTAGCATGTCTTTCTTAAAGGGTTATAAATGAATAGTACTATAACTAAGCATTAGTAAAAGTATACGTTAATTGTATACTTCTTATTATAATATTGTAACAACCCAAAAAGGGCCTAGTTGGAATTTGCATGATAAGTAG
Source organism: Excoecaria cochinchinensis (assembly GCA_947683425.1). Classification (NCBI taxonomy): domain Eukaryota; kingdom Viridiplantae; phylum Streptophyta; class Magnoliopsida; order Malpighiales; family Euphorbiaceae; genus Excoecaria; species Excoecaria cochinchinensis. The sequence continues at coordinate 585,251 of CANTUQ010000212.1, forward strand.
GATAAATTAAGGGTATTTTGGTAATTTGTGTATTTGGAATTTGAGAAATTGAGGACTTAATTGAAGGTTTATTAAAGTTTAAAAGTGAATTTAGATGTGATTATCTGAATTTGTAAGTGTTTAATGTTATAAAGTTTTGATGGTGCAAGTGAGGTTTGAGAAGAAGAGTATTTGTAGTGAGTGAGAGTTCTGATGCGAGCGCGACACAACCCTCCAGCGGAATGCCTGCATAAGTGGGTTTTAAGAGACTTGAGTTGCATTTTTGACAAGTGGCATCGTAGGGGATTGACACATGGCAGCTTGAGATTGACACTTGGCTTTGACTTGGTTGGTTTTGAGTTAATAAATGGGGTTAGTGGCGTTTAAGGCTAGTGGGTGGCATTAATTGGATTGGTTGGCTTTTAATGTGGTTAGTGGGTAATTGATATGTTGATTTTCCTTGGGATTGACCGGCCACTTTCTTCTCTCCTTTCAATTTTCTGCTTTTGGCCCTTTGCTCTTCTTTATTCTTTTGCTCTTTCTTTGGTTTTCTGCCGTGCCTCTTGCTTTGCTATTTCTTTTTGCTTTTGCTTCTTTTCTTCTCCCTTTGACTTGCTCCTTAAGTGAATCATTTGGATTGGTTTGAAGAGAATGAGGTAGAGGTGAAGTTGGATGCTTGATAAGGTAAGTAGTGTTATTCTATGGGTAGTCTTCTTCTTTTGCTTGGTTTTTATTTTTGATTTAAAGTGAAAAGAGGGTTGATTCATGTTTTCTTGAATGATTTTGTTGAAGCCGTGGACAAGAAGTTGGATAAAGGCAAGGAGAAGATCAGAATCGAGTAGAGAGCAGTGATCGAGCTACCTAGAGGTCGGGATCGTGTTTGATTTTAGCTTTGTTCATTTTGATTAATTGCGGTGTTATTATGATATATGTATTTATATATGTTTATGATTATGTAATATGATCATTTTGTATGGGTTTGGATGGTGTTAGATGATTTTCATGTAGTTGTTGTGTGAAAAGTATGATTTTGGGGAATTCTGTTAAGTTTTCATTTGACCTTCGTGTATTGTTTTTATCATAAGTAGAACTTTAGACCTTCAAATCGTGTGTTTATTAAGCCATTAGAACCATGACTGCCATGCCAATAAAAGTCACAGAAATGAGCTTGGACAAATTCTTTCTCTAAGATCCTGAAACTTTGCCCAAACCGTAGTGTCTCTATTTGAGTCGAGTTACTTGATCAGTATATGTTGTTTAGCTCATATCTGAAGTTATAGATGTCCAAATGACCTGAAATTTATCCCATTTGATTTCTAACATCATAGGAATCAATATTTAAGAAGTCAGTTTTGCCTAAAAATGGGTTTTAGGGGTTGGTTTAGTCGATACAAAGTCAGAGTGGGAAACTGTCCTGATTGTCTAATTTTCGTAGAGCATGTGAGGGAGGCTTCTATCGTTAGTGCTACCCATGTTGCGAGTGCAACATAACCTAGTTGTTTGAGGTGTTTTATCTTATTTTGAACCCTATGGTTGGCATGAACCCTTGCCCTTCCTTACCCTCCTTTAGGTTGAGTATTTTGGTACGTTTTGCTTCCGAAATGCATCCGAACTTCGTTGTAACGGTCTAAAACTTATTCATTACTTATTTAGAGTTTTGAGAAAAGAATAAATAAATGTTTGACAATGGAAATTATGGGTAATTGATGCTTTGACATAAGAGTTTGATAATGGAACTAAGTGTGCACATGCTTTTAGTTGTTGAATGTGACATGTTATGTGATATTATTTATTTGTGATTGAATCATGATGAAATGTTTGGGTAATTGCTATGTATATGATATAGTGTATAAAGTATATAGTGTGTAGAGTCTTTATGTTAAGCCTGAAGTGTCAAGGTAGTGGATAGATAAGCATGCTTATAAAGGGATAGTGAGTGCAGCTGCCTATGTCGACCCTGTTTGGGTCATGGGGCTGACCTCCGAGATGGTCATTTTAATAGTGATAGTGAAAATGTTGTTGAGACTTAAGTCTCCAGTAAGTGTAGTGATACTGTTGAGGCTTCGGTCTCCGGTTTTGTAGTGTTCCTGCATCCACAACAATTAAAATTCAGGCTACCATGTGATGTTCGGTATTCTTGATCAGTAAAGTGTTATGTATGTTTGAGTGATCCCGATTTATTGTACAAGCTTCTGATATTTCTGACCCTTGGTAATTTACTGAATTAGTGAGTTGAAGTATTTATACTTATTGATGCATGAATTATTAGTGATAATGTTGCATATGAACTGATGTTATTATTAGTGATCTCAGTGAGTGATGTTTATTTACGTATTTCAGCATGAAAATGATATTTTGTATACATAATATGTACAAGAGTAAAAGTGTATATGTATTTGAATATGTGATTTTGTTCAGCATGACCATGCATGTGAATCATGTGATGTATTTGTGACTTCGATAGAAGTCCCTTGCATTATTTCATCCCCACTAAGCGTTATCGCTTAGCACGGGTTCTATTCCCGTGTAGGTGGCAGGATTTTGGGTTCACGCGAGTCTCACATCTGCAGGTCGGCCACATAGGAGTAGAGTTTTTTTTTATTTTATACTCCTCCTGTATTCTGTTTGTATATCATTTTGAGCATGTAATTATGTAATTCTTCTTGGGTACAGTAATTTATGTAATTGACAATTCCTCATGAAATTTTTGGATAATGTAATATTATTTTGTTATTACATGTTTAATGTTTTGTATTACTCATTTCTGTATTATGCTTCCGCTTATGCGTATGTATGTATGTTTTTGAGTGAGTGTCGCGTAGCGCCCCGGTAACCTTCCAACGGGGGTGTCGATGGAGTTACAAATATTGTTCTTGATTTTATATCTATGATCAAATTCATTTATTTTTGTGTTCCTCCCCACTAAGTGTTATCACTTAGCATAGGTGTTTCCCCCATATAGGTGGCAGGTTCGTGTTCGGAGTTGGGCATCTGTAGGTCTACCACTAGGAGTTTCCTTTTTGTCTTTTGGTATTAGATTTTGTATAGTCCTGGATATGTATATGTAAGGAAGCATTGTGATTATTTAATTGCAATTTTTGTATATGAATAGTTTGGTATATGTATAAGTAATGGTTCTAAATGATTACTTCGTATTATTGATAATCATTTATATTAGACGGTTAATTACTTTGATTCCATGTCTTGTATATTGCTTCTGCTACAATTATATATATGTATGTATTTGTGTGCATGGCACTCCGGTACCCTCCTAGGGGGTATCGCGGTGTTATAATTTTATTGGTATCAGAGCCTGGTTTAGGTGGTTCTGGTCTATAAGATGATAGAGTATAGAGTGTATGTATGTGAGTCAGTCTAGTGTTATGGCCTAATGCTGATGCTATCCAGTGTAGAGTTAGATGGAGTCTGATCCGAGTGAAGTGATGGGTGAGATGACTGGTAATGTGAATCTAGTAGGAGTTGATAGACCTGCACCTGAGTGTGCTCCAGCAAAGGGTCCCTGTGATGCGCGCCGAACCCCGTGGGCGCCCCTTGAACTCCCGCTTGAGGGCGATCGGGCAAGTGAGGTTCGTTTACAACTTACGACGAATTGCAAGTGCGTCTATTTTGGGCAACAAAGAGGTTTCATGGAGTCGCCACCCAATAAAACATTGGGAAAGTTCCTTTTGCCTCGGAGAGCCTAAGACAGAGCATGTATCCATTTTGGGCAAACCAAAAGGGGTCTTGTAGGATGAACTTCTCTCCCTTGGAGCCTAGGATTTTTAGTTAGGTCTTTTAGCGAGACACAAGAGGTGTCTTAGAGATCCCATTGGAATGAGTCTCTCGCCTCGTTGAGCCCAAAGACCAGTGATGGGTTCGGGACTTCTCATCTATTTCTACCTTGATTAATTTTACAATTAAATTTTGAGTTTATTAATTCTCTCTCTCTCCACACGATACAATTTAATTAAGGCGCAATTATCCATTGCTGAAAGCGATAAATAAATAAATTGCTCAAAAAATAAAAATAAATTAGATAACAAATGGGACAGAACAATCCCCTAATAAATAATAAATAAATAAAATTGGGACAGAACAATCCTAGAAATAAATAAGTAAATAAATGAATAAATAAATAAACACATATGAAAGATTAAAATGTAACATACACAAATCGGGCTATTCATGTAGACGGGAACATTGGTTCCCGACTACTTATTTTATGAAAAAAACATAAAATTCTCAAAATCGGTTTAAATCTTTTAGTTTGGTATGAAAACGAGGACATTGGTCTAGTTTTGTTAACAAATATTTGATTTAGTATAAAACATTTGTGTGGCGGTTCTTTTTAAACGCGGTCGAAAATCCTTTATTATTACAGACCACAAGCGAATAAAAGAAAATGAAATAATAATTACATATTTCAAAAAATAAATAATAAATAAATTCTAATCTACTTGTCTCGACCACGCTCCTTGGGTGAGCCGTATAACACTCAAGGTTACAATCATGACAGAAAATAATATTAGTTAGAAATGAATTAAAATAAATTAAATGATAAATAAATAATTAATTGGATGAATAATCGAATGAAATAAATTGAGAGTTAATTCGGTGTAGTAAAAATAAGATTAGTGAATATAAGATTCAAATGACAATTATGATAATGCTAATAATGATGCCATAAAATAATAATAATAAGGGTAATAATGATAATAATGATAATACAAATAATGATTAACAAACATATAATAATAGTAACATGACAAAATAATAATAATACTAATAATAATTACACAATCACCATCATAATAAAGATAATAATATACTAATGACAATAATGGTTATGAAATGCATTAAACATAAAATAATAATATTTATAACAATGAATAATAATAATAATAATAACAATGATATAACAATAATAATAAACAAATAATAACAATAATAGTTATAATATAAAATAAATAATATTAATAATAATAAATAAGTGACAACAATAATATAACACAACAATAATTATTATCAACAATAATAATCATAACCACAATATTAATACAACCATAATAATAGTAATAATGATATTAAAATGATAATAACAAAACACAATAATAAATAATAATAACTAAATATATACAATAATAATAATAATAAACACAACAATAACAAATAATATAAAATAAACTTAAATTAAATAATACTAATAACTATAATATTAATATAACCCAATAATACTAATAATAAAGAAAATAGTAATAATAATAATAAAAACAAAATAATAAAAATAAAATAAATAAATATATAATAATAATGATAATAATAATATAAAATAATATAAAATAAATAAAAATTGAAAAAAATAAAGGGCTTACAGGATTTCCTTCGCCGGAGCTTCACCGGAGCAGTCGTTGGTGACACCGTCGACACCGGAAGATAGATCGGAGCACCGGGATCACGCAGTCGTCGGTCTCGCGCCGGAAAGAACCTCACCGGCGTCGGAAAATGAGCTGGAACGTCGCGCCTTCTTTCCTTCTGATCTCCCTGATGCCGGCGACTGCGGCTGATCTGCGACCACCACCGGCTTCGTCCGGGTCTCCTCTTCACTCCGGCGGGGCGCGTGCGGCGGTTGGCCGCCTTAGCTAGCCGGCGGCGGCCCCGCCTTTCTCTCCTCCTTTTCTTCTTTTCCTCCGGCGTCTGCGCTGTGTGTTTTCCGTTGGTCCTCCCGTCTTTTATTTCTTTGGTCTTTCTTTCTTGTTTTCTTACCTTGTTCTCTTCTTCTCTCTTTTTATTTCTTTGATTTCCTGGTCTCCTTACTCTCAGGTCTTGCTCTCTCTTTTTCTTTCTTTTTTCTTTCTCTTTTTTTCTTTCTTTCTTCTTCCTTTGGCCAGCCCTCCCTCTGTTCTTGCTCACTCTTTTCTTTCTTTCTTCTTCCTTTGGCCGGCCCTCCCTCTGTTCTTGCTCACTCTTTTCTTTCTTTTTCTTTGCTTAGCCGACCTCCCTCTCTTGCTCTTCTTCTTTTTTTTTATCCCACCAAATAGGTTAGATTAGGTCGGTCACCAACTCCCTCCAATAATTCCTCCATTTTGACTTTTTAATTAATTAAATTTACTTAAATAATTACGCATTTTAATTTACTTAAACTAACACATATATCAATTAATTAAACACTCTACATTTTAACTAATTAATTAACTAAATAATCTTTAATTTTACATACATTTTAATTTCCCAATAATATTAACTAATTAATTAACTAATAATATTAACTAATTAATTTTTAACCATACATACATATATATATTTTTTTAGAGGAAATTATCAAGGAGTCAAATGCCATTTTTTCTTTTCTCTCTCTCTCTCTTTTTTTTTATGTATGTTATGCCGGACTCGGGACTCGGTGTCTACAGTTGCCCCCAATTTTGGAGAAGCTAGTGCTTAGACACCTAGGCGAGCCAAAATTTAGAAAAGAAGGAGAGAATTACAAACCTGAGGCGGACCTTACCTTTGGGGTGTTGGCGAGATGCAGCGTTCTCTAGCTACGACCTTATTTGCCTCTACTGGCCTCGTCTTGGCTCATGCAGCTTTGGGAGATGTAGTATTCTCTGACTACAAACTCAATTTGTGGTTTGTTTTACCACGATTGTTCCATTAGCCTCGTCTTGACCTGAACGGAGTTTGTGAGATGTAGTACTCTCTGACCACATCCTCTATTTGCGATCTGTTCTATCGCTGGGGCCCCGCTAACCTCATCTCGGTCTGCACGATGGCTGGTCTGTACTGCTAGCCTCGTCTTGGCTTGTATGGTGTGAGGTGTAGTACTCTCTGTCTACAACCTCTGTTTGCGATCTGTTCTATTGCTGGCGCCCCGCTAACCTCATCTCGGTCTGCACGGTGGCTGTTCTGTACCGCTAGCCTCGTCTCGACATGCACGGTGTGAGGTGAAGTGTCTCTAACTCCATCCTCTGTTACGATCTATTCTATCGCTGGTGATTGAACATTCTGTCTTGGTAGCCGCTTCTGGGCTTGTACATCCTATCTGTTAACTATTATTCGGCCAGTGTAATATCTGCTAACCATTATCTAGTCAATACGATATTCTGATCATCTAACCCTCATCTGGCTAATGCATTATCTGATCTGCTAACCCCCATCCAGCTAGTATAATGTCTTATCTGCTAACCCCCATCCGGCAGGTATAATATCTGATCTGTCGACCATTCTTAGGTCAGTATGGTGAACTATTCGTCGCTTTCTTTGCTGGCACTTATCCTGGACCTCTTCTTTTTTATTACAACAAGGGAAGAGCAAACGTATAGGGCATATAAAAGACGCATACTTGTGGCGGTACATACTTGTTAGGGCCGGTGTCAGATGGGCGCCCCCTTGAAGGACAGTTGGTCACTCCCCATTTTTTGATTGCACTGACTGTGGCATGCCAGATATCGATTCCTCTATCATCTCCAATATAGCCTCCTTGTTAAAAAGACCTGCATACTTCTCAAGAGGGTGAGAGAATTTGATGTTGAGCCTCCAGGGCGAAAAAAAGATTTGAGCTTTCTCAAAGAAAAAACTAGATTGGAAATTTTGTTGTTTGCCTGCAGGCGGTTGATCTTTCTATTTTGTTTTCGTTTTTGTTTTTCCTTGTTTTGTTTTTGATCTTTACATTTTTGGATGTATTTGGAGTATATTGGATTTTCAAGGCCTTGAAAATGTATTTTCTTTGTATTTTGTTGTTTTGTTTGTGTTGTTTTTGTTTGAGAATTTGTATTCTTCATATATTTGCATTTTTTTTTTGAGAATATGTACATTTGAATTTGGCTTTTGTACACTTTGTGTGATATGTGTGAGTGTGCCTCTTATGATAGAGAAACTCACCTGATTGCCCCCTGGCACAGCGTGGACAGGCTTGCTTTTCTGGATAGTGTCCGATAACGTTGAGCTGAACCAGTCATCTGGATCACCTTTAAGCATGGGGTCCATTCGGACCTTTCCCTTGAGTCACGTACATGGCAATATATACAAAATATTATGTGTGTGTGTGGGATTACGTGTGTGAAACGTCTGAATAAATTTGAATCCGAATTGTGTGAGGTGTGTGAGCGTACATCTTATGATAGAGAAACTTACCTGTTTCCTCCCGGCATAGTGCGCATGAATAGGCCTGCTCCTTTCCCTCTTGGGAGCGGGTCCGTGAGATTCTTCTCTCGTAAGGACTTCATCTTGATTATTGTGTAATGTATACAAGCATACATCTCATGGTAAAGAAACTTACCTCGCTGTTCCAGGCGTGGTGTGTCCGAATAAGCCTGTCCTTGTTGGACATTCCACCTCTGTACATATTCACCTGACTTTATGCTGGATACAGTGGCAACTAATGTTGAGCTTAATCCGTCCTTTAGACTATCCTTGCTCATGAGGTCTATTCGGACCTTTCACTCAGAATCATGTACATAATAACATATACAACAGATTGTGTGTGAATATCTATACGTGTAAAAGACTGAATGCACGTGACATGCATGTGATATGAAAAAATAAATAGACCACATCCCAGGTGGTTAAGGGATTCGTTGAGGGTACTGCTCGGCTGCCCACATTGTCTGATGCTCCTAAAGATGTAGAAAAGCGTTGCCTTGACTTTACGGACTTTGACCCATAATCTTTTCAAGGAGAACTGACTCGTGCGCATCTTTGCCCCATGGTCAACGAGCATCTTGCCCCCAGGACTCTGAATCAAGCTCTGCCTAAAGGAAAGTCATTCGGAGTGATGCCACCTTATCGCTCCAGGTGTCAAAAGTTATTGTTTTAAAGGTAGTGCGTCCCTCGTGGATTTTCACACTAGCTTTTCTTAGCGAGAAATGCGTCCCTTTAGGGATTTTCACATAACCCTGTGCCTAATTTTTGCCTGGAATGGACCCAACCCACTCCAGCGGCTTTTATTCATTTCATTTTTTGAGGGACAGACTACCTGTTCCCAGGTTTTCACCCTGCCCTTTGGCCTAACTTTTGCTTAGAGAGCCAGTCATGGTTTTCATCTCTAACGACCTTTTTTCTTTTTTCTTTTTCTTTTTCTCTTTTTTTTTTCTTTCAGGTATGGCTGCAAGAAAAGTTAAAGCTGCCATCAAAGCCCCTTCCTAGAGTAATCCGCAATTATTTTTTGAGGCATTTCTCTCTAGGCATCGATTGCATTCCATGGCCTTCCTTGATGAATGTGTTGCTAGATTGGGTGAAGTAGCAGATGAGGATTGGGTTCTTTAGGACTTCATGAGGTTGCCTTTTTACCTTACCACCCATTATGCTCGATAATTCAGAGGGATTAACAAAATAGTGAGGCATCCCTATCTTTCCAAAGTGGACCTTTATCTTCGACTCTTACCTCCAAACATCATGGCCTCTAGGCGAGCTGTCGGTGAAGACTATTATGCCATCTATCGGGGGTTGTTCTTTCACTCCCACTAATGCACTCAAGAGGTAGGTGCTCAATCCTGCAATCGATATCAGAACTCACCGACTTAGACATCCGGATGGTGAGAGCAGTAGCAGAGTGTAGCCATTTAGATTTCATACGTTCAGCAATGAACAACATTTCTCATTTATAAGTGAACTAGAAAATAATGAACACATGTATTTGCAGAGATTGTGTACATTTCAGTATGATTTCTCCACACATGATCATTATCTAACATCGATTCAAAATGCAAAACTATATCTAATCTCAGAGTATATCTTGTAAGCATCACACTCCTGTCTCCAATCAGCCCTCTCGGGTTTTCTTGATTGGATATTTTATCTCAAGCCTCTAATTTTTTTCCAGGATGCCTTTTTTCGGTTTTCACCCTGACGAGGCGCCCAATTTTAGCAAGGCCGCCTTTTTTCGATTTTCGACCTGCAAGGATTTTATTCTCATCTTTTGATTTTTTGTCTTTAGCCATGGACCCTATTAAGTTCGTCAATGTTATCTTTATCACTGCCTATTGCTGCTGTCTTGGATAACAACTTTTAAAAAATGAATGGAACCTCCTCACATTGGCCTGAACTTGCCTCATTTGTCCGGAACTCCTGGTCTCATTTGCTCGAAGACTGAACCTCCCTCTTTCATTTGGTACTTTCTAACCTCCCTCATGAATGGTCGAGCAGAGCATTTTCTGATAGATCCAGCTATGGTAGTAATCCCATGATTCGTCCTTGCCTGACGCGTTTAACTGCTGCTGCCATTGTTGTGCCCCTTTCACCTTCCATATCAGCCTATCGTTTGTATAACTTGTGAATCATTCTCTGGTTTTTCTTGGTGGCTTCTTCTGGAAACATCGCATTTTCTGGATAGTTCATAATGTCGTAGCACCACGGCTTCCCATCCGCTACTTCTGTTTCCATGACTGACTTAGATTCGAAGCTAGGTCTCTTAGAGCTAGAAATCAAAATCGGTCTCATGCCTACTCCTTTTAGATTGTCCCACGTTGACACTAAAGTGGTGAGTGCATCAGCCAACTGATTTTTATCCCTCGGAACAAAATGGAATGTGCACACTTCAAACTTGCTACTCAGGTCTGTTGAGTGCTTGATGCACAGCATTAACCTTTCTTCTTTAACAGCCCATTCACCTCGAATTTGATTAAATACCAAGGATGAATCACCAAACACTTCCACGTTCTTTGCCCTCAAGGCTATTGACAATTCCAGCCCAGAAGTACATGCTTCATACTCGGCTTCATTATTGGTAGCTTTGAATCTCAACTTTTTCGCTAAGGGAAGCTTCTCATCATCCGGGGCTGTCAGAATAACTCCTACTCCTGCCCTTTTGCTATTAACAGCCCCATCAAGGTGTAATTGCCAACCCTGAACTGCTATAGCTACCTCATCCTCATCCGAAAAGTTGAACTCGTATGAGTCTCCTTGAATTGGGTGTTCTGCTAGGAATTCAGCCACTGCACGCCCTTTGATAGTTTTTCGAGTGATGTACTCTACATTAAATTCTTATAGCAGCAACGACCACCTACCCATTTTGCAAAGTCAAGATGGGGCTTCCTGCAAGTATCTTAAGGGATTATGCTTTGTTACTGCATGTACCTTGTAGGAATAAAAGTAACGTCTCAACTTCTCAGAGGCCCAGATTACCGCAAGGCAAATCTTTTCAACTTCTGTATACTTAACCTCATAAGCCAGGAACTTCTTGCTAAGGTAGTAAATAGCAAATTCCACTCTGAATCTGTCCTCCTGGGCCATCATGGCACCTACAGAACTATCTTCTATTGCCAAATACAAAATCAATGGTTTGACTGGCTACGGCGGTCTCAACACCGGTGGATTCAGCCAATACTCTCTGACAGTATCGAGAGCCTTCCGACAACTTTCGTTCCATACTACTGGTTGGTCTTTTCTAAGTAGTTTGAAGATCGGTTCGCAGATCGAAGTAAGCTTATCAATAAACCTACTGATGTATTGCAACCTACCCAAAAAGCTTCTCATATCCTTTTCCTTCTGCGGTATTAGCATCTCTCTGATGGCCCTAACCTTATCTGGGTCAATTTCAATACCCCTCTGGCTAACTACGTGTCCTAGGAGCTTCCCTGAGGTGACACTAAAGATACACTTCTTAGGATTTAATCGCAGATTGTATTTATTTATCCTCTGGAAGAATTTTTCCAGGGCTTCAAAATGACCTTCTCTAGTGGCCAACTTGATCATCATGTCATCCACGTATACCTCCACTTCTTTATGGATTAAGTCTTTAAGATTTTTATTGCCATCCTCTGATAAGTGGCTCCTGTGTTCCTCAAGCCAAAAGGCATCACCTTGTAATCATATGTCCCCCACTCTATGATTAAAGCCATTTTGATCCTGTCAATTATCTTATTGAGGATCTGATTATAACCAACATAGCCATCTACAAAACTGTACATTGCACAAGTGGCAGCACTGTCAGTGAGCACATCAATATGGGGTAAGGGGAAGTCATCCTTAGGACAAGCCTTGTTCAAATCCCGGTAGTCCATGCATACCCTCACCTTTCCATTCTTCTTGGCCATAGGGACAACAAATGCTAACCACATGGGATACTGCACCTCAACTAGAAATTTGGCTTTGATTTGCTGCCGAATCTCCTCTTTTACTTTATCTGCCCATTCTGGCCCAAGTCCCGACTTCCCGATCAATTCCTAGCATATCTTTGTAAGTCCAGGCAAAGACTTTTTCTTTTTTTTTTTTAATATTCTCTCAAATTTTTCTTGCTTCAGGAGTTACATTAGATGCTATCAAGATTTTATTTGGACTTTCCAAAGTTTCTGAGATTAAATAGAGTAGCATCAACTGAATCAATGTCAAATATGAATGAGTTATGATTATGATTATGTATAGCGAAATCATAAGAGACATAACACAAGTAAGCAAAAACGTTCATCTTATTAATGAAGCTAAAATGTCATTATTAAGCAGTTCAAAAATAAAAAGACTATTCTAAATAGCTAATGAACTCCCGTTCTTGCCGGCATAACTTGTTGCAGCCGATGAACCATAATCAACTTTAGGGCCCGTCCTGCCTTTCCACTTAGGCACTTAGTCTATCTTATTCCTTCCCTCCCGCTTCTCTGGGTCAGAGATCTTGTTGGAATTAATCAGATCTTGGATAACGTGTCTTAAGGCTTTGCAATAATCTGTAGTATGCCCGGTGTGCTGGTGCTAGGCACAATACTCATCTTCCTTATGACCAGGTTGTCCTTGGCTTATAGCAGGCCTAGCTTGCAATGGTTGCAATACCCCCTCCTTTATCAGCCTCTTAAGGACCCAAGACAATGATCTGCCCAAATTAGAAAAGTGCCTTTGCCTCACTTCCATCATTGGCGTTCCTACCGTCTTTCCTTTTTTTGGGTCTGACACCAGTTCTTGGATGCGATCTTTCAGGTGACGACAGTAGTCTGTTCTATGCCCAGTGTACTGGTGATATGCACAATACCAGTCTGTTCTGTGCCTAGGCTTTCCCTGACTTGGGGCAGGCCCAGCTGGCAAGGGTTGCAACTTCCCTTTCTTAATAAGACGGGTGAAGTGCCAAGACAATGGCTTACCCAAGAAAGTGAGGTGGGATCAAGCCACTCCAGTGGCTGAAACTTCTGTAGCCTTGACATTTACCTTACTGTTGTTGAGGCTTCCTGAGGTTTCACTTTCTAGAATATAAGTGACTGCAGGGTCCTCATCCTCTTCGGGCATAATGCCATATTCTAAAGTAGGCCTTCTATTTCATCCTTGCTCAACTGGTGAATCAAGTGACCTCTTACCTCTGGTCTCAGAAGGAAAAGGAGGTACTGGAGCCATCGCTGTATAAACCTTCTCGATCGCGGCCGGCTTCACTTGGTTGATAGCTGTTGCCATAAGCTGAGCTTGGAGAACCAGTGCCATGGCATCCATTCTTTCTTTGATCACAGCCAGCATCCTTTTTTCTAGCTCTTCAAACCTTTTATCTATCTCCTGGGCAATCAGGGCGCGAGTCTCTTCTATCAATTATGAAGGGCCAGCCATTTTAATACCTTCAGATGCTTTGGCAAGGATGCTAGGTCTCTGTCGGCCAATCCAAACTCTGATCATTTTTCGGACAACTATTGGGATCCCTAAACTACCCAAGCAAATGGTATACGGTGGCTGAAAGGCAAAGAGTTAGAATGATGCATGAGTAATATGCAATGCATGGTCGTGTTGTGCAATAAATGGTATACAATGGTTAAAAGAGATTATAATGGTACATGTGAGACATGTGAAAAACTATACACAGGATAATATGTACATGTAATAATTATTTGCAAAGAATAAGATATATGCATAGAAAGAAAATAAAAATTTTATGCATGAATAAAAGGAATATGCAATGCATCATCCACAACCACATGCAAGCAGATAGATCCTTCCAACCTTATTGCCCCCACACACAAGGTCGTACGGTCTCTGTCTTAGGTGGGCTTGATCCATGGGTTAGCAGGGAACCCGATGGATGTGCATGGTGCTCAGTGAAAAATCGACAGCATAACACTCCTATACTAATGCACAAGCACATGAATAATGATCTTTATGTATTTAGATAGTCCAAATACATTGACATGGCCCTACCGGGGCATGAAAGCCTTTGGTTAGGTAACCAAATAAGATATTTGGACTCATCCAATACATAAGGATCCATACAGCAGGCACGGTATTACGGTTCATATCACCTAAGGGAAGTATCTATGGCCATTACATGAGCTTTAGTCAAGGGTGGTGTTACTTTAGGGCTACCCAAGCATGATCCCTGCCGACGGGTCTAGCTCATCACGAGCGTAACTACCGATCGGGTCACCATTTGATATACCATATGGTATGAGGCTTGGGCTGGTGGTTATCCTTAACACTTCCCTACATTGAGTGAACATAGGGTTGTGCTTCGGGAATGCACCGGGGTTGATAGAGGGATCAAACTAACTTAATCTAAGGCTCTAATGAGATGTAATGCAAATTTGAGAGAAAGCGAATTTATAAACTAAAAATTAATTATAAATTTTAATCAAGGTATTTTCAAATCAAAGTCTCGAACCGTAGTCCCCAGTGGAGTCGCCACTGTGACGCGCGCCGAACCTCGTGGGCGCCCCTTAACCGCCCGCTTGAGGGCGATCGGGCAAGTGAGGTTCGTTTACAACTTGCGACGAATTGCAAGTGCGTCTATTTTTTTGGCAACAAAGAGGTTTCATGGAGTCGCCACCCAATAAAATATTGGGAAAGTTCCTCTCGCCTCGGAGAGCCTAAGACAGCGCATGTATCCATTTTGGGCAAACCAAAAGGGGTCTTGGAGGATGAACTTCTCTCCCTTGGAGCCTAGGATTTTTAGTTAGGTCTTTTGGCGAGACACAAGAGGTGTCTTGGAGATCCCATTGGAATGGGTCTCTCGCCTCGTTAAGCCCAAAGACCTCATCTATTTCTACCTTGATTAATTTTACAATTAAATTTTGAGTTTATTAATTCTCTCTCTCTCCACACGATGCAATTTAATTAAGGCGCAATTATCTATTGCTGAAAGCGATAAATAAATAAATTGCTTAAAAAAAATAAATTAGATAACAAATGGGACAGAACAACCCCCCAATGAATAATAAATAAATAAAATTGGGACAGAACAATCCCAGAAATAAATAAGTAAATAAATAAACAAATACGAAAGATTAAAATGTAACATAAACAAATCGGGCTATTCATTTAGACGGGAACATTGGTTCCCGACTACTTGTTTTATGAAAAAAACATAAAATTCTCAAATCGGTTTAAATCTTCTAGTTTGGTATGAAAACGAGGACATTGGTCCAGTTTTGTTAACAAATATTCGATTTAGTATAAAACATTTGTGTGGTGGTTCTTTTTAAACGCGGTCAAAAATCCTTTATTATTACAGACCACAAGCGAATAAAAGAAAATGAAATAATAATTACATATTTCAAAAAATAAATAATAAATAAATTCTAATCTACTTGTCTCGACCACGCTCCTTGGGCGAGCCGTATACCACTCAAGGTTACAAATGAATTAAATTAAATTAAATGATAAATAAATAATTAATTGGATAAATAATCGAATGAAATAAATTGAGAGTTAATTCGGTGTAGTAAAAATAAGATTAAAGAATATAAGACTCAAATGACAATTATGATAATGCTAATAATGATGCCATAAAATAATAATAATAATAATAATAATAATAATAATAATAATAATAATAATAATAATAATAATAATAATAATAATAATAATAATAATAATAATAATGATAATACAAATAATGATTAACAAACATATAATAATAGTAACATGACAAAATAATAATAATACTGATAATAATTACACAATCACCATAATAATAAAGATAATAATATACTAATGACAATAATGGTTATGAAATGCATTAAACATAAAATAATAATATTTATAACAATGAATAATAATAATAATAATAACAATGATATAACAATAATAATAAACATATAATAACAATAATAGTTATAATATAAAATAAATAATATTAATAATAACAAATAAGTGACAACAATAATATAACACAACAATAATTATTATCAACAATAATAATCATAACCACAATATTAATACAACCATAATAATAGTAATAATGATATTAAAATGATAATAACAAAACACAATAATAAATAATAATAACTAAATATATACAATAATAATA
Source organism: Excoecaria cochinchinensis (assembly GCA_947683425.1). NCBI lineage: Eukaryota > Viridiplantae > Streptophyta > Magnoliopsida > Malpighiales > Euphorbiaceae > Excoecaria > Excoecaria cochinchinensis. The sequence continues at coordinate 601,428 of CANTUQ010000212.1, forward strand.
ATAATAATAATAATAATAATAATGAACACAATAATAACAAATAATATAAAATAAACTTAAATTAAATAATACTAATAACTATAATATTAATATAACCCAATAATAATAATAATAATAATAATAATAATAATAATAATAATAAAAATAGAATAGTAATAGTAATAATAATAATAATATTAATAATAATAATAATAATAAAATAAATAAATAAATATATAATAATAATGATAATAATAACATAAAATAATATAAAATAAATGAAAATTGAATAAAATAAAGGGCTTACAGGATTTCCCTCACCGGAGCAGTCGTTGGTGACACTGTCGACACCGGACGATAGATCGGAGCATCGTGATCACGTAGCCATCAGTCACGCGCCGAAAAGAACCTCACCGGCGCCGAAAAATGAGCTGGAAGGTCGCCCCTTCTTTCCTTCCGATCTCCCTCACGCCGGCGACTACGGCTGATCGGCGACCACCACCGGCTTTGTCCGGGTCTCCTCTTCACTCCGGCGGGCGCGTGCTGCGGTTGGCCGCCTTGGCTAGCCGGCGGCGTCCTTTGTAACACCCCGCCATCCCCGTTGGAAGGATATCGGAGTGCCATGCGGGCAAACACATATAAACGAATCCAAATACATACTAATAAATAAAATAAAAGATGAGAACTAAAGAAACTTTTAAACATATAATAGTAAATCCTTTTTACATATAACATATATCAATATCGTTTTACAAAAAGAGGCTCGTAAGCAAATACATATACAAAAAATAATATTTGTTCCTTTACAAAAAATTCACTTTGCTATACACAAGCCATATACAAAAATTACAGCGGAAGACTCAAAAAAAAATAACTTCATCCAAAAAGACTTCTAGTGGCCGACCTGCAGATATCTGACTTCTATCCAAACTCGCCACCTGCACGGGAAAAGAGCCCGTGCTAAGCGATAACGCTTAGTGGGGAGGAACAAAACAAACGAACAATATGCATATACAATATTTATGACAATACAATAATCTAATGATTCAAAATCAAAGACATCAAAAGTACATGTAAACATATCTCCAAATTCCTTACTTGACATGCATAAATATATATACAATACAAGCAATTAAGTACTCAATTCATAATTTTCATCATTCCAAGTATACAGATACAAGGTGCATAATATAGAGTTATGCAAGAATTCATGTACATCATATACTTGTAATCATGTCCAAAAATACATCTCAACATATGCAACACATTTAAACATATAGCCTGATTAGTCTAAATTATTCTCTAGAAGTGGATGCGGTCAAATGGACACTGATCGGACATAGTATCCCAAGCATATAGAGACATGAGTCTCAAACATGTACTTTTCATATAGAGACCGAAGTCTCGCATTAAATCCATATAGACCCATACAGGATCGAAACAAGGATCCAAACGGACCCAAGTATAGCGTTTTATCATATAGCAGCTGCACACACACACTGACCTAAGTAAGCGCTTACTTATCCACTACTATGACTATTCAGGCTTAAAAACACAACTCATCAATTCAAGCACCAATATCAATATGAGAATTGAAAATAATATTAATCTATAATCCATGTATACATGTATACTGATCGCATTTGAAACATGTAAATATAAATATTAATTACAGAAGTTAAAAGGACCTATAACTCACATTACAATAATCCATACTCATGTAAATTATAAACATGTAAATCATGTACATTAATATTAATTATGACCACAATTCTCGTAATTAAACAATTATTAAAATACAATTCAAATCTTTAAAACCCAAACATCTAATATGAATTGAAAAATCCTTTAAAATCCTTTAAACAGAAGTTAAAATTATGCTTTTAGGAAAACAGGGCAGCTGGAAGAAGGCTGGTCACGAGTTACCCAGGCAGTGGTAACTCGTGACGCTGATTTCTCGCGAGCGCCATGAAGAACGGGGCAGTCACGAGTCGTGACCTTCCGTCACGCCTCGTGACGCCAGAGAGGAGAGGGGGAGGTCACGAGATCTTGTCTCGTGACACGCAGGGAAGAGGAAAGGTCACGAGTCGTGATGCTCCATCACGTCTCGTGATCTTCCTCTCACTACTTGCTCCTCCATCTCGTGACACGCAGGGAAGAGGAGAGGTCACGAGTCGTGATGCTCCATCACGTCTCGTGATCTTCCTCTCACTACTTGCTCCTCCGTCTCAAACTTCGGAATTTCATAAAACGTTAAACCAGAAGATCGTGAAAACAGAGTACAACCAAAACTCCAAATCCCAATTTGTCTAAATCCATTTTTCAGACAATAAATATAAAAACACGTACCTTTCGGTCTTCTGAGCATATTTACAGCAATTTCGCTCACATTAATCACATTATCGAACAATTAAAATATATAAACAGAGAGAGTCACAACTCAGAATTTCTCATTCATATACATGTATAAACGTCTCATTTGCAAACTCATAATCCTTCTTTCTCTACCTAAATCATGTATACACAATACATTTCTCATGCATCTATATAAATGAATACACACATAGCTAAAATTAACATCAAACAGCAACTAGAATCCAAGATTGAGTAAAGACAGACACTCCCAAACCTGTATCGAAGTTCAAAAACGTCCACTGTACTCTTAGTCCACCACTTTATCTTTTCCTTTATCCCTCTTCTTTACTTCAGATACTTCTGAAGCTTCTAACAAACCCAGACCTTAGTTCCTCAACAGAAATACACACATGCAAATGGAAAAGAACAGCAAATGAAGAAAAAGAACAGAATGTGGTTTACGTGAGAGAGAACAAGAAAAGAGAGAACTTTCAGTCTTTTGTTTCCAGCCCACTAACAATTCCTCAGACTTCTCTTTTCCTCACCCACATGCACACACTCACTCTCCAGTTGGCACACATGCACGGTTCACTTAAACAAAAATACTAACAGCTCCATTAAATCTTCTAATAGGTCCTTATTAATTTCTTTTTACTCACTAAACTAAACATTTGCAATTAATACTTTTTATTTCCTTGCAATCAAATCCTCTTTCCTCTTGTATAAATACCCAATTGCCCTTAAATGTCCAATTAAAATTGCTAAATCCTATTAGGCCACTTATGGGGTGTGACAACTCTCTCCCCCTTAAGAAAATTTCGTCCTCGAAATTTCCTCGCTAAACAAACACATCTCAAATACTAAAACCGAAACGAAACAAAATTTAACATATAAACACTTACCCGAAGGTCCTGCAGCAACAGTCACATTTTCAGCAATCATAGCATATGCCCTATGCCGGTTATGATCCTCTGTAGCACCAGGTCGCTGCACCGTCTCAGATGGTGCTCTCGGAGCTCTACTTGCATCCCGATTGCTTCGAGTGACATTTGATCTTTTGCTTTCTTGCTGATTCTTGTCCTCTTGTCGATCAGGGCAACTTGCAAACCGATGTTCCATACTTCCGCACTTAAAACATGCCCCGGTAATCTTGCGACACGTACCCCAATGGTACCTATGACAATGCTCACACTCCGGTGCTCGATTTCCCTTGCTAGCATGCGGTGCCACACTACCTACTTCTGAAGGCACCTGAACAGACCCTCTATTTCCTTGCTCAACTGGAGCACCCTTAGACTTCTTAGTACTCGCAACTCCCCCATCCGGTGCTCTTCGCTTGCTAACCATTTTCTGCTTGATCACCTCAGATTCTTCTAATTTCATCGCTGCAGCCACAAGCTGATAATACCCCACTGGTTGCAATACAATCATAGCAGACAAAGGACCTCTAAACACCTCACGAAGTCCCTCAAGAAAGTGTCTACATCTGAACTCACCAGTCAACAACTGCTCGGGCACATACTTACTCAGCCGATTGAATTCCTTGTCATACTCACTCACAGTCATTCCCCGCTGCTTCAAACTAATGAACTCTCTCCACTTCGCTTCTTGGTAAGCCTTCGTCACATACTTTTGCTCAAACTCTTGCTTGAAATATTCCCAAGTCAGGTCAGCTGGTCGTTGCGGATTCCTCATCACAAGTTCCCACCAATCATATGCTGATCCCTGAAGCAACGATATAGCACATGAAGCTCTCTGATCTGCGGGACATCTAATCTCTTGCATAATCCTACCTACCCTCTTCAGTCAAAACTCAGCCACATCGGATTCATCTAAGGCCGTCCCATGAAAGTCTTTTGCTCCTCTTTTTCTTAACAATTCAATTGGAGCCTTAGGAGCAGTCAACCTATCAACCACTTGCAGTAACCCTTGTACTAATGCTGGATCAAAACCAACTCCTCTATTTGCACCCACAGCTGGTGCAGGTTCCTGTGCAGGCCTATCCTGTCTCACTGGATCATCTCCTCTGATCGGACTATCTCTACGACCCATATAGACGCTGTCCATTGTGTCGCCCATATACTCACTTGGATCCGACTCCATACAAACACTACAAAACACAAGACATCTGCATTAGGCCACGACACATAACTGACTCTCATGCATAGACTCGACTCTACACTCAAATAATCACAACATAACCCAGAACCACCAAACCTGGGCTCTGATACCAAGCTGTAACACCCCGCCATCCCCGTTGGAAGGATATCGGAGTGCCACGCGGGCAAACACATATAAACGAATCCAAATACATACTAATAAATAAAATAAAAGATGAGAACTAAAGAAACTTTTAAACATATAATAGTAAATCCTTTTTACATATAACATATATCAATATCGTTTTACAAAAAGAGGCTCGTAAGCAAATACATATACAAAAAATAATATATGTTCCTTTACAAAAGATTCACTTTGCTATACACAAGCCATATACAAAAATTACAGCGGAAGACTCAAAAAAAAAATAACTTCATCCAAAAAGACTTCTAGTGGCCGACCTGCAGATATCTGACTTCTATCCAAACTCGCTACCTGCACGGGAAAAGAGCCCGTGCTAAGCGATAACGCTTAGTGGGGAGGAACAAAACAAACGAACAATATGCATATACAATATTTATGACAATACAATAATCTAATGATTCAAAATCAAAGACATCAAAAGTACATGTAAACATATCTCCAAATTCCTTACTTGACATGCATAAATATATATACAATACAAGCAATTAAGTACTCAATTCATAATTTTCATCATTCCAAGTATACAGATACAAGGTGCATAATATAGAGTTATGCAAGAATTCATGTACATCATATACTTGTAATCATGTCCAAAAATACATCTCAACATATGCAACACATTTAAACATATAGCCTGATTAGTCTAAATTATTCTCTAGAAGTGGATGCGGTCAAATGGACACTGATAGGACACAGTATCCCAAGCATATAGAGACATGAGTCTCAAACATGTACTTTTCATATAGAGACCGAAGTCTCGCATTAAATCCATATAGACCCATACAGGATCGAAACAAGGATCCAAACGGACCCAAGTATAGCGTTTTATCATATAGCAGCTGCACACACACACTGACCTAAGTAAGCGCTTACTTATCCACTACTATGACTATTCAGGCTTAAAAACACAACTCATCAATTCAAGCACCAATATCAATATGAGAATTGAAAATAATATTAATCTATAATCCATGTATACATGTATACTGATCGCATTTGAAACATGTAAATATAAATATTAATTACAGAAGTTAAAAGGACCTATAACTCACATTACAATAATCCATACTCATGTAAATTATAAACATGTAAATCATGTACATTAATATTAATTATGACCACAATTCTCGTAATTAAACAATTATTAAAATACAATTCAAATCTTTAAAACCCAAACATCTGATATGAATTGAAAAATCCTTTAAAATCCTTTAAACAGAAGTTAAAATTATGCTTTTAGGAAAACAGGGCAGCTGGAAGAAGGCTGGTCACGAGTTACCCAGGCAGTGGTAACTCGTGACGCTGATTTCTCGCGAGCGCCACGAAGAACGGGGCAGTCACGAGTCGTGACCTTCCGTCACGCCTCGTGACGCCAGAGAGGAGAGGGGGAGGTCACGAGATCTTGTCTCGTGACACGCAGGGAAGAGGAGAGGTCACGAGTCGTGATGCTCCATCACGTCTCGTGATCTTCCTCTCACTACTTGCTCCTCCGTCTCGTGACACGCAGGGAAGAGGAGAGGTCACGAGTCGTGATGCTCCATCACGTCTCGTGATCTTCCTCTCACTACTTGCTCCTCCGTCTCAAACTTTAGAATTTCATAAAACGTAAAACCAGAAGATCGTGAAAACAGAGTACAACCAAAACTCCAAATCCCAATTTGTCTAAATCCATTTTTCAGACAATAAATATAAAAACACGTACCTTTCGGTCTTCTGAGCATATTTACAGCAATTTCGCTCACATTAATCACATTATCGAACAATTAAAATATATAAACAGAGAGAGTCACAACTCAGAATTTCTCATTCATATACATGTATAAACGTCTCATTTGCAAACTCATAATCCTTCTTTCTCTACCTAAATCATGTATACACAATACATTTCTCATGCATCTATATAAATGAATACACACATAGCTAAAATTAACATCAAACAGCAACTAGAATCCAAGATTGAGTAAAGACAGACACTCCCAAACCTGTATCGAAGTTCAAAAACGTCCACTGTACTCTTAGTCCACCACTTTATCTTTTCCTTTATCCCTCTTCTTTACTTCAGATACTTCTGAAGCTTCTAACAAACCCAGACCTTAGTTCCTCAACAGAAATACACACATGCAAATGGAAAAGAACAGCAAATGAAGAAAAAGAACAGAATGTGGTTTACGTGAGAGAGAACAAGAAAAGAGAGAACTTTCAGTCTTTTGTTTCCAGCCCACTAACAATTCCTCAGACTTCTCTTTTCCTCACCCACATGCACACACTCACTCTCCACTTGGCACACATGCACGGTTCACTGAAACAAAAATACTAACAGCTCCATTAAATCTTCTAATAGGTCCTTATTAATTTCTTTTTACTCACTAAACTAAACATTTGCAATTAATACTTTTTATTTCCTTGCAATCAAATCCTCTTTCCTCTTGTATAAATACCCAATTGCCCTTAAATGTCCAATTAAAATTGCTAAATCCTATTAGGCCACTTATGGGGTGTGACAGCCTTGCCTTTCTCTTCTCCTTTTCTTCTTTTCCTCCGGCGTCTGCGCTGTGTGTTTTCCGTTGGTCCTCCCCTCTTTTATTTCTTTGGTCTTTCTTTCTTGTTTTCTTACCTTGTTCTCTTCTTCTCTCTTTTTATTTCTTTGATTTCCTGGTCTCATTACTCTCAGGTCTTGCTCTCTCTTTTTCTTTCTCTTTTTATTCTTTCTTTCTTCTTCCTTTTGCCGGCCCTCCCTCTGTTCTTGCTCACTCTTTTTTTTCTTTTTCTTTGCTTAGCCGACCTCCCTCTCTTGGTCTTCTCCTTTTCTTTTTATCCTACCAAATAGGTTAGATTAGGTCGGTCACCAACTCCCTCCAATAATTCCTCCATTTTTGCTTTTTAATTAATTAAATTTACTTAAATAATTACACATTTTAATTTACTTAAACTAACACATATATCAATTAATTAAACACTCTACATTTTAACTAATTAATTAACTAAATAATCTTTAATTTTACATACATTTTAATTTCCCAATAATATTAACTAATTAATTAACTAATAATATTAACTAATTAATTTTTAATCATACATACATATATATTTTTTAGAGGAAATTATCAAGGAGTCAAATGCAATTTTTTTATTTCTCTCTTTTTTTTTTATGTATGTTATGCCGGACTCGGGACCCGGTGTCTACAGTCCCAGTCATACATATGAGAATCCGGTATTAGTCCAAAGTTTATTGTAATTGGTTGATAGGTTGATAGCTCCCAAGGCTCCTACGGAGCTTTTGAGAAAGAGAGGAGAGGAGGAGTTTAGTGGAACTTCTTTGGACCAATTAGATGTAGCAGAATTTTTGTTAGAGAAGATGGATAAGATTTTGCAAGATATCGGTTGTCCCATAAATCAAAGGGTAGACTGTGTAGTGTTGCTATTCCAAGGGTTAGCATGTTATTGGTGGAAGCTTGTGCTTCATAACCCTTTGAGACCGGCTGAGTTAACTTTGGATTTTTTCGTCAAAGAATTCGAGAAGAAGTATGTTACTAAGGCTTAATGAGAAGCGAAGTGGAGGGAGTTTATAAGTTTGAAATAGAGGAATCTGACGGTCAGCAAGTATGAAAAAAAAGTTCAAATGATTGAGTAAGTATGTACCAAATGTGTTACTGACTAAGGACTTCAAGTGCTATCGGTTCGAAGATGGTTTAAGAGAAGTGATTAGAGGTTCGTTATCAGTGATGGTAGTTATGCATCAAGCGGGCTATTATCAGTTAATAGCAGCGGTAATGAAGCTAAAAGAGTCAGAATTACAAAAGTAAAGAATTGAATAAAAGAGGAAAACCCTGGATAGTGGGACAGTCAGAACAAAGAAAGCTCAAGGTCTTCCTAGTGGACAAGTTGCTACAGGGGTTGCCCAAGTACCTTATGTAGCAGGGAGTATAGCACCGCCCTCTAATAGAGGTAGTAGAGCACCGAAATATGAGCATTGCCAGAGATGACACCGGGGTACATATCAAAAGATCACAGGAGCTTGCTTCAAGTGCGGTAACATGGAGCACCGATTTGCTAATTATTAAGAATGGATAGAGAACAAGGATCAACAAGAGAGTAGAGCTAGGGAAATAGATCCAAAGCAGTAAAAAGTAATATAAATAGAGGTAAAGCCTCTCAAGCACCGTCGAAGACCGTGGAGAAGCCAGCTGCTGCTGGTGGTGGTCTTGTACGGGTCTATGCTATGATATGAGAAGATACCGAAGAGCCCGGAGATCCTTTCGGTAAGTTATGATTTGTTAAGTTTTTTTATAAGATATTGATATATGGTAGTTAAGCGTATGTTTCTTGTGTGGAAATTTCGAGGACAAAATTTCTTAAGCGGGGGAGAATTGTAACATCCCAAAATGGACCCTAGTAGAAATGATAAGGATATTGCTTTGATTAAGGGCATAATTGTAATTGTACAATTAAAGATTGGATTTAATGAGGATTAAATTGAAAAAAAAAGGAATTGAAGTTTTAAAGATAAGAATTTATTTTAGTGAGTAAAAGGAGTTTAACTAAGGACCAAAAGAGAGAAAAGACAAGGATTTTATTAGTTCAACCATTAGGAGATTGACACTTGGCAAGTGTAGTTGGAAGCAATTAATGAAAAGAGGAAAAGAAAGGTTTGAAGGAGAGAGGGAAAATCAAATTTTCCCTTTGGGCTTTCCCGTTCTTACCCCTGCGTTTCCCAATCCTTCTTCCTCTTTTTCATTTCTTGCTTCTTATTTTCTCTTCTTGGTTGATCTTCAAGGATTTGGGTTGGTTTTGAAGAGATAAGTGTTTGGTTAGAAGAGGTAAGTTAGTTGAATGATTTTCTCCTCCTTCTCTTCTTTACATTGGATGAGTTTTGATCATGTGGGTTTGTGATTTATGAGTTTTTATTGGTTTGATTGCAAGAATATAGTGATAAGAGGAAAAGCAAAGGCAAGGAGAAGATTGGGTCTTGAGGAGAAGTGGTTTAGAGCTACAATTTTTGAGGTTTGGGAGTTTATGTCTTTTATGGGCCTGGTCATTTATTTGAATTTTTTTTTCTAGAAATTTAAGTTGTTATATATGTTTACATGTATGTTTTGAGTTGGGTTTTGAATACATGTTCGACATATTAGAGGTAATGTTGGTATATGATGAGTTAGAATTGGATTTATATGATTTAGAGCAATTTCTAGGTTTGATGTATTTATGGCGCATTCTTGTAATTTTAATTTTTTCTATCAGGTGTTAATTATCGTTTATATGATTATTAGCATGTTTAGAATGCATATGTTAAGTGATTTGAGGTTATATGCATGAAAGGATGAGGTTGGGAGTAGATGTGCATGTGTTGTTTTGAGAAGTTAGAGTTATAGGTCTAGGATCTCTTCCCTAACGCGAGTGCGACAGGCTATGGGTGAGAGCTCAAGCTTAGATCTCTAGCCAAGCTCATGCCGAGCATGCTCTAGTTGAGTTTTGGAGGGCTGTCTTCTGTCATGAGTGCACTAGTGTGCAAGAGCATGATAGGCCCCTATTTTGCATATGCTAATTATTTGAAATCTTTTGCATGGTTTCTCACTTATGGGGTTTATACGATCATACTTTATGATATTTATTCTTGGCTGTATAAATGAATACATGAATCACATGCTTATAGCATTGGATAGTTTTAATGCGAATTGAGTTATTGTAACTTTGTTTATCCGCGTATAACAAGGAAAATGCTTATATGACAGTTATAGAACTAGTTAGCCTGAATGGTCATAGTGGTGGATACATAAACATGCTTATTAAGGGTTAGAGTGTGAGTGCTGCTACTACATGTTGGCACCATTTAGGTCTTATAAGTCGGCCTCCTTTTGGTCTATATGATTTGAGACTTCGGTCTCCCCTTCTACTGTCAGGTATACATGTTCTAAGACTCATGTCTCTATATGCTTCCGATACTGTGCCCTATCAGTATCAATAGTACTCGTATCCACTATTAGTTTGAACTTAGGCTATTATATGTTTGCATTGTTATTGTTATGCCTAAATGTATACGTATATGCTATGATTGATATCCAGATGTAGCAAGGGGTTATACTATTTTCATGTTGATATTTGTTTACTATATGATTATATGTATGTGCATGAGGGAGAGTTATTCAGGTATATTATTGTGTGAAGATAATTCTATTGCATGATTAATGATAAGCATTGCTATACGAGTTGTTATAAGTAAAATTGCATGTCCTTGTCACTAGCATGTCTTTCTTAAAGGGTTATAAATGAATAATAAATATGATCAAGCATTATTAAAAGTATACGTTGGTTGTATGCTTCTTATTATAATATTGCTCTTGATTTTATATATGCGATCGAATTCTTTTGTTTTAGTGTTCCTCTCCACTAAGCGTTATAACTTAGCATGGGTGTTTCCCTAGTGTAGGTGGCTGGTTCGTGTTTGGAGTTGGGCATCTGCAAATCGGCTACTAGGAGTTTCCTTTTTGTCTTTTGGTATTGGATTTTGTATACTCCTTGATACAATGCTTTTATATATATTGTGATTATTTAATTGTAATTTTTGTATATGAACAGTTTGGTACATGTATAAGTAATGGTGATAAATGATTACTTTGTATTATTGATGGTCATTTATATTAGATGGTTAATTACTTTGATTCCATATCATGTATATTGCTTCCGCTACAGTTATATGTAGGTATGTATTTGTGTGCGTGGCACTCTGGTACCCTCCCAGGGGGTATCGGGGTGTTACATCACTCAAACAACATCATACTTCTTTTGTGTGAGGGGAAGACCTATCATAAAATCCATGGTAATGTCATCCTATTTCCATTATGAGATTGGAATGGGATTCAGTAAATCGGATGGGACCTAAAGTTTTGCTCTAATCTGTTGACCTTTTTTTAAGAAAAAATAAATGATGCCCTAAAGTCCTATATGAAAAAGCCCACACTCTACTTTTTTAAAAGGACATCCACAAAAAGGGTTTAGGTAAAATTTACGAGGACAAAAGTCTCAATCTTGCCTTTTCATTTTCTTAGCTTTTTTCACCAACTAAATACCACATTTTGGTACCAAAAATCTTCTTTAAAACACTAAAATTCTTAGTTCTTGAAGTTTTCACACTAAAATAAGGAAAAGTAACCTAAATGTAAATTTATATAAGGTTTCTTCCCTCTTAAAGTCTACTCCTTTGGCTGAGTCATCCATTCATTTATTATGTGTGGTAAGCAACCCACATTTATTTAGTTTAATGCATACTCTTCTCCTTTTTATGCCTTGTGTTCATAAATGCTATGTTATGTGTGTTTAATGTGCTAGTTGAAGTAGATGTCTATCATAAATATTAGGTTGAGTTATGTGTGTTATTAGTTCTAGTTGTTTATACATCTTTAAATGCTTATATGCTTGCTTATACATTAGTTTTTACAAATTTATCCTTATGTGTTATTTAAAAACACTAAAAAAATTTGTCCAACATAAGCTATTTATAGAAAAACAAAGTTATGCCAAGTAAAAGAATGATATTTTAAAAATAAAAGGTTTAGAAAAAGATTTTAATAAAGCGATCCTTGGAAGATGTTCCATGCTCATGGAACCTTGGAGGATACAACATAATTCTCCAAAACTTTAGTTGGTTGAGTTTAGCAACAGAATTCTGTAGCAGCGGAAAAAGAATTCCATTGCTAAAAATTAGCAACTGCCGGTTTAGCAACCAAAAGTTCTCTTGCTAATTTTCGTTGCTATTTTTTATTAGCAATGGAAAATGTCAAATTTTTGTTACTATTTTCTGTTGCTAAATTGCAATTTTCTTATAGTGGATAAAGTTTGATTATGTGAAAACATAATGTTCCTTATGTAGCAAACCGTGATAGCCTCAGGTCAAAAGATTCAATAACATATCTATCATAAGATCACTTATGATACTAACCTATGTAGGGACCTTATAGCGGATCTATTCGGCACCTCGTTCTATAATAAGTACCTATAGATTTGATTTATATCATCATATATAATTATCCCATGATTATCAATGCAAATCTATACTAGTCTTAATTTATCTTCAAGCCTTTTAGTGATAAATGACTAGGGACGACATGAATAAAATAATTATTCACAAACATTACAATAATATGACATGCCAATAATATTAATGTGAAGAAACTCATTATATAAATGAAAACGTAATGATTACAACAAGGTCCAAATAGTTGACCTAGGACATAACCACTAACACGCATACTCTTGGAGATCCGCTTTTAGGGTTCGAGAGAGGTTCATAAAAATTGTAAAGATTACAAGTGCGTCTATTTTGGGCAATAAGATGTGTTTTGGAATCACCACCTAATAGAACATTACAATGTTTATCTAGTCTGCGTATATGTCTATTTTGGGTAACAAAAGATATTTTCAAATTTTCATCCCAATAAAACATTAGGAAGGCTCATTTAACCTCATGAAGCCTAAGACCGGAGAGAGTTCAGGACATCACTTTTATTTAAAGTTATAAATGAGTTTTAAGTTAAATTTTCATCTTTTTCTCATACAATTATACAATTTATTAAGGAGCAAATCAAGAACATAACAGAAGCAATAAATGATACAATTTAAACAAAGCAAAAAAGAGCCATTAATTTACAGTAAAATAAGGGCAGAATACAACCCCAATTAATTAAAGAAATAAAAAAACATGTATAAAATGGGGCATTTATTTAAAGAAGAAACATTAGTTCCCTCATGCATATTTACAAAAATGATATTTTTTAAGGTGACATTTTACAGGAGAAAATCTATGACATTGGTTCTATTTCATTAAGAAAAACCTTATTTTATTCATAAAAATCTTTTTGGTGCTTTTTATATTAACAAACACAAAAATAACATTTATAATAACTAAAGTCAAATAAATAAATTTTGAGAAGAATAAAAGCTAAATAATACTAAAAGAGAAGGATGAAAGAGAATGAACAAAAATAAAGTTGCTTGTCTAATTGGAGCCCCCATTCTATTATCCATACTTAAAAATAAAACTCATAAAACTCAAAACAAAATAACATGTTAGAAACATAAAAAAAAATAATTAAAACCAGAATAAATGACAAACAGTAGAGAAACATTTAAAATAAATAAAGCAAAACATAATGTAAGGAAAGAAAATAAAAACAATAAAAAATAAAGAAGAAATAGACTAGGGACAGCCAAATAGTTGAGGGATGGCTGTGTGAGAGGTGACCGGCGGTACGAAGAAGTGTTTTGTGACGTCTCCTTATTCGTTTGAGTGATGGCCGTCGGTAGGGCCTTCTTCATGTTGGTCATTTTTAAAAGTCAAAAAAATTGACAAACTCCACTTTTAAAATATACAAAGCTTAACACTTATATTTATGAATTTTTAAGACATTATTTCAGAAACACCCCCTACCCATACGTAGGCGATCCCATCCGATAAGGAGTGAGATGCCGTATGAGTCAAGGTGCCACCAAATAGATACAAGCAAATCATACATATCATACATGCAGAAATACGAGATAATTAAAAACTTTAAAGGAAAAGAAAGCCATAGCTGATCATGCATTAATATAACAAACCATTACAATAATGTTATGATCAAACCAGCTGGTACAAAACATATTACATAACCAAAATATAAGTACAAAAGCGGAAGCTGAAACAAAACTAATACAAGAGAGTTCTATACAAAAAGAATCATCAAAGATTACAAAAACTGAGCCCTACACTAAAACCTTCTGTGTTGGCTTGACGGCGGCGACTCTCTCAAAGCAAAACTCCTTCCGCACCTGCACGGGTAAAAACACCGTGCTAAGCGATATACGCTTAGTGGGGAAACACACATAAAGTATGGACGGCCATTCACAATGGTCGTCAAGGCATAACACATTCACAATGGCAAAATGCAATAGCTTTAACATAATCAATATAAACATGCTCACAATTTAAAAGCCATAGACAACCATTTCCCAATTAATTCACACACTAATGTCATACATATAACCATATGCTAATAAACCCCAAAAACATGCATTTTTACCAAAATACCCTTATGATATGCCGAACACATGCAAATGCTTGCACACACAGACAGGCTCAAACTATTAGGGAGCAAACGGGGTGTGACAACTCTCCCCTACTAATAAGAATTTCGTCCTCGAAATTCTCACCTGAACTGAACAACTGCGGATACTGAGCTCTCATTGATTCTTCCGGTTCCCAAGTCGCTTTCCTCGACTCCATGATGGTTCCATAATACTTTTACCAAAGGAATCTGTTTACTTCTCAACTGTCTTACCTCTCGGGCTAGAATGGCTCGCGGTTCCTCATCCAAGGAAAAATCTGGCTGACCCTGAATATCCTGAACTGAAAGAACAAGCGAAGGATCTGATCTATACCGATGAAGCATCGAAACATGGAACACATCGTGCAACTTTGCTAACTCTATCGGTAACGCCAATCTATAGGCTACAGGTCCAACCTTACCCAAAATCTCATAAGGACCAATGAAACGAGGACTAAGCTTACCTTTCTTTCCAAACCAAAGCACTTTCCTCCAAGGAGAAGCTTTAAGGAAAACTTTGTCCCCGATCTCAAATTGCACGTCTTTCCTCTTCAAATTAGCATAAGACTTTTGTCGATCCTTGGCCGCCTTTAAATTCCGCTGCACCACTCTGATCTTTTCTTCGGTATCTCTAACCAATTCTGGCCCAATCACTGATCTCTCGGATAGCTCGGTCCAACAAACTGGAGTCCTACACTGACGACCATATAAAGCCTCATATGGTGCCATACCAATGCTCGACTGAAAACTATTATTGTAGGCAAACTCCATCAGCGACACATATCTGTCCCAACTACCCGAAAAATCCAAAACACAAGCCCTCATTATATCCTCTAGAATCTGAATGACCCGCTCTGACTGATCATCTGTCTGAGGATGAAATGCTGTACTGAAGTTCAACTTGGTGCTCAAAGCTCTCTGCAACTCCTTCCAGAACTTGGAAGTAAACCTCGGATCCCGATCTGACACTATGGACAAAGGCACACCATGCAACCGAACTATCTCATCCCACTTCCACTTAGGAACGGATAAAGGCGTAAGCAATCCTGAAGGAACCTGATGCTCGGCCTTTACCTGCTGACAAGTCAAGCACTTGGACACAAAATCCACGATGTCTCTTTTCATACCGGACCACCAATAAAACTATTTCATGTCCCAATACATCTTCTCACTACCAGGATGCATAATAAAAACTGTACTATGCGCCTCACTCATAAGCTGTCTCCTCAAATCCTCAGACTCTGGCACACACAAGTGATTTCTAAACATAAGCACCTCATCCTAAACTGAGAACTCTGACTGCTTCCCCGATCTGACCTCTTGCACAAACCACTGAAGCCTCTCATCATCCCTCTGAGCATCCACAATCCTCTGTCTCAAGGTAGGCCTCACACGCAACTGAGCAATAAAAGCTCCATCTGAACCAAACTTCCATCTGAACCGTCTCAGGATCAAGGCTGAAACTAACTTCCGACTCAAAGCATCAGCGACTACATTGGCCTTACCAGGATGGTAATCCACAATGCAGTCGTAGTCCTTGAACAACTCAAGCCAACGACGTTGTCTCATGTTCAACTCTTTCTGTGTGAGGAAGTACTTCAAGCTCTTATGGTCCGAAAAGATCCTACACTTTTCCCCATACAGATAATAACGCCAAATCTTCAAAGCAAAGATCACAGCCGCCAACTCTAGATCATGCGTCGGATAGTTCCTCTCATGTGGCTTTAACTGTCGAGAAGCATAAGCCACGACCTTACCTTCTTGCATCAAAACACATCCAAGACCAACACCCGAAGCATCACTATAAATGACAAACTCTTTACCCGAAATGGGTTGAGTAAGTATAGGTGCCTCAACTAGCAACTACTTTAACTGATCAAAACAAGCCTGGCATCTATCTGACCACTCAAATCTAACCCCTTTTCGCAACAATCTAGTAATCGGAGCGGCAATCACATAAAAACCCTTAACAAACCGACGGTAGTAACCTGCCAAACCAAGGAAACTCCTCACTTCCTGAACATTTATAGGCGCTTTCCAATCAACTATCGCCTCAATCTTAGCTGGATCCACCTGAATACCCCTAGCTGAAACAATATGGCCTAAAAACGACACCTCTCGAAGCCAAAAATCACATTTGCTAAGCTTGGCAAACAACTGATGCTCTCTCAACATCTGCAAAACCAATCGGAGATGCTCCTCATGCTCACTCTCATCATTGGAATACACCAAGATGTCATCAATGAACACTACTACAAATCGATCTAGATATGGCCTAAACACACGGTTCATCAGATCCATAAAAGCCGCTGGAGCATTGGTCAAACCAAACGGCATCACAAGAAACTCATAGTGGCCAAACCTAGTCCGAAATGCAGTCTTAACCACATCTGCGTCCTGAACTCGAAGCTGATAGTACCCTGATCGAAGATCTATCTTGGAGAAGACACCTGCCCCTCGAAGCTGATCAAATAAATCTTCAATCCTAGGCAACGGATACTTATTCTTCACTGTGACCTTATTGATCTGCCTG
The DNA here is from genome assembly GCA_947683425.1 of Excoecaria cochinchinensis. Taxonomy (NCBI): domain Eukaryota; kingdom Viridiplantae; phylum Streptophyta; class Magnoliopsida; order Malpighiales; family Euphorbiaceae; genus Excoecaria; species Excoecaria cochinchinensis. The sequence continues at coordinate 618,672 of CANTUQ010000212.1, forward strand.
TAGTCGATAAACATCAGCAAAGATCCATCTTTCTTCTTAACAAACAGAACTGGAGCTCCCCAAGGAGATATCCTAGGTCGAATAAACCCCTTATCCAATAGCTCTTGTAGTTGAGTCTTAAGTTCCCTCAACTCTATAGGAGCCATCCGATAAGGTGCTTTCGATATGGGAGTGGTACCCGGCATAATCTCAATGGACAACTCGACCTCTCTCTCAGGAGGCAAACCAGGCAACTCGCTCGGGAACACATCACTAAACTCACGTACAATAGGAATATCCTCAATCTGAACTTGATCTCTCTTGGAATCCAACACGACCGCTAGAAAAGCCTCACAACCTTTCCTGATAAACCTCTTAGCTTGCATCGCAGAAATCACATTATTCAAAGAACTAGCACCCAAGCCTTTCATAAACACAGCTGTCTTCCTATGGCAATCAACTATAGTCCGATGCTTACCCAACCAGTCCATACCCAAAATCAGATCAAACTCTCTGAAAGGTAACTCAATCAAATCCGCTGGAAGCACAACTCCCTCAACCATCAGAGGACAACTCCTAAAGACTCTACTCACACTGACACTATGCCCTAATGGACTGGTCACACATATCTCATAATCTAACTGATCAACCACATGCAACTTATCAACAATTTTATTTGTGCACAAATATGAGTATGTGGAACCAGGGTCAATTAGAGCATACAATTCAGTGTCATGGAGTAGGAACTTACCAGCAATAACATCAGGTGCATCCTGCTCCTCTCTAGCTCTCACAGCATAGGCTCTAGCTGCGAATGGCAACTGACGATCCACCGACTCTGATGTAGCACCCTCTCTAGGTCGACCACCTCGACCTCTACCACGGCCTCTACCATAGGTAGCCTGTGTAGCATTCGAACCGACCCTGCTGGCCTCTCTCTGGGAACCCGAATCCTCATGCAATCTCGGACAACTAGCCAAAAGATGCTCAGTGCTCCCACACCTGAAGCACGCACCGGAGAGCCACCTACACTCACCCCGATGAGTCTTACTACAATAAGGACAAACTGATGTAGTCTCAGATCTACCACCTCTACCAGAACCTGACACAACTGCAAAACCCTGTCTTCTACCTCTAGGAGCCGGCCCAGATGATGACTCATCCTGTGGGTTCCTCGATCTCTTACCCGAGGATGAAGAAGATCCTCCCCGAGAAGGGTTCCTCCTCTTAGCCCTCTCTCTCAGCACAGTCTTAGATCTCTCAGCCCTCACGGCAGCCTCCACAATCTGATAATAACTTACCCTAGGCATGCACATCAAAGAAATCAAAGCAATCTTTAAATACTCATTCAACCTCGCTTCAAAATGCTTGCATCTGAAATCATCTGTCATAACCCCACGCGGAGCATAGCAAGACAACCGATTGAACTCTTTCTCATAATCTGAAACTGACATGGTCCTCTGCCTCAAACTCAAAAACTGCGCCCATCTAGCTTCCCTATAAGTCTGAGTAACATACTTCTTCGTGAACTCACCCTCAAAGAACTCCCAAGTAATAGGATCTAGTAGCTGAGGATGCCTGCAAACCAATTCCCACCATTCAAAAGCAGACCCTTGCAGTAAAACTAGTGCACACTCTGCCTGCTGGTCGGGAGGACACCGAATTTCTCTCAAAGCACGCTTCACTTTATCTAACCATTTCTCAGCCATCTGTGACTCATCCAAACCGGTGCCATAGAAGTCTTCAACACCTGCCCTTCTCAAGTTCTCCATAGGTGTTTAGGAGCTATCACTCTCTCCAAAACCCTAGCCATGTCCTGATGCAATCTGAACATTGCCTCAAAAGGCATGGCTGTGGCCTCGGGCTGGACCCTAGCATGCTGAGCCGACACAGAAATTGATGGATCTACAGCTTGAGGGTTCACACTCTCGGCGGACTCCTCAAGTGATCCACGAGCAGAATTAGAAGCCATCTAAACAAATAAGAAACAACCGCATCAACCAACACAGATCTAGACACATACACATCTAAGCAACTCAACACAACAACAACAACACCCAGAAATGCCTAAACCGGAGCTCTGATACCCAAAACTGAAACACCCCCTACCCATACGTAGGCGATCCCATCCGATAAGGAGTGAGATGCCGTATGAGTCAAAGTGCCACCAAATAGATACAAGCAAATCATACATATCATACATGCAGAAATATGAGATAATTAAAAACTTTGAAGGAAAAGAAAGCCATAGCTGATCATGCATTAATATAACAAACCATTACGATAATGTTCTGATCAAACCAGCTGGTACAAAACATATTACATAACCAAAATATAAGTACAAAAGCGGAAGCTGAAACAAAACTAATAGAAGAGAGTTCTATACAAAAAGAATCATCAAAGATTATAAAAACTGAGCCCTACACTAAAACCTTCTGTGTTGGCTTGACGGCGGCGACTCTCTCAAAGCAAAACTCTTTCCGCACCTGCACGGGTAAAAACACCGTGCTAAGCAATATACGCTTAGTGGGGAAACACATATAAAGTATGGACGACCATTCACAATGGTCGTCAAGGCATAACACATTCACAATGGCAAAATGCAATAGCTTTAACATAATCTATATAAACATGCTCACAATTTAAAAGCCATACATTCCGCATGTCAAATTCATATCCAAAATAATCAAACATACATCTCATCATATACTCATTCAGATATCACATTTATAAAGCCAATTCAGAACAGAGCAAAACAATCGAACACCTGCTGACTTGAGGTAGTGGATAACGAGTGAACTGAGGGTACCTTACGGGTACGAATCGAATACTGAGGGTGCCTCACAGGTACAAAGCAAAAGTCATTTCATTTTTATCAAAACACAATATTTTTACTGAGGGGATCTTAAACAAGATCCAAATACTGAAGGGTTCGCGAGGAACCAAACGGGGACCTGATCGGGGTCCGAACTGAACTGAGGGCTGCAGCTAAAAGACTCTATTAGGCATGCCTAACTATCCACTTACTTGACTCTAGCAGGTTAAGCGCCATTCAAATCATATTTCAGAATACAGCATAAAATTCATCTGAAGAACCATGGTATCACTTATATCAAAGCATATAAAAGTATGACATGCATCATACAGCAGTATAAATCCATTCAGAAGAAATACGAAATTCATTTTTGAGTTAAAACCGGGAAATTTCAGAAAATAGGCCAAACAGGGGTGACCAACAAGGTTGGCCGGTCATGAATCGTGACTGGCATCACAACTCGTGACTGGCCTCCTCCACAAGGCTGGTCACGAGTCGTGACTGGGAGTCACGCCTCGTGACTGGCTTCATCATGTCGTGACTTGCCCTTTTCCTCTCGCTGGTCATGAGTCGTGACTGGGAGTCACACCTCGTGACTGGCTTCTTCCTTTGCTGGTCACGGCGTGACCAGCCCCTTACCTCTCGCTGGTCACGAGTCGTGACTGGGAGTCATGCCTCGTGACTGGTTTCATTCTTTTGGCTTGTCACGGGTCGTGACTGGCAGTCACCACCCGTGACTGCCTTCTCTGGCCGATCACGAGTCGTGACTGGAAGTCACGCCTTGTGACTGGCTACCTTGGCTGGTCACGAGTTGTGACTGGCAGTCACCACTCGTGACTGGCCTCTCTGACTGGTCACGAGTCGTGACTGGGAGTCACGACTCGTGACTGGCCTCTCTTCTTTGCTAGTCACGCGATAGACATAGACAAATGGGAATTTCAACAGTAACGCGATTTTCCAGAATTCCAGAAGTCAAAAATCAATCCCAAATTTGAATCAAGACCAAACCAATCTGTTCTTACCTTCCAGAAGATGTCCCATACAATATAAACAACATAAATACAACTCAATTCAGAATTTAAAACAACCAATTCAAGCATGAACGCATTCAAGCTCCTCAAGAACATAAACCCTAAATTACAGTAAGTTCAAATTCAAACAATTTTCTCAAGCAAAAATCCCAGACCTGAAATTCAAAGCTTCAATCACTTAGCTCCGCTAGTCCCAGCAATATCCTTGCCCTTAGGATCGCGAGGAGCCTCAGTTAAGCACAACAAATCAAAGAACACCCAAAAATACAAACCCTAAGTTAAATCTAAACCCATAAATAAAAAGAGAAGAACAAAAAGGGAAAACAAGATGAGGAATGCAATAACTTACCAAAAGAATGCAAAGGAGATAATTGATTTTCACTAACAGTATTTTGATTCAAGTTAGGGTTCCCAAATAAAAGCAAAGGAAGAAGATGAGCTAGAGAAGAAGAAGAAGAACCGGGAAAAAGAATTGAGTCCCTGCCTTCTCACTTTTCCTTCTCTACTAACTCATCTTTTTCCCTAACCCTACACTGGTCACTTTCCTATTGGTGGAAACCAATCACTCACACCCAACAAACAAACACCACTCACACACAATACACTCCCAACTAATGCACACCCTACAATGGTATGAACACACACACACAATGCACTCCCATCTTAAAACACCTTAAAATGATATGCTCAAGTGCACACAACCATTTCCCAATTAATTCATACACTAATGTCATACATATAACCATATGCTAATAAACCCCAAAAACATGCATTTTTACCAAAATACCATTATGATATGCCGAACACATGCAAATGCTTGCACACACAGACAGGCTCAAACTACTAGGGAGCAAACGGGGTGTGACAATTTCATGCAATTGGGTTTTGCAATCTATCAATAAAATAAGTCTAACATAAAAATAGTAAAATTACTCGACAAATAAATTAATATACACTTTGAAGCAAATCATATATCTCATGTCAATATATTGAAATTAATGTAAGAATGACCACTTTGAAATTAAAATGAGGACAAATATAAGAAGAAAACCTTTTTGCTTATGAAAATCAACTTCTCTTCCCCAAAAAATTCCTCTCTTGAATGCTCTTATTGCACCTCTATTTGTAGGTTACATTTTGATTTAACAATAAACATGAAACTTTTTAATTTATCCTTAAAGATAAAATTAATATTTGGCTAATCCCTAGAGATAAATGATATCAAATTATCTTTGGGGATAAAATCAAATACTTTCAATTTATCCCTAAAACTAAATATCAAATATTTGATTTATCCCTAGAGATAAAGTGGTTTCATATTACCTTTAGGGATAAAATCAATATCTTTAATTTATCCTTAAAGATAAATATTTTAAATCATTTCAAATTTATCCCTAAAAATCAAGAATTTATTTTTCTAAGATAAAATTTTAGATTCTCTGTTGAGAGAAAATCAAAAATTGCTGTCAGGTAGTGACTGACGGGCATCCCTTAGAAAAGGGAGGGGTGTCAGTTGGTAAGAAGATTAAAAATCTGAAAATGCCCCTCTTTATACCTCATCTCTCCAGCGGTTGGGGCACCTCTCGCATGAGGGACAGGCATCCATGATGACCGACTAATGGGCCTTTCCCTTTTTCGAGGGATGGGCGTCGGTTGCTGTGAGCATGCGCTCCGCGTGGTCCGTCCATCATAACAGGTGGGCATGCCTTAGCTTAGACCAACATGGATCCTTCACTTGACCGATAGCCCATTGCTCAGAGGACAGGGCTATCCCTTTAACCAATGCCCATCAGTAGGCTGAGGGATGGCCATCGGTCAAGGCTTGGCGGCGACTCTGGTGGATAAATGCAATTTTCTTAGTGTTTATTTTTAGGATAAATATCAAAGATTTGATTTTATCTTCTAAAACATAATTTGAATTCAAAAATATTTCATTTTATCTTCTAGATTTGATTTTATCTTCTAAAAGATAATTTGATTTAAAAAAGATTTTATTTTATCTTCTAAAATTTAATTTGAATTCAAAAACATTTGATTTTATTTTCTAAAATCTAATTTGAATTCAAAAGTATTTGATATCTATCTGTATGGATAATTTGAATTTCAAAAATACTTGATCTTATCTTCTAAAAATCTTTTCAAATTTTAAAAAGATTTGATTTTTTTTTTTATCTTTATCTTTAGTTATCTTATAAATAGCAGGTTGAGAATCGAAGTAAGGGGTTGACAATTCTTTGATTGGAGATTTTCATAAGCAAAACTTTTCCTTTCTATATCAGATTTTTCTTCTGAAACTCTTTGAAAAAGAACTAGAAAAAACTCAAGAAACTGAAATCAATTCTCTCAACTCGATCTATTTTCCTAAGACTCAAAGTTATTACAAAACACAAAAGAGAAAATCAAAAAAGAGAAAACCAATTTCCTTCTCTTGATTTATCTTCCTCAAAATCTTTAAAATCTTTTGAAAAAAACAATTTTATAAAAAGAAATTTTCTTTAATGATTTTTGTTGGTCAACCGATCCTTGTAGAGCTCAAGGGAGATATACGTGACTTTCACCTTCCAAAATTAATATTTCGAGGGTAAACATTCTGGAGTAGTCATTTTTGCGATAATTTTGGCATTTTGACATGATATATATAAATTGATTTCAAAACATGAATTAACTCATTTTAATTAATTCATTCTATAGCTTAATTCGATTCATTGGTAATATATTACAGGGAAAATGGTTTAAAAATGTGAAATCATAGTTTCAAGTTAATTTTTCTCTTTTTTTGAGGTCTGGAGATGACCAACGAGTTGAAGGCCTCACTGACGGCTGTCACTCTAGTGACTGATAGGCCGTCGTGAGGAACTCCTTCCCCCCATCGGTTGCCCCAGGAATGACCGTCGCTCACCCCCTCGGCTGTCCCTGGATCTCATTCTTCCCCCATTTTTTGATTACTTTCATCCCTTTTTTGTTATTTGATTCTATGCATTTTAGGCAATTCATTTCCATATTTCATATTATTTCAATTATTTATTTTTCCTTTGACATCCTATTTTGCTAACGTGTTGTTTGCTTTTTTGTGAGTTTCTTTATTTTGTTGAATATTGGATGTCGAAAAAAGGAACTAATTAAGAAGATTCGGGGATGACGATTCCGTTCATTTCTTCTACCCTATTTCTCTCATTAGTTTATTTTTCCTCAATTCCTATTCATCATAAATGTTATTTCCGTATTCGTTAATATAAAAAGCGACAAAGGATTTCTACAAATAAATGAGACTTTCTTAAATAAAATAGGACTAATGTCTTAATTTTGCCTCTAAACAAAATCTTCACGTTAATATTCTTCTTTTTAAGCATGCATGCGAGGACTAATGTCGTCATTCCTAATAAATACCCCGTTTTATGCATGATTAACATGTTCTTTTATTGGGAGTTGTATTTCACCCCTAGTTTTATTGTAAATTATTCTACTTTTATCTACTTTATTCCGAATTTACTTTATTTATAGCCTCCATTATGTGATTGATCTAAGTTTTAATTATTGCAGTAAGCTGTATGAGAAAAGGAATAGAATTTTAATTTTTAAAACTCAATTGTAACTTTATCCAAGATATGAATAAGATTGAATTGCCAAACTCTCTCTGGTCTTAAAATTTATAACATTAGATGAACCTTTCTAATGTTTTATTAGGAATGGAATTCCAAAATATCTCCTATTGCCCAAAATAGACTCATATTTAACGTCTTTGGCTTCATGAGATTAGATGATCCTTTTTAATGATCTATTGGAATGAGAATTCCAAAATATTTCTTATTGCCCAAAATAGACATATACGTACTGTCTTAGTCTCAGTGAGGCAAGATGGACTTTTTCAATGTTTTATTGGATGGCGACTGCAAAATACCTCTTGTTGCCCAAAATAGATGCCCTTGTAATCCTAACAAACTCTATTAACCTCTCTCGAATTCCCTAAAAGCGGGTTTTCGGGTTCCCCGGGGTTCGGCACGCGCCACATTGCCCAAAATAGATGCCCTCGTAATCTTTACGGGTTTTATGAACCTCTCTTGAACTCTAAATGCAAGTTTTCAAGGTCGACAGTGTTCAGTACTCATCACAATAATGATTGCACTACCACTCCACAGAGGATTAGCACAATCATGACACTACCAGTTAAACAATGGTTAGAACGATGATGGCACTATCACTCCAAGGGGGGTTAGCACGTTGACGGTACCACCACTTCAACAAGGGTTAGCACGATGATGTCACTAACAATCCATTGAGGGTTAGCACAATCACAACACTACCACTTTGCCAAAAGTTTATACGATGACAGCAACACCACTTTAACAAGGGTTTGTATGATCATAGCAAGACCACCTTAAATAAGGGGTTAACTCGCTGACAAGCTGATGATAACTATCCCAAAGATATCATTCATCCCGAAAAGATACCTGCCTCAGGTATGAATCTCTTTCCTCTTTTCTCTGAGTGTTGGCTCATTTGGGCGCCCTTGCACTAGTTTCCCAAAATTGTAGAAATTGGGTTCTGTGGTAACCAAAACTAGGGTTACCCAGTTATGATATTAATGCCTGTTCACAAGCAAAAAATGTTGGAAGTGATGGTTTCCTTGACAAAATTGTATTAAACAAAAATTAGATGTTTGCAGCCACAGGTGTAAGGGACTGGCGATACACCCATGTGTCCCCTCATGAGGGATGGTAATCTGTCACCATAAGAATAGATTTTTGCTATTGAAAACTCCTCTTTAAGTCTTTTGAAAACACAAAAGGATTTTGGTCAAAGACAACTTAAAAAATTTATAAAATTCGATGGCAGAAACTAGTTGTTTCAGCTATTCACTCACCAGTAAAATAGGTATCTATATGCTCATCGAATAACTCTAATTTGAGGTATCTCAGAATCTAGTGTCTACAGTTGCCCTCAATTTTAGAGAGACTAATGCACCGGTGTCTAGATAAGCCAAAATTCAGAGTGAAGGAAAGAAGGGCGTACCTAAGGTTGCTACCTTCCTGTTGTGTTGATGAAGTCATGATGGGTTTGACTAATGTTAGCTTGTTAACATGTTACATCACGCTTTTGGTGATTTATTGACATCATCTTGTTGATGTGTTACATTTCCATTGAATTAATGTTAGATGGGTGCCCCCTGAAGGGCGATTTTGTGTTCCTTAAAGAACTATTGCCCTTTGAACGATTATTGTTTGAGTGCTCCCTGAAGAACTATTGCCCTTTGAAGGATTGTTGTTTGAGTGTTCCCTGAAGAACTATTTCCCCCCGAAGGACGATTGTTTGAGTGTTCCCTGAAGAATTATTGCCCCCTGAAGGATGATTATTTAAGTGTTCCCTGAAGAACTGTTGCCCCCTAAAGGACGGTTGTTTGAGTGTTCACTGAAAAATCATGGCCCCATAAAGGATGGTTGTTTGAGTGTTTCCTAAAGAACTGTTGCCCCCTATAGGATGGTTAAAAACCATTGGATGCCCAGTCAATATTGGTCAGAGTTGCAGATTGTGATTATCATCGACGAGTCGTTATATAGACTACAAATTGTGATTTTCACACGTGAGTCGTTATGCAGACTGAAGGTGGTGTGGCTTGTGATTATCATTAACAAGTTGTTATATAGACTATAAATCGTGACTTTTACCCTTCTCTCCTTATGTAGACTGAAGGTGGTGCTGAATTGTGATTATCATCGATGAGTTATTATATAGACTACAAATCATGACTTTCACCATTGAATCGTTATGCAGGTTAAAGGTGGTGTGGCATATGATTGATGCCACTTGGTCTCCTTCAATGAGATTATAATGGACATAAATTACAATTTTCGTGAATAGTAATTTTTGACCGGTAAATAGTAACACCGGTGTGAAAAGTACACTCAGAGGCAAAAAATATTTTATTTGGTAATTGAAAAATACTAGTCGTGATTGGTCCAATGATGAAATTTGAAGTGAAAATGAGGTCAAACAGATTTCCAAAAGTAGAGAATGCGAAAAAGTCACGTTTCTATTCAAATAGTGAATCAATTTGACTAATGTTTGACCGGGCATAAAAAGAGTGCTAGAGACCTCTTAAAAATTATTTGAACACAAGAATATGCTCTAACTAATATGAGGGACATTATGGTGATGAAAAATAAATTTGTACGGTGAAATAGAAAATTAGGTCGGACTGGCAAGAATTTATTGTACTGGAAATAGTCTTCGATTGACCCAAAAATAATCATGGAACCTAATAAATATATTTTGAGAATTATGGAAGTATTTTTATAAGGATTTGAGTTTGGAAGTGATAGGCTTAAATTGGGACAAAATAATACTCAATTAAGTAAATTGGGCCTTTTGGGTTGGCCCAATTAGTTGAAGCCAAACCTAGCCTATCTAAGGGCTATCAATAGTGGGAAAAATCTAGAGATTGTAGAATTTTATATCATCTTCCACTGCCTCTAAGCCGAGACCTCTTCGTCTCTCATTTTCATCAATTTTCTTCAAGTTTTCTCCACCAAATCCGCTCAAATAAATTACCCTAAGTGATTTTCATGCTCTAATTTTATAGATCTTCATATCTAGAGCCTAATTAAAGTGAAAAAGGTGGAAGAAGGTGAGAAATAAAGGTGAAGCATAAAAATCAAAGAAAATGGAAGAGAAAGGAAGTTCTAAAGCCAAATACAAGGAAAAGGAAGTGTAAATTATGAAGGAAAAGAATCAAAAGTTAGTGGATACAATATCCCAATTTTTCCATTTGTTTTGTGTGTATTCAATTGTATGTCCAATATGTAAAAGTGTGATTTATGCATGTATAATTGGAATTAATCTTATAAACATGTTAATAGGGCATTAAATTAAAGATTAATCAATTTAAAATGGAAAGAAGAACCCTAGCTTGGCCAAATAGGAATACATGGGTTAAAAATCTGTATAGACACCCTGCTTGCGCTCAAAATTATGAGGGTAAATATTCTGGGTTGTATCCCTTATTTTATTTTCTTTTATTTATTTTTTATTCATATTTAATTATTCATCATATAGATCTTTTAATCTGTTGTTATTTATTTATTTTATGTGATTTTAGATATAGATTTAATATTTTTTACATTTTTCTTCTTCTTTTTATTTACTTATTTTTCGTTCTTCTTTATTATTATTATTATTATTATTATTATTATTATTATTATTATTATTATTATTATTATTATTATTATGATGATCATCATCATCATCATCATCATCATCATTCATTATTATTATTATTATTATTATTATTATTATTATTATTATTATTATTATTATTATTATTATTATTATTATTATTATATGTTTTTATGTATTAATTTAATAATATATTAATTTATTTATTTTATCATGTTATTTAATTTATTTGTCATTTATAATACAATTTTTTATTTATTCTAATCTCTTATTTTGTATGTTTGATTAATTTTCTTAATTTAATTACTAACATTATTTTATTTGTATTTATTTTTAACTCCAATATCTATTTTTCCTTTTTGGGCATTCTCTCACGAGTAAATGGGAGATCCAAGAGATTCATTTGATTTGACCATTTCTTTTTATTATTTGTATTGTTTTCTCTATTTGGCTTTTTCGTTTATTTTTTCATGTAATTTTCAATAAACTTATTTATTTTGTGCATTTTTAAAAGAAAATCACAAAAATATTTTAATTAATTAATTTGAAATTTTTTCTAATAAAAATGTGACGAATGTCCTAGTTTTTCATCCAAATAAACTGTCACCTCTAACACTTTTTCTCTTAAATATGTATGCGAGGACCAATGTACTCATCCTTAATAAATACCCCGTTTGATGTATGATTTACATTTCATTTACATTGGGGGTTGTATTCCACCCCTAGTTTTATTGTAAATTATTGTGCTTTTATTTATTTTATTTTAAATTGCTTAATTTACCGCTTTCATTGCGTGATTAATCTGTACTTTAATCAATGCATTAAATTGTATGAGAAAATGAATGAAATTTTATCGCTAAAACTCAATCATAACTTTCACCAAGGTATGAATAAATGGAAAGTTCTGAACTATTTCTGGTTTTAGGCTCAACGAGGTTAGATGAACCTTTCCAATGTTCTATTGGGAAGAAAATTCAAAAATATCTCTTGTTGACAAAAATAGGCCCAAGTTGCATTGTCTTAGGCTCCACGAGGTTGGATGAACCTTTCCAATGTTCTGTTGGAAAGAGAATTCCAAAATATCTCCGGCTTGCGCAAAATAGACACATATGCATCCTCTTAGGCTCAACGAGATTAAATGAATCTTTTCAATAGTTTATTGGAAGGAGGATTTTAAAATATCTATGATTGCTCAAAATAGACACACATACGCTGTCTTAGGCTCAGTGAGGCTAGACAATCTTTCCCAATATTTTATTGGGTGGCGACTTCAAAATACCTCCTTGTTGCAAAAAATAGATACCCTTATAATCTTTACAAGTTCTATGAATCTCTTTAAAATACCCTAAAAGCGGGTCATTCGGGGCCTCCGAGGTTCGGTGTGCGTCATGGTGGCTACTCCGCTGGGGACTACTAAGACTTCACTTCAAAAGTACCTTGGCTAAAATATATAATTGAGTTTTAATTTAAAATTTCATCCCTTTTGGAAATTACATTGCATTTCACTAGAGTCTTATATCTACATTAGTTTGAAACCTCTCTCAGCTCTGGAATATTCTCGAAGCACGACCCTACGTTCACTCAATGTAAGGATGTGTTAAGGATAATCACTGGCCCAATCCTTGTACCATCATGGTATATTAAATGGAGATCCGATTGGTCGTTATGCTCGTGATGAGCAAGACCGTTGGTAGGGACCATGCTTGGGTGGACTTAAAGTATAATCACTCTAGCCAAATCATGTAATGAAAGTAGATACTTTCCCTAGGTGGTATGTGTAACACCCCGATTCCCACCCTAATAGTTTTGGGCTTGTGTGTGTGTGTGTCTTTGGATTTAATTGTATTGATTTATTAATTTTAATGGTATAATTGTATGTTTTGTTTTATTTATGGGGTAATTGTGTTGTTTGGAGAATAAGAAGTATTAGAAGAGGATTTTTACCAAACTCACCATAATAGAGTGACAAGTGGTAAGGAGAGAAGGTGAGTTGGAGAGTGGCTTTATAGCCTAGGAGAGAGAAAATGAGAGAGAGAGCAAATTTGCCCCTCTCTCCTGTTTTTCTTTCTCATGCTAGCCTCCTCCTCCTTTTTCTTCTTTCTTCTTCCCTTTTCCCACTTTCATTCTTTCTAGCTTTAGTGAGTGGTGTTGGGTTTGGCAAATTCTTGAGCTAATCAAGTAAGTGGGTTGCTCCTCTCCTTCTTCTTCTTTTTCTTTTTCTTCTTCTTCTTCTTCTCCTTTTTATTTCCCGTTTGTGTGTGTGTGTGTGTGTGTTAATGTATTTAAGATTTGTGAGTTTTTGTGTCTGTGGGATGTTGTAGCTGAAATTCCTCCAAAAGATCCTAAGGGGAAGGAAATTATTGGTGCGAGTTTAGCTCATTGATCCTTTTGAGCTAAGGAGTTCAAGGTTTGGCAATTTGCTTGTAATTGCATATTTTGATCTATCTTTGAATTATTATTTTAATTTCTTGAAATTGAGAGTGGAAGTGTGTATATGTATATTTAATTAAAGTGTGTATTGTTGAATTGAAGTGGGTTTGGTGATTTTGAGAGCGAAATTGAGTTTAGGTATGATTTTACATGATTTTAGGCAAAATTCATGGGCTTGAAAATTGGTGGTTCGATATGTTTATTTTGATGTTTTAATTCATGATAATTAGCATAAAATTTGGGTTTTATGTTGTATAATATGTTTTGAATGTCTATTGATGTTTGTGATGAAGTTTCTTGGGTTGATTTGCATGTTAGGGATGATTTTAGGTGTTGAGATTTCAGAAGATCGAATAAAGGAGCTGAAAAATTGACTCTGTCGCAAGTGCGATAGAGCTTGGCCATTCGAGCTCCTAGTGTGAAGCATCTCTGTCATGATCGCGACCCTGGTCGCGAGCACGATAGAGAGATCGGCTATCGAGCAAGGAGCCTGGTCATCCGAGCTCTTGCCAAGGACTTACCTCTATTTCGAGCGTGATAGAGACCTCGATTGTCGAGCGAATGTAGGCTGATGGTTATCGCGAGCGCGATAGTGATTTCCTTTGCCCCTTATGACATGAGTGTGACTAGATCACGACCACGACAGCAGCCTTTCTACCCTTTTTATGACGAGCGTGACTGTCCCTGATTCTTTTATGTTATTTATTTTTATGCCATTTTGTATGATTACTCATTCATGTATCACTAAAGCTTTTATGTATGAATGATTCAATATCTTCAATACATGTTTATTGTGTTGAATTGTGCCTAGCCTGCAAGAGTCAATTTAGTGGATAGATAGACATGCCTATAGATTTCTGTAAGCTGCAGCCCTTTAGTGTTCTAGACCCTGATGAGGTCACCATTTGGGTCCTTATGATCCTGATGTGTTAGATCTTATTTAAGATCCCTAGTGAAAATGTTTTTATTTGAAAATAAAAGAAGTTGCTTTTGTTCGTACCCACGGGTACCTAGTGTTCACTCATTATCTGCTACTCTGAGTTTGCAGGCATATCCTTAATTCTCTTATGAATGTAAATTTGCGTTAGGATAAGCTGTGAATGTGATCATGTTAAGTATCTCTCTTGAATAAAGTATAATATAAGTGATACACTTTATGTGGATGTATATATATATATATATATATATATATATATATATATATATATATATATATATATATATATATATATATATATATATATATATATATATATAGAATGTGATCATGTTAAGTATTTCTCTTGAATAAAGTATAATATAAGTGATACGTTTTATGTGGATGTATATATATATATATATGTGTGTGCCATATGTTTGTGCTCTGCCTTGATGGCCACTGTGAGTGGTCGCTCATCTGTTATTTTTCCCACTAAGCGTTATCGCTTAGCACGAGCGTTTCATCCATGCAGGTGTGGAAGCTGTCCGAGTTTTTGAGTAGTTCAATCTGCTGTCATTAGAGCCAACACATTAGAGAGATTTTTGTAGCTTTTCTTTTTGTATTTTGTTATTCTAATGTAAGCCTTTTGTTTTGTATATGATTTTTTTTTAATTTTGTAATCTTTTATTATTATGTAAGGAGTATTTGGTAATCTCTTTTTCTAATGAAAGTCTTGTTATATATATTTATATATGACTGAAATTATAAATATTTCTCTTGGCCAATTATTTTGAGTTTTAAAGTTTTTATTATTCTATTTTATGGTTATTGTTGAATGCTTTAATTATGCTAGTTTAGTGCTACTTGGTAACACATTTATCTATACGGGCATTCACTCTCTATGGGGGGGGGGGGGGTTGAGTTCCCCTACATATAGTTACGGGGTGTTACAATTTTGTTGGTATCAGAGCATAGGTTTAAGCTTTTCTAGGTGACTATAGGATAGATTTTTTATTTAGGATTTATTGGCCTGATGTGGATACCTTATGTTTTGATGTTAGATGGAGTCCGCGTATGGGTCTCTCGAGGGGTTAGTAGAGAGTGCGAATCCCGAAGAGCAAGATCCATCTATGTCTGCCCCTACTCAACCCACTAGGGTGCAACCTAAGGCTCTAGCCATGACTTTTGAGGGTATGTTAAAGATATCTCAGGATATAACTTGAGTCTTAGAGAGGGTGATGGCCCCAAGAGCTTCGATTAAAAGTGTGAGGAAGTCTGGAGCTGAGGACTTTTATGTGACAAGCTTGGATAAATTTGATAAGGCAGAGTTGTGGTCTGAGAAGGTGAAAAGGGTTTTAGAAGAGTTTTGTTGTCCTATGGATAGGAAAATGAAGTGTGTGGTTTCACTCTTGCAGTGTTCTGCCTACGATTGGTGGAGATTAGTTTTGAGTCAACCTTAGTTGCCTAACCCAGTCACATGGGAGTTCTTTGAATGGGAATTTTATAACAAGTATGTGACTCGAGCATACAAGAAAGCTAAGTGGGCACAATTTTTGAGTCTCAAGCAGGGAGTTTGGTCAGTTGCCGACAATGAGAAGGAATTTAATCGGCTTGGTAAGTATGCGCCTCCAGGTTTACTTATAGAAGATTTTAGGTGTCAGCACTTTGAGGCAGGTTTGAATGAGACTTTAAGGGCTATGTTGATTTCCTTGATGAGTTCTCCAGTACTTAGCTAATATTATATTGTGCAAGTAGCTTTGAGAATGGAGTGCTAGAGACAGTTTTGAGGGAAAGAGCTTAAAAAAGAAATGCTCCTCGAGGAGGTCAATCCTCAAGGAAGAGGTACAGGGATTTTCAAGGGAATTTTCTAGATAAGTCTACTCCTAACCTTGCTTCGAGAGGTAGAAGACAAGGTTCTACTCAAGGTTCTAGCACTGGTAGAGGTAGTTTAGGTGGCCGAAGTGATTTGGCACCATAATGCTCTCATTGTAATAAGCACCATTAGAGTGAGTATTGTTGGTTGACTGGTGGTTGCTTTAAGTGTGGTAGTATAGATCACTTCTTGGCCAACTACTAGAATAACGTCCAAGGGAGGCAAGAAACTAGTAAAGTCTAATGCCTCTTAGACCAATCGAGGTCGTGGTAGAGGTCATGGTCATGGTGGACGGCTTTGACATGGAGCTTTACCTAATTCTATGGATCATCTGGTAGTGGCACCAGTGAGAGCTTATGCTGTGAAAGCTCGAGAGGATCAAGATGCACCTGAAGTGATCGCTAGTACGTTTATACTCTTTGACACTGAATTGCATGCTCTAATAGACTCTGGGTCCACACACTCATATTTATGTTCTAATAAGTTATGTGCTAAGCTGCCTATTATGGAGCAATTAGATTATGAGATTTGTGTGACCAATCCTTTAGGGCATAGTATCAATGTGAGTAGAGTGTATAGGAATTGTACCCTTATGGTTCAAGGTGTAGAGTTTCCTGTGGATTTAATTAGTCTACCTTTTTAGGAGTTTGATTTAATTTTGGAAATGTATTCGTTGTGCAAGCACTATGTCACACCCGAAATCTGGCCCAGTCGAAATGTGCATGCCAAGTCAGAATTTCAAGGGTAAATCGGTAATTGGTGCATGAGAATATTGGACATTAAGGAATTTAATGCATCAATTAATCTAATATGTTAGTGGAGGAAGTATCTAGTGAAATGGGAGTATTGTACCAAGGCATTAAAATATCTACTTAAATAATTTTGTGGTGTATATATGTGTATGGTGCTTTGGTTTTTGAAAGTCAAAGAAGGAATGGTTGGTCCAATGAGAGCTTGCCAAGTGGACTTGGTTGATGGGCATTAAATGTTAAAAGAAGAAAAGAGAGAGAGAGAGAGAGAGAGAACACAGAAAATCTGCATTCACGTTCTCTCCTCCCTCTCACATTTTCCTTCTTCTTCCTTTCTTCATTTTCTGTTCTTCCTCCTTGCTTTTTGGCTGTAGTTTGTGCATGCTTAGAGGTGATTTTGACAGAGATTTGGAACAAGATTGATGAGGTAAGTATGGCATTTAGGGTTCCTATATCTGGGTTCTTCCTCTTCTTCTTCTTTTGGTTTTATTTGAGTTAGGGTTTGGATTAAGAGAATTCTGGGTTTTTGTTTGTGCAAGTTTTGGGTGTCAAAAAGAAAGATAAAGGAAAAAGGGAAGGATCAAGCTTGAAGAGATCAGCTGGGTTGTGATTCAAAGAGGTTTGGGAGCTCTGTGTTCTTCATTTTCAGTTTGGAAGTTATTTGAGTTGTCTCTATCCAAATTCTCACTTAGATTGCATGTGTGTTTTGTTTTGTTGACTTTCTGGAAATTGAATATGGTTATTAGGCTTAAATGAGTCTATATTATATGGGTTTTAATTGTGATGAATGAGTATGCATGATTGTGGAATTATTAAAATGATTGTGAGGTTTGGTTGAATTCATTGCAAATTTCTAGTTTCAAATTTTTGAGATCTTGAATTGTGAATGGATCCTTTGATTTGAAATAATAGTTGAAATGTTATGTTTTATGTTGATTATAGTGTTTGGAAAGCCTATTTTGAGGAAAGATTGAGTTTGGATTTGTATGGGTGAAAATCATTTTCGATTTGGAATTTTCTGGTTTTTCCTGCATTTCTGCTGTAACTGGAAGTCACGACTCTGTCGGGAGCGCGACAGAGATGTGAAATCCAGCTCTCGTATGCTGAGGGCAAGTTCACGAATCGTGAACCGCGAAAAGACGTGAGCAATGCTTAAGGGATGTGAGCTAGGCTCACGAGTCGTGAGCCTCTGGACAGCGCTCACGAGTCGTGAGCAACCTTCACGACTCGTGATGGTTGCTCAGGACTCGTGTCCCTGGTGTTCTGTTCTGCCCCGTTTCTCTTTCATGTTCTATTTTCTAAAATGAGTTGAAATGTCCTTTTCATGGCTTTTCCTTACTGTATGCTATATGAACTTGTTTAAATGCCCATTGTATTATGGATTATGCTCAATAAATTATATGTGGTGACTTGGAACGTGATTTGTATGATTATTCTGAAATGTGTATTTATTGAAATGATAACATGTCAATAATTGATTTAAATTGTATGAATTGGTTTATTGATGTTAATACTGTAAATGGTATCGCATATTGCAGTTTGAAATACAAATGACCAATGAATGTCTAATGTCATGGTTCTTCGTTATGAACATGTCCTACCAAAATGTGAAACGTGTTATGCATATCTTAATTCACGATCCGTCCCTAAGAATAATATGTTATAGTTATCATGAGTAGCACTATAATATGATTAGGGTTTTGTATTGACAATCTTTAGCATGACTGTGTTCCCATATCTGACTTTGATATTCTTTAAAAATTGGGAATGCTGTTTAGGTGTGTTGACTGAATTATATTATATGCTTTGCCATATGTATGGTATGATGCATGACTAACATTATGAACATATTTATATGCCTATCATACTCTGTATATTATATAATTCAAAACATGATTTGTATTACGCATGACCTGCTAGAGTCAAGTAAGTGGTTAGTTAGGCATGCCTAATAGAGTCTCTTAGCTGCAGCCCTCAGTTACGTTTGGACCCTGATCAGGTCCCCTATTTGGTTCCTCGCGAACCCTTTTAAAGTATTCGATTCGCACCCGTAAGGTGATGTCAGTATTCGATTCGCACCTGTAATGTGATGTCAGTATTCGATTCGTACCCGTAAGGTACTGTCAGTTCACTTGTTATCCACTATTTTGAGTCAGCAGGTATCCTGTTTGTTTTATCTGATATGATTAAGAGAATGTGATATTTGGATGAGCATAGTTCTGGACATGCGAATCAGTTATGTACTCGAATGTGATTATAAATCTCTGAATGGGTTGAATGTGACTCAAGCATGTGTATTGTACATGATTATCAACATATATCATATAGTGAATGTGTTCGTATACAATCAGTCATGGACATAAGTATGTGAATTGAAAGGTGAAGAACTGTGATCATGATCTCTTGAATGCCATGGTTATAGTTGTTATGTTATGCTGATGAGCATGTGAATCCGATTAGTTATGTTTATAAGCATATGAATTAATAGGTATATGAATGCAAACTTGAATTACTGAATGCTATGGTTAATAAGTATGTATATGAACGTGATTTTGGTGCTATTGACTGTTATGGTGAAGTATGTGAATCAAGATACATATGAATGTGCTCTTGACCATGGAATGTTATAAATATTGTGTTATGTTACGTGTTCTCTCTCTAGCTTTTCCTATTGAAGTGATTTCAGTGTGTGGTCATGTGTTTACATTTCAAGGCATGATATTTATGTATTAGTGTTGTGCAGTGGAAGTGTGGTGTTTTGACGTTGTCCCTCGGTTCTCGGATAAGGTGAATGCATTACGGCATGATATTTGTAGGATTAGATCTCTAGGGATTTTTGCATGATGATGGTGTACATTCTGCACGATAATTAGTAGCTATGCATTGACATCTGATGCCCGTGAGTTCGGTAAGTGAAAGTTAATTTGTATGCATAATGGCATGATATCGCTTGTATCCTGTATGGTATTCTGTCTGCTTTGGTTGCTTTAGTATGATTATAGAAATATTGTAACCGCATGATTATGATAATGGAAAGAACAATCAGGTAATGTGTACATGAATGTGGTTATGATCTTCTGAATGCATGATTTTTTTTTATGCAAGCATGTATATCTATCTGTTAGGACTATATGCATTTGCTATTATGAATGTGTTATGTTTTGACGACCATTGTGAATGGCCGTCCATGTTGCTTGTGTGTTCTCCCCACTAAGCGTTATCGCTTAGCACGGGTTCTTTTCCCGTACAGGTGGCAGGTTTGGTTCCGTTCAAGTCACGCATCTGCAAGGTCGGCCACATAGGAGTTAGAAGTTTTGTATTTTGTTCAGCTTCTGTATTTTGGATTTTGTAATTCTGTAGTCCTTTGTATATGTAATTCTATGTAAGGACCTGGATGTAATATTTGGGCTATGTAAAGGTTATTATATTTTTGTATTAAGTTATTCCTTAGTTCTATCGTTCGCCTTATGTTTTCGATGATTGAATGATTGAATGTGTGTATGCATGTATATATGCTCTTCTTAGTGCCGGCGTGTGTGTGAATTAATGCCGTCCAGTTTTGCTTCTCATGGTAAGTTTTTAATTTCCCCGTGTTTTTGCATGAATGTATGCTTCCACTTAGTATATGCGTGCATGTATGTGAGTGAGCGTCGGGTAGCGCGCCCACTAGCGCCCTTCTAACGGGGACGACGGGGGGCGGGGGGTGTTACATTTAGTGGTATCAGAGCCCAGGTTTGGCAGTTCTGGTTGCCTTTGTTTGTTTAAGTGTCAGGTCTTTGCATGATAGACGGTTATGTGTCGTGTCTTTGCATGTGAGTTGGTTTTGTGTCATGGCTGAATGCGGATGTGTCTTGTTTGGTGTTGTGTCTAGATGGAGTCTGATTCTAGTGAGAATGTGGGCAAGGCAACAGCAAGTGTGAACCCAGTTGTGCTAATCAGAGTGTTTCTGAGCATTCTTTGGTTGGGGATTCTGGTCCTGTTTCTAATGATAGAACATTAGTGCAAGGATTGATTCAGATTTTGGATAGGCTGACTGCTCCTCGGGCTTCTCAAGGCCCTGTTCAGAAGGTACCACAGAAAAGACAGGTGTCTGGTAAAGAAGTGTCAGTGGGAAAGAAAATTTGAGGACCTCCGATATGTCAATAATGTCAGAAGCAACATCGGGGTTTGTGTCGGCACATGACTGGAGCTTGTTTCAGATGTGGTAGCATGGGATGCCAGATTGACATTTGTCCTAAAAAGACAAGTGAGAATCTAGCTCGACAAGCTAGAAAGGACGTAGAGGAACTGGTTAGAACCACCCGTGTGCCATCGGGATTGTTGCGCACCGCAGTGAAGTGATAGAGACTGCAGAGCCTTCCGGTAAGTTTGTTTTGGTATGTTCGAGTAAAGTTTGTTTTGGCATTTTGAGATGAAAGGATATTTGGCATCTATAAGGTTTTGGTAATACTCTGTATGCCTGTCAGCTATCTCCAGAAAATGTATTTGAATAAGAGCATATTGAATTATGGGGATGGGACAAAGTGCATCATTATAGCATCGTTTGCATTTCTTCTGCATCACTCTGCATACATGAGCCATCACAATCTCATTGCATTATCATCCCTTTGACCATACAAAAGAAGCATTTGCATATGCGTTTTGATTGAGAGAAAGCTGACAGGGTGTACGTGGAGTATTTGATATTAAGATTAAGGGTAGGAATAACGAGCTTAGCAACTGTTAAGGAAAGTGTTCTGTGTTTGGTTAAAGTTGAGCAGAAAGAGTATTTCAAAATCTTGTACAAGTGAATGTAAAAAGGATTTTGGAGTTTGACAGAAGTGCTATTGGTAATGAGAAACGTAGGTATGACAGACATCTTCGAAGTATTAAAGGATTTATGTAGCTATCGGCGGAAGTTAATTGGTTTATGTGTAAAGTGTTTATGCTTTGATTTCTGACGTGCAATTGAGTAATGATTATTCTGATGAATGTGTTTGATTCAAATATAAGAAAGTGATTTAAGAGTACAATGATGGCGATAAGTGTAAGCAAGTGAGTAGTTTAAAAGTGAAGTGTATGAGTTTGATGATGACTTGGAATGTAATGTTGGGAATTCTTTCCGATGTAAGTGAATTTCGAGGACAAAATTCTTTTAGCAGGAAGGAGTTGTCACACCCCAAATCGGGCCCAGTCAAAATGTGCGTGCCAAGTCAGAATTTCAAGGGTAAATCGGTAATTGGTGCATGAGAATATTGGACATTAAGGAATTTAATGCATCAATTAATCTAATATGTTAGTGGAGGAAGTATCTAGTGAAATGGGAGTATTGTACCAAGGCATTAAAATATCTACTTAAATAATTATGTGGTGTATATATGTGTATGGTGCTTTGGTGTTTGAAAGTCAAAGGAGGAATGGTTAGTCCAATGAGAGCTTGCCAAGTGGAATTGGTTGATGGGGATCGAATGTGAAAAAAAGAAAAGAGAGAGAGAGAGAGAGAACACAGAAAATCTGCATTCACGTTCTCTCCTCCCTCTCACATTTTCTTTCTTCTTCCTTTCTTCATTTTCTGTTCTTCCTCCTTGCTTCTCTTTTGGCTAGAGTTTGTGCATGCTTAAAGGTGATTTTGACAGAGATTTGGAACAAGATTGAAGAGGTAAGTGTGGCATTTAGGGTTCCTATGTTTGGGTTCTTCCTCTTCTTCTTCTTTTGGTTTTATTTGAGTTAGGGTATGGATTAAGAGAATTCTGTGTTTTTGTTTGTGCAAGTTTTGGGTGTTAAAAATAAAGATAAAGGAAAAAGGGAAGGTTCAAGATTGAAGAGATCAGCTGGGTTGTGCTTCAAAGAGGTTTGGGAGCTCTATGTTCCTCATTTTCAGTTTGGAAGTTATTTGAGTTGTCTCTGTCCAAATTCTCGCTTAGATTCCATGTGTGTTTTATTTTGTTGAATTTCTAGAAATTGAATATGGTTATTAGGCTTAAATGAGTGTATATTATATGGGTTTTAATTGTGATGAATGAGTATGCATGATTGTGGAATTATTAAAATGATTGTGAGGTTTGGTTGAATTCATTGCAAATTTCTAGTTTCCAATTTTTGAGATCTTGAATTGTGAATGGATCATTTGATTTGAAATAATAGTTGAAATGTTGTGTTTTATGTTGATTATAGTGTTTGGAAAGCTTATTTTGAGGTAAGATTGAGTTTGGATTTGTTTGGGTGAAAATGGTTTTCGATTTGGAATTTTTTGGTTTTTCCTGCATTTCTGCTGTAACTGGAAGTCACGACTCTGTCGCGAGCACGACAGAGATGTGAAATCCATCTCTCGTACGCTAAGGGCAAGTTCACGAATCGTGAACCGTGAAGAGGCGTGAGCAATGCTCACGAGTCGTGAGCAACGCTCACAGGATGTGAGCTAGGCTTACGAGTCGTGAGCTATGCTCACGGGATGTGAGCTAGGCTCACAAGTCGTGAGCTATGCTCACAAGTTGTGAGCCTCTGGACAGCGCTCACGAGTTGCGAGCAACCGTCACGACTCGTGATGGTTGCTTACGACTCGTGTCCCTGGTGTTCTGTTCTGCCCCGTTTCTCTTTCATGCTCTGTTTTCTAAAATGAGTTGAAATGTCCTTTTCATGGTTTTTCCTTACTGTATGCTATATGAACTTGTTTAAATGCCCATTGTATTATGGATTATGCTCAATAAATTTTATGTGGTGACTTGGAACGTGATTTGTATGATTATTCTAAAATGTGTATTTATTGAAATGATAACATGTCAATATTTAATTTAAATTGTATGAATTGGTTTATTGATGTTAATACTGTAAATGGTATCGCATATTGTAGTTTGAAATACAAATGACTAATGAATCTCTAATGTCATGGTTCTTCGTTATGAATAAGTCCTACCAAAATGTGAAACGTGTTATGCATATCTTATTTCACGATCTGTCCCTAAGAATAATATGTTATAGTTATCATGAGTAGCACTATAATATGATTAGCGTTTTGTATTGACAATCTTTAGCATGACTGTGTTCCCATATCTGACTTTGATATGCTTTAAAAATTGGGAATGCTGTTTAGGTGTGTTGACTGAATTATATTATATGCTATGCCATATGTATGGTATGATGCATGACTAACATTATGAACATATTTATATGCCTATCATACTCTGTATATTATATAATAATATATTATATAATTCAAAACATGATTTGTGTTACGCATGACCTGCTAGAGTCAAGTAAGTGGATAGTTAGGCATGCCTAATAGAGTCTCTTAGCTGCAGCCCTCAGTTACGTTTGGACCCTGATCAAGTCCCCTATTTGGTTCCTCGTGAACCCTTTTAAAGTACTCGATTCGCACCCGTAAGGTGATGTCAGTATTCGATTCACACCCATAAGGTGATGTCAGTATTCGATTCGTACCCGTAAGGTACTGTCAGTTCACTCGTTATCCACTATTTTGAGTCAGCAGGTATCCTGTTTGTTTTAACTGATATGATTAAGAGAATGTGATATTTGGATGAGCATAGTTCTGGACATGCAAATCAGTTATGTACTCGAATGTGATTATGAATCTCTGAATGGGTTGAATGTGACTCAAGCATGTGTATTGTACACGATTATCAACATATATCATATTGTGAATGTGTTCATATACAATCAGTCATGGACATAAGTATGTGAATTGAAAGGTGAACAACTGTGATCATGATCTCTTGAATGCCATGGTTATAGTTGTTATGTTATGCTGATGAGCATGTGAATCCGATTAGTTATGTTTATAAGCATATGAATTAATAGGTATATGAATGCAAACTTGAATTACTGAATGCTATGGTTAATAAGTATGTATATGAACATGATTTTTGTGCTATTGACTGTTATGGTGAAGTATGTGAATCAAGATACGTATAAATGTGCTCTTGACCATGGAATGTTATAAATATTGTGTTATGTTACGTGTTCTCTCTCTAGCTTTTCCTATTGTAGTGATTTCGGCATGTGGTCATGTGTTTACATTTCAAGGCATGATATTTATGTATTAGTGTTATGCAGTGGAAGTGTGGTGTTTTGACGTTGTCCCTCGGTTCTCGGTTAAGGTGAATGCATTACGGCATGATATTTGTAGGATTAGACCTCTAGGGATTTTTTCATGATGATGGTGTACATTCTGCATGATAATTAGTAGCTATGCATTGACATCTGATGCCCGTGAGTTCGGTAAGTGAAAGTTAATTTGTATGCATAATGGCATGATATCGCTTGTATCCTGTATGGTATTCTGTCTGCTTTGGTTGCTTTAGTATGATTATAGAAATATGGTAACCGCATGATTATGATAATGGAAAGAACAATCAGGTAATGTGTACATGAATGTGGTTATGATCTTCTGAATGCATGATTTTTTTTTTAAGCAAGCATGTATATCTATTTGTTAGGACTATATGTATTTGCTATTATGAATGTGTTATATTTTGACGACCATTGTGAATGGCCGTCCATGTTGCTTGTGTGTTCTCCCCACTAAGCATTATCGCTTAGCACGGGTTCTTTTCCCGTGCAGGTGGCAGGTTTGGTTCCGTTCAAGTCACGCATCTGCAAGGTCGGCCACATAGGAGTTAGAAGTTTTGTATTTTATTCAGCTTCTGTATTTTGGATTTCGTAATTCTATAGTCCTTTGTATATGTAATTATATGTAAGGACCTGGATGTAATATTTGGGCTATGTAAAGGTTATTATATTTTTGTATTAAGTTATTCCTCAGTTCTATCGGTCGCCTTACGTTTCCGATGATTGAATGATTGAATGTGTGTATGCATGTGTATATGCTCTGCTTAGTGCCGGCGTGTGTGTGAATTAATGCCGTCCAGTTTTGCTTCTCAAAGTAAGTTTTTAATTTCCCCGTGTTTTTGCATGAATGTATGCTTTTGCTTAGTATATGCGTGCATGTATGTGAGTGAGCGTCGGGTAGCGCACCCACCGGTGCCCTTCCAACGGGGGCGACGGGGGGGGGGGGGGGGGGGGGGGGGGGTTGGTTGGGGGGTGTTACACACTGGGTGGTAGTGGATTATCACAGGAAGAGGGTAGTGCTTAAGAGTAGTGGTCAGTCTTCAGTGGTTATAAGGGGTTTGGGTTTTAGTCCTTTGGGTAGTGTGATCTTAGCCATGCAAGCAAGGCATTTTATGAGAAAGGGATGTGAGGTGATTTTGGCCTTGCTTTTGGATTCTAGACAAAGTTAAGTTAAGATCTAAGATATTCCAGTAGTGAGGGAGTTTGAGGATGTGTTCCCTAAAGAGTTGTCTGGTTTGCCACCACAGAGAGAGGTAGAGTTATCCATAGGCATAACTCCGATTTCTAAAGCTCCTTATCAAATGGCTCTTGTGGAATTGAGAGAGTTGAAAACTCAGTTACAGTAGCTATTGGATAAAGGCTTTATTAGGCCCAACATTTCTCCATCGAGTGCTCTGGTTTTGTTTGTTAAGAAGAAGGATCGTACTTTAAGAATCTGTATCGATTATCGGCAGATCAATAAAGTCACAGTGAAGAATAAGTATCCATTGCCAAGAATAGAAGATTTGTTTGATCATCTTAGAGGAGCTGGAATTTTCTATAAGATTGATCTGAGGTCAGGTTACTATTAGTTGGGGTTTAAGGACGTGGATGTGGCTAAGACTGCTTTTCGGATATCATATGGCCACTATGAGTCTTAGTGATGCTATTTGGATTGACTAATGCTCCTGTGGCTTTTATGGATTTGATAAACTGAGTGTTTAGGCCTTATCTTGACCAATTTTTTGTTGTGTTCATTGATGACATTTTGGTGTATTCAAGGAATGAAAGTGAGCATGAGGAACATTTGTATCTGGTGCTTCAAACATTAAGAGATCATTAGCTTATTGTTAAGCTCAGCAAGTGTGAGTTTTGGTTGAAGTAAGTGTCTTTTCTGGGGCATATTGTTTCCTCGGAAGGTATCCGAGCAGATCCATCAAAAGTTGAGGCTATTGTGAATTGGAATCTGCCAAGGAATGTGCTAAAAATTATAAGTTATCTTGGTTTAGCTGGATATTACAGGCAGTTTGTAAATTGGTTTTTGATTATTGCCTTACTGTTAATAAGGCTTCTTCGAAAGGAGTTAAGTTTGAGCGGTCCAACCAGCGTCAAGGGAGTTTTGATCAGCTAAAGTGGATGTTAGTGGAGGCTCTTGTACTTACTCAACACATCTCGGGTGTAACATCCCGAAAATCACCATAGTACTAATGAGTGTGATTAGTGTAATGAAGTGAGTGTTAATTAGGGTTTATAGATTTGGATTAAATTGAAAATGTAAATCTAGGGACTTAATTGTATAAAATTAAAGTATTGTAGTGACCAAAGTGTAATTTGCTGGATTAAGAAAGATTAGATTAACTAAGTAGGATTAATTAAAGTTAGTGATGATTAATTAACCTTAATCAAGAGATAGTGGAAATCCATGTATCATTGCTAGAGCTGCCACCAAGCTTTGGGGATGGCTTGAGTCATGACACCTAGCAATCTCATGCAAATAGGTAGGTGTTGGAAAGCAGAAATTGGTCACTTTTGCCTCTCATTTGGCCGGCCATTCTCAAAAGAAAAAATCTGCAATTTACTTCTTCATGTCTTCATTATTTCTTCAGTTTTAAGTAGTAATTAGAATTATTCTAGTGAGCTTGCTTGTGTACCCGTCTAAGTCAATTGGTAAGGTAAGATTAAACCTAGTGTTCTTCGTTTCCTTCTTTCTCTTGATTTGGAATTCAGTTTTGATGATTAATCTTGCTTTGAATATGTGTATACGTTTGTGGCTAGAAGTGGCAGAAGCTAGTAGAAAGGCAAAGGGAAAGGAAAAGGCCAATTGAGTAGTGAAGTGAATGAGAGCTCCAAGAGGTTTGGGATTGTATTTGAATTGCTGCATGTTTAATTGTTGGAAGAATTATATGTGTTTCTATGTGTTAATTGATGTTTGATATAGTTTAAATGTAAAATGGATGTGTGTTGAAGTGTTAATTGAATTTCCATGAGTATTGTATGTGATCAAGTATGAACCCTAGAGTTAGGAGAAAATTCTGCTTATATCTCACCAGACCTCTGTGTACTATTTTGGTCATAACTGGAGTTTAAGAACTTCAAATTAATTTTTTATTGAGCCATTTGAACCATGAATTCCATACCTATAAAACTTAGAGAATGACTATGAGCTATTTCAATCTCTAAGACACCTAAAAAAGTCAAAAATAGACGTGTCTTTACCTTGGAGGCTGGAACAGTCTATATTGTTTAATTTATATCTGATGTTTTATAAGTCCAAATGACCTGAAACTTGTCCCATTGGAAAATTAACATCCTTGGGAACAATTATAAGAAGGGATTTTTTCCTAAAAATGTTGTTTAGGTGTCATTTTAGTCTGAAACAAAAAAGAGTAGTGAAGCAGTCCTGAGTTTTGCTTCTGTTTTGCTTAATGTTAGTATGTCACGGTCACAACTAAATGGTTGCCACTGTGACCAATGTCGAGATAAGGTAGAATTACATGTAATTGGACCTCATGGTCATAATAAACTCATTGCCACCGTGACCCTTCCCAGTATTGTGCATTTAGGGTGTTTTTCTTCCCGAAATGCACCCGAACTCCACTACAAGTTCCTATAACTTGTCCAGCTCATGTCTAATGTTATGAAATGAGTATATGAATGTTTTCCAATTGTAATTACATTTAAATGATGCTATAGCATAATAGCTTAATAATGGAATAATAATATGTTCATTAAGTCATGTGTGTATACAAGGCATGATCTGATGTGAATGAGCTTAAGGTGGTGATGCTATATGAACAAAGATTACTATGTGATTGAATAGTACTATACAAATGAATATCACAATGCAAATGAACATTACCGTGAGAATGAATAACAATATGCGAATGAATGATGCTATGCGAATAAATATTAATATGCGATTGATTAACATGCGAATGAATGATGTCATAAGAATGAATGCATAGTGAATGAATAAACTAATAAGCCTATAGTCGAGTCGTGGATAAATAAGTATGCTTATGATGGGTTAGTGAGTTGCGGCTGCTAGTGTGGCACCGACGGGTGTCTAGTGATTGATACCTTCGGGTATCTAGTGATTTAGTGTTTGAGACTTCGTCTCTAGTGTTTAATGATTATTGTGCCCCTATCCACCCCTAAAACGATTCAGGCTATTAACGATAAATGCATGTGAATGATTGATGATGATGTTGTGTTTTAATATGATCGTGTTGTATATATGTATTGATAATATTGCTCTTATTGATTGTGTAATATCCATGCCATGCTAAATGAACTAGAGATCTTGTTAGTGAAGCCATCCGCTGGCATAGTGTAGTGATTATTGGCATGGTAAAGTATGAGATATTGAGCATGGGCATGTGATTATCGACTTATAGTTATTGCATGACTTTCTGCCATGCTAAGTGAATTAGTGATCTTGATAGTGAAGTCCTTTATTGACATAGTGTATCGAATATTGTATGGTGTTTTGTTTAATATGAACTATGGAATATCGGCATGCTATCATATTATTGACTATCTAGTGAACTATTGAATATTGGTATCGTATAATATGGATTATTGAATATTGGTATGTTATTGAGATATTGTTGAATTGCTATTGCATAGTATACTGTTTAGTAAAAGTATGTTATGTTGTTCTGTATAATGACTCAGGCTATCAACCAAAAGAACGATATTGGATACTTAGTGCTAATATTGAATTTACATGTAACATGACAGTGTTAATATTGAATAAAGCTATTGTTGGCTATGTCGTATTGAGTGATAATAATGCTATGCCTCATGGTATGTTGGCTATCATTTATTATGTGAACCTGTTTGATAAGCATGATCATTGTAATGGTATAGTTATATGTTGTTTTGGACTATTGATATTGAAATGTTAAGGCATGATAAGTATATGAATTATTGATATGTAAGATGTATGATCTAGTGGTTTTGTTAGAGGTCTATATGTTTTGTGAATCCCCACTAAGCATTATCGCTTAGCACAGGTGTTTACCTCTCGTGTAGGTCTTCAATGTGGAGATTGTGTTTGGAACCGTATCTACAGGCCACTATAAGAGCTGGGAGTTATCAGTTTAGGTTATGGTTTTCTAATGATGATATGTTATTGTAATTTCGATTTTGTATAAGTAAAGCAAGTATAGTTATGTCCATTTAAGTTTGTATTGTAATATGTAATATGTAACCTAAACAGTAACCAATAGTGAACAAGTGCTAGTGTATGGAATAGTGATCATATAGTGGTAGTGAATAGAGATAATTATTGGTCATAATGATAATAACATCGACTAAATGATTATAAGTAGATTAATGATGTTAATTGAATTGAACTATATCGTGTGTATCATGTTGCTCTCCCTTGTCCTCCCCAAGGGACATTGGGATGTTACAAGTTATGGTATCAGAGCATAGGTTTAGGCGGTTATGGACTATAGGAGTCATAATGAATAGAATTGATATGAGTCTGTTTAGAGTGTGGCCTAATGAAAATGGTTTTTAGAGTGATTGATATGTTTGATTGAATTAATGTTTTAGCATAATGTTTTGTATGCTTAGAGTTATCGCATGTGTTAGAGAGAATTTCGCGGACGAAATTCCTTAAGTGGGGGAGAGTTGTAACTTCTGGAAAATCACCCTAGTAGTAATGAGTGTGATTAGTGTAATGAAGTGAGTGTTAATTAGGGTTTACAGATTTGGATTAATTAGAAAATGTAAATCTAGGGACTTAATTATATAAAATTAAAGTATTATAGTGACCAAAGTGTAATTTGCTGGATTAAGAAAGATTATATTAACTAAGTAGGATTAATTAAAGTTAGTGATGATTAATTAACCTTAATCAAGAGATAGTGGAAATCCATGTATCATTGCTAGAGCTGCCACCTAGCTTTGGGGATGGCTTGAGTCATGACACCTAGCAATCTCATGCAAATAGATAGGTGTTGGAAAGCAGAAATTGGTCACTTTTATCTCTCATTTGGCCGGCCATTCTCAAAAGGAAAAATCTGCAATTTACTTCTTCATGTCTTCATCATTTCTTCAGTTTTAAGTAGTAATTAGAATTATTCTAGTGAGCTTGCTTGTGTACCCGTCTAAGTCAATTGGTAAGGTAAGATTAAACCTAGTATTCTTCGTCTCCTTCTTTCTCTTGATTTGGAATTCAGTTTTGATGATTAATCTTGCTTTGATTATGTGTATACGTATGTGGCTGGAAGTGGGAGAAGCTAGTAGAAAGGCAAAGGGAAAGGAAAAGGCCCACAACAAAAAAAATAGATTTTACCGACGGACATATATTCCGTCGGTAAAAGCAATAAATTACCGACGGATTACCGACCAAACTTATAATGCGTAGGTAAAAAAAGCAATTTGATAAATGACGACATTTTTACCGACGAAAATAAGAATGCGTCGGTATTATTCGCGGGAAATGTTGGCGCTAATTGTTAGCGACCGATTTACCGACGGTTATGATCGTCGGTAAATAATTTTTTCAATTAATTGATATAGTGACGGAATTTTCGTCGGTAATATAGGTATTTATTTATTTACCTACAAATGTTGCGACGGATTTATAGTCCGTCGGCAAGTAAATGCAAAAAAATTTAAGCTAAAACTTGTGGGAATTAAATGAAGTAGGAAATAGAAAGAGTAAGAAGGGGAAAGAAGGAGCGGGGAGATCGAAAAAAGAAGAAGAAACCGAGGAAGAGAAATCGGAGAGAGAGAGGGTGAGTGGCTGCGGGGCAGCGCCGGCGACGACGGCGGTAGCGAAACGCCGACGGGCCTACAGCGCAGCTCTTGGTGTTTTCCCCTTCTGTGGCGCCGTTGATCCAGGAAAGCGGGAGGAATCTGCAAACTTCTTCAGCGTTTTTCGGCGAA
Organism: Excoecaria cochinchinensis; assembly: GCA_947683425.1. Lineage (NCBI taxonomy): Eukaryota > Viridiplantae > Streptophyta > Magnoliopsida > Malpighiales > Euphorbiaceae > Excoecaria > Excoecaria cochinchinensis. Next base: position 650,587 of record CANTUQ010000212.1, read on the forward strand.
CTCCGACGGCGAGAGGTGACACGAACACCACGACAGGACTCATGGTGGGCAGGCGATCATCCCGGTGGCCGTGGAACCTCCTCACTCGCAGGCGATGAGGAGATCGACGTTGGGAAGATCCGAAGTTACTGACGATGATTCCAGCGAAATGAAGGGCTTTCTTGGCGTGTGACCACCGGAAAAGTGACCTTGACGCGTCTGGCTTCCTTCCGGTGAGCTCAGTGCCTCCGGTGGAGCTCCGACGAACCTCCGACGAGTCTCCGGTGACCGTGAAAAGGCCAAAAAAATGCAGAAAATAGGTATGTGGCCACCAAAATTATTTTTCTAAGTGATATTTCTCATAAGTTAAAATTTATTAAGAATGATATTTACTGAACATAGAATGTGGACAATACCTTTGTGGATTTTGATTCAATTTTTGGCAGTATTATTATGAATATTAGCTTAGTTGACTAGAACTTAAATTAGGATTGCCGATTTTTAATTGGGTTCATGGAAATCTTAAATTAGCATTGATGAGGATGCTGGTGAGGGAGATGCTGATATGCCTGCGTTGGAGGAGGCTGATGCTGATGCGGAACGAAGCAAGATGGAGGAAGTTGATTAAGCCACCACCCTGCCTGCTTGTCTGATCCACTACTATTAGGTGCTTCTTTTTATTTATTTTGAGTTGTGCCCTGCTATTATTAGTGTTTTTGGACAGTTTTAGGAACTGTCTTTTATATGGTTCTATGTTTTGAAACATTGTAGCTTGGTTTTATGATAACAAATTTCTCTAATCCAACCAACAAAATGATATTTTTATTTAATATTCTAACAAGCACAAATCGACGCATAATAGTTTTTATAATTGCAGGTGACATTGCTAATCTGTGACATTAAAAATCTTAAAAATCTAATTTTAGTTTTTAGTTTGTAGTTTTACAATCAGCCTGGACTTTGTAAAATTAAAATTACTACTGAAATTTTTTTTTAATTTCAGAACTTATCTAACGAAATCAATTTTGATAAGAATAAAAAACGAAGTATCATTTCTTTTTTAAAGAAGCTTAGAGAAACGGCATGAAAGGTAATAGGCAATCCTTAATATGAATGGTCTAAAATGTTAGTCCTTAAGGACAAATGATCTGAGAAAGTTGATAGAGGATACTACAATTGATTCCTTAGGTGGACTAAAATGATTGCTTTATGTGGAAAATGTAATTACTGATGGTGGAAAAAGTAGGCAATCGCTCATTCTACTGCATCACCATTGCCGAAAAATTAATTATTGAGTAGTTCTTCTATCTAGCATTCACATATTAATCTCTGTTATGGAGACTTTTGTTTTCCAAGTTCTATTTGACCTTCTTCTGTTCAATTGGGCCATCTGGTGTTGACTTCTATAAGTTTGAGTTTACTTTATTCATTCACAGTATAAATGAGACTGGTTACTGCTTTTGCAAAACAGTCATTTTCAATCTGAAATTTGCCTTTGAACTGATTGGCAAAAACTAATGCACCCTTGGCCTTTTATATTAACCTATTATATGCCTAGATTTATTTATTTATTTTACCTATTGCATCTTAAGCTATTAATGCACATTGCCAAGTTCTATTTATTTATTTCTTTCTCTAAACTGCTTTAAAGTTGCTGGTGGGCCAATAGCAGCACCTGCAACAGGGAAATACCTAGCAGCATCTGTTGGTATGTTAGGGTATCTAATCCAAAAACATTGAGTAGGTTGATTCCATTATAAATCTATAATGCACACAGTTTATATTTTTAGCCTATTTAAATAAAAAATGACAATAATATGAAATTATCTTCAACAATTTCATTTGTATTGTTTACTGTTGGATTAGAGGAGAAAAGGTCCGCTAATGACAAAATTGAGTTTTTCTTGTGCTGTAGACTCAAGTTATTGTTGCAGCAGCTACTGGTGTTGCGACTGAGGGTTTTTGCTTTTTGGTGTTACAGAGGGCATACATTTTGTACAACTGTAAAATATTGTGCACTATACAAATATATTTGCACAACAGTTATGATGTATATTATTTTTTTTATATATTAAAATTATCAATTAATATATATCTTTAATTTAAATTTTAGACTTTTTGTTTTTAATTTATTGTGTTTAATTTAAGATTTGCAAACAGGAAATATATTATTTTTGCAAAAAATTATGAAAAAATTAAACAAAAAAATTAATACTACCGACAACTTACCGACGGAAAAATCCGTCGCTGTTTATATTAAAATTAATCAATAATTTATTAATTAATTTTACCGACGATTTACCGACGGAATAGTCCGTCAGTAAATGGTCAACGCGACAAAACTACCGACGATTTTTTTATAAAATTACCGACGGAATATTTTTAATAATTTCGTCGGTAATATCTGTCGGTAACATTAGGGACGGAATTTTTCGTCGTTAAATTGGTACCTACGCACGTTTTAGGGACGAATTTATTCCGTCGGTAAAATAAAAAAAACCGTCGGTAAGGTCATTTTTCGTCGGTAAAATACTAAATTCCGTCGGTAAAATCCGTCGGTAAAATGCATTTTTTTTGTAGTGGCCAATTGAGTAGTGAAGTGAATGAGAGCTCCAAGTGGTTTGGGATTGTATTTGAATTGATGCATGTTTAATGTGTTTGTATAGTTGGAAGAATTATATGTGTTTCTATGTGTTAATTGATGTTTGATATAGTTTAAATGTAAAATGGATGTGTGTTGAAGTGCTAATTGAATTGCCATGAGTATTGTATGTGATCAAGTATGAACCCTAGTGCTAGGGAGAAATTCTGCTTATATCTCTCCAGACCTTTGTGTATTATTTTGGTCATAACTGGAGTTTGAGAACTCCAAATTAAGTGTTTATTGTGCCATTTGAACCATAACTTCCATACCTATGAAATTCATAGCAATGACTATGAGCTAATTCAAGCTTTAAGACACCTAAAAATGGCAGAAATAGACGTGTCTTTACCTTGGAGGGTTCACTGGAATAGTCTATATTGTTTAATTCATATCTGATGTTTGATAAGTCTTAATGACCTGAAACTTGTCCCATTGGAAACTTAACATCCTTGGGAACAAATGTTAAGAAGGGAGTTTTTCCCAAAAATGTTTTTTATGTCTTTTTAGTCTGAACAAAAAAGAGTAGTGAAGCAGTCTTGAGTTTTGCTTCTATTTTGCTTAATTTTAGTATGTCACGGTCACAACCAAATGGTTGCCACCATGACCAATGCTGGGACAAGACAGAATTGCATGTAATTGGACATCACGGTCATAATAAACTCATTACCACCGTGACCCTTCCCAGTATTGTGTATTTAGGGTGTTTTTCTTCCCGAAATGTACCCGAACTCCACTACAAGTTCCTATAACTTGTCCAACTCATGTCTAGTGTTATGAAATGAGTACATGAATGTTTTCCAATTGCAATTACATTTATATGATACTATGGCATAATAGTTTAGTAATGGAATAATAATATGTTCATCAAGTCATGTGTGTATACAAGGCAGGATCTGATGTGAATGAGCTTAATGTGGTGATGCTATGTGAACAAAGATTACTATGTGATTGAATAGTACTATGCCAATGAATATCACAATGCGAATGAACATTACCATGAGAATGAATAACATTATGCGAATGAATGATACTATGCGAATAAATATTAATATGCGATTGATTAACATGCGAATGAATGATGTCATGAGACTGAATGCGTAGTAAATTAATAAACTAATAAGCCTGTAGTCGAGTTGTGGATAAATAAGCATGCTTATGAAGGGTTAGTGAGTTGCGGCTGCTAGTGTGGCACCGACTGGTGTCTAGTGTTTGGCAACGACTGGTGTCTAGTTATTGGCACCGACGGGTATCTAGTGATTTAGTGTTCGAGACTTCGATCTATAGTGTTTAATGATTATTGTACCTGTATCTACCTCTAAAATGATTCAGGCTATTAACAACAAATGCATGTGAATGATTGATGATGACGTTGTGTTATAATATGATTGTGTTATATATATGTATTGATAACATTGCTCTTATTGATTGTGTAATATCCATGCCATGCTAAATGAACTAGAGATCTTGTTAGCGAAGCCATCCGCTGGCATAGTGTAGTGATTATTGGCATGGTAAAGTATGAGATATTGAGCATGGGCATGTGATTATCGACTTATAGTTATTGCATGACTTTCTGCCACATTAAGCGAATTAGTGATTTTGATAGTGAAGTTCTTTATTGACATAGTGTATCAAATATTGTATGATATTTTGTTTAATATGAACTATGGAATCTATCATATTATTGACTATCTAGTGAACTATTGAATATTGGTATCGTATAATAAGGATTATTGAATATTGGCATGTTATTGAGATATTGTTGAATTTCTATTACATAGTATTCTATTTAGTAAAAGTATGTTATGTCATTATGTATAATGACTCAAGCTATTAACCAATAGAATTATATTGGATACTTAGTGCTAATATTGTTGGCTATGTCGTATTGAGTGATAATAATGATATGCCTCATGGTATGTTGGCTATCATTTATTATGTGAACCTGTTTGATAAGCATGATCATTGTAGTGGTATAGTTATATGTTGTTTTGAACTATTGATATTGAAATGTTAAGGCATGATAAGTATATGAATTATTGATATGCAAGATGTATGATCTAGTGGTTTTGTTAGAGGTCTATATGTTTTGTGAATCCCCACTAAGCGTTATCGCTTAGCCCGGGTGTTTGTCTCCCATGTAGGTCTTTAGCGTGGAGATCGTATTTGGAAGCGTATTTGCAGGCCACTAGAAGAGCTGGGAGTTGTCAGTTTAAATTATGTTTTTGTAATGATGATATGTTATTGTAATTCCGATTTTGTATAAGTAAAGTGTGTATAGTTATGTCCATTTAAGTTTGTATTGTCATATGTAATTTGTAACATAAACAGTAACCAATAGTGAACAAGTGATAATGTATGGAATAGTGATCATATAGTGGTAGTGAATAGAGATAATTATCGGTCATAATGATAATAATATCGACTAAATGATGATAAGTAGATTAATGATGTTAATTGAATTTAACCATATCGTGTGTGTCGTGTAGCGCTCCCTTGTCCTCCCTAAGGGACATTGGGACATTACATCTGGTAAAGAGTATGTTATGTACAGTGATACATTGGGTATTGGACTTGGTTGCATTTTGATGCAAGATGGTAAGGTAGTAGCCTATGCATCCAAGCAATTAAAGCCTCATGAATAGATTTATCCAATGCATGACTTAGAGTTGGCAGCAGTTGTGTGTGTTCTCAAGATTTGGCGATACTATTTATATGGAGAGACTTCGAGGATCTTTACTGATCACAAGAGCTTAAAGTATCTCCTAACTTAGAAAGAGCTAAATCTGAGGCAGAGACGGTGGTTAGAGCTTTTTAAGGATTATGATTATATTATTGATTACCACCCGGTAAAGGCGAATGTGGTTGCTGATGCCTTGAATAGGTAGACAATTTTAGCTTTATCTTTGCATCGGGTTAGATGGAAATTTGATTTCGATGGAGATTTAATTGTCCGGCTAAAAGCTAAGCCTTCTCTAAATTAGTTGATTGTTGATGCTTAGAGGAACGATCTGAAATTGTAGCAAGTTATACAAGTAGCCCAAAGTGGGAATTAGATTGATTTTTCTATTGTGGATGGGTGCTAAGTTATAAAAATAGTTTGTGTGTGCCTAATGATGATGAATTGAAGAGAAATCTTTTGTTAGAGGCGCAAACTACGATTTTCACTATGCATCCTAAAAGTGAAAAGATGTATCGTGATTTGAAACAGTTCTATTGGTGGCCAGGTATGAAAAGAGATATTGTGGAGATTGTCCCTAAGTGTTTAACCTGTCAGTAGGTCAAGGCCAAACATTAAGTTCCATTTGGATTGCTATCCTTTACCTATTCCGCAGTTGAAGTAGCATAATATTACTATGGACTTTATATCGAGTTTGCCTTTGACTTAGCGAAAGTACGATTCGGTTTGGGTGATAAACGATCAGCTCACTAAGTCGGCCCATTTCTTACCGGTCTAACTCGATTATGCGATGGATAAGTTGGCAAAGATTTATGTGAATGAGGTGTTCTAATTGCATGGAATTCTATTGTCAATTGTGTCCGGTTGGGATCCAAGATTTACGTCAAAGTTTTGGAAAGAATTGCAAGCAGCTTTGGGTACTCGATTGAATTTCAGCTCTACTTTCCATCCTCGGACTGATGGGCTGTCAGAGAGAGTTATTCAGATACTTGAGGATATGCTATGAGGTTGTGCTTTTGATTTCTTAGGTGGTTGGGATAGATATGTGTCCTTGATGGAATTCGCATATAATAACAGTCATCAGATGAGCATCGGTATGTCACTATTCGAGGCTCTTTATTGAAGAAAGTGTAGGACTCCAGTTTATTGGACTGAGTTATCAGAACATTCTTTTGTGGGTTAAAAATTAGTCAGGGATACTGAGGAAAAGATCAGAGTGGTACAACAAAATTTGAAGGCAGCCAAGGACAGATAGAGATCTTATGCGAACTTGAAATGAAAAGGCATTCAGTTGGAAGTTGGAGATAAGGCGTTCTTAAAAGTGTCACCATGGCAAAAGGTTTTGCATTTTGGTAAAATGAGAAAGTTGAGTTTGTGTTTTATAGGACCGTATGAGATTTTGGATAAGGTTAGTCTAGTTGCTTACGGATTAGCTTTACCGATGGAATCAGATAAGTTGCACGACGTGTTTCATGTATTGATGCTTCGTCGGTATAGATTAAATGCATCTTATATGTTATCAGTTTAGGATGTGCAAGTGTAGCCTGATTCTTCTCACACTTTTGGCTTGGGAAGTGAGACAGCTCAGAAATAAGCAAATTCTTCTCGTTAAGGTGTTATGTCAACATCATAGAGTTAAAGAAGCTACTTGGGAACCGGAATCAGCCATGCGATCTTAGTACTCAAGATTATTCAGTTTAGGTGAGAATTTCAAGGACGAAATTCTTTTAAGGATGGGAGAGTTATAACACCCCCATTCCCACCTTAGTAGTTTTGGGCTTGTGTGTGTGTGTGTGTGTCTTTGGATTTAATTATATTGATTTATTAATTGTAAGGGTATAATTATATATTTTGTTTTATTTATGGGGTAATTGTGTTATTGGGAGAATAAGAAGTATTAGAAGAGGATTTTTGTCGAGCTCACCAATGATAGAGTGACAAATGGCAAGGAGAGAAGGTGAGGTGGAGAGTGGCTTTATAGCCTAGGAGAGAGAAAATGAAAGAGAGAGCAAATCTGCCCCTCTCTCCCATTTTTCTTTCTCACGCCAGCCTCCTCCTCATTTTTCTTCTTTCTTCTTCCCTTTGCCCACTTTTATTCTTTCTAGCTTTGATGAGTGGTGTTGGGTTGAGCTAATCAAGTAAGTGGGTTGCTCTTCTTTTTCTTCTTCTTCTTCTCCTCCTTTTCCTTTTTGTTTCCCGTTTGTGTGTGTGTTTATGTATTTAGGATTTGTGAGTTTTGGTGTTTGTTTATTGTTGCAGCTGAAATTCCTCCTAAAGATCCTAAGGGGAAGGAAATTGTTGGTGGTAGTTCAACTCAATGATCCTTTGGAGCTAAGGAGTTCAAGGTTTGGGAATCTGCTTGTAATTGCGTATTTTGATCTATCTTTGAATTATTGTTTTAATTTTTGGAAATTGAGAGTGAAAGTGTGTATATGTATTTTTGATTGAAGTGTGTGTTGTTGAATTAAAGTGGGCTTGGTGACTTTGTAGAGAAATTGAGTTTGGGTATGATTTTACATTATTTTGGGTAAAATTTATGGGTTTGAAAATTAGTGGTTTGATATTTTTATTTTTATGTTTTAATTCATGATAATTATCATAAAACTTTCTTTTTATATTGTATAATATGTTTAGAATGCCTATTAATGTTTGTGTTGAAGTTTCTCGGATTGATTCGCATGTTGGGGATGATTTAAGGTGTTGAGATTTCTGTAGATCGAATGAAGGAGCTAGAAAATCGATTCTATCATGAGCATGACAGAGCTTGGCTATTCGAGCTCCTAGTGTGAAGTGTCTCTATTGCGAGTGTGATAGAGAGATTGGCTACTGAGCAAGGAGCCCGGTCATCCGAGCTCTTGCCAAGGACTTACCTCTGTCGTGAGCATGACAGAGAGCTCGATTGCCGAGCGACTACAGGGCTGACGGTTGTCATGAGCGCACCTTTTCGTGCGAGCGTGACAGTGATTTCCTTTGCCCCTTCTGTCATGAGCGCGACTTATCAAGACTGTGGCAGAAGCGTTTCTATCGTGAGCACGACTGTCAACTATTCTTTTAAGTTATTTGTTTTTATGCCATTTTGCATGATTACTCATTCATGTATTGCTAATGCCTTTATGTATGAATGATTATATGATTCAATATCTTCAATAGATGTTCATTGTGTTGAATTATGCCTAGCCTGTAAGAGTCAAGTTATTGGATAGATAGGCATGCCTATAGAGTTCTGTAAGCTATAGCCCTTTAGTGTTTTGGACCCTGATCAGGTCACCGTTTAGGTCCTCGCGATCCTGATGTGTTTGGATCTTGTTGAAGATCTCCAGTGAAAATGTTTTTGTATGAAAATTAAAGAAGTTGCTTTTGTTCGTACCCTTGGGTACCTAGTGTTCACTCATTATCATCTACTCTGAGTTTGCAGGTATATCTTTGATTCTCTTATGAAGACGAATTTGTGTTAGGATAAGCTGTGAACGTGATCATGTTAAATATCTCTCATGAATAAAGTATGGATGTGTGTGTGTATATATATATATATATATATTTCTATATGTGCCATATGTTTGTGCTCTGCCTTGATGGCCACTGTGAGTGATCGTTCATCTATTGTTTTTCCCACTAAGCGTTACCGCTTAGCATGTGTGTTTCATCCGTGCAGGTGTGGAAGCTATCCGAGTTTTTGAGGAATGCGAACCGTGGTCGTCAAAGCCAACACATTAAAGAGATTGTTATTCTGATGTAAGCCTTTTGTTATGTATATGATGCTGTAATTTTATAATCTTTTGTTATTATGTAAAGATGATTTGGTAATCTCTTTTTCTAATTAACCTCTTGTTATATATATTTATATATGAATGAAATTATAAATATTTCTCTTGGCCCATTTTTTTTTAGTTTAAAAATTTTCATTATTTTGTTTTATGGTTATTATTGAATGCTTTGATTATGCAAGTTTCGTACTGCTTGGTGACACACTTATCTATACGGGCATTCACTCACTATGGGAGGGTGAGTTCCCCTATATATAGGTATGGGCGATTACAATATGAACCATATTGCTATATTTGCTGTATGGATAATTATGTATTAGACAAACCCAGATAGATTGGTTGGTCATCTAATCAAAGGCTTTCATGCCCCTATAGGCCCATGTCAATTTATTCAGATAGCCTAAATACACAATAATTAAAACCCATATGTATATACATTAGAAAAGAGGGATTAGGTTGCCAGTTTCCCACCGCGCACCATACGCATCCATTGGATTCCCTATTAACCCATGGATCAAGCCCACCTAGTCAAGAGACCGTACGACCTCCTGTGTGGGAGTGATAAGGTTGGAAGGATCTATCTACTTGCATGTGGTTGTGGATGTTGCATTACATATTCATGTCATTTAGGCATATAAAAAGAATTATTTCCTCCATGTGTGTACATCCTATCCTGTGCATATAATTTTCACATGTACATATTAGCTTATACGTAATTTTTTTCCATGCATTACATGAATCATCATAACCGCTCTGCATTTCAGCCATCATATAACGTTTGTCTAAGTGGTTTTAGGGTTCTGATAGTCACCTAATTAGATGACCTTTTGTCTAAACAGCAAGGTTCAGGATCGAAGGCAGTTAATAGAAACTCAAATATTTGAAAATGGCCAATTTACCATAAGGGACTAGTGCAACTTGTGATCTGATTGCTGAAGAAGTGGGTCGAAGGTTGGAAGAGTTTAAGAATAGGATAATGGCCATGATGGGAAACCTGACGGCAGCTATGGAACCACTTACTGAGCCAAACCCAAATCCCCCTCTTAAAGGTCAGAATGAATAGGAGGTGACTAGAAAAGACCCTCTTGAGGAAGTACGTCCAACACTAGTGGACCTCATAGCGACTAGCTCCTTGGGTCAGAGAAGAGGAGGGGCCCACAGACTGGAAGAGGATTATAAAGTGGAGGAATATGAGGAACTCGCAGGCCAACTTGCAATCAAACTTCAACCACAACTTCAATCACTATGAGCTACTTCAGAAGTTAAGTGACCAAAGTTGAAAAAAGGCGAAATGTGGGCTTTCACAATCAAATTGCAAATAGGGAACTCACTACTTCAGCCAATTTACACAACGGTAAAGATAAAGCCCTTGGTGTTTAAAAAAAAAAGAGGCATGGTCAGAAGGAGTAGTCGTCCCGGATAAATGGCCCGCGGATTAAAAATCGAAAAAAGGCAATCTTGCTAAAAATGGGTGCCCTGCTAGGATGAAAACTAAAAAGAGGCGGGGGGGGGGGACATCCTGGGCAAAAATTAATGGCTGAGAGAAAATATTCCATCAAGAAAATCCAAGAATTGATAACGGGAGTCAAATATGCCTAACGTGTTACTCCCTAAGATTAAATAAAACTTGTTTTTTGGTATCACATGTCTAGACGTGATTATTGTTGCTATATGGTGCATATAAATAGGAAAACATGTATAGGTTGGGCATAAACACGGGATTGAATGGTTAAAAGAAACCTACGGCATGCATAAAGACATATATTAGAACAAGCTTCATTCAAGGCGGTAATGATAAAATTTCATTTGACAAATTCTCCTCTTCTTACCCTTAAAAAAAAGTAGAAATAAAGAAAGACGGTTAGAGATGAAAACCGTAACCGACTCTCTGAGCAAAAGTTAGGTCAAATGGCAGGGTGAAAACCTGAAAACAGGCAGTCTATCCTATAAAAAAATGAATAAAAGTCACTGGAGTGGGTTGGGTCCATTTCAGGCAAAAATTAGACACAAGATTATGTGAAAATCCCCAAAAGGATGCATTTTCGATAAGGAAAAGCCAGTGTGAAAATCCATAAGGGACGCACTACTTTTAAAACAACGACTTCTGATGCCCAAATCGATAAGGCGACATTGCTTTAGATAACCTCCCTTTAGGCAAATAGTGCATATTTCAGGACATGAGTAAGAGTCCTGGGGGCAAAATGTTGTACAGTTCATAACAAAAGGGGCATGCTCGCGTGCATCTTGCATGCACAATCTTTTAAATATCTTTTCGCATAACTTTATAAATGCATAGCCTTTCACGATGCCCAACATGTGTTCATATATGGAAGAACTGTGTACGTATCTTGCATATGCAATTCTTCTTGCATATTCCATTGTACATAATTTCTGCATACATGTAATACATAATTGTTTATACATATTTTACATGCATATCACGAGCACATATCACATGCATTTAAACCTTTAGACATATAGATGTGTACTCATAATTTTTATACATTAATCCTTTACATGTGTTTTGGGTGTATAGCTTTGCACATACAATTCACACACATTATGCACACACAATCTTTTGTATATTCTTTTGTGCAAATAACTCTATAGGAAAAGGCCGAACCAAGGGATTGCTTCAGCAAGATGAAGTCAAAATGAAGCCTATGCAAGTTGAAATCATGTAACTCCATGAAGAGGTAACTCGTTAAGTCCTTTTTAAGGCATTTTAAGTCTTTTTCGAGCATTTTCGGTCTCTTCGGAGCATTATCTTTAAGTCCTTTTATCGAAGGCATTCTCAATCTATTCTGAGTATTATCTTTAAGCCTTTTTCCAACGCATTCTTAATCTCTTTAGAGCATTATCTTTAAGTCCTTTTCAAGGCATTCTCAGTCTCTTCGAAGCATTATCTTTAAGTCCTTTTTCTAAGGCATTCTCAGTCTCTTCAAAGCATTATCTTTAACTACTTCTTCCAAGGTATTCTCAGTCTCTTCGAAGCATTATCTTTAAATCCTTTTTTCTAAAGTATTCTCAATCTCTTTAGAGCATTATCTTTAAGTCATTTTCCCAAGGCATTCGCAGTCTTTTTGAAACATTATCTTTAAGCTTTTGTTCCAAGGCATTCTTAGTCTCCTCGAAGCATTAAAACCTTCCTAGTCTTTTTGAAGCATCAAAATTTCTTTTAGTATTTCAAGCCTTTTTGAGGCATAAAACCTTTTTTTAAGATATTTCAAGTCCTTTAGAACATAAAATTTTTTTCGAGTTATTTTGAACCTTTCCGAAATGCTAATATCGTTTCAAGACATTCCAAGTACCTGTACGATAACAAAAATGGTTAGATACCGAAGCAATCAAGAGGATGATGTCCGAATTTTGAAAGTTTAAAGAATGACTCGGTGTAATCAAAAAGATGATATTCGCATTTTGAAAGTCTAAAAATAACTCATTGCGATCCAAGAGGATGATATTCATATTCCACAAACCAATCTCTAGGGAACAACTAACCACCCTTCAAGGGGCACCCGTCTGACATTGACCCTAAAAGGTACATACTGCCACAGGTATGCATTTCTTTCCTATGCCCTGTTGTAGACACCGGGGTCTGAGTCAGATTTTGATGGCAATTTTGGGTACTTGGTAAATTCCTCCAAAAAAAAAATAATAATAAAATTAAAAAAAAAACAAAAAAAAATGAGATTAGGTTAATTTAATTAGATAAATCAAGAATTATGATTAGTTTAATTTAATTAGTTAATATTGTAAGATAAATTAATTAATTAGTTAATATTTTAGGATAATTAAAATGTGATAATTAATTAGATGTGATAATTTAGGTAGATTAATTAGATTAAGTAGGTATAAAAATATAGAGTATTTAATTAATAGAGTATTTAATTAGTTAGTGTGTTAGTTTAAGTAAATCAATTAAAATCAAAAACAAAAAAATCAGAAAATAGAAAAATGGAGGAAATTACCATTGTGCACCTAATTAACCCTAATTGTGGGTATAAAGGGAAAAGAATGAAGAGGGAAAGGGAGCTCTCTCGGCAGATCAAGAAAGAAAAAGAAAGGAAAAGAAAAGAAAAAGAAAAGAAAAGAAAGAGAGAGCAAGAGGGTGAACACAGAGAGAGGGCCGGCCAAAGGAAGAACACAGGAAAACCAAGAAAGAAGAAGAAAGCAAAATAAGAAAATAGAAAGTGAGAGCAAAGAAAAACACAAAGGGAAATCAAAGAGCAGAAAAAACAAAAGAAAAGAATCAGAGAGCAAGAAAGGCAAATAGAAAAGGAAAAGAAAAGGGAAATAAAAAGGAGAGGAGGGGAGAGGAGCAGCCACAGACCCACGACGCCGGAAGAGAAAGAAGAAAAGAGAGAGGAAGGAGGCGAGGCCTCCGCCGGCCACCCACCGTGCCGGAACGGCACACGCGCCCCACCGGCGTGCTCCCGGAAGCAGGGCGATCCAACCGGCATCCACCGGCCTCCATCACTCGCCGCCATTAGGGAGATCAGAGAAGAAGACCCGCGACGCTCCAAGGCGTTTTCCAGCGAGGCGGCATGTCCTTCCGGCGCATGACCAACGGCGGCAAGATCCCGGCGATGCGATCTACCCGGCGTTGGCGTAGGTGTCACCAACTGCCGCTCCGACGAGCCTCCGGCGAGGGAAATCCGGTGAGCCTATTTAATATTTATTAATTTTAATATATTATTAATTAATATTAATTATTATTATTATTATTATTATTATTATTATTATTTTGTTTTTTATATTATTATTATTATTATTATTATTATTATATATTTATTTATTTTCTGTTTATTAATATTATATTATTATTATCTTTTTTATTTATTTATTATTAGTATTATTGAGTTACATTAATATTGTTGTTATTAATATTAATTATTTTATGATTATTTATTATTTATTATTATTATTGTTATTATTTTATGATGTTATTATTATTATTACTATATTATTATTGCTAATATTATTATTGTGATTCTTATGATTATTGTTGTTATATTATATTATTACTATTATTATTAATATTATAATTATTATATTTATTTATTCTTATTTAGTTTTCTGTTTTTATGTTATTATTTTACTAATATTAATTTTATGCTATTGCTATTATTCTTATTAGTATATTATTACCATTATTATCATTTTGTTCATGTTACCATCATTACATTGAATTATTATTTTATCCATTCATAATTACTATCATTATTTTATGTTTATTTATTATTCTTTATTATTTTATGATATTATTACTAGCATTATTATTTTTATTGGCATCAATCATTTTAATTGTCATTTGTGCTTTTATATCCATTAATTCTCAATTTATTTCATTCAATTATTTATTTAATTATTTATTCATTTACTTATCATTTAATTTAATCCATTATCAATATCATCCATTTTCCTCAATTTACTTTATTCAATCATTCATTTTCCCAATTTACTTTATTCAATCATTTATTTGTTTATTTATTTATTCAATTGTTTACTTATTCACGATCAACCAATATCATTTTTCTATTTTGACTGCAATGCGGGAGGCATGTGGTTCTTCTGAGAAGTATGGTCGGAATAGGTAAATTAGGATGAATTTATTATTTATTATTTGGAATATGTAATCACTATTTTATTTTATTTTATGTATTTGTGGTCTGTAATAATAAAACAATTTTCGACCGCTCTTAAAAAGAACCACCACACAAATGTTTTCTACCAAATAAAATATTGGTTAATAAAACTGGACCAATGTCCTCATTTTCATCTCGAGCCAAAAGGTTTAAATTGATTTGAGAATTTTATACTTTTTTGTAAAATGAGTATTTGGGAACAAATATTCCCCTCTAAATGAATATCTCGATTTATGCTTGTTTTGTACCTTATTTATAATCGGGGTTGTATTCCGCCCCTAATTTTATTGTAATTTACTTTTGAATGCTTTATCTTAATTTCGCCTTTATTTTTCGCTTTTACGTGAATGATTGCGCTTTTTAATTGATTGCATCGTATGGAAAAATGGTAAAATAATAAATTCAAAACCTAATTGTAAAATTAATCAAAGTACGAATAAATGAGAAGTCCCGAACCTATCTCTGGTCTTTTGGCTCAAAGAGGCGAGAGGTTTACCCTCCAAGACACCTCTTGTGTCACGAGACTTTGACGTCAATCCTAGGCTCCTTAGGGCGAGAGCTTTACCCTCCAAGACCCCTTTGGTTGGCCCAAAATGGATACTAAGCGCAGTCTTAGGCTCTCCGAGGCGAGAGAAACTTTCCAAATGTTCTATTGGGTGGCGACTCCATGAAACCTCCCTGTTGCCCAACATAGACGCACTTGCGATTTATTGCAAGCTGTCAACGGACCCCCAATTGCCCGATCGCCCTCAAGCGGGCGGTTAGAGGGGTGGCACGCGGGGATTCCGGCTCGAGCGCATCACAGTGGCGACTCCACTGGGGACAATACTCGAGACTTCGATTCGAAAGTACGTTGATTAAAATTTATAATTAAGTTTTAGTTTAAAAATTTCAACTTCTTTCAAAACTGCATTGCATCGCATTAGAGCTTTAGAATATGCTAGTTTTGTCCCTCTATTAGCCCCGCTGCGTTCCTGAAGGACGACCCTATTTTCACTAAATTTAGGGAAGTGTTAAGGATAATCACCAGCCCAAGCCTCGTACCTCAATGGTATATCAAATGGTGACCCGATCGGTCGTTACGCTCATGATGAGCTAGGCCTGTTGGCAGGGACCATGCTTGGGTAGCCCTAAAATATCATCACCTTGGACCAAAGCCCATGTAATGGACATAGATACTTCCACTAGGGGGCATGCGCCATAATACGTTGCTTGTGTAGTGGGTTATTGTGTATTGAATAAATCCAAATAAATTTAGATGTTCGCTCCTTAAAGGTTTTCATACCCTGAGGGGCGTGTTTTGGTTTATTGGAATTGTTTAAATACACGATAGCCGAAAATTCATTTGCATGCACTTTTAATAATGAGAGTTCGTGCTTCGCAGCACGCTGGACGCGCTCATTAGGTTCCCCGTTAACCCATGGGTCAAGCCTACCTAGGGAAAGAGCCCGCACGACCTCCTGTGTGATAAAATTAAGGTTGGGAGGAATTCTCTTCTTGTTTGTGTATTCCATTATTTCTTTCATGAACAATGTAAATAAGAAACATGCATTTTGTCTCATGTATAATTCTTTCCATATAATAATAGAACCTTTGCATTTTGTATATAAGTTTGCTTGTATCATAAATTGTAAATATAAATGTAACACGTTTGTCATGCATGCACATAATAATGCTTGTCGCAATACATACATATTAACATTCTTTATGACATCCATTATGTGCTATTATCTGTATATACAGCATACATCATCGAATGTACATATTAACATGCATTATACCAAGCATAGACTTACTGTCCCCGTGACAAAAAAAAATGGAAGAAAGAAAAAATGAAAATAATAAAAAAAAATCAAATCAAAATAATGCATTCACCATGTGTCATAGCATGTACATATCCGTATGCTCACATTACACATGTACATAAACATTGTGCGCTGGAACATACAATTCTTGGTGCATGTCATAGTGTGCACACATTAGCATACTTCATTAGACTAGACATTATACACATCATGACACTTTGCATCTCTCACATTGTGCGCCATGTCATGAACATGCATTATCATGCATTCGTTATGCCATGCACATATGAATCCTGCATCATGCATGTCAGTCGTTACATATATACCGTGCCACATTTTGCGTGTGCATACCATGCAAATACACGTACTTTGTAGGTGTCACTCATTTCTTGCGACCACTTTCATCTCATGTCTCGTATCGCACACCATAGAAGCTCACTGTACAGAATCATCCTTATGCTGTGTCCCATCTCATATGCATTATTTGTATATATTTTGCACTTTTATGTATGTGAGTTTTGCCATTTCTCGCGGCTCATTGGTGCACATTACCATGCTAGGTCGTCTTCACCTTACATCATGTATTCATATCTTGTCTAAATCATGCCATGTTCACATGTACCATATATCATGAACATTCATCCCCATACTGTGCCATAGGTTGTACTCATGCTTTCATTGTATACATGTACATTGCAAATTTATGCATGTACGTCATTTGTCATGCATTGTTCACACATTCACACTCACTTATAATTTTTCGTTAATATTTTACACTCACATATCTTTGCACATATTTCATGTACGCATTTTTATACAAAATGTTTTTACACATGTTTCGCACATATAATTCCTTACACGTATACATGACGCTATTGCATATGCCATTCCACATACATGATTCTTAACGCATAGTTTGTGCATATTAAAAAAAATAAAAAAATTCTTTGTGCCTACACAATTTTTGTACATATACATTTTCGATAGAATCAAAATTTTTTGTGTTAAGCCATACCCTAAAACGCTGGCATGTTTGCACCTTATTGAGGTACCTTTGATTCAAGATTTGACTCTGCCTAATTAGTTCTCAACTATGAATGGATTTGATCTTAACTGTAGAAATCTGAGTTTCATTCCACTTCGAATTAAGTAATGGGTATATATGTTTGGTCTTTAAGAGCTAGATCACGTAAAGATATTTGACCATACCATGTCATTTCTAAGTTCAGAGCACTTTTGGCCCATTTTTAAAATAAATTGAAAAAGCTAGTTGCAATTAGGGGATTGGATGAAAACTCACTAAGAGCACTAGAACCTTTTCGATTACCCGTCAAAGCGACTCCTGGATAAGGCTGAATCTAGAAAATGATTTAGGCACCATTTCTTTGTATAGCTCTCTAAATGACCATTTCCTACCCTCATTTCAAAATCGCTTGCTAGCCCGTTGAGCCTTTATTTTGGTATGCTAAATGCGTACCGATTTTATTGTTACACACTGTAACACCCCAAAACCACCCCAGTAGTTTGAGCCTGTCCGTGTCTGTATGTGTGTATTTTATGTGTTGCATGTATGTGTTAATTTGGATTAGTTATTTAATTTGTGTATGTGTAGTAGTATGAGAAGAGGAGATAGGTTAATGTGAGAGTGAAGGTATGGAGGTAGGGTGTGAGCAAGAGAAAGCTTTGTGTGTGTGTTAGAGTATGGGAGTAGGGTGTGTTAGGGGGCATTTGTCCTATGGGGAGAGTGACATGTGGCATAAGGAATAAGTTAGCATTTAATGGGATGGAGAGAGAGAGAGAGAAGGCAGCTTTCCCTTTTGATTCCCGTTCTTCTTCTCCTCCCTCACGCCACTCTCTTCTTTTCTTTTTCTTCTTCTTTGTTCTTCCTTTTCTTTGCACGATCTTGCTCCCTCTTCTTTATTTGAGTAATTAGAGTTGTTTAGATTGTGATTTTGAAGCTCAAAGGTGAGTAGGGGTTATTGATGTTTTAGATTCTTCTTCTTCCTCTTCTCTAGGTTTGATATAATTATATATGTATATGTGGGTTATTATAGAATTACTTATAGTTGTTGTGGGTTTGTGGTTCAGAGGAGTCTCCTAGACCAGAAAAAGGGAAAGAAATCGCTAGCGGGAGCAGAGCTCACGAGTAGGAGCAGAGGAGATAAGGTTTGGGAACATTTGTTTCATATATGTATTTGTGATTTGAGTTGGATTTTAGCACTTTTAGCTTCGATTGGAGTTACGAATTGAATATGTATAGCTGAAATTGACATTAGCATGATATGTGATGCTGGAGAATGAATATTGTTGAAGGATTTGCAAGAAATCATGTGAATAATTGCAATTGTTGTTAAATGTACTGTTTTGGAATTTCTTGGAATTGGGCATGCATTTGGCTTGATTTAATTAAGATAAATGGGGATAAAGCTGGGTTTTTAATTATATTATGAGTTGTCGATGCTTGCATTGCTTAATTTTGAGGTTTAGAATCAATTTTGGAAGTTTGAATGTGTTTAGTGTGAGATTTCTGCAGATTTTGGGCGTAAGAGCTGAAAAACCCGTATCTGTCGCGAGCGCGACAGAGCGCGGAGGTTTCAGCCCTCGCGCCGGCGCGAGAGGTGTCGCGCCAAAGAACTCGAAGGAGCTCTCTGTCGCGAGCGCGACAGAGTGTTCGCTCTCCGAGCATGTGTAAGGCTCTATTCTATCGCGAGTGCGACAACCCTCGCGAGCGCGACAGAGAGTAGCACCTACGTCCTCTCGCGAGCACGAGGTCACTCGCGATCGCGAGACGAGGCGGGGAGGTGTACTTTGGCTTCTGCCGCGAGCGCGACAGACGTGACTTCCAAATTTGATTTCTTCTCCTTTTTGCTTAACGACTTGATTTCTTTTGCATGCACTCTTTTATTTAAAGCCTTGAATTCCTATTTAAACGAATAATATGTATGTTAATTTGACAAGATTTCGTATAACTTGCTAATGTCGGATAAGTGGATAGTTAGGCATGCCTAATAGAGTTATGTGTTGCTGCAGCTATGTGTACGATTTTGGACCCTGATCAGGTCCCCCGATCGGATCCTCGCGATCCTTCTATTTGAATCTTTCTTAAGATTCTATGTGAAAACAATTTGGAACAAAAAAATAAAAAGAATGTTTTGACATCTTCGAGTATCTATGTGTTTATAATACGATACCGATACTCTCAAGTATCTATGTGTACTCGTTATCCACTCATTATGATTAAGCAGGTGTTCGTGTGTCCTTGTACAAGAATTTTTGGATGATAATATAAATATTTGAATTAACTATATATGATTCTAAATCTGTAATTGTATCTTTATCATGTGCTTTCTGTTGCCGTCACTGTGAGTGGCGGTTATGCATTTGTGTTTCCCCACTAAGCGATTCCGCTTAGCACGGGTGTTTATCCGTGCAGGTGTGGAAGGTTTTGGTACGCATGGTCTGGGCGTGTCGCATCGAGAAGGCCAACGCAACTAGAGATTGAAGTTTTGTAGTATAGGCTTTCCTTTCTTTTGTAATAGATATAATGTTTTGTTAGCCCTTCGAAACAGTGTACTTTAGACTTTTGTTTATTGGTCTTTTTTTTTTGTAATCTGATGTAAGATGTAAAGACCTCTTTTGTATATTAATAAAAGTGTTCACTTTGTTCAGTATCACTCTTCTTCCTTTTAAAGCTTAACTTATTCTTGATATGCCATTTTGTATGCGATGTTTTCATATTTGTACTAGTGGGATGTGACACTCCTATCTATCTGGATGTGTTAGTTAGTCTGTTGGAGTTGTGTTGGCCTGATGCGTACTGCGTTTATGTTTTGTAGCTATGGAGTCCGCTCGTGGATCACTTGAGGGGTCAGCGGAAAGTGCTAATCCCCAAGAGCAAGATCCCTCAGTTTCTGGTCCGGCTTAACCTCCTAGGGGGCGACCTGAGGTGCGTATTGGACCGTTGGAGGCGATGCTTTAGAGTATGACGAGGGTACTTGAAAGAGTAACAGCACCAAGTGCCCCTATTGAGAAGTTAAGAAAGCATGGTGCAGAGGATTTCTTTGGTACTGGCATAGATGAATCTAATAAGGCAGAGATGTGGATAGAGAAGACGTCCAGAGTACTTAGGGAGATTAGATGTCCACCAGAACAAGAAGTGGAGTGTGCGCTGTCTTTGTTGCAAGGCTCTGCTTATGATTGGTGGAGGCTAGTGGTTAGTCAACCGCAGGTTCCTGAACCGATTACATGGGAATTTTTCGAGAGTGAGTTCCAGAACCGGTATGTAACGAAAGCATATAAGGATGCCAAGTGGGCGCAGTTTCTAACTCTCAAGCAAAGAACAATGTCTGTGGCCGAATATGAAGATGAGTTTAACAAGCTTAGTAAGTATGCACCGCCAAGGGTTCTCACAGATGAGTTCAGATGTCAGCATTTTGAATCAGGCTTGAATGAGTCTCTGAAGGTGATGCTAATCTCTTTGATGTCGGCTCCAAATGTGAAGTACTATCAGTTGGTTCAAGCAGTCTTGAGGGCAGAACGTTTTGAGAATATTCTGAGAGAGAAATCTCAAAGAAGGAAGTCTGCAAGAGGTGGCTCTTCTTCAGGCAAGAGGCCGAGGGAATTGTAAGGAAACCTTGCGGATGAGTCTGCAGCTAGTCTGGCTCCTAGAGGGAGGAGACAGGGATCTTCTAGAGGATCGTGCACGGGTAGAGGAGATAGCACTCCCCGATGTACTCATTGCAACAAATAGCATTGGGGTGAGTGCCGATAGTTAACAGGAGGTTGTTTCAGATGTGGTTCTACGGACCATTTACTTGCGAATTGTCCAAGTCGGTATGGAGATCCATCAGAACAACAGGAAGGGAGCCGAGCTGGATCTAATGTACCTCAAGGAAGCCATAACCGGGGTAGAGGAATGGGTCGTGGTGGACGGCCTCGAGAGAGAGAACCCTCAAAATCAGTTGATCGCCTTATGCCGACAGTCGGCAGGGCCTATGATATGAAGGCCCGAGAGGAACAGAATGCTCTCGAAGTAATTGCCGGTAAGTTCTCTCTGTTTGATTCTGAAGTTTATACTTTGATTGACCCGGGCTCTACCCATTCTTATGTGTGTTCTGATAAGTTATGGGATAAATTGGGAAGTGAGGAGAAGATGGAATATGAGATTTGTGTATCTAGTCCTTTGGGTCAGAGTGTTATGGTTAATCGGGTGTGTCGGAAGTGTCCCTTAAAGATTCAGGGTACAGAATTTATGGTGGATTTGATTTGCTTGCCGTTTCATGAGTTTGATATTATTTTGGGAATGGATTGGTTAGATAAGCACCACGCGGTAGTGGACTGTCATAAGAAGGTAATGGTTCTGAAGGATAAAGATCAAGTACCTGTTATTGTGAAGGGAATTGGAAGCAGTTCTCTGCATAACGTGGTATCAGCTATGAAAGCTAGAAGATTTATCAGGAAGGGTTGTAAAGCGTTTTTGGCTGTGGTTTTGGATTCTCGGAGAGGACAAGTTAAGATTCAAGACATTCCTATTGTAAGAGATTTTGTAGATGTTTTTCCGGAAGAACTACCGGGACTACCTCCCGAGAGAGAGGTCGAATTGTCAGTAGAGATTGTCCTAGGTACAGCTCCGATTTCTAAGGCTCCTTATCGAATGGCTCCAGTGTAATTGAAGGAATTGAAGAGTCAGTTACAGGAGTTGTTAGACAAAGGATTTATTCGGCCCAGTGTATCACCGTGGGGCGCTCCAGTGCTGTTTGTCAAAAAGAAGGATGGAACTCTACGGATGTGCATTGATTATCGACAGCTTAATAAAGTGACCATCAAGAATAAGTATCCACTGCCGAGGATTGAAGACCTTTTTGATTAGTTGAGAGGAGCTGGGGTATTCTCTAAGATAGACCTGAGATCAGGCTATTACCAGTTGGGGGTTAAAGAAGCAGATGTGGCGAAGACGACTTTTTGGATGCGTTATGGTCATTACGAATTTCTAGTGATGCCTTTCGGTTTGACCAACGCGCCTGCAGCCTTTATGGATTTGATGAACCGAGTTTTCCGACCGTATCTGGACAAGTTTGTCGTGGTATTTATTGATGACATTTTGGTATACTCCAGAGCTCGAAAAGAACATAAGGAACATCTTCGGTTGGTGTTGCAGATGTTAAGAGATCATCAACTGTATGCGAAACTCAGTAAATGTGAGTTTTGGTTGAAAGAAGTGGCCTTCCTTAGACATGCGGTGTCAGCAGAGGGCGTATGTGTTGATCCAAGTAAAATTGAAGCAATTGTTAACTGGATGCCTCCGAAGAGTGTACCAGAGGTGAGAAGTTTTCTGGGTTTAGCAGGGTATTATCGACGATTTGTTCAGGGGTTTTCAGTGTTAGCCTCTCCTTTAACCAAGCTACTTTGGAAGGATGTTAACTTTGTATGGACTGAAAAGTGTCAAGCCAGTTTTGATCGTTTAAAAGAGTTATTAGTTAAAGCTCCTGTGCTCACACAGCCGGTTTCGGGTAAGGAGTACACTATGTACAGTGATGCTTCGGGAATTGGCTTAGGTTGTGTTCTGATGCAAGGGAACAAGGTTATAGCCTATGCATCGAGACAGTTGAAACCTCATGAGCGGAACTACCCGACCCATGATTTGGAGTTAGCAGCGGTAGTGTTTGCACTTAAAGTATGGCGGCACTACTTATATGGGGAGACGTGTAGGATTTTTACTGATCACAAGAGTCTCAAATATTTGTTAACAAAGAAAGAGTTAAATTTGAGACAACGGGGATGGTTAGAGCTCTTCAAGGATTATGATTGTATTATTGACTACCATCCGGGTAAGGCTAATGTAGTGGCAGATGCTCTCAGTAGGAAGTCTATGTCTGCGTTGCTAGCTAGCCGAGGAAGATGGAGATTTGATTCTGAAGGTGCTTTGATTGCTCAACTTAAAGTTAAGCCAAGATTGAGGTCGGAGATTGCAAGGGCACAGTTAGATGACCATGTGCTACAGCGTGTTTATCAAGCAGTGAAAGAGGGCAAGCGGACTGAGTACTTGATAGATGGTGAAGGAGTGCTTAGGCATGGTAATCGGTTATGGGTACCTAATGTGGGCGAGTTAAGAAAGAAGCTGTTGCAAGAAGCTCACTCATCAGTCTTTACTATGCATCCCAGTGGGGAAAAAATGTATCAAGATTTGAAGCAATTTTACTGGTGGCCAGGCATAAAAAGAGATATAACAGAATTTATTTCAAGATGTCTCACCTGTCAGCAAGTAAAAACCGAGCATCAAGTGCCATCGGGATTGCTTCATCCCTTACCTATTCCTCAATGGAAGTGGGATGATATCACGATGGATTTTGTATCTGGCTTGCCTATGACCCAGTGTAAGCATGATTCTGTGTGGGTTATAGTGGATCGATTGTCGAAATCCGTGCATTTTCTGCCCGTACGATTGGATTATTCTATGGACAAGTTGGCGAAACTGTATGTGGATGAGATAGTCCGATTACATGGGATTCCGTTATCCATTATATCAGACCGAGACCCGCATTTTACATCTAAATTTTGGAAAGAGCTTCAGGCGGCTTTGGGAACTCGGTTAAATTTCAGCACCGCTTTTCATCCGCAGACCGATGGTCAATCAGAGAGGGTTATTCAAGTTTTGGAAGATATGCTACGGGGTTGTGTTCTAGAATTTTTGGGAAGCTGGGATCGGTATGTGTCTTTGATGGAATTTGCGTATAATAACAGCTATCAGGTGAGCATTGGTATGGCTCCTTACGAAGTATTGTATGGACGAAAATGTAGGACACCAGTATGTTGGACTGAATTATCAGAAAAGGTTATGATAGGTCCGGATATAGTGCGAGATACCGAAGAGAAAGTGAGGGTTGTGCAACAGAACTTGAAAGCAGCTAAGGACTGACAATGTTCTTACGCTAATCTGAAGCGCAGAGATATTCAGTACGAAGTAGGTGATAAAGTTTTCTTGAAAGTGTCACCGTGGCGAAAGGTTCTTCGTTTTGGAAAGAAAGGCAAGTTAAGTCCACGCTTTATTGGGCCATACGAGATCCTAAGAAAAGTAGGTCCAGTAGTGTATCAGTTAGCTTTGCCTATGGAGTTAGCTAGACTACATGACGTTTTCCATGTATCTATGCTTCGGAGATATCGGTCTGACCCTTCGCATGTATTACCAGTGCAAGTTATTCTGGTTCAACCAGATTTTTCTTATGATGAAGAACCGAAAAGGATTTTGGATAAGGAAATCAGACAGCTCTGGAATAAACAGATACCATTGGTCAAGGTCTTATGGCAACATCACGGTATTGAGGAAGCCACATGGGAACCAGAGGAAGCTATGAGATTGCAAAACCCTTAGTTATTCGGAGCAGGTAAGAATTTCGAGGACAAAATTCTGTTAAGTGGGGGAGTATTGTAACACCCCAAAACCACCCCAGAAGTTTGAGCCTGTCCGTGTCTGTATGTGTGTATTTTATGTGTTGCATGTATCTGTTAATTTGGATTAGTTATTTAATTTGTGTGTGTGTAGTAGTATGAGAAGAGGAGATAGGTTAATGTGAGAGTGAAGGTATGGAGGTAGGGTGTGAGCAAGAGAAAGCTTTGTGTGTGTGTTAGAGTATGGGAGTAGGGTGTGTTAGGGGGCATTTGTCCTATGGGGAGAGTGACATGTGGCATAAGGGATAAGTTAGCATTTAATGGGATGGAGAGAGAGAGAGAGAAGGCAGCTTTCCCTTTTGATTCCCGTTCTTCTTCTCCTCCCTCACGCCACTCTCTTCTTTTCTTTTTCTTCTTCTTCGTTCTTCCTTTTCTTTGCACGATCTTGCTCCCTCTTCTTTATTTGAGTAATTAGAGTTGTTTAGATTGTGATTTTGAAGCTCAAAGGTGAGTAGGGGTTATTGATGTTTTAGATTCTTCTTCTTCCTCTTCTCTAGGTTTGATATAATTATATATGTATATGTGGGTTATTATAGAATTAATTATAGTTGTTGTGGGTTTGTGGTTCAGAGGAGTCTCCTAGACCGAAAAAAGGGAAAGAAATCGCTAGCGGGAGCAAAGCTCACGAGTAGGAGCAGAGCTCACGAGTAGGAGCAGAGGAGATAAGGTTTGGGAACATTTGTTTCATATATGTATTTGTGATTTGAGTTGGATTTTGGCGATTTTGGCTTCCATTGGAGTTAGGAATTGAATATGTATAGCTTAAATTGACATTAGCATGATATGTGATGCTGGAGAATGAATATTGTTGAAGGATTTGCAAGAAATCATGTGAATAATTGCAATTGTTGTTAAATGTACTGTTTTGGAATTTCTTGGTATTGGGCATGCATTTGGCTTGATTTAATTAAGATAAATGGGGATAAAGCTGGGTTTTTAATTATATTATGAGTTGTCGATGCTTGCGTTGCTTAATTTTGAGGTTTAGAATCAATTTTGGAAGTTTGAATGTGTTTAGTGTGAGATTTTTGCAGATTTTGGGCGTAAGAGCTGAAAAACCTGTATCTGTCGTGATCGCGACACTGTCGCGAGCGCGATAGAGCGTGGAGGTTTCAGCCCTCGCACCGGCGCTAGAGGTTTAGCGCCAAAGAACTCGAAGGAGCTCTCTGTCGCGAGCGCGACAGAGTGTTCGCTCTCCGAGCATGTGCAAGGCTCTATTCTGTCGTGAGCGCGACAGAGAGCAGCACCTACGTCCTCTCGCGAGCACAAGGTCACTCGTGATCGCGAGACGAGGCGGGGAGGTGTACTTTGGCTTCTGTCGCGAGCGCGACAGACGTGACTTCCAAATTTGATTTCTTCTCCTTTTTGCTTAACGACTTGATTTCTTTTGCATGCACTCTTTTATTTAAAGCCTTGAATTCCTATTTAAATGAATAATATGTATGTTAATTTGACAAGATTTCGTATAACCTGCTAATGTCGGATAAGTGGATAGTTAGGCATGCCTAATAGAGTTTTGTGTTGCTGCAGCTATGTGCACGATTTTGGACCCTGATCAGGTCCCCCGATCGGATCCTCGCGATCCTTCTGTTTGAATCTTTCTTAAGATTCTATGTGAAAATAATTTGGAACAAAAAAATAAAAAGAATGTTTTGACACCTTCGAGTATCTATGTGTTTATAATACGATACTGATACTCTCAAGTATCTATGTGTACTCGTTATCCTCTCATTATGATTAAGCAGGTGTTAGTGTGTCCTTGTACAAGAATTTTTGGATGATAATATAAATATTTGAATTAACTATATATTATTCTATATCTGTAATTGTATCTTTATCATGTGCTTTCTGTTGCCGTCACTGTGAGTGGCGGTTATGCATTTGTGTTTCCCCACTAAGCGATTCTGCTTAGCACGGGTGTTTATCCGTGCAGGTGTGGAAGGTTTTGGTATGCATGGTCTGGGCGTGTCGCATCGGGAAGGCCAACGCAACTAGAGATTGAAGTTTTGTAGTATAGGCTTTCCTTTCTTTTGTAATAGATATAATGTTTTGTTATCCCTTCGAAACAGTGTACTTTGGACTTTTGTTTATTGGTCTTTTTTTTTTTGTAATCTGATGTAAGATGTAAAGACCTCTTTTGTATATTAATAAAAGTATTCACTTTGTTCAGTATCACTCTTCTTCCTTTTAAAGCTTAACTTATTCTTGATATGCCATTTTGTATGCGATGTTTTCATATTTGTACTAGTGGGATGTGACACTCCTATCTATCTGGACCCTTCTTCCCTTAATCCGAGTAGAAGTCTCCATGGTATAGGTTGGGGTGTGACACACACGTTAAAACTACCTTTCGCCTAAAATGATTTTGGCTTCCCCTTAGAAGAATGGCCGCTCTAGTAAGGATGGATGTACATTATGACTTTTTTTTTTAGCTATCAAAACTTGCTCCGATAAAAGGGGGTTTACGCTTCGACAAGAAAATTTCGATCATCGATAATTTTTTGGGGTTACCAAAAATTTCCCCGATGAAAATGGATGTACACTTTGGGGAAAAGAGCCTCAATTTTTGACAATTCTTTGAGCTACCAATAATCACCCTGATAAGGATGGGTTTACCCCTTAAGAAAAATTTTCAATTATCGATAATTTTTGGGCCACACTTCTGGAAAGGGGTTTGAATAATCGATAAACTTTTTGTGTAGTTAGAGACATGAGCTTGCGAAGAAAAAAAAAAAGAAGAAAAAAAAATCAAAATTGAAGAAAAAAATAGAAAAAAAAAAAGAAAAAAAAGAGCAAAAAAAAATAAAGAAAAAAATCGAAATTGAAAAAAAAACAAAAAAAAAAGAAGAAAAAAAAAAAGAAGAAGAAAAAATGGTAGGGCCCAAGATAGTACCCCTTGACGAGTTCGGTGGTTATCTTTTTAACTAAATTGTTATGTCGAGCTGGATAAGTCAGAGTGTTACCGAGTCCAAATTCAAGAGTATCTAGATAGTATACAATTGGGGTTGGGAATGGTCCTTCCATCTGTCGAATGAACGCTGCGGCCATTTTTCTCTAGTGACCTGATCCTCCTTTGATAACCACCTACCTGAGCCTAACGTTACAACCAAAGTAAGACCTATTGATTCTTGGTTTGGCCTTATCTAACTAGCGGAGATCACCTTCTGATAAGGTTTGGTACGTAGGAAGAGGCATATGGTGTTTCTTGAGCTTCAAGCGAGAAACCATGAGTGCATTTATGCATTCGAGTTGAGTCTTGTTCTCGACATTGCGTCTAGAATTTGCTTTTGAAAAATGAAAAATCTTGTTTTGGCCTTCTGCACATACACACAGAGGTTGCGTGGTATGCCTCGTATTTACATGTTGGTTTAGTAAACCTTGATGTCTACACATTTATCTTCTTGCCCTTCATTGGGAATGACTCCCGAATTCTTTTGCTAAGATTGAATCAGTTGAGAATGTGGTTCATTCAGTATACTCAAAGGCAGATAGAAACTCGAGTTTGAGGTACCTAATAGGTTGCACTCAATTTATAATCTTGGGGTATTTCTTATCACTACCCATTAAAATGATACTTTGCGTACACTCCCAATAATATTCTTTGCACATATGCTCTCTGCAAATGTTTTTACACACAATTGTAGCAAATATTTTCAATAAATAGTTTTATATGTACAATTCTTGGTGCATGTCTTATGTCATAAGAGCTTTAGCGAATACATTTCATAAGTGCTTTTGACGCATGTGGCTCTTTATGGGCATATCCTTTGCCAGCATCTTGCATCCACATTTTTCGCATGCATTTAATACACATATATATGATTTTTCCTACATATGTTTCATACACATAGTTGTATGTGCACACATCGCACACACCCAATTCCTTACATAGCTTTCATGTATATAACATATCCCACCTATCTTTGCATATGATTTTTTACATCTATGCCGATGAATGACTCTTTACCACATGCATGATCATTTGCATGCATGGTCATTTGCACATAGTTTGCATACATAATCCCTTGTATATATTTATCATGCATGAACTTTTACATGTCTTTCTCATTCATGATCATTTGCAAACATGTTAGAATAACGATTCTTAGCGCATGTTCCATAATCTTCCACATGGATATAAGCCATTGGCATATATGACATACGCATAAGCATTTCAGGATCATAGTCCTTTGCATGTCATTTCATAAATGCATAGCCTTTCACATGCATTCCATGCATACATGGTGTCCAACGCACACTAGATAGTATACATCAGTCCCACGTAGACAAGCTGACTTTTCCCAAAGTCCTCTGAGGAGGCAAAATCTTTAAATCCTCTGAAAAGGCAATTCTCCAAGTCCTCTGGAGAGGCAATTCTCAAGTCCTCTAAAGAGGCAATTCTCAAGTCAACCTAAGTCCGAGGGCAAAGATGCACACGGGTCAGAAGATTCTGGGTCAGAATCCATGAAGCAAGACGACGCTTTTCTAGATTTTTCAGGAAGTATCAAAGTCTCCCAGTAAGTATCAAAGCCTGAGCATCGAAGTCTCCTAGTGAGCATCAAAGTCTCCCATTGAGCGTAAACTGACAATGACCCTAATAGGCAGGTACTGCCACAGGTACTTATCTCTTTTATAATTTACCCTACAAATTTGCGTTTTCCTTTTATTCAGAAAAAAATAAAGTTCAAGATAAACATCAGCGATAGAGCAGATCGCAACCGGGACTGCAGTTAGAGAACACTGCATCTCACAGATCGAGGTTGTAGTCAGAGAGCACCGCACCTCACAAGGAGGGACTGCAATTAGAGAACACTGCACCTCATAGATTGAGGTTGTAGTCAGAGTGCACCGCACCTCACAAAGCGGGACTGCAGTTAGAGAACACTGCATCTCACAATTGAAGTTGCAGTTAGAGAACACTGCTCTTCACCCCGATATTGTAGCTAGAGAGTGCTACATCTCACAGTTCACGTGGTAGCCAGAGAGTGCTACGCACCTTGCAGATCGGATGGGGGTTAGCAAGGGAACTTCACAAATCTACTCTTTACACCGGGATTGTAGCCAGAGAGTGCTACATCTCCCAGTTCACACGGCAGCCAGAGAGTGTTACGCACCTAGCAGCCGAATGGAGGTTAGCAGATCAGAAAGTCGTACTAGCCAGATGGGGGTTAGCAGATAAGACTTTATACTAACCGGATAGAGGGTTAGCAAGAGAATGCCAACGAACAGGGATTGTGGTCAGAGAATACCGCTTCTCACCAGTCAAAGCTGAAATTAGAGAAACACTGCTCTTCACATCGAGTTTGTAGTCAGAGAGTGCTACATCTCTTCAACCCTGCGCAAGCCGAGACGAGGCCAGCAGAAGTCGAAGCTGCAGTTAGAAAAACACTGCTCTTCACATCGAGTTTGTAGTCAGAGAGTGCTACATCTCTTCAACCCTGCGCAAGCCGAGACGAGGCCAGCAGAAATTGAAGCTGCGGTTAGAGAAACACTGCTCTTCACATCGAGTTTATAGTCAGAGAGTGCTACATCTCTTCAACCCTGCGTGAGCCGAGACGAGGCCAGCAGAAGTCAAAGCTGCAGTTAGAGAAACACCGCTCTTCACATCGAGTTTGTAGTCAGAGAGTGCTACATCTCTTCAACCCTGCGCGAGCCGAGACGAGGCCAGCAGAAGCAGAAGCTGCGGTTAGAAAAACACTGTTCTTCACACCGGGTTTGTAGTTAGAGAATGCAACATCTCCTAAATACTCCGTGCAGGCCGAGACGAGGCTAGCAGAACACTCGTGGTAGAACAGACCACAGATCGAGGTTGTAGTCAGAGAGCACTACATCTCACAAACTCCATGCAGGCCGAGACAAGGCTAGCGGAACACTCGTGGTAGAACAGACCACAGATCGAGGTTGTAGTCAGAGAGCACTACATCTCAAAAACTCCGTGCAGGCCGAGACGAGGCTAGCGGAACACTCGTGGTAGAACAGACCACAGATCGAGGTTGTAGTCAGAGAGCACTACATCTCACAAACTCCGTGCAGGCCGAGATGAGGCTAGCGGAACATTCGTGGTGGAATAGGCCACAAATAGAGGTTGTAGTCAGAGAGCACTACATCTCACCAAAGCTGCGCGAGCCGAGATGAGGCCAGCAGAAACAGGTCGAGACGAGACCGGTAAGGGCACATGTACCTACGCCAGCAAGGTAAGGTCCGGCACCCCCAGGTATGTAATTCTCCCTCTTCCTTCTTTGAATTTTGGCTCACCTAGGTATCTATGCACTAGCTTCTCCAAAATTGGGGGCAACTGTAGACGCCGGGGTCTGAGTCAGATTTTGATGGCAATTTTGGGTACTTGGTAAATTCCTCCAAAAAAAAAATTAATAATAAAATTAAAAAAAACAAAAAAAAATGAGATTAGGTTAATTTAATTAGATAAATCAAGAATTATGATTAGTTTAATTTAATTAGTTAATATTGTAAGATAAATTAATTAATTAGTTAATATTTTAGGATAATTAAAATGTGATAATTAATTAGATGTGATAATTTAGGTAGATTAATTAGATTAAGTAGGTATAAAAATATAGAGTATTTAATTAATAGAGTATGTAATTAGTTAGTGTGTTAGTTTAAGTAAATCAATTAAAATCAAAAACAAAAAAATCAGAAAATAGAAAAATGGAGGAAATTACCATTGTGCACCTAATTAACCCTAATTGTGGGTATAAAGGGAAAAGAATGAAGAGGGAAAGGGAGCTCTCTCGGCAGATCAAGAAAGAAAAAGAAAGGAAAAGAAAAGAAAAAGAAAAGAAAAGAAAGAGAGAGCAAGAGGGTGAACACAGAGAGAGGGCCGGCCAAAGGAAGAACACAGTAAAACCAAGAAAGAAGAAGAAAGCAAAATAGGAAAATAGAAAGTGAGAGCAAAGAAAAACACAAAGGGAAATCAAAGAGCAGAAAAAACAAAAGAAAAGAATCAGAGAGCAAGAAAGGCAAATAGAAAAGGAAAAGAAAAGGGAAATAGAAAGAAGAGGAGGGGAGAGGAGCAGCCACAGACCCACGACGCCGGAAGAGAAAAAGAAGAAAAGAGATAGGAAGGAGGCGAGGCCTCCGCCGGCCACCCACCGTGCCGGAATGGCACACGCGCCCCACCGGCGTGCTCCCGGAAGCAGGGTGATCCAGCCGGCATCCACCGGCCTCCATCACTCGCCGCCGTTAGGGAGATCGGAGAAGAAGACCCGCGACGCTCCAAGGCGTTTTTCGGCGAGGCGGCATGTCCTTCCAGCGCGTGACCAACGGCGGCAAGATCCCGGCAATGCGATCTACCCGGCGGTGGCGGAGGTGTCACCAACGGCCGCTCCGACGAGCCTCCGGCGAGGGAAATCCGGGGAGCCTATTTAATATTTATTTATTTTAATATATTATTAATTAATATTTATTATTATTGTTATTATTATTATTATTATTATTATTATTATTATTCTGTTTTTTATATTATTATTATTATATATTTATTTATTTATTTTCTGTTTATTAATATTATATTATTATTATCTTTTTTATTTATTTATTATTAGTATTATTGAGTTACATTAGTATTGTTGTTATTAATATTATTTATTTTATGATTATTTATTATTTATTATTTATTATTGTTATTATTTTATGATGTTATTATTATTATTACTATATTATTATTGCTAATATTATTATTGTAATTCTTATGATTATTGTTGTTATATTATATTATTACTATTATTATTAATATTATAATTATTATATTTATTTATTCTTATTTAGTTTTCTGTTTTTATGTTATTATTTTACTAATATTAATTTTATGCTATTGCTATTATTCTTATTGTTCTTATTAGTATATTATTACCATTATTATCATTTTGTTCATGTTACCATCATTACATTGAATTATTATTTTATCCATTCATAATTACTATCATTATTTTATGTTTATTTATTATTCTTTATTATTTTATGATATTATTACTAGCATTATTATTTTTATTGGCATTAATCATTTTAATTGTCATTTGTGCTTTTATATCCATTAATTCTCAATTTATTTCATTCAATTATTTATTTAATTATTTATTCTTTTACTTGTCATTTAATTTAATCCATTATTAATATCATCCATTTTCCTCAATTTACTTTATTCAATCATTCATTTTCCCAATTTACTTTATTCAATCATTCATTTGTTTATTTATTTATTCAATTGTTTACTTATTCACGATCAACCAATATCATTTTTCTATTTTGACTGCAATGCGGGAGGCATGTGGTTCTTCTGAGAAGTATGGTCGGAATAGGTAAATTAGGATGAATTTATTATTTATTATTTGGAATATGTAATCACTATTTTATTTTATTTTATGTATTTGTGGTCTGTAATAATAAAACGATTTTCGACCGCTCTAAAAAAGAACCACCACCCAAATGTTTTCTACCAAATAAAATATTGGTTAGTAAAACTGGACCAATGTCCTCATTTTCATCTCAAGCCAAAAGTTTTAAATTGATTTGAGAATTTTATACTTTTTTGTAAAATGAGTATTTGGGAACCAATATTCCCGTCTAAATAAATATCTCGATTTATACTTGTTTTGTACCTTATTTATAATCGGGGTTGTATTCCGCCCCTAATTTTATTGTAATTTACTTTTGAATACTTTATCTTAATTTCGCCTTTATTTTTCGCTTTTACGTGAATGATTGCGCTTTTTAATTGATTGCATCGTATGGAAAAATGGTGAAATAATAAATTCAAAACCTAATTGTAAAATTAATCAAAGTACGAATAAATGAGAAGTCCCGAACCTATCTCTGGTCTTTGGGCTCAAAGAGGCGAGAGGTTTACCCTCCCAGACACCTCTTGTGTCACGAGACTTTTACGTCAATCCTAGGCTCCTTAGGGCGAGAGGTTTATCCTCCAAGACCCCTTTGGTTGGCCCAAAATGGATACTAAGCGCAGTCTTAGGCTCTCCGAGGCGAGAGAAACTTTCCCAATGTTCTATTGGGTGGCGACTCCATGAAACCTCCCTGTTGCCCAACATAGACGCACTTGCGATTTATTGCAAGCTGTCAACAGACCCCCAACTGCCCGATTGCCCTCAAGCGAGCGGTCTGAGGGGCGGCACGCGGGGATTCCGGCTCGCGCGCGTCACACCTGTATATTTTTTTTGCCTTTCTTTGTACAAAAAGTGGTTCAGGATAAGCACCAGCAAAAATGACAATCCGATGCCTTGTAGACCAGATGGGGGTTAGCAAGGGTATACCGTGCAGGCCGGATGGTGGTCAGTAAGATAAATGCAGTATATCAAAGGATTCGCAGTATAATACACTGCAGCTCAATGGCGGCTATCAGATGCCTTGTAGACCGGATGGGGGTTAGCAAGGACATGCTGTGCAGGTTGGATGGTGGTCAGCAGAATGATTGCAAAGGATCCGTGGTAGAATACACTACAGCTCAAAGGTAGCAATCAAATGCCTTACAAACCGAATGGGTGTTAGCAAGGGCATGCCATGCAGGCCGGATGGTGGTCAGCAAAACGATTGGAGAGGTCATGGTAGAATATACTACAGCTTAGCAGTAACAAGCCACAAACTTCAACACAACAAAAAGGTGAGGACTATCTCAGGTACGTACTTCTTTCCTTTTTCTCTGAATTTTGGCTCACCTAGACACCCATGCACTAGCCTTCCCAAAATTGGGGGCAACTGTAAACATCGAGTCGTGAGGCAGTCTAGATCAGCGTTACCCAATGATAATTAGATGCCTGTTCATGGGCAAAAATATTAGAAGTAACGATTTCCTTGCTAAATTTGCTTTTAAGAGATAAAAAATAAAAAATTCTGAAAAAATTAAAATAAAAAAGGGAGTTTGAAAATTATAGTATTCTAGTCAAAATTGTTATTTAAAAAAGAAATTCGGACGTCGATGGCTTGCATCGGCATCACGCAGGCACGCCCTGTTGCGCACAGGCATGCGTCGCCCGCCTGCGTGCAACCCGCACACAGCCAGCTTATAATCCATGCGTAGCACAAGCTCATCGATGGGCGTCCCTCGCTGGGCGTGCCGGTCGGTCGACCCTATTCGCCTAGATCCTCCAAAAATGCAATTTTTTTTGCCATTTTTCTAGATTTTGTCCACAAAATTATTTTTATCCCATTTTTTAAGGATTTTTATAATTTTATCCATTTTTAAAATATAGATAAGGAATAATCTGATTTAAATTTTATTTTTTCTTAATTAATTAGATTTTCCAGTTTTAATCATATAAATATAAAAATTTAGAAAGAGAAAAGGGAGAATTCTTTTACGTTAAAAATTTTTTATTTTCTCTTCTCTTCTCTTCTTTTTCAATAGAATTCTCTCTACATATTTTTCGATTTTCTTCTCCAAATAAAATTTTTTTGGGTTAAAAAATTCAATTCTTAATCAATAATTTTTCTTGAGATAAAAAAATTTTTTTTTTCCTTAATTTTTTTTACTTTTCTTTAATCAATTATTTTTCTTGAGACTAAGAAAAATAATTCTTTATTCTTGAGAATTGTTTATTTTTCGTTAATCAATAATCATCCTTGTGACAAAAAAATTAATTGTTTGTTCTTCAAAATTTTTATTTTCTTTCATCGTTTCTTTTTAAAGCAAATTTTTTTCTTGAAATAAAACTCCAATTTAATTTTATTTAATTCTGATTTTGCAAATCAAAGTAAGGAAATCAATCATATTTTTTTCTCTATTAAATCCGAATTCCGAGGGTAAATATTTTGGGCTAGATCCTTTATGTTATTTTCTTTTATTTATTTTTTTTGTTCATATTTAATTAGTTATCATGTAGATCTTTTAATCTATTGTTTATTTATTTATTTTATGTGATTTTAGATATAAATTTAACATTGTTTACATTTTTATTCTTTTTTTATTTACTTATTATTCGTTCTTTTTTTTATTATTATTATTACTATTACTATTATTATTATTATTATTATTATTATTATTATTATTATTATCATTTCTTTTATTATTATTATTATTATTATTATATATTTTTATGTATTAATTTACTAATATATTAATTTATTTGTTTCATCATGTTATTTAATTTATTTGTCATTTATAATGCATTTTTTATTTATTCTAATATCTTATTTTATGAATTTGATTGATTTTCTTGATTTAATTACTAACTTTATTTTATTTGTATTTGTTTTTGACTTTAATATCTATTTTTCCTTTTTGGGCATTCTCGCGAACAAATGGGAAGATTCAGGAGACTTGTTTGGTTTGACCATCTAGTTTTATTATTTGTGCTATTTCTTTATTTGGCTTTTTTATTTATTTTGCCATGTAATTCCTAATAAAATTGTTTATTATGTGCACGTTCAAAAGAAAATCACAAAAACATTTTTATTAATTAATTTAAAATTTTTTCTAATAAAAATGGGACCGATGTTGTAGTTTTCCATCCAAATAAGCTGTCACTTCTAACACTTTTTCTCTTAAGTATGCATACGAGGACTAATGTTCTCATCCATAATAAATATCCCATTTTATATATAATTTACATTTTATTTACATTAGGGGTTATATTTTGCCCCTAATTTTATTGTAAATTATTGTACTTTCAGTTACTTTATTATAAATTGCTTTATTTATCGCGTTCATTACATGATCAATCTACGTTTTAATCAATGCATTAAATGGTATGAGAAAAGGAATGAAATTCTATCTCTAAAACTCAATCATAACTTTAACCAAGGTATGAATAAATGGGAAGTACCGAAATCTCTCTGGTCTTAGGCTCAATGAGGTTAGATGAATATTTCCAATGTTCTATTGGAAAGGAAATTCCAAAATATTTCTTGTTACTAAAAATAGGCTCAAGTTGCATTGTCTTGGGCTCCACGAGATTAGATGAACCTTTCCAATATTCTGTTGGAAAGGGAATTCAAAAATAACTCTAGCTTGCCCAAAATAGACGTATATGCATTATCTCAAGCTCAACGAGTTTAAATGAATTTTTCTAAAATTCTATTGGAATAAGGATTCCAAGATATCTTTAATTGCCCAAAATAGACACACACGTGTTATCTTAGGATCAGTGAGGCTAGATGACCTTTCCCAATGTTTTATTAGGTGGTGACTCCAAAATACGTCCTTGTTGCCAAAAATAAATGCCTTTGTAATCTTTGCAAGTTTTATGAACGTCTCTCGAATACCCTAAAAGCGGGTCA
Organism: Excoecaria cochinchinensis; assembly: GCA_947683425.1. Classification (NCBI taxonomy): domain Eukaryota; kingdom Viridiplantae; phylum Streptophyta; class Magnoliopsida; order Malpighiales; family Euphorbiaceae; genus Excoecaria; species Excoecaria cochinchinensis. The sequence goes on from CANTUQ010000212.1 coordinate 687,798, forward strand.
TTCGGAGCCTCCAGGGTTCGACACGCGTCACAATGTGTATTTTGAGGTTTAATGAAATATAAGCGTGAAATCATGCAAATTAGTAAAAAAAAAAAATTTAGTGGATTAAATGGGAAATAAAAGAAAAATAATTATGGAGGTAAATATGAAGTTAGAGCTACAATTATAGGGGCTTAATGTGTAATTTGTTAATTTAATGTATAAAATGTTATAAAATGAATATAGAATTGAAATTGTGTGTATATTAATTAATTGAGAAATTCAAGAGTTTATTTGAATATAGTATTGTAGCGCACCTCCCCGACTGCATACTAGATTTGCTATAGCAGTCGAAGAGCGTCACTGTAACACCCCCATACCCCCGGTAAGGGATATCGGGGCGCCACGCGGCCACTAACGTATACATGTACATGCATTAGCGGAAGCGGTAACAATAAACAATTGGAAATAAATTGGGCCCAAATAAAAATTACTTTTATTATACATATAAACTATACATATGCAAAAGTTTTATAGTTATTACATATTCATTTACGTTACATATACAAATACATTTAACGATTATATGTCGAGACTAAACTCTCTATATACATAATGATGTTACTCAAAACATCACAAACTCTAATTCTATCTTATACAAAAAAAAGGGTACATCAAAAAGCTCCTAGTGGCCCTCATTTGCAGATGAACGCTTTCACTGGTCCGCACCTGTCAACCTACACGGAAACAAACATCCGTGCTAAGCGATAACGCTTAGTGGGGATGAAAATAATGCAAGGGACTTCTTTCGAAGTCTAAAAATAAATTATCTATGCACTACATATATTAGTCAAAGCACACATGCATATATTTTCACACTCATGTAAATCACGGATTCTAATTCATATAAACAAATGCTGGTACATATAACTATCATGTAGTATTCATCTCATATACTTTAAACATTTACTTATAACACTACATATGATCATTTCATATTCACTATACACTAGCAATAACGAGGGTAAAGCAATAAGCCTGAATTCCTTTTTACGGTGGATACGGGTAACTCTGGATACTGTTTACAGTATCTTACATGTGGAGAATTAACTCAAAACTCTATGGAATACACAAGGTATTCCAAACTCTGGGCACAATTAAGGCCAACTCTAGCAGCTGCACTCTAGCCCTTTATAAGCATGCTTATCTATCCACTATAACGGTAATCAGGCTCTAGCAACTCATATACTTTACACTTATATCAATTCATTTACTGTAATTCAAATACCTTTCATTTCATGTATAACTTTTACAAATCATATACATTTAATTACCACTAATCATGTAAGAGGTTTAAAAGATAATTTAAAACCAAAAATAAACTAAATGATATCATACAAGATCCATTTAAACCTTTAACAATTCAAAACAGGAATAAAAGGCCAAAACAAGACAAAACAGGCGGAAAAAGCTGACTGTCGCGATCGCGACTTGTGTCGCGCTCGCGACAGTAGCCTAAGGAAACAAGATCGTCGCGAGGCGCTCTCGCGAGTGCGGCTCGCGACGATCTGCTTCTCTTCACGCCCACCTGGAAGGAAGATCACGGCGTGACTACCCCTCACGCCTCGTGACCGGATCCTCGCAGCGAGAGAGGGACATCACGTGGCGTGATGCCATCTCACGCCTCACCGAGGGAAGGGTCACGGCGTGACTACCCAGCACGTCACGTGACCGAACTCTCACAAAGAGAGAGGGACATCACATGGCGTGATGCCATCTCACGCCTCACCGAGGGAAGGGTCACGGCGTGACTACCCATCACGTCACGTGACTCTCTCCTCACAACTCTTAAAATCAAATTTCCAACTCGCTTCCCTCGCGCCTAGTGTCGCTCTCGCGACAGAAGCGTTTTCCCCAATTCCAACGGCAAAATGCACCCACATAATTAAACACAAACAAAACCCAAGCCACTCTTTTGTTTCCACATGCAACCACCTCTCTTTTAACATGTAATTGCCCTATAAATCATACTCATAACTCTATTTACACTCAAATTATTTAGATTAATTTCAAACATTTATTCACTATAAGCAATTAGAATAATTTCACCCACTAGAAAACAATTGAGCTCATTTAAGCTCCATATACCTTTCTTTATACACTTAAGTCTCTATCAAAACATTCAAAGTCACATCACATGCAAAATAATGAAACCGCACACGATCCCTACCTCTAGGACGTTGAACCGCGTTCTCTACTCGGCTCCGACCTTCTCTTTGCCTTTATTGGGCCTCTTGTCCACATCTTCCATACACAAACCATTCAAAATAACAAAGTTACTCTTCTCTCTTACTTTAAATCTAAAACAGAAATAAGACAGAAGAAGAAGACCAATACTAACTAAAGAGCATTACTTACCTTCTTAGGAAACCTATTCAAGCTCTACTAGTCCCTCTCAAAGTTAATCCAAATGAATCACTCAAAACAGTGTAAAGAAGGAAGAAGAAACGAAAGAAAGAGCAGGGCAAAGGAAAAGAAAGAAACCAACGTGAAAAGAAGAAGGAAAAGAGCAGATAGTCTAAGTCAATCCAACAATTACTATAGTAATAAATGCCATCTACCACTTAAATGCATAGCTATCTTCTTATTTCCTTTTTAAATAATCCTAATCTCTTATTAGCTAATATAATGCTAATTAAGCTCTTGCCACATGTCACCTCCCTACAGTGCCATGTGTCGCTCTCCTACAAGCCACAACTTAAAAATTCCATTCTACATATCCTAACTCCGGAGTGGTTCTGTCGCGCCCACGACGCTTACCGCGCTCGCGACAGAATTCCCACGCACAACACTAGTCTTTCTTGAACCAAAATTCTATAATTCTTCTAGGGCTATTTCGGGGTGTTACAAATCTCTCCCCCTTAAGAAATTTCGTCCTCGAAATTTCCCCCGCTATCGAACAACTAACTCAACTATGTACTATATAAAGTAATAAGAGGACTTACTAGAAGTTCCGATCAATGCCTCCACATCTTCAGCCGTCATGGCAAATACACGTTGCTGATCCTCGGTAGGGAATAGCCTCTCAACCGTTTTCGATGGCGGTCTATCAGCTCTACCTCGTCCTCTTCCACTTCTAACATTCCCAGAAGCAGTGCCTCTCTCTTTATTTACTTGTGATGCCATATTCTCTCTTGTTTTAGGGCACTGAGCAAGGAAATGCTCTGTACTACCGCATTTGAAGCAAGCTCCAGTGAGCTTTCTACATTCGCCCCAGTGACGTCTATTACAGTGCTCACATTCTGGGGCCACACTCCCTCTACTAGTAGGCGGTCTCACACTTCCAACCGAAGTTGGTACTTGTACCGATGCTTGCCCATCTCTTCCTCTTTTTACTGCTCTATCTCCTCTACCAACACTCTCATCTTCTCTTGGAAATCTTCTTTTCTGCTCTCTCTTTTGCTTTATCAATTCGGATTCCTCCATTTTCATCGCTGCCAACACCAATGGATAATAACCCACCGGTTGTAAAGCAACCATAGCAGACAAAGGTCCCCGAATACTCTCTCTTAATCCATCTTCAAATTGCCTACATCGAAAATCATCAGTTAACATTCCTTCCGGTACATATTTACTTAAACGAGTAAACTCTTTATCATATTCCGCAATAGTCATATTCTTCTGCTTGAAAGTCACAAATTCTTTCCATCTAGCATCTCTATATGCTTTGGTTACAAACTTGTCCCTAAACTCTTGAACAAAGAATTCCCAGGTTAACTCCATGGGTCTCTGAGAATGCTGCAATACCAACTTCCACCAGTCATATGCTGCACCCTGCAGCAATGACACAGCGCAAACTACTTTCTGGTTCTGAGGGCAACTGATCTCTTGTAAAATTCTTTCTATTTTCTCTAACCAGAATTCTGCAATCTCGGATTGATCCAGGGATGTTCCATGGAACTCTTCAGCTCCTCTCTTTCTTATCAAATCTGTTGGAGCTTTAGGAGTGTGACGCGCGCCGGATCCCGAGCGCCGCCCTTTCGGACCGCCCGCACGTGGGCGATCGGGGCAATTGTGGGTCCGTCAACAGCTTGCGATAAATCGCAAGTGCGTCTATGTTGGGCAACAAGGAGGTTTCATGGAGTCGCCACCCAATAGAACATTGGGAAAGTTTCTCTCGCCTCGGAGAGCCTAAGACTTGCACATTTTATCCATATTGGGCCATGAGGCCTAGGATTAACGCTAAAGTCTCGTGACACAAGAAGTATCTTGGAGGATAACCTCTAACCCCTTGAGCCCAAAGACCAGAGCTGGTTCGGGACTTCTCATTTATTTATACCTTGATTAATATCATAATTAAGTTTTGAATTCATTGTTTCATCAACTTTCCACACAATGCAATTTTAATTTAAAGGCGCATTCATTCATTTCAGAAGCGGTAAATGTAAGCAAAATCCAAAATAAAGCATTTAAAAAATAAATTACAATAACACAAGGAGCGGAATACAACTCCCATGTATAAAAGTGAAATACATGCATAAAACGGGTTATTCTTTAATAGTGAGAACATTGGTCCTCGCATGCATATTTATTATGAAACGGTTTTGATGTAATGATTTATTTGGGTATGAAAAACTAGGACATTGGTTCCCTTTTATTTAGGAAAAAAAATGTCAAGTTAATTAATAAAAATATTTTTGTGATTTTCTTTTTAGCGAGCCTAAATAAAGAATTTTACAAGAAAATTATATGACAAAATTAAATAAAGTCTTACAAATAAAGAAAATGAATAAACCAAACGAGTCTTTCTTTTTTTTGGACCTCCCCGATGTGCTCGCAAAAACGCCCAAGCGGAAAAAAATTAGTTTAGACATAAAAACAAAGTACAAAAAAATAATGTTAGTGATTAAATCAATTAAACCAATTAAACATACAAAATAATGAGTAACAAATTAAAATAAAATAAGATGATATGAAAAGAATGATAATGGAATCAAAAATATTAACAAAACCAAAATAAAATGAGAAATATGGATTATATGTGATAAATGATTGAATGATGTGATGAAAATAAAATAAAACATGTTAATTAAATAATACATGTAAAAATATGAACATGATGAAAATAATAATGATGATAAACGAAAATAATGAATGAATAAATAAACAAATGATAATAAAATCATGTAACAATGATAAAAATTAGTAAACAAAGGAATGAAAATAATAATGATATATAACAAGGTTAATTGATATGTTCATAGTTAATACAAACTATTTACATGGCAAAAAGATTAGTTTAAATTAATTAATTATTTGCATGTTAAAAATAATGAGGAATCAAAATAAATTATTTACATGTTAGGAATTAAAAAGACAATATTCACATGAATAAAAATCAAATCATATATATAAACAATTAAATGGAACAAATATAAGATGAATACAACAAATGAATAGATGAAAACAATAAATAAATCAATAAAAACAATAAAATATATATGAATAAATTAAATAAAAATAAAATAAAATAGAAATGGAGCCAAGAATATTTACCCTCAGAATATTGGATTTGATGAAGGAAAAGTGATGATTTTCCGGAAAATTGCTTGAAAGAATAATTCAGCAATAAAATTAATTCTCTTTGTTTATGGAGAAAAACCAAGGAATTGATTTGTATGCTTAAGATTAAAAAGAAATTGATGTCAAAATGATGATTAATTTCTTGTGTTTATGGAGCAAAACAAAGAAATTAATTGGAATAATTAACAATTGAAAATTAATCTTTCAATTTCAATTAAACCTCATTAATTAAAAAAAGAAAAATGAAATTTTGAAAAGAAAATAGAAGATGATGAATTCTGGAAATTCTGATCTCAAAAATGTGGAGGCTCCCTTTTTTGATTCATCATAAACTATTTAAAAGATAGAAAGGTTGCCCTAATTTAATTATGGAAAACAATTCTAATTTTATTCAAATTCCTTTATTTTTGGGGATAAAATCAAGTTTTATTAATTAATAATCTATAAAAAATATTTTGGAATTTTATTTGAAGTCAAAAACCCTTAATTTTGGGATAAAAACGGATTTTTGGGTGAAAAAATCGGAAAAAAGGCTGAAAAAATGGAAAATGGGGTAACAGACCCTATACCGACGGCCGGAAGCCCGTCGCCAGAGGGACGCCGCCCGTCGCTATAGAGCGACGGGGACTCACGCGGCGACCAGGCGGGATTCGCGCGCAGCGCCCGGGCGGGAATCGCGCGCAGAGGCGCGCGGTGCGGCGCGCAGCGCGCAACGCTGCGCGTCGCTCTTTAGCGACGCGCGCTATTGGCGACGCTGCGCGTCGCCAAATCTCGCCCAGCGCGCTGGGCGCCTGGGCGTCGGCGTGCTGGGCGCCTGGCGCCCGCGAGCTGGGCGCCCGCGCCTGCGAGCTGGGCGCCAGCGCGCGTGCGCGCTGCCGCGCCCGACACTCGCGGTCCGAAAATTCTTTTTTTTTTTTTATTTTTTTTTTTTTTATTTTATTTTTTTTTTCTATTTTAAATTAACTAAAAACACCATAATTTTAAGCCCCCATTTTTTAAAATTAATTTTTTAAATATTTTTTTATTATTTTTTTAGTTTTTCACTCTAAAATGCAAATTTGACGAGAAAAACATCACTTTTAACCTTTTAAGCCTGTGAAGGCAATTATCATCATTGGGTAACTTCGATCTAGGCTTACTCAGGACCCGGTGTCTACAGTTGCCCCCAGTTTAGGGGAATCTAGTACACTAGTGTCTAGGTGAGCCTAAACTCAAAGAAGAAAAGGAAAGAGACGCGTACCTGAGGCGTCGATCTTCCTGCTTGATGGAATTGTAATGATAGCTGTTGCTGTCTTTTGGTTGTAGCTGGTAATGCTGTGGTCGTGCTAACCTCTTGTGGGTAGTGCCGCCATCATGCTAACCTATGTGAATTGGTAGTGCCGTGGTCGTGCTAACCTCTTGTGGGTTGTGCCGCCATCGTGCTAACCGCTGTGAATTGGTAGTGCCGTGGTCGTGCCAACCTCTTGTGGGTTGTGCCGCCATCGTGCTAACCGCTGTGAATCGGTAGTGCCGTGGTCGTGCCAACCTCTTGTGGGTTGTGCCGCCATCGTGCTAACCGCTGTGAATTTGTGGTAGTGCCGTGGTCGTGCCAACCTCTTGTGGGTTGTGCCGCCATCGTGCTAACCGCTGTGAATTTGTGGTAGTGCCGTGGTCGTGCCAACCTCTTGTGGGTTGTGCCGCCATCGTGCTAACCGCTGTGAATTTGTGGTAGTGCCGTGGTCGTGCCAACCTCTTGTGGGTTGTGCCGCCATCGTGCTAACCGCTGTGAATTTTGGAACTGTGCTCCTTTAGATGTTTGGACTGGTGTCGTCACTCGGCTTTTGTTGGTGTTCCCCGCCGATTTCTCCTGCAAGATTGTATGCATAGGAATATACAAGAAATCACGTGTGCATGATATGGAATGCAAATGCTTGCAACAATGTATAGACTGTGCCCTAGGTGGTTCATGGTTTGCTGAGGTTGTAGCCTGCCTGCTCTACAATGCCCCCTGAATCCTGAGGATCGTCGACAAGTTTTCTGAAAGAGATGTCCAATATATATCCTTGCCCCCCTGGTCAATGATCATTTACCCGGGATTCTTTTTCATGTTCTGTATTGTATGTTACTTGATTGAAAGAAGATCATCTGAAGTAACGCCGCCTTATCGCTCCAGGCATTGAACGTCATTGTTTTAAAGGTAGTGCGTCCCTTGTGGATTTTTTACACTAGCTTTTCTTTGCGGGAAATGCGTCCCTTATGGGATTTTTCACACAACCCTTTGCCTAATTTTTGCCTGGAATGGACCCAACCCAATCCAGCGGCTTTTATTAATTTTTTTTTTTTTGTAGGGCAGACTGCCTATTTCCAGGTTTTCACCCTGCCCTTTGGCCTAACTTTTGCTTAGAGAGCCAGTTACGGTTTTCATCTCTAACGGCCTTCTTTGTTTTTTTTTTTTTTTTTTTTTTTTTGTTTTTTTTTTTTTGTTTTTTTATTTTAGAGAAGGTTATCACCAAAGCTTCTGTTAAGAGCAAACAGCACATATCCAATGAAGGGACTGAGCAATAATCATTAGATGAACAATTGGTATATTTCTTTTTAAGACAGAACTGAAAGATCAATGAAAATGTATTCTTTTATTCATTGCAAAATTGTGTACATTTCTATATGATTTCATCATACATGATTTTCATTTGACAACAATTCAAAAGCATATGACTACACATAATTTCGGAGTGGGTTTTGTCAGCATCAAACTCCTGTTATCAATCGGCCCTCTCGGGTTTTCTCGATTGAATATTTTCTCTTGGCCCTTAATTTTTGCCCAGGATGCCTTTTTTCGGTTTTCACCCTGACAGGGCGCCCAATTTTAGCAGGGCCGCCTTTTTTTTCGGTTTTCGACCCGCGGGGCATTTATTCTCTTCTTTTTATTTTTGGTCTTTAGCCATGGAACCTTTTAAGTCTATCGACATTGACCGGGTCCTTGAACTCATTCCCATCGCTGTCTGCTAAAATCGCTGCTCCTTTTGTTAGCAACTTTTTCAAAATGAAAGGTCCTTCCCAGGTTGGTCTGAATTTTCCTCGTATGTCTGGAACTCCCGGCCTCATCATCTTAAAGACCAAGTCCCCCTCCTTCAACGGGTGCTTTCGTACTTTCTTGCCAAACGACCGAGCCAGCCTCTTTTGATAAACTTGGTTGTGGTAATAGGCTCGTAACCTGTCTTCATCCAACAGATTTAGCTGTGACAAACGTTGTTGTGCCCATTCTGCTTCAGGAATCTCAGCTTCCATGACTACCCTTAATGATTTCAGCTCAATTTCAACCGGCAGGACTGCTTCAGTTCCATATACCAGAGAGAATGGCGTTGCCCCTGTAGAGGTTCTGACTGTTGTTTTATATCCCCAAAGTGCGAAGGGTAACTTTTCTGCCCAATCCTTGTAGTTCTGAACCATCTTGGCCAAAATTCTCTTCACATTCTTATTTGCCGCTTCAACTGCACCGTTTGCTTGAGGACGATAAGGAGAAGACTTATGATGTTGGATCCTATATTTCTGGAGCATCTGCTTAGTTTCTGCTAGGAATTGTACCCCATTATCAGACACTATGTGATGAGGGAGGCCATATCTGCATATCAAATTCCGCTCAATGAACTTAGCCATATCCCTTGCATCAACCTTCTTGAAAGACTCAGCTTCAACCCACTTAGTGAAGTAGTCAATGGCAACTATAATGAATCTATGCCCATTAGAAGCCGTAGGACGGATCTCGCCTATGATGTCTATTCCCCATGCTGCAAATGGCCATGGAGATGTTAAGTTATATAACTCTGAAACTGGCACATGCCTCAAATTCGCATACTGTTGGCATAATTGGCATTGCTTCACAAATTTTGAACAATCTGTATCCATTGTGAGCCAATAAAACCCTTGGCGCATGATCTTCTTTGCTAAGGCTAAGCCATTCATGTGAGCTCCACAAACCCCGGCGTGAACCTCTTCCATAAGTCTTTTAGCTTCTTTCTCTGCCAGACATCTTAACTGGATACCATCAGCTTGCCTTTTATACAAAGTGCCATTAACACTGATGAATTGAGTGGATAACTTCCTGATCATTCTTTGGTCCTTCTCAGTGGCTTCCTCTGGAAAGACTGATCTCTCTAAATAATTCTGAATGTCATAATACCATGGATTTCCATCAATGGCCTCAATGTCCATCACCTGTTCAGCTTCAAAGCAAGGTCTTTCCGAACTATAAATCAGCACGGGTTTCATCGCAACTCCTGTTGGGTTATCCCACATAGACACTAATGTTGCTAGAGCATCAGCTAACTGATTTTCGTCTCTGGGGATGAAGTGAAAAGTGCAAATCTCGAATTGGCTGCTCAACGTTCTCAAGTGCTTTACATAAGGCAACAACCTTTCTTCCTTGACTGACCACTCCCTTCTGATCTGATGAATTACCAAGGAAGAATCTCCAAATACTTCTGCGGTCTCTGCCCCCAGAGCGAGTAATGCTTCTAATCCAAAGATGCAAGCTTCATATTCTGCTTCATTATTGGTAGCCTTATACCTCAGCTTCTTAGCCAATGGTAGTCTTTCACCATCTGGGGTCGTAAGAATAACTCCTACGCCTGCTCCCTTATTATTGACTGCTCCATCAAAGAATAATTGCCACCCTTGCACTGCTATGGCCGTGACATCTTCATCAGGGAAGTTGTATTCAAACTGATCTCCCTCAATAGGATGCTCGGCTAAGAATTCCGCTACGGCTCTTCCCTTAATGGTTTTCCTGGTTATGTACTCAATGTCAAATTCCTGCAATAGCAGTAACCATCTTCCCATCTTCCCTAGTAGAGAGGGTGCTTCTTGGAGGTATCTGAGTGGATTATGTTTGGCAACCGTTTGTACCTTGAAGGAATGAAAGTAGTGCCGCAACTTCTTAGAAGCCCAGATAACTGCTAAACAAATCTTTTCTACCTCTACATATTTGGCTTCGTAAGGCAGGAATTTCTTGCTAATATAGTAAACGGCAAACTCTACACCAAAATCATCTTCCTGAGACATCATAGCACCCACTGAGTTATCTTCCACAGCCAGGTACAGGATTAGTGGTTTGGCACGACATGGTGGTCTTAACACCGGAGGATTTAACAAATACTCCTTAATGGTGTCAAAGGCCAATTGACAGTCATCGTTCCATATCACCGGCTGATTCTTCCTAAGAAGCTTAAAAATAGGCTCACATACTGAAGCTAGCTTGGCAATAAACCGGCTGATGTACTGAAGCTTTCCTAGGAAACTTCTGACGTCCTTCTCCTTCTGGGGCACTGGCATCTCTCTTATGGCTTTGACCTTATCGGGATCTACCTCGATTCCCCTCTGGCTTACTACATGGCCTAACAACTTTCCTGATGTAACTCCAAAAATGCACTTCTTGGGATTGAGGCGCAAATCATACTTACTAATTCTTTGAAAGAACTTTTCTAAAGCCTCAAAATGACCTTCCCTGGTAGCCGACTTAATCATCATGTCGTCGACGTACACCTCCACTTCTTTGTGGATTAAGTCATTGAGAACCTTGGTCGCCATCCTCTGATAAGTCGCTCCTGCATTTTTCAACCCAAAAGGCATAACTCGGTAGGCATATGTCCCCCACTCGGTGATAAAGGCTGTCTTGATCCGGTCCACTATCTTGTTAAGAATTTGATTGTACCCTGCGTATCCATCCACAAAACTGTACATCATGCAAGCAGCAGCACTATCTACTAGCACATCAATATGAGGCAGTGGGAAATCATCTTTAGGGCAGGCCTTGTTCAGGTCTCGATAGTCAACGCATACTCGGACCTTACCGTCCTTCTTAGCTACAGGAACCACATTAGCTAACCATGTTGGGTATTGAACCTCTATCAGGAACTTAGCCTCAATCTGCTTATGGATCTCCTCTTTCACTTTCTGTGCCCATTCTGGCCTAAGCCTCCGAAGCTTTTGCTTGACTGGTTTAAACTCTGGGTAAGTTGGGATGGCATGTTCGGCAACATCTCGATCTATTCCCGGCATATCCTCATAGGTCCAGGCAAAGACTTTTTCATATTTTTTTAATATTCTCTCAAATTTTATTCTCTCTTCAGGAGTTATGTCTGATGCTAGCAAAATTTCCTTTGGATTTTCCAAAGTTCCAAGATTAAATGCAGTTGTGCCAGTTGAATTAATATCAAAAATGAATGCATCATGCTTATGATCATGCGAAATGAAATCATCAGAAACATCACACAAGTAAGCAAAGTTGTTCATCTCATTAACATAATCAGAAACATTAACATTGTCCTCAAAGAGTTCTGGTATAAAAAGAGAATCTAAATGACTATCAACTTCAGTCGACGCCGATGCTGCAGCTGACTGTACTTTGGCTTCTTGATTTGGTGAAATCTTGAGATCTTCAATCTTTGGCTCTGGCTCCACTATCTTCTCCTTCCCCTTAAGTCTGGTGGCTAACAGCTTATCAGTTACAATCTCTTCGGGCTCATCTCTGTCCCAGATGCTGCATTGGGTCATAATCTCCTCATCCCAAAAGTTCTCTACAGCTTTAACAACTCCGATTTCCCAATCAAAGACATCATTGAAAATTTCAAAACCCGGGGTAATCTTCCCATCTACCCACTGCGGCTCTTCTTCTCCGGTGTAAGCACAAACCGATGATGATGGCACAAAGCACTCCGAAATATGGGGAATCTTCCCTGACACTTTCTTCTTACCATACTTTCCTTGGTAGCCCAATCCCTTTCGATCTTTCTGACCACGTGTAGTGATAGCATCCTGCAGTCCTTGTGACTCTTTTCCCAAACCAGCCCCTGGGAGGAAGTGCATCTTTTTCAGCATATTCACCACTTGAGGGCTACCTTCTAAGCTTTGCTCTTCTCCGATCACTGATACATGAAAGCCACTGAATGGCTGATTAGAGATCTCCAAAGCAGACACTTGGTTCTCTCTTGCTGCTTTAATGGTCACTACCTCTCCTTCATGAGGTATCTTAATTATCTGGTGTAAGGTGGATGGCACTCCTCCTAACTTATGGAACCACGGTCTTCCAAGCAGAGCTGAGAAGTTTGCTGGGATCGGTAGAACCACAAAATCCGTTTCTGTCTCAATAGGCCCCGTCTTTACCAAAGCTTTGAAAGTTCCCAATGCTTGCCTCCTAGAATTATCGTAGGCAGTGATGGTCAGGTCAGATTTGCTTAACATACTCTCATCCATCCCGAAGGCCTGAAGCGCTACCAAAGGGCAAACATTTATTGACGACCCGTCATCAACCATGACGCAAGCGGTGTGTTTACCATTGATCTGTGCCTTGATGTACAAAGGTCGGTTGTGGCTGCGACCCTCTGTTGGTAGGTCTGCATCGGAAAAAACCAACTTCTCCCCGGATCCCCCCTTTACAAGGTCTAAAAGCTCGGATGGAGAGATTGTAGTTGCTACGGTGGATACACTCAATGCTTCAACTAACTTCTGTCGGTGAGAGGGGGACTGTCTCAAGAGGTCCCAAATAGATATTTGAGCCGTGGTCTTTTTTAGTTGCTTCAATATTGAATTTTCTTCCGGCTCCTTCTCTGCGATTACTTGTGCTGGGTCCTGTTGCTTCTCGGGTTCTGGAATGACCCTCCCACTTCTTGTTACTGCTTCTACTCTTTCTTCTTCCTCTGAATCCCACGGATCCGTAAACTCTCCATTTTTCTCATCTTCATCATCTCCACTCTCACTGGTGGACCAACAGTCTATTGCTGCCACGGAAACCCCTTCTCCATCCACTGCAGGGCGAGTAATAGCGACATACTCATTTCCATATAGGTCTTGCATCACATACCATTCTGATAGGCTCGATCCAATCATAAAGACTGGAGGTGGCACTGCATTATAACCGGACTTCTTCTTGCTTTCCCTCTGCTCAGGATCGGTGATCTGCTTGTTGTCAATTAGATCTTGGACCCGATGTCTTAGTGTTATACAATCATCCGTCAAATGCCCGGTATGTTGGTGGAATGCGCAGTATTCATTATCCTTGTGCCCTGGCTGTCCTTGGGTCTTGGCCGACCTAGGTGATAGGGGTCGCAGCTTTCCTTCTTTTATTAGCCTCTTCAGTACCCATGATAAAGGCCTACCCAAGTTGGAGAAATACCTCTGATTTACCCCGGTTGCAGACACCTCGGCAGTCTTCCCAACTCTGTTACCACTGCTGGAACTTGCTGGCTTGGCTATCCCTTGATTGCTGTATCCTTTCCTGGCATAGGACTCGCTGTTTGCCCTCTTGGCTAAATATTCTCCCTCTGCTTCTATGGCGATATCCTTCAGGGATTCCCAGTCTTTCAGTCCCTTCATTTTCAATCCATCTCTCAAGTAGGGGCTGGCATTTCGAATGAACAGCCGGATCTGATCAGAAGTGTCTGGTTTGCGTTTCATCTCCATAACCCGGTTTCTCCACCGAGTAAGGTACTCGTGGAAGGATTCCCCAGCCTTCTGTTGTAGCAACTCGAGATCTTTCAAAGTGACCTCCATCCGGGTACTGCAATCGTACTGCTTAAGGAACTCTTCAGTTAGCAAGTCCCAATCCTCCTTGGACCTCCTCTCAAGCCCATGGTACCAATCAATAGCAGCTCCTGTGAGACTCAAGCAAAAATACTCTATCTTTTGCTTTCTTGTTAAGGACGTTCCCTTCATGACCAGCGAGTATTACTTGATGTGCGCGGCAGGATCAGAGGTGCCATCAAATTTGGGAATATCCGGCATCTTAAAATTCTGGGGAATCAGGTCATCCCCATCTAGCTCTCGGTCTTCCGGGTTCATTCCTTTTCCCACGGTCATCATCCTTGCCATGGCCTCAAATCTCTCTTCCATTTTCCTCCACATTGCCTCATCCAGTTTCGGTGACTTCTCTTTAGCTACTGTATGCTCCTCTAGCTCATCTCCCCCAAACTCAGCTTCAGACCTGGGGCCCTCTCTGCGCTCAATAGGTGCAGGCACTCTTTGTTCAACAATAGGTGGGTCAACCACTGGTTGGTTAACTGCAGCAGGACGCTCTTCTCTTACAACCTCTTGTTCAGCTGGTACTCGGATAGGGGCAGCAGCAGCTTGTTGCCCAGCTATTGTGGTGGCAAGATTGCCCATCATTGCAATCATGCGGGCTTCAAATTCCTCCATCCTCTTTCCTACCTCCTCAGCAATTATTGCCCGGGTTGCATCAGACTCATATGATGGATTAGCCATGCTTACTTCTGTTGATGATTCGAGAGAAAACTCCACACTATTTTCTGAGATTGAATCTGAACTCTGATCCAACACTAACTCTGTTAACCCCAAAAGCGGCGTCCTTCTTAACCGTCCGTCGGGACCTCTAGACCACCCAGGAGAATCTATGATGGCTGAAATGCAAAAATTGTTAAGATGGTGCATGGTTAAAATGCAATGCATGCTCGTGCTGATGCAACACAGACAAACACATGCAAGCAGATAGATCCTTCCAACCTTATATCTCCCACACACGTGGTAGTGCGGTCTCTTTCCTAGGTGGGCTTGATCCATGGATTAACGTGGAACCCAATGGACACGTATGGTGTGCGGTGAAAAACCGACAGCATAACACTCCTATACTAATGTACAAGCGGATGGATAGTGATCGCCATGTATTTAGATGTTCCATAAATTTCGACATGGCCCTGCCGGGGCATGGAAGCCTTTGGCTAGGTTACCAAGCGAGACATCTGGACTCACCCAATACATGAGGATCCATACAGCAAGCATGGAATTAGGGTTCATATCACCTGTGGAAAGTAGCTATGGCCATTATATGAGCTTTGGACAAGGGAGATGTTACTTTAAGGCTACCCAAGCATGATCCCTGCCGACGGGTCTAGCTCATCACGAGCGTAACGACCGATCGGGTCACCATTTTGATATACCATTAAGGTACGTGGCTTGGGCTGGTGATTATCCTTAACACTTCCCCAAATTGAGTGAAAATGAGGAGGTGATTCAGGAACGCACCGGGGCTAAAAGAGGGACCAAACTAGCGTATTCTAAGGCTCTAATGAGATGTAATGCAGTTTTGAAAGAAGATGAAATTTTTAAATTAAAACTCAATTATGATTTTTAATCAAGGTACTTTCGAATCGAAGTCTCGAGTATGTCCCCAGCGGAGTCGCCACTGTGACGCGCGCCGGATCCCGAGCGCCGCCCTTTCGGACCGCCCGCACGTGGGCGATCGGGGCAATTGTGGGTCCGTCAACAGCTTGCGATAAATCGCAAGTGCGTCTATGTTGGGCAACAAGGAGGTTTCATGGAGTCGCCACCCAATAGAACATTGGGAAAGTTTCTCTCGCCTCGGAGAGCCTAAGACTTGCACATTTTATCCATATTGGGCCATGAGGCCTAGGATTAACGCTAAAGTCTCGTGACACAAGAAGTATCTTGGAGGATAACCTCTAACCCCTTGAGCCCAAAGACCAGAGCTGGTTCGGGACTTCTCATTTATTTATACCTTGATTAATATCATAATTAAGTTTTGAATTCATTGTTTCATCAACTTTCCACACAATGCAATTTTAATTTAAAGGCGCATTCATTCATTTCAGAAGCGGTAAATGTAAGCAAAATCCAAAATAAAGCATTTAAAAAATAAATTACAATAACACAAGGAGCGGAATACAACTCCCATGTATAAAAGTGAAATACATGCATAAAACGGGTTATTCTTTAATAGTGAGAACATTGGTCCTCGCATGCATATTTATTATGAAACGGTTTTGATGTAATGATTTATTTGGGTATGAAAAACTAGGACATTGGTTCCCTTTTATTTAGGAAAAAAAATGTCAAGTTAATTAATAAAAATATTTTTGTGATTTTCTTTTTAGCGAGCCTAAATAAAGAATTTTACAAGAAAATTATATGACAAAATTAAATAAAGTCTTACAAATAAAGAAAATGAATAAACCAAACGAGTCTTTCTTTTTTTTGGACCTCCCCGATGTGCTCGCAAAAACGCCCAAGCGGAAAAAAATTAGTTTAGACATAAAAACAAAGTACAAAAAAATAATGTTAGTGATTAAATCAATTAAACCAATTAAACATACAAAATAATGAGTAACAAATTAAAATAAAATAAGATGATATGAAAAGAATGATAATGGAATCAAAAATATTAACAAAACCAAAATAAAATGAGAAATATGGATTATATGTGATAAATGATTGAATGATGTGATGAAAATAAAATAAAACATGTTAATTAAATAATACATGTAAAAATATGAACATGATGAAAATAATAATGATGATAAACGAAAATAATGAATGAATAAATAAACAAATGATAATAAAATCATGTAACAATGATAAAAATTAGTAAACAAAGGAATGAAAATAATAATGATATATAACAAGGTTAATTGATATGTTCATAGTTAATACAAACTATTTACATGGCAAAAAGATTAGTTTAAATTAATTAATTATTTGCATGTTAAAAATAATGAGGAATCAAAATAAATTATTTACATGTTAGGAATTAAAAAGACAATATTCACATGAATAAAAATCAAATCATATATATAAACAATTAAATGGAACAAATATAAGATGAATACAACAAATGAATAGATGAAAACAATAAATAAATCAATAAAAACAATAAAATATATATGAATAAATTAAATAAAAATAAAATAAAATAGAAATGGAGCCAAGAATATTTACCCTCAGAATATTGGATTTGATGAAGGAAAAGTGATGATTTTCCGGAAAATTGCTTGAAAGAATAATTCAGCAATAAAATTAATTCTCTTTGTTTATGGAGAAAAACCAAGGAATTGATTTGTATGCTTAAAATTAAAAAGAAATTGATGTCAAAATGATGATTAATTTCTTGTGTTTATGGAGCAAAACAAAGAAATTAATTGGAATAATTAACAATTGAAAATTAATCTTTCAATTTCAATTAAACCTCATTAATTAAAAAAAGAAAAATGAAATTTTGAAAAGAAAATAGAAGATGATGAATTCTGGAAATTCTGATCTCAAAAATGTGGAGGCTCCCTTTTTTGATTCATCATAAACTATTTAAAAGATAGAAAGGTTGCCCTAATTTAATTATGGAAAACAATTCTAATTTTATTCAAATTCCTTTATTTTTGGGGATAAAATCAAGTTTTATTAATTAATAATCTATAAAAAATATTTTGGAATTTTATTTGAAGTCAAAAACCCTTAATTTTGGGATAAAAACGGATTTTTGGGTGAAAAAATCGGAAAAAAGGCTGAAAAAATGGAAAATGGGGTAACAGACCCTATACCGACGGCCGGAAGCCCGTCGCCAGAGGGACGCCGCCCGTCGCTATAGAGCGACGGGGACTCACGCGGCGACCAGGCGGGATTCGCGCGCAGCGCCCGGGCGGGAATCGCGCGCAGAGGCGCGCGGTGCGGCGCGCAGCGCGCAACGCTGCGCGTCGCTCTTTAGCGACGCGCGCTATTGGCGACGCTGCGCGTCGCCAAATCTCGCCCAGCGCGCTGGGCGCCTGGGCGTCGGCGTGCTGGGCGCCTGGCGCCCGCGAGCTGGGCGCCCGCGCCTGCGAGCTGGGCGCCAGCGCGCGTGCGCGCTGCCGCGCCCGACACTCGCGGTCCGAAAATTCTTTTTTTTTTTTTATTTTTTTTTTTTTTATTTTATTTTTTTTTTCTATTTTAAATTAACTAAAAACACCATAATTTTAAGCCCCCATTTTTTAAAATTAATTTTTTAAATATTTTTTTATTATTTTTTTAGTTTTTCACTTTAAAATGCAAATTTGACGAGAAAAACATCACTTTTAACCTTTTAAGCCTGTGAAGGCAATTATCATCATTGGGTAACTTCGATCTAGGCTTACTCAGGACCCGGTGTCTACAAGGAGCTGTCAGTCTATCTAGGATCTGTACCAACCCATGCATCAACTCCGGGTTGTTCTGAACAACTCTTGCTCTTTCCTCTCTATCTTGTGCTTGTACATGTGGATTCACTCGAACCGGATTCACACTGCCTGTAGTCTCTCCTACGTGCTCACTCGGGTCGGACTCCATCTAGACCCTACAAAACCAGCATCTGCATTAGGCCACATTCTAAACAACTCAAACATATACACTAGTACTATACTCTATCATCTTATAGTCCTGAACCAATTAACCTAGAGCTCTGATACCACTAAATGTAACACCCCCATACCCCCGGTAAGGGATATCGGGGCGCCACGCGGCCACTAACGTATACATGTACATGCATTAGCGGAAGCGGTAACAATAAACAATTGGAAATAAATTGGGCCCAAATAAAAATTACTTTTATTATACATATAAACTATACATATGCAAAAGTTTTATAGTTATTACATATTCATTTACGTTACATATACAAATACATTTAACGATTATATGTCGAGACTAAACTCTCTATATACATAATGATGTTACTCAAAACATCACAAACTCTAATTCTATCTTATACAAAAAAAGGGTACATCAAAAAGCTCCTAGTGGCCCTCATTTGCAGATGAACGCTTTCACTGGTCCGCACCTGTCAACCTACACGGAAACAAACATCCGTGCTAAGCGATAACGCTTAGTGGGGATGAAAATAATGCAAGGGACTTCTTTCGAAGTCTCAAAATAAATTATCTATGCACTACATATATTAGTCAAAGCACACATGCATATATTTTCACACTCATGTAAATCACGAATTCTAATTCATATAAACAAATGCTGGTACATATAACTATCATGTAGTATTCATCTCATATACTTTAAACATTTACTTATAACACTACATATGATCATTTCATATTCACTATACACTAGCAATAACGAGGGTAAAGCAATAAGCCTGAATTCCTTTTTACGGTGGATACGGGTAACTCTGGATACTGTTTACAGTATCTTACATGTGGAGAATTAACTCAAAACTCTATGGAATACACAAGGTATTCCAAACTCTGGGCACAATTAAGGCCAACTCTAGCAGCTGCACTCTAGCCCTTTATAAGCATGCTTATCTATCCACTATAACGGTAATCAGGCTCTAGCAACTCATATACTTTACACTTATATCAATTCATTTACTGTAATTCAAATACCTTTCATTTCATGTATAACTTTTACAAATCATATACATTTAATTACCACTAATCATGTAAGAGGTTTAAAAGATAATTTAAAACCAAAAATAAACTAAATGATATCATACAAGATCCATTTAAACCTTTAACAATTCAAAACAGGAATAAAAGGCCAAAACAAGACAAAACAGGCGGAAAAAGCTCACTGTCGCGATCGCGACTTGTGTCGCGCTCGCGACAGTAGCCTAAGGAAACAAGATCGTCGCGAGGCGCTCTCGCGAGTGCGGCTCGCGACGATCTGCTTCTCTTCACGCCCACCTGGAAGGAAGATCACGGCGTGACTACCCCTCACGCCTCGTGACCGGATCCTCGCAGCGAGAGAGGGACATCACGTGGCGTGGCGTGATGCCATCTCACGCCTCACCGAGGGAAGGGTCACGGCGTGACTACCTAGCACGTCACGTGACCGAACTCTCACAAAGAGAGAGGGACATCACATGGCGTGATGCCATCTCACGCCTCACCGAGGGAAGGGTCACGGCGTGACTACCCATCACGTCACGTGACTCTCTCCTCACAACTCTTAAAATCAAATTTCCAACTCGCTTCCCTCGCGCCTAGTGTCGCTCTCGCGACAGAAGCGTTTTCCCCAATTCCAACGGCAAAATGCACCCACATAATTAAACACAAACAAAACCCAAGCCACTCTTTTGTTTCCACATGCAACCACCTCTCTTTTAACATGTAATTGCCCTATAAATCATACTCATAACTCTATTTACACTCAAATTATTTAGATTAATTTCAAACATTTATTCACTATAAGCAATTAGAATGATTTCACCCACTAGAAAACAATTGAGCTCATTTAAGCTCCATATACCTTTCTTTATACACTTAAGTCTCTATCAAAACATTCAAAGTCACATCACATGCAAAATAATGAAACCGCACACGATCCCTACCTCTAGGACGTTGAACCGCGTTCTCTACTCGGCTCCGACCTTCTCTTTGCCTTTATTGGGCCTCTTGTCCACAGCTTCCATACACAAACCATTCAAAATAACAAAGTTACTCTTCTCTCTTACTTTAAATCAAAAACAGAAATAAGACAGAAGAAGAAGACCAATACTAACTAAAGAGCATTACTTACCTTCTTAGGAAACCTATTCAAGCTCTACTAGTCCCTCTCAAAGTTAATCCAAATGAATCACTCAAAACAGTGTAAAGAAGGAAGAAGAAACGAAAGAAAGAGCAGGGCAAAGGAAAAGAAAGAAACCAACGTGAAAAGAAGAAGGAAAAGAGCAGATAGTCTAAGTCAATCCAACAATTACTATAGTAATAAATGCCATCTACCACTTAAATGCATAGCTATCTTCTTATTTCCTTTTTAAATAATCCTAATCTCTTATTAGCTAATATAATGCTAATTAAGCTCTTGCCACATGTCACCTCCCTACAGTGCCATGTGTCTCTCTCCTACAAGCCACAACTTAAAAATTCCATTCTACATATCCTAACTCCGGAGTGGTTCTGTCGCGCCCACGACGCTTGCCGCGCTCGTGACAGAATTCCCACGCACAACACTAGTCTTTCTTGAACCAAAATTCTATAATTCTTCTAGGGCTATTTCGGGGTGTTACAGTCACCACACACAACATATACACATGTAACTAAGCAAAAACTAGAGTTAACAAATTCCTTTTAAGTGCAGCTAAATATAATACAAAGCTCAAACGAAATACATACTGCCAACTTATATTACATTCAACATTCAATTATTATATCACTTCTCTTATAGATGCCAAAACTGATAATTACATAAACATATTACAAATTACAAAAGACCTACACAAAACAACAGACCCTCATGTGTTAACCAGAGAAGATGTGGGACCGTCTTTCAGATACTCTTCACTTCAGAACCTAATACATAACAATCATTGCATATTATTATAAACATGCATGATAATATCACTTACAGATGTTATATCATTTATCATACCTATGCATTCATATATCATCATATATAGATCAAGTACTCACATTTTGATATCGTATAACTTTCACATCACACATAAGTTCACATTGCTTTCTTCACAATACATCATTCACTCTTTACCTTGCCTGCATACTCTTAGAAGTGGATAATGGGATATCACTGTAGTACGTAAAAGTACCACTTTTCATTCTAGTACGTAAAATTACCAATTTTCATTATAGGACATAAAAGTACCATTTTTCATTCTAGAACATAACAATACCATTTTTCATTCTAGTATGTAAAAGTACCATTTTTCATTGTAGTACGTAAAAGTACCATTTTCGTATTTATATCAAAGATGCTTACTTTTGTGAATCCAAACAGGATTCTATACACATTGGGGATTCCAAACGGGAATCTAACGCTTCGGCTATAACACTTGGCCCTATAGGCATGCCTATCTATCCATGACTCGACTTACAGGCTAAATTATTAATCCATTTAATTTTTGTGTTATCGTATTGAATAGCTTTCGTATAATCACATTAATCAATTTCATATCCTTTGATATCTTGCATACACATATGGCTTATCACAAGCCCACACTTCATCATATAGGTTCACATGGATTTACACATTTATAACTTCCGTATGCAAAATCGTTCATAGGTTAAATATAGTATTTCACAGAAAATGAGACAACCACTAGACATTCATAAGTCCTAGCTCTGCCGCGATCGCGACCCATGTCACGCCCCCGATAGACCCCCAACAAAACCTTTTTTTGCACTAGCGATAGAACACCCAAATGACTTCTATCATGCTCACCCTCACAACATAACACAATCTGGCAATTCCTGCCTATAGAGCCCTCTGTCGCACTCGCAACAGAGATGAACTTAATGTTCAAAACTCTTTTAAGCTCTTTCTTGATTCCATATATATTACTTCTAAGAACTCCTAGGGGCTGAAAGCAGCCATCACAATGAGAGGCCAAAAGGATCGAAGGGGCCTCAGGTATAGGGGCATAATGATGATTAGTAAGAAGGCAACTTGTGAGATCCCTCATATTAAAGAGAGCTTTATGCCAGCCACCTCAGTTTGTGCTTATACTGGAGAAGCTAAACCCCAGTGGATAGACGTGAGGATCATACCAAAATTTGAGGTTTTCAATGATGTCTTTAATTGGGACATTGGATTTATCAAACCAATAGAGGGCTTTTAGGATAAAAAAATCATGACCCAAGCGACTATTTGGGACCGAGATACGCCCGAGGAGATTATCATTGAGAGCTTGATGGCCACTCGAGTTAAGGGCAAGGAGAAAGTAAGAGATGAAGCTGCAGTTTCAGAGAAGCAAGATGGATTTCCATAAGGGGTTACTGCAAAGCCCCCAAAAAGCCAAGATATTACTTAACTATCGGCTGCAATGTCTGTGTCGACAAAGAAAGAAGATAATAACAATTTAGATTTTCTTTTTACTATGAAACTCTTTGATAATGTCTATGATGTTTCCAGTTCTATTAATAAGATGAAAAATTTTGCTTACTTGTGTGATGTTTATGACGATTTCACAATGCATAACCATGATCATAACTCATTGATATTTGACATTGATTCAACTGATGCCATTCCATTTAATCTCGAAACTTTGGAAAACCCAAAGGAAATCTTGATAGCATCTAATGTAACTCCTGAAGAGAGATCAAAATTTGAGAGAATCTTAAAAAAAGTATGAAAAAGTCTTTGCTTGGACCTATGAAGACATCTAGGAGTCGATAGTGAATTCGCCGAACATGCCATGCTAATGTATCCTGACCATAAACCAATTAAGCAAAAACTCATAAGAACTTAGGCCGAAATGGGTGGAGAAAGTGAAAGAAGAAGTTCACAAATAGATCAAGGCCAAATTTCTTATTGAAGTGCAATACTTGACTTAGTTGGCCAACGTCATCCCGGTAACTAAGAAGAATGGGAAAGTATGTGTGTGTGTTGACTATCGGTGTAACACCCTTATACCTGTAAATGATACGGATACCGGATATCACAACACTGTACTACATAGATAGACACTGATGAATCACTCGATACCTCTGAATTTTTTTTTCTCAACAAGAAACGCAAACATACACACACTAAAACACAACAATACCATATACCTTGCATTTCTTTCCCGCGATCATATACATGCCATGCCAAAAACATCGATCCTAACTGCCAACTTCTTCGTCCAGTCAACACTATATCTTCGGCCACATTAACGTCTACTATCTTAACCTGCGCGCATTAACACTTACGCACTGAGCATTAAAATGCCCAGTGGTGGATACATATCCTAAATTTTCCACACTAACAATACATGCATGCACACACATAGGATCTTTTTACTTTATTTAAATTATACGAATATTAATTTATGTGACTTGAATAGTTGTTTAACACTTTTACAGTGTTTGCTATCTTAATCTTTTTCATTATTACTATAATCATATTAACCACTTTTACTATTGTAATCCACATCACTATCACTCTCATTATCACATTCACTATTACTTTTACGATATTCAATTCTTATGTTCTTAATTTTAGTAAATTATCATTTTATCTCTTATTCACATCTCTATGATTATGTTCTATCACTTCCCAATTCGATTATCAATTTCAATGTTAGTTCACAATATCCATTCTGTATTATAACACTACAATTAGTTAATTGCTTATCATTCGATTTCATTAGCGTTTCTTGACCTTATCTTATTTTATTTCTATATCTACTTATTAAATATTCTTTGTTTTAATATTCGTAACACTGATTTATTATTATGACTTGCTTTATGTTCCAACATTTCCTTTACTTCCTTGCGTTACACTAATTCTTTACATTAATATTTTTCACTACATTAAATCTTTTATTAGATTGTTTAACTTTAATCATTTATAAGTCACTTTCCTTGATTATGTATATAACACTAAAAATTCAATCAATAACTTAATTGGATGCTAACTATTCGTTCACTATTCCTTTATTTATTTCTTAATTAATGTTGTTCTTATTATTACTGATTTTGTCATTACTTCTATTATTACTACAGAAATCTCATACTAATTAATTCCTTAATACAATTAAACATTTATCTTAACAACTATCTTAATTCCTTTATTTATATTGTCACTATACTTGCAATCCCATTGTTAATACATTTCTCCCTATTCGATTTCATTCGCTTATACAATTACCATTGTAATGGATCTTTAAATTCCTTTCTTATTATCACTTCCTTATTTCACACTAAAATCTATCATTTTTAATCTCCACTTATAATTTCGTAATACCTTTAATTATACTCTTTCTATTGTATTACTTAACAAAATAAACCATCAATTTCATTAATTCTTTATATAAATATCACACTTTATCATCATACGCATTATTTTCACTTATAATTTTTGCATACGCACTCATTTATAATCGATTAACCATTTAATGCCAATAAACATAATAAATCATCAAAATACACTTTATTATTCCAATACACTCGATTCGACAAAAACATCACTATACCATCACGTTCACTTTTAATTCATTTAATCACTTAATTATTCCGATTACATGTTATACTTATTATAAACATCCATTATAAGCCATAATTACCAATATACCTAATTAAATTCTTCATTATCCAATTCGGCCAACACACTAACTTCTCATTACATTCGTTTTGATTTCATTTAATCATTCAATTATACTACTTTCATATTATACTCATCATAATTACAAATTATGTACCTTAGTTCACATTATATCTCATAATTTCCTCTAATAATCCATTCGGCCAAGCTTATACAATTTCATTAAGTTTACTTTTCAATCTTTTAACTATTCTATCTACACTACAAATGTTATATACATTAAAACCATCATTTATATACCATAAAACTCATATACCCATTATGTTTTCCTTAAGTTACCATTTAGCCTACACATGAAATTTCATATCAATGTGATTTAATTTATTTTAAGCATGTTTATACCTTTACTTAAGTCCACTAAACATGATTATCAAGTTAGATTCAATTTAACATGCCTTATTCATAAATTCACACTTAAACATAACCTAAAACTCATACATAATTAATGGAAAAAGAAGGATATTGTATCCACTAACCTCATTTCCTTGCTCTCCATCGCTTAAGCATGCTTTCCATCTCTTAACTCCTTAAAACTCCATCTTCTCCATAAAAACCCTCAAAATTAGGGCATAACCTTGAACACTTGGTTTTTCCCACTTATTCCTCTTCAAATGAGTCTTTGAGACCATCATCAATGAAATAAGCGGCTGTATTTTGCTTAGGAGGATTTAATTTAGGAAGAACTTTGAAGAAAGAAGAAGAAAATCCAAGAGAAAGAGGGAAGGTGAAATCCGACCAAGAAGAGGAGTGGAGAGGCTGCTGGATTTATGAAGATTTCTCTAGAGAAATCTAATATTTACAGCTTATATAAGGGTCTTAATGGGCCGGGCCAAGCCCAATAAGAGTGGCCCAAACAATTCAAGCCCATTTCCCATTTTTAAGCCCATTTTCCAATCCAAAAAAAATTTTCCTCACTTCCCAAGCTCAATTTCTCACAAAACCAATTTCATAATTCTCAAAATATATAATTTAGCCTCTACGTAAAATTTTAGCTCAATCGGAGACCGTTTCTCGGTCCGCTAATTCCTTAACAATCCGATAACTCAATTTTCCGTATCACCGTAAAAATTATTTTTCTTTACCAATTGATTCTGCATAACATTTCAAGCACAACCGTGCTTTCATATAATTTTTTTGAAGTCCAGAGCTCCATTTAGAGTCCAATCAAACTTTAGTCAAACCAAATCAACCAAAAGTCAACTGATCCGAACCGATTCACTGGTTGAATTGGTTCGGTTCACTGTTCAATTTTAACATCAATTTCACTCTTATAAACCCATTATACTTTAATCCCATCTCAATTTAGATCACTTTTCGATCCGGTTCACTAATTTTTCAGTGTCTCCATAAAATTTCTTTTTTGCCACCAAACTGTTTTACACACTATTCTGAGTCCATCCATACCTTCAGATACTTTTTCAGAGGTCATTTACTATATTTACAGTCTCGGTCAAATTTTGATCAACCCTAGTTACTATTTGAATCAAACCAGAGGCTTTCTTCGGAATGACTTTCGGAGGTCAATCTGACTCCGTTTTTAGCTCAAATTTTACCAATAGACTCCTGATGGCCCACAGATCATTTTCGTAATATAAAAATTTTTCTGTAAACCGACCGCCAGGTCCACTGTATAGCTACCTCGGTATCCCCTATCTCAGAATCACTATACTTGCTACTCAATTAACACTGAAATCTAATACTAGCAAAATCAGTCGCTACATTGTTTGACATTGCGATCATCATGGTATCACTGGAATCATACACTATCACTTTTAAGCCAGTATTTGGGCCACTACGATCGGGATTTGAATAAAACTTGTTCGAAAGATGACTTTCCTCTGCCTTACATCGATGTTCTAGTGGACAATGCAGTAACTTGTATGATGTACAGTTTCATGGATGGATACAATGGATATAATCAGATCCCTAACAAAATAGCTGATCAGATTAAGACAACCTTCATAACTGAATGGGGCACATTCACTTATAGGGTAATGCCATTTGGTTTGAAGAATGTGGGCGCAACCTACCAAAGGATGGCTACTAGGATCCTCGATGACTTAATCCACAAGGAGGTGGAAGTATATGTCGATGATATGATGATCAAATCGGCCACTAAAAAAGGTCATTTAGAGGCTCTAGAGAACTTCTTTCAAAGGATTGACAAGTACAATACGCGATTGAACCCTAACAAGTTTATCTTTGAAGTCACCTCGGGAAAATTGTTGGGACATGTAGTGAGCCAAAGAGGAATTGAGATAGACCCTGATAAGGTCAAGCCATTAGGGAAATGCCAGTACCTCGGAAAGAAAAGGACGTCAGAAGCTTCTTGGGATAGTTACAATATGTTAGCAGGTTTATTGCTTAGCTCACTTCCATTTGTGAGCCGATCTTTAAGCTATTCAGGAAAGGCCAACCCGTGATATGGAATGATGATTATCAGAAGGCTTTCGACACCATTAAAGAATACTTGTTGAACCCCTAATACTTGTTGAACCCCCCAGTTTTGAGACCACCTCAGCCAGTCAAATCTTTGATCTTATACCTAGCAATAGAACATAGCTCGATAGGTGCCATGATGGCTCAGGAGGATGAATTCAGAGTAGAATTTGTTATTTATTATCTTAGTAAGAAGTTTCTTTCTTATGAGATCAAATATACTGAAGTCAAAAAGATTTGCCTAGCGGTAATTTTAGCCTAGAAGAAATTAAGACATTACTTCTATTTTTACAAGATACAAGCTATCACTAAGCATAATTCTCTCTGGTACCTGCAAGAAGCTCCCTCTTTGCTAGGAAAGATAGGAAGATGGTTACTACTATAACAAGAATTTGATGTTGAATATGTCACCCGAAAACCAATCAAGGGGCATGTAGTAGCAGAGTTCTTGGCAGAGCACCCCATCAAAGGAGATCTATTTGAGTTTAATATCCCAAATGAGGATGTTATAGCCATTGCAGTACAGTGTTGGCAGTTACATTTCGATGGACCAATTAATAGCAAGGGGGCAGGAGTAGGAATCATTCTCATAACTCCATACGGTGAAAAACTTCCGTTAGCCAAGAAACTAAAGTACAAGGCAACTAATAACAAAGCCAAGTATGAAGCTTGCATGTTCGGATTAGAAGCCTTAATAGCCTTGGGGGCAAAGAATGCAGAGCTTTTTTGGGGAGTCATCACTAATAATCTTTTAGATTCGAGATAAATGGGCCGTCAAAGAAGAACGACTGATGCCATATGTGAAACACTTGAAGATGTTGAGCAATCAGTTTGGGATATGCACTTTTCATTTCATTTTGAGGGATGAGAATCAGTTAGTAAATGTGCTCGTAACTCTGGTGTCAATATGGGATAATCCAGAGGGGGTAGGCATGAAGCCCATCTTGATCTCAAGTTCTAAGAAACCCAGCTTTGAGACTGGTCCAATCATGGAAATTAAAGTTGCTGATGAGAAGCCGTGGTAGAGTGACATTAATAATTACTTAAAAAAGACAGTATTCCTAGAAGAAGCTACTGAAAAGGACTAAAGATTGATCCGCAAGTTGTCGACTCAATTTATCTATATAGATGGTGCACTGTATAAACAGCAAGTCGATGGCATTCAGCTAAGATGTCTGGAATAGAAGGAAGCCGAGAAGGTCATGGAGGAAACTCATACCGGGGTCTGTAAAGCCCATATGAACGGTTTAATACTAGTAAAGAAGATTACACAGCCATGGTTTTAATGGCTTACGTTAGATACAGATTACTCGAAATACGTGAAGCTGTGTCAGTTGCGCCAACAGTACGTGGATTTTAGACATCTACTAATTTCAAAATTCACAGCTTAACATCACCTTGGCAGTTTGCAGCTTGGGGAATATAAATTATAGGAGAAATACACCTTACAGACTCTAACAGACATAGGTTCATCATAGTTGCCATAGATTACTTCACTAAGTAGGAAGAGGCTGAATCTTTTAAGAAAGTCAATGCTTGGGATATGGCTAAGTTCATTGAAAGGAATTTGATATATAGATATGGTATCCCACACCACGTTGTGTCTGATAATGGGCTACATTTTATGGCTGAAGCAAAGAAGTTACTCTAGAAGTATGCATAGATGCTGGGTCCCAAGGCAGCCCAGATCAGGATTACCCAATGATGTGATTAAGTGTGCATGTTTGTGGGCAAAAATGAAAGTTGGAAGTGATGGTTTCCTTGTCAAAATTGATTTATTAAAAGTAAATAAAAATGTGTTTTAAAACTATTTTAAAAAATTATTTTAAGATAAAAAAAGTGAGATTTGAAAATATAATGTTTTAGTAAAAATTTTTTTAAAAATATCGGCGAAAAATCGCGCGTCGATAGCGCCTTGTGCCCTGGGCGTCGCTCGCAGCGAGCGCGAGCGACGCGCTAAGCGTCGACCTCGTTTGCACGTGCACTGCACGTAGCGATGCCCATCGCGCGCGCTGACAGGCGTTGCTCGCCCCTGCCGCTCTCGCGACTCTCTCTACTGCCCCCTATGGGCATTTTTGACCTAAATTTATGTTCTTTTTTTTATTTATCTTTATGTAGAATTTAATTTTTAAAACCTTTTGCCTTCTAACCTTTTATATTCTTCAGTTTTTTGGTGTTAATGGGAATTAAATTAATTTAATTTCTTCAATAAAAATAGGATTTTTGGGAGGTATAAAATGATTTTTTAGAGAGAAAATTAGGGGAAATTTTTTAAGGAAAATATATTTTCTTCTTCTTCTTTAAGAACAAATTCTCTAAACATTCTATTTTTTTTTAAAGTTAATTCTTGAGATAAAGAGAACATTTTTTTTTTCTTAGGAATTTTCTTCTTCTTTTTTTAACAATTTTCTTCTTGAGGCAAAGAAAATAATTTTTTGATCTTGAGATAAAATTTTCTTCCATATTTTATTTTTCTAATCTTATTTTTTTTCAAATCAAGATAATAAATTTGATCATTTACCTTCATTTATCAAATCAAATTTTAAGGGTAAGTATTTTTGGTTTAATTTTGCATGTTCTATCATTATTATATTTTTTTATTTATAGTTAATTAGCAACCACTTAAATTCTTATAGATCTATTATTTTTATATTTTATGTGATGTAGTCATAGATTTAATATTTTTCCTTAACATATTTTTTTTCTTATTTTTGTGTTCTTGTTTGATTGTTCATATTATTATTATTATTATTATTTAACACTTTTTAACATGTTTTGTTTATTTTATTTCTTTTTATTTTTGCTTGCTTGATTGTTCATCTTTTTTATTGTTATTGTTTATTATTATTATTGTTATTGTTAATATTATTATTACTTTTATTATTATTATTATTATTATTATTATTATTATTATTATTATTATTTATGTTTTCATGCATGTTGAATTATTAATATGTTAAGTTACTTATTTTTTATTATGTCATTTAATTGTTTTGTCATACATGATGCATTTTATTTTATTTATTTTAATTTATTTTCATTTGTTACATGTTTAAATTCATTTTCATTACTAATATTACTTTTATTTATGTTTTTATTTCAATACTTATTTTTTATGTGTGAGCATTTTCATTGGCAAATGAGAGCCCATAGAGATTTGAAACACCATTTTGGTGGGATTTGTCATACTTTAGTATTTTCTATTATTTTGCTTCTATTTGTTTTTATTAGGTAATTTGTAATAAATTTATTTATTTTTATGCATGTTAATTAGAAAAATCACAAAAAAGGTTTTATATTAATAAATTGGGTTTTCTACTAAAATGAGACCAATGTCCTAATTTCAACCAACAAAAATTCAATTTAAAAAAAAGAGTTAATTTTCTTAAAATGGGATCACTCATCCCGATTTTCCTAAGTATATCAAAAATAACTTTTTGATTTTCTAAAGTGAATATGTAGGAACCAATGTTCTTATCCTAAATAATATCCCGAATTATGAATGTTTATTTATTTGAGTTTTTTATTTATTTTAGTTATGTTTTGATTTTATTTGGGGGTTTGTATTTTTTGTCCCAAATTTTAATACCTTTTTATTTTGGGGGATTTTATTTTATCCCAATTTTTTTTTTTTATCTTTCTTTAGTTTATTTTATTATTTTATCGTTTTCTTTTACTGCTTTCTTGGGTTGTTAATTTGCGCTTTATTTTTTATGCATAACCACATGAGAAAAGAGGTGAAATTTGTTAAAATTAAAAATCCATTTATAATTAACCAAGGCATTAATAAGAGTAAAGTTCCGAATCTTTCTTTGGTTTAGACCCCCGAAGTTCTGAATCTTTCTCTGGTTTAGACCCCCGAGATTAGACGAACTTTCCCAATTTCTTATAAATTGGTTGGCGACTCCAAAATACCTCAAAGGTGCCAAAAGACTTCATGGGATTAGATGATCTTTCTAGTATTCTACTTGAAGGAGGTGTCCAAAATATCTCATGATTGCTCAAGATCAAAAGATGCGAACCTTCTCGGCCCCTAAAAGCGGGTCTCCGGGAAGCGATCGGGTCCGGCTCGCGTCACAATAGCGACTTCGCTGGTGACTTTAAAACTTTGCTCCGAAACTGTCTTGGTTAATAATATAATTGGGTTTTTTAAATTAAAATTCTATCTATTTTCAAAAAATTGCATTGCATTCATGCTAGAGCCTTAGAATTATGCTAGTTTGGTCCCTTTCTTAACCCCGTTGCATTCCCGAAGCACGACCCTATGTTCACTCAATGTGGAAAAGTGTTAAGGATAATCAGCAGCCCAAGCCTCATACCTTATGGTATATCAAATGGAGACCCAATCGGTTGTTATGCTCATGATGAGCTAGACCCGTTGGAGAGACCATACTTGGGTAGCCCTAAAGTATCATTACCTTTAACCAAAGCTCATGTAATAGCAATAGATACTTCCACTAGGTGAAATGTACCATAATACTATGCTTGCTATGTGGGCCATTATATATTAGACAAAATTAGTTAAATTAAATAGTCTTTCATCAAAGGCTTTCATGCCCCGATGGGCCCATCTTAATTCAATTGAAGTGTTTAAATACATAATGGCAAAAAACTCATACGTATGTGTAGACACCAGGTCCTGAGGCAGCATAAATCAGAGTTACCCAATGATGATAAAATGCCTATTCACAGGCAAAAAGGTTAAAAGTGATGATTTACTTGTCAAATTTTCATTTTAGAGAAAAAAAATAATAAAAAATATTTTAGAAATTAAATTTGAAATATGGAGTTTAGAAATTATAGCATTTTTAGTTAAATTTAAAAATAAAAAAAAAAATTCGAATGTCGGCCGCGGCAGCCCGTAGGCACGCAGGCGTGTGGGCGCTGCACGGCGCTTGTGTGCAGAGCGCCAGCACCCGTCCACCATGCGCTGGGTGAGGGCACGCTCTTCGATGCCCGTTGGTAGCCCCAGTTTCGCCGAAATAGCCCATTTTCGCTCAAAATTGATATTTTTCGAATTTTTTCACCAAAATGGATCCTTTATCCATTTTTAAAAGTTTTTTCAATGATTTTTGCCTTTTTTAAAATTTAAAATAAGTAATATCTGATTTAATTAAGTTTTTTTATTAATTAGTTAGGTTTTCACTTTTCTATTAATATAAATAAAAAATGATAAAACAAAAAGGGGGATTCATTGTTTAGGGTTTCTTCTTCTTTTTTCTCCTTTTCTTCTTCTTCAAAATTCTCTCTAGTTTTTTTTAGGTTTTCCCTCAAACAAAAATAAAAATTGAAAAAGGTTAGAAAGTTCAATTCTTCTTTTTCTTCTTTTCAATAGAATTCCTTCTAAATATTTTAGATGGAATTTTGTTGACGAAAACTTGATTTTTGAGACAAATAAAGTGATTGTTTGTTCTTAAAAATTCAATTTTCTTACTTTTGATTTTTAATAATTTTTTACTTAAGTTTTTCTCAATAATTTTTATTTGAATCCCTCTTTGATGAAAAATAGAATTTGGGGAAAACAAAATAATTATTTGTTCTTAAAATCTACTTTTTTCATTTGATTTTCTAAAGAATAAGATTTTTCATAAATAATTTTTTCTTGAGACAAGCAAAAATAATTGTTTGTTCTTGAGAACATTTTTATGTTTTTAATCAATAAATATCATTCTTCAGACAAAGAAATTCATTCTTTGTTCTTGAGAATTTTTTATTTTCTTTCATCATTTTTTTAAGCAAATTTATTTCTTGGAATAAAATTCCAATTTTTTTATCATCTTTAACTCTAATTTTGCAAACAAAGCAAGGAAATCAATCTTCTTTTTTTCCCTCCATCGAATCCGAATTCTGAGAGTAAACATTCTAGGCTCGATTCCTCATTTTTATTGTTCTTTTATTCATTTTTGTTCATATTTAATTGATTTACATATAAATTTTTATTGTTTTCATTTATTTATTTATTCTATTGTTTGTATATTTATTTTATTTAATATGTTTATATATTATTTTGTTTATGTAAATATTGCTCTCTTTATTTTATTATCTTTAACATGTAATTAATTTATTTTGCTTTAATCGATTTTATTTTTTTTGCCATTTAAATATTTATGTTAATTGTGATAACATGTGAAGAGTTAATTTTATCAAATCAATTTTGTATCTTTAGTTCTATCATGCTATTTTGCTAATTTAATCAATTTGCTTCTTTCCTTTTCTTTGCATGATGGCCAAGTGAACAGTGGCCATCTTTATTTCATTCCACCTTTAATTCTTATGCATTATTCATGTGGGGCAAATTTATTTTGTCCACACACACATCAGATGAGGTCACATCATGGGATTATTGCCACAGTCAAATCTATCAGAAAACACTCTACTCGATCATCGAAAAAGAAAGTCAGAAAGCAACTACTGAAAGAGGGAGGTTTCATCTTTAAGCAAATGAGTCTGAATGTTCTAGATGAATCAGGCAAATTCAGACCAGTGTAGGAAGGCCCATCTGTTCTTGAGAAGTTATTATCCAAGGAAGCAGTGTTTTCGAGAGACAACAATGGAAGCAAATATAAAGAACCGGTCGACATCGTCAGACCCAAGAAGTTCTACGGCTAAAGACTAAAAATTAAAAGAAGAGAATAAAAGTCCCGCGGGTCAAAAATTGAAAAAGGCTGGCCTTGCTAAAAATGGGCACCTCGTCAGGGTGAAAACCGAAAAAAGGCACCCTGAGCAAAAATTAGAGGCTCGAGAGAAAATGTCTAATCAAGAAAACCCGAGAGGGCTGATTGGAGACAGGAGTTTGATGCTTACAAGATCTACTCTGAGATTAGATGTAGTTTTGCATTTTGAATCTACGTTGGATAATGATCATGTATAGAGAAATCATACCGAAATGTACATAATCTTTGCAAATACATGTGTTCATTATTTTCTAGCTCATTTATGAAAAGAGAAACATCATTCATTGCTGAATTCATGAAATCTAAATGACTACACTCTGCTACTACTTTCACTGTCCAGACATCTAAGTGGATGAGTTTTGTTATCAATTGCGGGACTAAGCACCTACCTTTTGAACGTATTAGTGGGAGTAAGAGAACAATCTCCGATAAATGGTATAATATCTTTATCGGCAGCTTGCCTAGAGGCCATGGTGTCTGGAGATAAAAGCCAAAAATAAAGGTCCATCTTGGAAAGATAGGGATGCCTCACTACATCGTTAATCCCTCTGAACTATTAACCACAATGGGTGGTAATGCAAAAGGCAGCCTCATGAAGCCCTAAAGAACTCGATCCTCATCCACCACCTAACCCAATTTAGCAACACATTCATCAAAAGTGGCAAGGGAATGCAACCGATGCCTAGGGAGAAAATGCCTCAGTGAATAACTGCCGATTACTCTAGAAGGGGCCTCTGATAGTAGCTTCAACTTTTCTTGCAGTCATACCCTTGAAAAAAAGGAAAAAAGGCCGTTAGAGTTGAAAACCGTAATTGGCTTTCTAAGCAAAAGTTAGGCCAAAGGGTAGGGTGAAAACATGGAAACAGGCAGTCTGTCTGTAGACACCGGGTCCCGAGGCGGTCCAAGATCAGGATTACCCGATGATGAAATAAAAGACCGATGATCGGCAAGAAAGGTGAGAATCGATCGTTCCCTTGTCAAAGGTGTGTTTTTCGGAAAATAATTAAAAATATATTTTAGAAATTAAAAAAAAATTAATTAAAAATGGGGTAAAAAATATTAATTTTTTGTCAAGGTTTTATTAAAAAAAAAAAAAGGTCGCGAGTGCCGCCTGCGCCGCAGGCTGCCCCAGCACGCAAGGGCGCCTGCGCGGCAGGCCGTCCCTGCGCGCGCGCAGGCAAGGGGACCGCGCGCCCCCCTGCGCGCGAGGCGAGGGACTGCGCGTCCCCCCTGCCGGCGGTGCGGGGGCACCGCGAGCCTCCCTGCACGCGAGGCAGGGGATCGCGAGCCCCCCTGCGCGCGAGGTAGGCGCCTCACGCGATGCCCCTGCGCGCGAGGCAGCAGCCTGCCGCGCACCCTTCCCCCTTCGCGCGACCGCTTTTTGTCGCCTGCTCCTGTTTTTTTCAGTCTGTTTTTTCAGTCTGATTTTTCCGTTTGTTTCACCATTTTATGCTATTTTGGATTAACTAAAAATAAAAGCAACTTTTGTCTTTTGCCTTTTCTGGCCAAGGCAAGATTAAATGAGGATTTTCCCCTCATTTTGAAGGACGACAACTATTTTTTTTCAAAGGAAATTCTTTAGCTTTCTCTCTAACTTCTTCTCTCCAGGAAGCATTTTCTTCTTCAAAAATTTCTTCAAAAATTCTTAAGTTTTCTTCTCAAGTTTTAATCTTTGTTACTCTAAAAATATTTAATCTCGGGTTTGATTTGAGCAAGAAAAATCAATTCTCTTTGCTTTTTCATCCCACAAAAATATTTTCTAGAGTTAGTTTATTCAAAAATACAGATTTTACATTTTTATTTTTCACCAAAAATATTTTCTCAAACTAATTTGTTTTAAAACACATATTTTTACACTTGCTTTGAATATTTTTATCATCACAAATTTGACAAGGAAAACAAATCGAGATATCACTGCTCCGATCTAAAAATTCTGAGGGTAAATATTCTTAGACTTGTCCTCATTTATTTTTTTGTACATTATTTATTGTTGTTAAATATTATTTATTTTTGGCGTTTTAATGTGATTAATATTACTCTTGATGTATTATTTGTTTGTTTCAAGTTGATTTCCTTTTTATTTCTCGTTGCCCCTTTTATTATTATTATTATTATTATTATTATTATTATTATTATTATTATTATTATTATTATTATTATTGTTGTTGTTGTTATGGTGAGTTGCTGCCATGTTATTTATAATAATCATCATTATCATTACTTTGCCATTGCCATTTATATTATTATTATTATTATTATTATTGTCCTCATTATCATTGTGTTCTTTCATGTTTATATGCACTGTCATTATATTCATTTTTGCCACTATCACTACCATTTATTCGTTTACCACTAGTATTTGATTTAAAATGTGTAATCACTATTATTTGCTACTGTTCATTATTATTATCATTATTATTATTATTATTATCACACGTTTGTTTTATAGCTATTGATGTTATATTAATATTATTATTAATGTTATTTACTTTATACTACGTTCATTTTTGGCATTAATATATTATTATTATTATTACTATATGGTTTCATCATGATTGTTATACTTATCATTTATCTTATTTGTTGTTGCATTGTTATTTACCGTTGATAATTTGGTTTATTTTATTGCATTGTTACCATTGTTATTATTATTATATTTTGCGTTTAATTGATTAATTTACTTGGAATATTTACTAATATTTTTGATGTTAATTTTTGTATGAGATTTAACTTGAGTCGGGTCATGTGAACGCCCAGCGACTCCCCGGATGGGTCGCGACGCGTGGACGAACACTTCGGTTTGTTGAGATCCCCTCAACTCCCCTTTATGTGTTACGTGTTTATATGTAAATAATCATTTTACTTTTGCACGCGTGAGATAAAAAATCACAAAAATACTTTTATAATTAACTCGGAACTTTCATTAATAAAATTGGGACCAATGTCCCTTGTTTTAGCCAAATATCAAAAATATCACAATAAAACGAAGAGTTAGTTTTCTCTAAAAATGGGATCACTCATCCCGATTTTCACTCAACAGTCAAAATGACTCTTCGAACCCTCTTTAAATAAACGTGAAGGAATCAACGTTCCTAAACCTTAGAATAGGCATGAAGGAACCAATGTTCCTGAAATAATGTCCCGATTTATGTATGTCTTTTTGACCTTGCGTGAGTGTTTAAATTTATGTACATTATTTTTTGGGCCCTTGTAATTAATTTTTGGGGCAACTTTACTTATTTGTGGGGATTGTATTCCGTCCCACTTACACCTTTAATCTCCATTTGATGGGGTTGTATTCCGCCCCTATTTCTCTTGTAATTGCGTGCTTGCGTGTTTATCACTTTATTAATTGATTTCCTTTTACTGCTTTTGAATGCTTGAGATGCGCCTTTACTTTAATGCATTAATCGCGTGAGATGGGAGATATAATTTTAAGAGGTTAAAAACCCATTTATAATTAGCCAAAGCATAAATAGGAGGGGAGTTCCGAACACCATATCTCTGGTCTTGATCGATAGAGGTGGAGATCTTTCCCAATTTCTCAAAATTGGGTGGCAACTCCAAAAACACCTCAAAGGTGCCTTTAGGTGTCATTAGGCTAGGTGGTTCTTCCCAATGTCCTATTGGGAGGGATTCACCGACGATGTCTCATGGCACCCATGATCCAAAAGACGCGAACCAAGTCCCTCGAATCCTAAAGCGGATTCACGTCGAGGGCCCTTGCTGGGTTCGGCACGCGTCACACTGTCCTATAAAAAAAATGTTTAATAGAGCCACTGAAGTGGGTTAGGTCAATTTCAGACAAAAATTAGGCACAGGGTCTTGTGACAATCCCCAAGGGATGCATTTCCCACAAATTAAAGCTAATGCAAAAATTCACAAGGGGCGCACTGCTTATAAGATAATAACTTCTGATGCCTGGAGCAATAAGGCGGCATTACGCCAAATAACTTCCCTTTAGGCAGATAGTGCATAATGCAGAACTTAATTTAGAGTCCTGGGGGCAAAATGCTTATTGACTTAGGGGTAAAGATGCACATGGGTCAGTTCTCTTTGAAAAGATTATGGGTCAGAGTCCCTAGAGTCAAGAAAGCACTTTTCTAGATCCTTGGGGGCATCAAACAATGTGAACAGCCGAGCAGTACCCTTAATGAATCCCTTAACCACCTAGGATGGGGTCTATCCATTTTTGCATCTCATATGCATCTCGTAGGCATAAATCTTTTGCATATCCCCTTGCATAACTTTACACGTGCATAGCCTTTCATGATACCTAACATGCATTCACACATGCTTGAACTTTTTATATATTTTGCATATTCCATTCTTCATGCATATTCCGTCTACATAATCTTTTTATACATGTAACGCATAATTCTTTGCACATGTTTAACATGCATGTCATAAGCATATCACATGCATTCAATCCTTTACACGTGTAGCTACGTACACTTAATTTGTGTACATTAATCTTTTACATGTGTTTCCTATATATAGTTTTGTATGTATATTTCACACACATGATTCCATACACACACAATATTTTGTATACGTTGCTGTGCATAT
This sequence comes from Excoecaria cochinchinensis, assembly GCA_947683425.1. Taxonomy (NCBI): domain Eukaryota; kingdom Viridiplantae; phylum Streptophyta; class Magnoliopsida; order Malpighiales; family Euphorbiaceae; genus Excoecaria; species Excoecaria cochinchinensis. The sequence continues at coordinate 726,824 of CANTUQ010000212.1, forward strand.
GACTTAAGGGGAATGGTCCGAATAGACCTCATGAACAAAGATGAGCCAAGAGATGGGTTCCACTCAACATCGTCGGATACTATATTCGGCATAAAATCAGGCGCGTCTGTATAAAAGGGGAACACCCAGAAAAATAAGCCTATTTATACAAACCATGCCGGGGGCAATCAGGTAAGTTTCTCTATTATAAGATTCACGCTCACACACATCACACAATAAGTGTACAAAAATTCAAATTCGAATATACAAAGAATACAAATTCTCAAACAAAAAACAACAAAATCAAACAAAACAAAATGAAAAACAAAAGTAAGAAGATATTTTCAAGGCCTTGAAAATCCAACATACTGTAAAAATTCAAATACATCCAAAATGTGAAAGTCCCAAAAATAAAAAATAAAAACAAAAAATAAGATAAAAAATAGACGCCAAAGACATTGAAACCTATCCCCCTGCAGGCAAGTAACAAAACCTCCGATCTAATTTTCATCTAAGGAGGGTCGAATCTAATTTCTTTTGAGGAGGCTCAAATCCAATTTCCTCTAAGGAGGCTCAAACCTATTTTCCTCTCTGGAGGCTCAAAATCAAAGTCTCTCAGTAAGCATCTAATTCTCTCAGTGTGTATTTTATCCTCTCAGTAAGGATAGATTTTCAAACTCTCCCTGTGAGCACAAAGCCCTCTCAAGAGGCATCTAGGACTTTTTAACAAGGAGGCTCCGGTTGGAGATGATAGAGGAATTGGTATCTGGTATTTCACAGTCGATAAAAGATCTCCAAGAGGATGATATCTAAACTTTGCAAGAAGATGATATCCGAATTTTGAAAGTCTGGAAAATGACTTGACACAATCAGGGGAAAATGTTCATATTCCACAAATCCTTCTCCAGGGTACAACCAACCGTCCTTCAGGGGGCACCCGTTTGATATCGACCACAACAGGTATGTACTTCCACAGCTATGCATCTTTTTTATATACCCTGCACATTTACTTTTCCCTTTTTTGTAGAAAAAAAAAGAAGAGGTTCAGGATAAGTGCCGGCATAGAAAATGACAAACGAGTCATCATGCTGACCCAAGGATGGTCAACGGTCAGGCGCTGGGCAAACTAGATGGTGGTTAACAAATCAGACACTACATCATTCAGATAGTGGTTAACAGGTAGAAACCAAGCAGACCAGATGGAGTCAGCAGATCAAAAATCATGTCTTGCAGATCGGATGGGGGTTAGCATGATTATGCCATGCAAGTCCGAAAGCAGCCAGCAAGACAGAATGTTCAATCACATGCCTTACAGATCAGATGGGGGTCAGCAAATCAAACGTTCATACCTTGCTGGCTAGATGGTGGTTAGTAAATAAAAAGACACGTCTTGTAGATCGGATGGGGGTCAACAAATCAAAAGTCGTACCAAGCAGGCTGAATGGGGGTCAGAAAGTTAAAAATCACACGTCTTGCAGATCAGATGGGGGGTTAGCAAGATCATGTCAAGCCCAGAAGAGGCCAGCAAAATAGAATATTCAATCACATGCCTTACAGATCAGATGGGGGTTAGCAAGGATGACGTGCAAGCCGAGATGAGGCCAGCGGGACATATGCGATAGAATAGGTCACAACAGGGATTGTAGTTAGAGAACACTGTATCTCACAGACATGGTGCAAGCCGAGATGAGGCCAACAGGACACATGTAATAGAACAGATCGCAACGGGATTGTAGTTAGAGAACACCGCATCTCACAGATACCGTCCAAGCCGAGATGAGGCCAGCGGGACACATGCGATAGAACAGATCACAACAGGGTTGTGGTTAGAGAACACTGCATCTCACAGACACCGTACAAGCCGGGATGAGGCGACTGGGACACATGCAATAGAACGGATCGCAAAAAGGTTGTAGTTAGATAACACTGCATCTCACATACACTGTGCAAGCCGGATAAGGCCAACGGGACACCTACAATAGAACATATCGCAATGGAATTATAGTTAGAGAATACTGTATCTCACAAATATCGTGCAAGCCGAGATGAGGCCAGCGAGATACATGTGATAGAACATATCACAACGGATTGTAGTTAGAGAACACTGCATCTCACAGACACCGTGCATGCCGAGATGAGGCAAGCGGGACATATGCAATAGAACAGATTGCAATCAAGTTTATAGTTAGATAACACTACATATCACGATACTCAGATACTGGGTAGGCCAAGATGAGGCAGTAAGATGCAGGTGGTCGAATGAATTGTCAAAGTGTTGAGGTAAAAGACACTACAACTCTGCAGCGAGAGGTCACCGGCTTGAACACACCTCGGAAGGCAAAGGGCCGCCTCAGGTACTCATCTCTTTCCTTCTTCTTTGAATTATGGCTCATCTAGGCACTAATGCACTAGTTTCCCCAAATACCAGGTCATGAGGCAGCCTAGATCAGAGTTACCCAATAATGATAAAATGCCTGTTCACAGGCAAAAAGGTTAAAAGTGAAGATTTTCTTGTCAAATTTGCATTTTCAGAGTAAAATAAAAATAATAAAAAACTGTTTTAGAAATTAAATTTGAAAAATGGAGTTTAGAAATTATAATATTTTTAGTTAAATTTAAAAATAAAAAAAAATCGAATGTCGACCGCGGTAGCGTCATGCGGCAGCCCGCAGGCCCACGGAGAGTCACCCGTGTGGGAGCGATGTGCCAACCGCATGTGCTCCGATGCCCGTCACGCATGCTGACGGGCTTCGGTCGCCCCAATTTCGCCAAAATCGCCCATTTTCGCCCAAAATTGATTTTTTTCAGATTTTTTCACCAAAATATATCTTTTTATCCCTTTTTTTTTAAAGGTTTTTAATGATTTTTTCCATTTTTAAAATTTAAAATAAGTAATATCTGATTTAATTAAGTTTTTTTTATTTATTAGTTAGGTTTTTAATTTTCTATTAATATAAATACTAAAAGATGAAATAAAAAGAGGGATTCATTTTCTATGGTTTCTTCTTCTTTTTTCTCTTTTTCTTCTTCTTCAAAATTCTCTCTAGGTTTTTTTTAGGTTTTTCCCTCAAACAAAAATAAAAATTGCAAAAGGTTAAAAAGTTCAATTCTTCTTTTTCTTCTTTTCCAATAGAATTCCTTCCAAATATTTTAGATGGAATTTTATTGATAAAAAATTGATTTTTTAGACAAATAAAGTGATTGTTTGTTCTTAAAAATTCAATTTTCTTACTTTTGTTTTTAAATTATTTTTTACTTAAGTTTTTTCTCAAAAATTTTTATTTGAATCCCTTTTTGATGAAAAATAGAATTTGGTGTAAATAAAATAATTGTTTGTTCTTGAAATTTAATTTTTTCATTTGATTTTCTAAAAAACAAGATTTTTCATAAATAATTTTTTCTGGAGACAAATAAAAAAAAATATTTGTTCTTGAGAACATTTTTATTTCTTTAATCAATAAATATCATTTTTTAGACAAAGAAATTCATTCTTTGTTCTTGAGAATTTTTTACTTCATTTCATTATTTTTTAAAGCAAATTTATTTCTTAGAATAAAATTCCAATTTTATCATCTTTAACTCTAATTTTGCAAACAATGGAATGAAATCAATCATCATTTTCCCTCAATCAAATCCGAATTCTGGGGTAAACATTCTAGGCTCGGTTCCTCATTTTTATTCTTCTTTTATTCATTTTTGTTCATATTTAATTGATTGATATGTAAATTTTTATTGTTTTTATTTATTTATTTATTCTATTATTTGTATATTTATTTTGTTTAATATGTTTATATATTATTTTGTTCATGTAAATATTGCGCTCTTTATTTTGTTATCTTTAACATGTAATTAATTTATTTTGCTTTGATCGATCTTCATGTTTTTGCCATTTAAATATTTATGTTAATTGTGATAACATGTGAATAGTTAATTTAATCAAATCAATTTTGTATCTTTAGTTCTATCATGCTATTTTGCTAATTTAATTAATTTGCTTCTTTCCTTTTCTTTATATGATGGCCACATGAACAGTGGCCATCTTTGTTTCATTCCACCTTTAATTCTCATGTATTATTCATGTGGGGCCAATTTATTTTATCCACACCCACACATTATTCCATTCATTCTCACACTTATATATTTTTATTTATTTGATTTATTTACTTGATTGTAGAGGTGGCAAATGGGTGGGTTGGGCGGGTTTGGGTTGGGTCATAAATGCGTCAAAAATATATGGGTCATAAATGGGCCAATACCCAAATGGGTTGGGTGGGTTTGAGTCGACACATTTGATATTTTTTTAATAAAAAATAATTATCGATATAATAATGGGATACTAAAAAGATTATTATAAAAATATTGGCCCAAGTAAGTCGGTGGAGATTCAAACGAATCGGTATATCGGGTAATTTATAACTGTCCAATTTACTATTTATTTGGTAAAAATTTTGGCAGTATAATGGCTATATGTATAACATACCCTTCCTCCAATTCAAACAATCCACAGTCACACACAGGGGCATAATAACACAATAATTCATAAACCAAGTGGCCCTTTTTCCATTTTTAAGCCAATTATGAAATCCTAAATTATTTCACTCATTTTCTAAGCTCAATTTCTCCCAAAATTAATTTTATAATTATTAAAATATAAAAAATAGTCTTCCTGCAAAATTTTAGCTCAAACAGAGTCCATTTCTCGATCTGGTACATTTAAATCAGTCAGTTTTGATAATTTTCAGTGTTACTAAAAAATTATTTTTTTGCTGTAAAAAATTTTTAAATCTTAATCTAAGTCAATATAAACCATTAAAATAATTTTTAGAGGTCATTTATTATTTTTAAAGGTCTAGTCAAACTTTGGTCAAATCGGGACAATCTAAGCAAAACAAGCAGGGCTTTTTTTTTTTTTATTTTTGACTTTTAGTGATCTATTTAAGCTTATTTTTTCTCCAAATTTTACCCTCGGACTCCTTGTGACTAGCATTTTTCGATGGTCAAATAAAATATTTTTTAACTCTGGGTGTAATTTTTGTCCCCATTGCACTACTTACCGTCGAAAAATACTATTCACGACAAACCCAATAACTCGGCCATTACAAATCTAACCAACAAAATACGTATAAATATTACACAATAACAATACAGCGGGACAGGCTAAGCAAAAGATATTTTTCGTTAAGGCAAAAGTTTTTAATATTCAAAAAATAATGGAAAAAAAAAAGAAAAGAACAAACACCCATTGTGTCTAGGAAGAATGACCAAAATGGGTAGTATTTTATGTGGATAGATTTTGGGTGGGTTTAAAGGGATCAATTTTTTAGTTGGGTCGGTGTAGACACCGGATCCCGATACAGCCTAGATCAGGATTACTTAATAATGAAATTAAGTATGCCGATTTATAGGCAAAAATGAAAGTTGAAAGGGATGATTTCCTTGTAAAATTGATTTATTAGAAATAAATAGAAATAAATTTTAAAAAATATTTTAAATGTTTTAAAAATTATTTTTGAGACAAAAAGGGTATGTTTTGAAATTATTGTGGCGCGGAGCCGCCCGTCGGGCGTCGCTCGCACCTCGCCCATTTCCGTCGTTTTTCCGTTTTTTGGCCTAAAAAATGATTTTTTCTTCATTTTTTTTGTGTAATTTAATTCTAAAAACCTTTTATTTTCCAAACCCTTCAAATTCATGAGTTTTTTTTTGTGATTATTGGAATTAAATTAATTTAATTCAATTTAATAAAAATCTGATTTTCTTCATTAAATTTGGTTTATTTTTTAAGTATAAAATGGGTTTTTTGGAGAGGATTTGAGGGGAATTTTTCTTAAGAAAAATATTATTTTCTCTTCTTCTGTTTCTTCTTCTTCTTTTTCTTTAAGAAAAATTCTCCAAGTGTTCTAATTTGATTTTTTTTTAATTTAATTCTCGAGACAAATAAATAAATTATTTGCTCTTGTGAATTTTCTTATTTTTTTGTTATAATTTTTTTCTTAAGACAAATAAATCAATTATTTGTTCTTGGGATCATTATATTTTATTTTTATTAAATCAAAGCAAGGAATTATCATCCAACTTCATTCATCACATCAAATTTGAGGGTAAGCATTCTTGGCTCAACTTTTAATTTAATTTTCAATTTATTCTTGTTTACAATTAGTTAGCTATCATGTAAATTCTTTTAGATCTATTATTTATTATTCTTATTTTTTATTTAATTGTTCATATTATTATTTCTTATTTTTTATTTAATTGTTCATATTATTATTTCTTATTTCTTGCATGTTTATTTAATTGTTCATATTATTATTTCTTATTCTTATTCTTATTTCTTATTTAATTGTTCATGTTCATATTATTGTCATTATTTTTGTTCATATTATTATTATTATTATTATTACTTGCATATTTAATTGGATTGTTCATATTCTTTTATATTATTTATCATTATTACTATTATTATTATTTTTATTAGTTTTATTTATTATTATAATTTATTATTGTTGTCATCATCATTATTATTTTCATATTTTCATGCATGTTGAGTTTTATTATTATTGTTATTTTTATTATTTATGCATGTTTAATTGTTCATGTGTTAAGTTATTTTTTTTATTATTATGCTATCTAATTAATTTGCCATGCAAGATGTACTTTATTTATTTTAATTAATTTTTACATGTTACTTGTTTAATTCATTTTTCATTACTAACATCATCTTTATTTGTGTTTTTATTTCAACATCATTTTTTTATGTGTGAGTTTTCCAATGCCAAGTGGGAGCCCATGGAAGTTTGGAAGCATCATTTTTGTGGAATGTTTTTTTAGCATTTTTAGCTTTTAGTATTATTTTAATTTTAATTTTATATGCTTTTATTATTTAATATGTAATTTGTAATAAGTTTGTTTATTTTCATGCACGTTAATTAAAAAGTCGCATAAAGTTTTGTTTTAATAAATTGGGATTTTTTGTAACAAAATGGAACCAATGTCCTACTTTTTTATCCAAATAAATTGTCACTTCAAAATTATTCTCTTTAATTATGCATGCGAGGATCAATGTCCTCACTCTTGATAAATAACCCGTTTTATGTATGATTTATATTTTATTTACATTGGGGTTGTATTCCGCCCCTAGTTTTGTTGTAATTTATTTTTATATACTTTATTTTAGTTATGCTTTCATTTACTGCTTTTCTCGAATGACCAACTTGCGCTCTAATTATTGCATCAAAACGTATGAGAAAAGGGATGAAATTTTAAATTCAAAAGTTAATTATAATTTAACCAAGGTATGAATAAATGAGAAGTCCCGAACCATCTCTGGTCTTTGTGCTCAACGAGGCAAGAGGGCCATCTCAATGTTCTATTGGCATGGGGCCTCCAAAACACCTCTTGTGTCCTGTAAAAAGACTTAATTTGCATAGTCCTAGGTTCCACGAGGCGAGAGGGCCATCCTAATGTTCTATTAGGATGAGGCCTCCAAGACCCCTCTGGCTGGCCCAAAATGGACATAGCTGCGCTTTCTTAGACTCACTGAGGCTAGACGAACTTTCCCAATGTTCTATTGGGTGGCGACTCCAAGAAACCTCCTTGTTGTTCAAAATAGACGCACTTGTAATTTCTTACAAGTTTTATGAACCTCATCCCGAAAGCCCTAAAGGCGGGCATTCGGGAAGACTTGGGGTTCGGCGTGCGTCACAGTCGGGTTTGGGTCAATTTTTCTTGGGTAGGTTTGGGTGAGTTATTGGGTTTAGGTTAATTTTGACACGTCTACTTAATTGGCTTAATTAATATATTTGTTAGTTGGATTCATTTAATTTGATTTGGTTCATTATTCTATTTTATGTATTTTATTTAATTCGATTGATTCATTTTATTTTATTATATTTTATTTAATTACTAACCTTAATTTTCTTTTTCTTTTTGGCTATAATACTTGTCTTTTTATTTGAGTATTATCCATGGACGAAGATGGGAGATCGAGTAATTATGAATCTTATTTTGGTTTGCATATTTAAATGTCGCATTTTTCTTTATGTCGATTTATTTATCGCATTTGTGTATTTTATGTAAAATTATTTATTTTTAGGCATGCTAAAAAGAAAATCACAAAAATATATCTATTAATTAACTTGAAACTTTTTCTAATAAAAATGGGACCAATGTCCCAATTTTTCCAATCCAAAAATAAATTGTCACATTAAAATTATTTTCTTTAAACATGCATGTGAGGACCAATGTCCTCATCCTTAATAAATAGCCCATTTTATGTATGATTTATATTTTGTTTATAATGGGGGTTGTATTCCGTTTACCCTGCACTAGATGATCAATATACCACATGAAGGAGTGGCAGTGACCATTAAAGCTGTGAGAGAAAACTAAGTGTCTGCCTTGGGGAACTCTAACCAGCCAGTGGTTTTCATATATCAGTGATAGGAAAAGAGCAGGGTTTAGCAAATAGCCCTCAAGTGGTGAATATGATGAAGAAGATGCACTTCCTCCTAAGGGCTGGTTTAGGCAAAAATTCCCAAGGGTTGTAGTCTGCTGTCACTATACAAGGCCAGAAAGATCGAAAGGTAATGTGGCAAGAAGAAAATGTCAGAGAAGATCTCCCATATTTTAAAGAGTTTTATTCTTGCATCCTCGGTCTATGCTTAAACTAGAGAGGAAGAGCCTCAGTGGGTAGATGGAAAGATCATACCAGGTTTTAAAATCTTTAATGATGTCTTCGACTGGGATGTTGGAGTTATCAAATCTGCAGAGGACTTCTGGGATGAAGAGATTTTGACTCAATACAGTGTCTTGGACAGGGATGGGCCTAAGGAGATTGTCACTGATAAGCTGTTAGCCACCAGGCTGAAGGGGAAAGAGCAGATGGCAAAGCCAGTTTTGAAGATTGAAGATCTGAAGATTTCACCGGAGGTGGTTGAAAAGCCTCTATGACGCCAAGAAGCCAAGGAACAGTCAGATGCAACTTCGGCATCGATAGAGGATGAAGACAATAGTTATTTAGATAATCTTTTTATGCCATAACTTTTTAGTATTGACAATGTTAATGTTTCTGGTTATATTAATGAGATTAACAACTTTGCTTACTTGTGTGATATTTCTGATGATTTTATTTGTCATGATCATAAACATGATGCATTCATTTTTGACATTAACTTAACTAGCATGACTGCATTTACTCTCAGAACTTTAGAGAACCCAAAGGAAATTTTGATAGCACCAAATATAACTCTTGAGGAGAGGTTAAAATTTGAGAGAATTTTTAAAAAATATGAAAAAGTCTTTGCCTGGACCTACGAGGACATGCCGGGAATTGATCGAGATGTCACCGAATGTGCCATCCCAACTTAGCCAGAGTCTAAACCAGTCAAGTAAAAGGTCAGAAGACTTAGACCGGAATGGGTGCAAATGGTGAAAGAAGAGATCCATAAGCAGATTGAGGCTAAGTTTTTAATAGAGGTTCAATACACGACCTGGTTAGCTAATATGATTCTTGTGGCTAAAAAGGATAGAAAGGTTTGAGTATGTGTGGATTATAGGGATCTGAACAAAACTTGCCCGAAAGACGATTTCCCTCTACCTCATATTGATGTGCTGGTAGATAGTACGGCTGCTTGCATGATGTAAAGCTTTGTGGATGGGTACGCAGGGTACAATCAAATCCTTAACAAGATCACTGATCGAATTAAGACAGCCTTCATCCCTAAATGGAGTACATTTTCTTATCGGGTTATGCCTTTCGGATTAAAGAATGCAGGAGCAACCTATTAAAGAATGGCCACCAAAGTTCTCAATGACTTGATCCACAAGGAAGTGGAGGTTTATGTTGATGACATGATGATCAGGTCAGCTACTAGGGAGGTCACTTCAAAGCTTTAGAAAAGTTCTTTCAAAGGATCAATAAGTATAATATGTGCCTCAATCCCAAGAAATGCATCTTTGGAGTTACCTCGGGTAAACTATTAGGCCATGTGGTAAGTCAAAGAGGAATTGAAGTCTTGAAAAGGTCAGAGTAATTAGAGAGATGCCAGTACCTCAAAAAGAGAAGGAAGTTAGAAGTTTCCTAGGAAAGCTTCAGTATATCAGCCGGTTTATTACCAAGCTAGCTTCAGTATGTGAGCCCATCTTTAAGCTTCTCAGGAAGAATCAGCTGGTGGTGTGGAATAATGATTGTCAACTGGCCTTTGATACTATTAAGAATTATCTCTTAAATCCACCAGTCTGAAGGCCACTACATCGTGCCAAGCCACTAATCCTGTATCTGGTGATAGAAGACAGTTCAGTGGGTGCCATAATGGCTCAGGAAGATGAATTTGGAGTGGAGTTTGCTGTTTATTACCTTAGCAAGAAATTCCTACCATAAGAAGCCAAATACGTTGAAGTAGAAAAGATTTGCTTAGTAGTAATATGGGCCTCTAAGAAGTTGTGATATTACTGTCACTCCTTCAGCGTACAGGCGGTTGCCAAGCATAACCCGCTTAGGTACCTTCAAGAATCGCCCTCTCTATTAGGAAAGATGAGAAGATGGTTACTACTATTGCAGGAGTTTGATGTCAAATACATTACCAGGAAAACCATCAAGGGAAGAGCCATAGCTAAGTTCTTGGCTTAACATCCTATTAAGGGAGACCAATTCCAGTATAATTTCCCAGATGAAAATGTCACAGCCATAGCAGTACAAGGTTGGCAGATGTTTTTTGATGGGGTAGTTAACAGTAATGGGGTAGGAGCAGGGATTATTCTTATGACCCGGATGGTGAGAAGCTGCCATTAGCAAAAAAGTTGAGGTATAAGGTTGCTAATAATGAAGCAAAATATGAAGCTTGCATTTTCGGATTGGAATCACTGCTTTCTCTAGGGGCAAAGACTATAGAGGTCTTCAGAGATTTGTCCTTAGTAATCCATCAAATTAGAGGGGAGTGGTCAGTTAAGAAAGAGAGGTTGTTGCCTTATGTGAAGTACTTGAGAATGTTAAGTAGCCAACTTGAGACTTATACTTTTCACTTCATCCCTAGGGATGAAAATCAGTTGGCTAATGCTCTCACCACATTAGTGTCCATGTGGGATAATCCAATAGGGGTTGCTATGAGACCTGTGCTGATCTTAAGTTTGGAAAAGCCTTGTTTCAAAACTGAACGAGTAATGGATGTTGAGGTCGCCGATGGAAACCATTTGTACTATAACATTAAGAATTATTTAAAAAGGTCAGTTTTTCCAGAAGAAGCCACCGAGAAAGACCAAATAATGATTATAAAAGTATCCACTCAATTCATTAGTGTAGACGAAATTTTGTATAAGAGGCAAGTTGATGGTATCCAGTTGAGATATTTGGCGAACAAGGAAGCTGAAAGGGTTATGGAAGAAGTTCATGCTGGTATATGTGGAGCTCACATGAATGGCTTAGCCTTAGCAAAGAAGATAATGCACCAAGGATTCTATTGGCTCACGATGGATACAGATTGTTCAAAGTATGTGAAGTAATGCCAGTTACGCTAGTAATACGCGAATTTGAGGTATGTGCCAGTTTCAGAGCTACATAATTTGACATCTCCATGGCCATTTGCAATTTGGGGGATAGATATCATAGGCAAGATGCTTCCTACAGCTTCTAATGGCCACAGGTTCATTATAGTTGCCATTGATTACTTCTCTAAATGGGTTGAAGCTGAATCTTTTAAAAAAGTGGATGCCAGAGACATGGCTAAGTTCATTGAGTGAAATTTGATATGCAGATATGGCTTCCCGCACCAAATTGTGTCTAATATTAGGGTACAATTCTTATCAAAAACTATACAGATGCTTCAAAAATATGGAATCTAGCATCACAAGTCTTCTCCTTACTGACCTTAGGCTAATGGCGTGGTTAAAGCAGCGAACAAGAATGTTAAAAGAATATTGGCCAAGATGATTTAGAGCAATAAAGACTTGGCAAAAAAGCTACCTTTTGCACTCTGTGGTTATAAAACTAGAGTCAGAACCTCTACGGGAGCAACACCATTCTCTCTGGTATATGGAACTGAAGCAGTTATGCCAGTTAAAATCGAGTTAAAATCTTTAAGGGTAGTCATAGAAGCCGAGAATCTAGAGGCAGAATGGGCACAACAGTGGTTATTGCAGTTAAATCTATTTGATAAAGATAGGTTGCGAGCTTATTATCACAATCAGGTTTATCAGAAGAGGCTAGCTCGGTCATTTGGCAGTCTGGTACGAAAGCACCCGTTGAAGGAAAGGGATTTGGTCTTTAAGATGATGAGGCCGGGAGTGTCAGACATACGAGGAAAATTCAAGCCAACCTGAGAAGGTTCGTTCGTGCTAAAAAGTTACTAACAAAGGGAGCAGCGATATTAGTAGATAGTGATGGGTATGAGTTTAAAGAGCCAATCAATGTCGACAGATTAAAAAGATTCCATGGCTAAAGACTAAAAATTAAAAAAAGAGAATAAATGTTCCGCTGGTTGAAAACCGAATAAAGGCGACCTTGCTAAAATTGGGCGCCCTATCAGGGTAAAAATCGAAAAGGCATCTGTGACGCGCGCTGAACCCCGTGGCCTCCCGAAAGCCCACTTTAGGGCAATCGGGATGGGATTCATTAAAACTTGTAAAGTATTTACAAGTGCGTCTATTTTGTGCAACAATGAGATTTCTTGGAGTCGCCACCAAATAAAACATTGGGGAGAGTCGTCTAGCCTCAGCGAGCCTAAGACGGCGCATACATATCCATCTTAGGCAAGCCAGAGAGATCTTGGAGGTCTCAGCGTCTACCCCTTGGAGCCTAGGATTTGTAAATTTAAGACTTTTGGTGAGACTCAAGAGGTGTCTTGGAAGTCCTAGACCTCTCGCCTCATTGAGCCTCAAAGACCAGAGTGAGTTTGGGACTTCTCATTTATTTATACTTTGATCAATATTATGATTAAGTTTTGAATTCATTGTTTCACCAACTTTCCACACGATGCATTTAATTAAGGCGCAATCATTCACATCGAAAGCAATAAGTAAAGCATTATTAAAATAAACATTCTCAAAATAAATTACAATAAAACTAGGGGCGGAATACAGCCCTCATTGTAAATAAAATACAAATCATGCATAAATCGGGGTATTCATTAATGATGAGGACATTGGTCCTCGCATGCATATTTATTAAAACATTTTTGATGTGATAATTTTATTTTAGATAGAGAAAATTGAGACATTGGTCCCATTTTTATTTAGGAAAAATTTCAAATTAATTACTATAATGTGTTTTGGCCCTTTTCACTTTAACGACATTGAAATAATCTTAATAATAACATGAATAAAAGGCAAGAGTGAAGAAAGAACCCGTATGGAAATCCTCAGATTGGCTCGACCATCATCGTTTACAACTCCAAATCCAAATTGTCAGAAAATAACTCATAGGAATAAACATGTTAGTGTCGAACTTGGTGAATAAAGTAAAGAAAAGAAAAATAATAGGAAACTTTAAAAGAAATGAGTTAAAAGATAAAAAAGTTAAAATGAAAACAATTAATATAAGTTAATTAAAATCATTCAAATGCTAATCCAGAGTGTTTACCCTCGGATTTTAGCTTTTCGGGTAAATATCGAATGGTTTAAGTCCCCGCATGCTCCACAAGGATCAAATAAATTAGATCAAGGTAAGAAAATTTGTATTTCTCCTTCTTGAAAATTTAATAGCGATCGAATGTTTGAATTAGTTGTATTGATGGAAACGAATGAATTTCGTTACCTCAAATTGGCTTAATTCGCAAGAAGAATTTGAGTAAATTAATTAATTGGAAAAAATTTTATCAAACAAAATCTTGAAAATAAACAGAGATTTTATAACTTTTTAGTAAATTGTTCACAAAAATTCTTTTCTAAAAAATTCCAATCTTTCAAAAAGTGGTTAATTTTCCTCACAAAAATTTGTAAAATTTTTCTAACCCCCATAAATGAATTCTTCTTCCCAATTTATAGAATTTTTGGAGATAAAATAAGATAAGCATCAATTTAAAGTTTGAATTTCAAAAGGAGTTTTAAAATTCAATTTTTAACCAACATCTATCCCATTTCAAAGATTAGAGATTAAATTTTATCAAATCTGGCGTTATCTAATTAGATCCACTACCGACGAGCATCCCTGCAACTATCGACGGGCGTCCCTACTAAGGATATGCGTGGAAATCTGGATACAGACGGGACATAACGCGGGACTAGGGACGAGCATCCCTACTCAGACACGTGTCCGTCCCTAGCTACAGACGGGCCGTAACGCGGGACTAGGGACGGGCGTCCCTAGTCAGACACGTGTTCGTCTCTAGCTACAGACGGGCCGTCCCTACTATGCATAGAGACTGGGATCACCCCAAGTAGCGACGGGCGTCCCTACTTCAGACGGTCATCCCATCTGTGGAGCAAAACTTCCAATTTCAAGCAAAATTTCCCAAACTCTTTCAAAACCTCACGCTATAGCGAAAAAGATTTTAATCCTTATGAAACCGAAAGACGAAAACCTCCGAATTCCCTCCATTTATCCGAAAACCAACATGGATATCTTCATCGGGTAACTCTGACCTGGACTGGCTCAAGACCCGGTGTCTACAGTTGCCCCCAATTTTGGGGAAACTAGTGCACTAGTGTCTAGATGAGCCAAAATTCAGAGGAGAAAGGAAAGAGCCGCATACCTGAGGCAGTCCTTACCTTTTTGTCGAGGAAGTAGCGATGCGTTGAGTCTGCTTCAGACTTACAAAATGCAAAGGGTTACTCTCCTGAGCTGCACTGAGTCTGCTCCAGACTTACAGAGTGCGGATGGTGATGCGCTGAGTCTGCTCCAACTTACAAAGTGCGGATGGTGATGCGCCGAGTCTGCTCCAGACTTACAAAATGCGAGGGTTGCTCTCCTGAGCTGCACCGAGTCTGCTCCAACTTACAAAGTGCGGATGGTGATGCGTCGAGTCTGCTCCAGATTTACAAAACGCGAGGGTTGCTCTCCTGAGTTGCACCAAGTCTGCTCCAGACTTACAAAGTGCGGATGGTGATGCGCCGAGTCTGCTCTAGACTTACAAAACGCGAAGGTTGCTCTCCTGAGCTGCACCAAGTCTGCTCCAACTTACAAAGTGCGGATCCGTTCTATTGCATACGCCCTGCTGTCCTCGTCTTGATATGCGCGGTGACTAAACTGTCCCGCTAGCCTCATCTCAGCCCGCGTGGTGTCTGATTTATGTCGCTAGTCCCATTTTAAGTTTGCAAACTTTCCTTGCTAACCTCCATTCAATCAGCAAGGTACGATTCTGATCTGCTGATTCTCATCTAATATTGAATGCGATCTTGAAGGACATAATGTTTTAACTATTTATCCTTCCTTTTGACTGCTGGTCATTTTTGAATTGGTGTGAAACCATGTTCCTGTATTGTAAGAAACTCTTGTTAATTCTCGCACAAATTAACTTAATTGGTAGATTTATGAACATTTTTATGTTGCCCTTTATTATTTATCATCCTGTTTACTATATGATCAATTGTCTTTTTCCTTCTTTTCTTTCTCTCGTTTTCTTTTTTTTTTGAAATTTAAATCATGAAGAAAATAACATACGAATTTAACAGGCTAAACTATAAATGTTTTTCCACTAAAAGGTTAAATTTTGTACAATATACAGATGTGATTACAACGAAAAGTATAAATACAAAGCTAGAAGAACTCCTTGAACAATCTATAATGGCGCATAATCTGAGAGCTCCTCTGATAGATGAACCGGCTGGTCTCGTGATGTACCGGCTGGTTCATCATCATCATCTGATAGATGAACCGACTGGTCTCGTGATGAAGAAGTAGATGGTCCCGCATCTGGAGCAGATGGCTGCCTGGGAGGGGCTGATGGTCCGGCCTGCTAAGCAGCCGAGGCTCTGGCCTGTCGCTGGTATCTGGGAGGTACAGTCACTGGTACTGATAACGGCTGCGCTCTCGCTGGGTCCTGCTTCTGGAACTGGACCTGAGCATATCCATCAAGGAAAGGCTGTGCGCATACCGTCATGAACTGCAGCGTATCAGTGACGACCCCCCCGAACTCTTTGAAAGCGCCGGCCAGTTGGAGGGTCTGATCTGTAGAGGTAGTCCCCATACTCTTCAGCCTATCTTCTGTATGCTCCCTAAACTCTCGCATGGACTGGGCGATGGGAGGTATGGCACCCTCTAGGACCTGGATCCTAAATCTGAGAGCCTCAACTGACTCATCCACCATCTGTACAGATGCATCTATCCTCTGGGTCGCCTCATCCTGGGAGGCCCTCGTCTCCTACCTCAGCTGACCCACGAGCCTCTCCTGCTCCTGCCTCAAATAATCAATAAGCCTCCCCTGCTCTTGGATAATACCCTGCTGCTGATCTAGCCGCTCTAAGATGACTCTATCTTGCTCCCCGAGCTGCCCGAGAAAGGCCCTATCTCTCTCCTCCGGTCTGTGCTCAAAGGATGCGAACATAGAGGTCAAAATCACAGAAAAATCTGGTTGTGCCGGGTGAGTCGATGGTATGAATGGAGGGGGAGCTGACTCTGGTGCCTACTCTGGAGGTGGAGCTGTAGAAGTAGACGCACCCGGGTCCCCTGCTCTAGCATATGGACTGAACCTCTCAGGTGCCCGGGGAGCTGTCCGATGTACTCTCGATGGCAGAGGCGGAGTAGGACTCTGTACTTTCTGCCCTGGAGGAGTAGCAAATGGCTCATCCATGGTGAACTCAATCCCCATGTCAGAGGTTGTACCCGGATGCTCCTCCTGGTGCTGCTGGGGCTCGGGAGATTGGTCCTCCATCTGAGGCTGCTCCATCTGAGGGTGCTCCTGAGGCTGCTCCATCTGAGGCTACTCTTGAGGCTGCTCCATCTGAGGCTGCTCCTCTACTGGCTCTAGTGAGGGCAGGGTAAATGCATGCCTGGTCTCATGAATGGTGCGGAGTCTGTACGCCTCGGCCTGACCCGGTATCGGCAATATCATAGCCATCGTAATAGCTGCCGGAGCGTCCACATAAATGCTCTCATCCAAGGCATGCCCCAAGATGTCTGGATGAACACCCAAACTCAGAAGTAGTCTAGTAATGACTCCACTAATATACACTATAGGGGCTGCCCCCCTAGATACTCTCACCATGTTAACCAAAATCTCATGGCTGATGTTGAGCCACTGGCCTGCCACCATGGCCCATAAACTCCAAATCTCAATGGCGTTGAGAGACCCTGGGTTACCCGCTCATCCCAAATAGGAGCTGGATAAAACTCTGTAAACATAGCGAAGGGGCTGTGATGAGAGTACCGTGCTCTTTGCCATATCATGATCATACGTCACTCCCGGCAATACAATGACCGCCCAATGGTGGCGTCTAACTACTCTATGGGGCACTATAATATCCTGCCCGAATGGAAGCCCCATAGCCTCTGTAAATCGCTGACGGGTAATGCTATAATGGTGCCTCTCTGTCATACCCCAAATCGGGCCTAGTCGAAATTGGCAAGCTTAGTCGGATAAGTGAAGGGTATTTTGGTAATTTGTGCATGAGGGAATTTGATGATAAGGACTTAATTGCAAAGTAATTAATTAAATAAGTTAAGTGGGAGAAATTATTTGGTATGCATGTGGTGTATGGATGTAGGGTGTTTTGGTTGTGGTTTTATCTAGTGCTTTGTGTGTATTGTACTAAGGATGGAAAATATCTAGTTAAGAATTATCAAGTGAGGTAAAAGTATGGTGCCATGGTTTGAAGAGTCAATAAGTGGGATTTTGGTCCAATGAGAACTTGCCATGTGGCATGGTTGGTGAACATTGAATGAAGAAAAGAAGAAAAGAGAGAGAGAGAGAGAGAATGGAATTTGGCATTCCCGTTCTCCCCTCCCTCTCACGCCTCCTTTTCTTCTTCTCTTCTCCATTCTCTGCTTTTCCTCTCCTTCTCTTTTGGCCGGATGTTTGTGCATGCTAAGGGGTGCTTTGATTGAGTTTTGGAGCAAGATTAAAGAGGTTTGTGTTTGGGTTTTGATCCTACATCTGGTTCTTCTTCTTCTTTTTCTGGTTTTATTTGAGTTAGGGTTTGGATTAAGAAGTTTTGGGTTTTGTTTATGCAAGTTTTGTGTGGCAAGAAGAAGAATAAAGGCAAGGAGAAGATTAAAGAGGGGAGATTAGCTGGGTTGTGCTTCAAAGAGGTTTGGGAGCTTTGATTTCTACATTTGAGTTTTGAGTTGTCATTGCCTAATTCTCCTTGGATCATGAGTGTGTATTTGTGTTTGCTTTTTCAAAAAATTTGAGTGCTTTGATATGAGTTTATGCATGAATTAATTTGGGAAATGTGTTAGTAATCCATGTTATTGATTGAGATAGATGTATATGAGGGTTGGTATTGAAATGCATGAGTTTGGGAATTTTCTACTCTTGAATGTGAAAATGTCCATATGTGTTCTTGATGAATTTCTGGAAATTGGGTTGTTAAATGGACTTATTTTGGCATGTATGTTACGGGCTTTTAATTTCGAAGAGTAATTATGCATGAGTGTGAATTTATTGTGGTGATTGTGTGGTTTGGTATAGTTTTGCTGTAAAATTTCTAGGTTTTGATAATTATTGAGATTATAAGCTTAAATTGATGTTTGGTGTGGAATTACTTGATGATAATGTTATATTATGGGTATTGATGGTGAAGGGTGGTTGGATTTGAGGTATGAGACTATTTGATGTGATTTTGTGTGTGACTTTGGGAGGAGAAGAAAATCTGCAGAATTCTGCAGAGTCTAGAAATCACGACTCTGTCGCGATCGCGACACTGTCGCGAGCACGACAGAGACCGGTGACCCTGTTATTGGGCTATGCTGTCGCGAGCCCGCGATAGCAATAGCAATAGCTGTTGTGTGCTCTCTATCGCGAGCGCGATGGTGTCGCAATCGCGACAGAGCGCAATATTGGCCAGTGCTTTCGCGAGCATGCGATCTATCGCGAGCCCGCGATAGCGACTCTTATGCTCTCTGTCGCGACCGCGATAATGTCGCGAGCGCGACAGAGTCGGGCTTTCTTTCCTCCCCGCGATCGTGAGGTCCATCTCACACGTGCAAGCGAAGGGACTATGGTCTCTATCTCGATCACGACAAACGTCGTGAGCGCGACAACCTTGTAATGCTGAATGAGTTTTCTCTTGGTGTCTTGTTTTGAACTCGAGTTTCTTTTAGGGCCTATAAGTCCTATGCCTGTTAACTTATGAGTTATATGAATGTGAATCCATGATACGAATATGCATATATGTATATATATATATGATTTTGGGATATTATAGAATGGATTGGATGGATTATGCATGACTGACATTTTGAAATATATTATGTGACTCGCAACATGATTTATTTTATGCATGACCTGCGTGAGTCAGTCTAGTGGATAGTTAGGCATGCCTAATAGAGTCTCTTTAACTGCAGTACCTTTGGACGTTTGGACCCTGATCAGGTCCCTGTTTGGTTCCTCGCAAACCCTTTAATGTATTCGATTCACACCCGTCTTCACTACTGCCGTGAATGTCCCCGAAGCATGTCTACGTGAGTTGTCATAGGCTGTGATGGTGAGATCAAATTTAGCTAACATATCCTCTGTTACCCCAAAAGCCGCCATTGCCACCTGTGGGCACATATTTATCAAAGAGCTGTCATCTACCATTACGCAAGCAATGTGCTTTTGGTTAATCTGTGCTCTTATGTACAGAGTACGATTATGGTTGCGGCCTTTCGCCGGCAAATCAGCACTAGTAAAAATAACATTTTCTCCTGATCCTCCTTTCACTACATCCAGAAGCTCCGTAGGCGAGATAGTTGTTGCCACAGTTGCCTCGCATAAAGCCTCTACCACCTTCTGCCTATGCGATGACAAGTGTCTCAAAAGATCCCATATGGAGATCTGAGCCGGCGTCTTTTTTAGTTGTTTGACAATCGGATCTTCTTCCTGCTCTTTTCCCTTTCTGCCCTCAACCAGCTCCTGGGGCTTCTCAACTTCTGGGGCTACCCTTCCGCTCCGGGTCACAGCTCCAACTTTATGCTTGTTTGCTTCTTCATCCTCCTCCGAATCCCACAGGTCGGCAAATACTTCAGAATCATTATTTTCAGTTCCACTATCATCAGTGGACAAGCAATCGATCACTGCAGCGGGAAGCCCTTCTTCACTCCCCTCATGGAGGTTCATGACAGCAGTGTGGGTATCATTGCCGTATAATTCATTTAACACAAACTTTTCGGGTAAACTGGACCCGATCATATTCACTGGCGGGGGCATACTGTTGTACCCAGCCTTCTTTTGACCTTCTCTCTTCTCTGGGTCTGTGATCTGCTTTGAGTTGATTAAATCTTGAATTGTGTGCCTCAACGTCTTGCAGTTATCGGTTATATGCCCGGTGTGCTGATGATATGCACAATACTTATCATCCTTATGTCCTGGCGTGCCTTGAGTTCTAGCAGGCTTGGGTGGCATAGGCTGTAACTTACCCTCTTTCATCAGTCTTCTCAGCACCCATGATAAAGACTTTCCAAGATTGGAAAAACGCCTTGGGATAGCATTAGCAGCTGATACCTCAGCAGTCTTCCGCGCACCACTAGCGAAACCTGTTGGTCTACTTGCCCCCTCGTTACTGCTACCTCTCTTGGGATAGTTCTCATTAGCTGCCCTCTTAACAAGGTACTCTCCTTCGGCCTTAATGGCGATGTCCTTCAGAGACTTCCGGTCCTTCAATCCTTTCATCCTCAATCCTTCTCTCAAATACGGGCTTGCATTTTTAATAAATAGCCGTATTTGATCCTGAGTATCTGGTTTCCTCTTCATTTCCATCACTCGATTCCTCTACTGGATTGGATAGTCATGGAAGGACTCACCTCCCTTTTGCTGTAACAGCTCTAGGTCCTTCAAGGTCACTTCCATCCTTGTACTGCAGTCGTATTTTCTTAAAAACTCCTCCGTCAATAAATTCCAGTCCTCTTTGGTTCGGCGATCGAGCCCATGGTACCAATCTATGGCTGGGCCAATCAAACTCAAGCAAAAGTACTCAATCTTCTGCTTTTTTGTTAAAGTGGTGCCCTTCATCACCAGCGAGTACTACTTTATGTGTGCCATGGGGTCGGAAGTAAACTTCAGAACATTCGGCATTTTAAAGTTCATTGGGACTAGATCCTCTCCTTCTAACTCCTTGTCTTTCGGGTTCATTCCTCGACCCTTTGTTAGCATTCTTGTCATTGCTTCAAATTTCTCCTCCATTTTCTTCCAGATGGCTTCTTCAGTATGAGGGGCTTTCCCTTTCTCAGGCATACGCTCCTCATATTCTTCATCTTCCCAATCATCATCTAGCCTTGGGACTAGTCTCCCCCTTTGTGCCCCTGAGGTAGTAGCTCTTAGGTTTACTGGTGGCATGCAAATTTCCTCTTGGGGGTCTTCTCTGACCTCCCCCCTTTCATTATTTCTCATTGGAGGAGGTGGTGGGTTCTACGGGGCCGCTTGCTGACCTAAGGTGGCCATCATTGCCATCATACGGTTCTCAAACTCTTAAAGCCTTTGGCCCACTTCTTCTGCTATCATTGCCCTGGTAGCATCTACCCCTCTTGGTGAGTTTGCCATTTCTTTGGGTAGAGAAAACCAAGCTGAAGTAGCGTAGCTGGTTTTAGAAGAAGTGTCTGGATACTCTACCCTTTTTAGTAACTCGAACAATGGATTTCTGCGTAGTCGCCCCCGAGACCCTCTTGTCCACCTAGGCAAATCTATGATGGCTGAAAAACACAAAGAGTCAGGATGATGCATGAATGTACTAAGATGCATGATCGTG
The DNA here is from genome assembly GCA_947683425.1 of Excoecaria cochinchinensis. NCBI lineage: Eukaryota > Viridiplantae > Streptophyta > Magnoliopsida > Malpighiales > Euphorbiaceae > Excoecaria > Excoecaria cochinchinensis. The sequence continues at coordinate 748,610 of CANTUQ010000212.1, forward strand.
CTATGCAACATTTACAAACCACATGCAAGCACATAGGTCCTTCCAACCTTGTTACTTCCGCACACAAGGCCATAGTCTCTTTCATAGGTGGGATTGATCCATGGGTTAACAGGGAACCCGATGGACGCGCATGGTACACGGTGGAAAACCGGCAGTATTACCTCTCCTAACTAATGTACAAGCGCATGGGTTATGATCGTTATGTATTTAGGCAGCCCGAATAAGTTGATATGGGCCTATCGGGGCATGAAAGCCTTTGATTAGGTGACCAATCAGATTATTTGGGTTTGTCCAATATAAACTGATCCATATAGCAAGCAAGCTATTAAGGTTCATACCACCTAGGGGAAGTAACTATTTCCATTATGACGCGTGCCGAACCCCGTGGCTCCCGAAAGCCCACTTTAGGGCGATCGATATGGGATTCATTAAAACTTATAAAGTATTTACAAGTGCGTCTATTTTGGGCAATAATGAGGTTTCTTGGAGTCGCCACCCAATAAAACATTAGGGAGGGTCGTCTAGCCTCAGCGAGCCTAAGACGGCGCATACATATCCATCTTGGACAAGCCAGAGAGATCTTGGAGGTCTCAGCCTCTACCCCCTGGAGCCTAGGATTTGTAAATTTAAGTCTTTTGGTGAGACTCAAGAGGTGTCTTGGAAGTCCTAGACCTCTCGCCTCATTGAGCCCCAAAGACCAGAGTGAGTTCGGGACTTCTCATTTATTTATACCTTGATCAATATTATGATTAAGTTTTGAATTCATTGTTTCACCAACTTTCCACATGATGCATTTAATTAAGGCGCAATCATTCACGTTAAAAGCAATAAGTAAAGCATTATTAAAATAAACATTCTCAAAATAAATTACAATAAAACTAGGGGCGGAATACAACCCCCATTGTAAATAAAATACAAAGCATGCATAAATCGGGGTATTCATTAATGATGAAGACATTGGTCCTCGCATGCATATTTATTAAAACATTTTTGATGTGATGATTTTTTTTGGATAGAGAAAATTGAGACATTGTTCCATTTTTATTTAGGAAAAATTTCAAATTAATTACTATAAAGTGTTTTGGCCCTTTTCAATTTAACGACATTGAAATAATCTTAATAATAACATGAATAAAAGGCAAGAGTGAAGAAAGAACCCATATGGAAATCCTCAGATTGGCTCGACCATCATCGTTTACAACTCCAAATCCAAATTGTCAGAAAATAACTCATCGGAATAAACATGTCAGTGTCGAACTTGGTGAATAAAGTAAAGAAAAGAAAAATAATAGGAAACTTTAAAAGATAAAAAAGTAAAAATGAAAACAATTAATATAAATTAATTAAAATCATACAAATGCTAATCCAGAATGTTTACCCTCGGATTTTACCTTTTCGGGTGAATATCGAATGGTTTATGTCCCCGCACGCTCCACAAGGAGCAAATAAATTAGATCAAAGTAAGAAAATTTGTATTTCTCCTTCTTGAAAATTTAATAGCGATCGAATGTTTGAATTAGCGGTATTGATGGAAACGAATGAATTTCGTTACCTCAAATTGGCTTAATTCGTAAGAAGCATTTGAGTAAATCAATTAATTGGAAAAATTTTTATCAAACAAAATCCTGAAAATAAACAGAGATTTTATAGCTTTTTAGTAAAAATCTTTTCTAAAAAATTCCAATCTCTCAAAAAGTGGTTAATTTTCCTCACAAAAATTTGTAAAATTTTTCTAATCCCCATAAATGAATTCTTCTTCCTAATTTATAGAATTTTTGGAGATAAAATAAGATAAGCATCAGTTTAAAGTTTGAATTTCAAAAGGAGTTTTAAAATTCAATTTTTAACCAACATCTATCCCCATTTCAAAGATTAGAGATTAAATTTTATCAAATTCGGCATTATCTGATTAGATCCACTATCAACGGGCATCCCTGCAACTACTGACGGGCATCCCTACTAAGGGTATGCGTGGAAATCTGGATACAGACGGACCATAATGCGGGACTAGGGACGGGCGTCCCTACTCAGACACGTGTCTGTCCCTAGCTACAGACGGGCCATAATGCGGGACTAGGGACGGGCGTCCCTAGTCAAACACATGTCCGTCCCTAGCTACAGACGGGCCGTCCCTACTATGCATAGAGATGGGGATCACCCCAAGTAGAGAGGGGCGTCCCTACTTCAGACGGTCATCCCGTCTGTGGAGCAAAACTTCCAATTTCAACCAAAATTTCCCAAACTCTTTCAAAACCTCACACTATAGCGAAAAAGATTTTAATCCTTATGAAACCAAAAGACGAAAACCTCCGAATTCCATCCATTTATCCGAAAACGAACATGGATCTCTTCATCGGGTAACTCTGACCTGGACTACCTCAAGACCCGGTGTCTACAGCATCCTAGGCAAATATTAAGGGCCAAGGGAAAATATTCAATCGAGAAAACCCGAGAGGGCCGAATGATACTAGGAGTTTAATGCTTAGGTTTAGTCTTGTGCTTTTAAGTTATTGCAAATTAAAGATCATGTATAATGAAATTATATAGAAATGTACACAATTTTGCAATGAATAAAAGAATATAGTTTACATTTTTATTGGATTTTAGTTCTGTCTTAAAAAGTAATATCTCATTTATTTATCTAATGACTACTCTTTAATTATTTTCGTTGGAAAGGGTTTAAGCAAATTGTGCTAGTCACCCTTAAAGGAGGATCTGATAATAGCCTTCACTCCTCTTATCGCCTTTTTAAACCAAAAATAAAAACAAAAAAAAAAATGCCATTAGAGATAAAAACCGTGACTGGCTCTATAAGCAAATGTTAAGCCAAAGGGTAGGGTGAGAACTTGGAAACAAGCAGTCTGCCCTACAAAAATCTAAAATAAATAAAAGTCGCTTATGACGCGTGCCAAACCTAGCAAAGGCCCTCTTAGTTGAGACCCGCTTTTAGGGCTCGAAGGATTAATTTGCATATTTTTTGATCTTAGGTGCCATGAGACATCTTGGAATCCCTACCCAATAGAACATTGGGGAGTTCATCTAGCCTCATGATACCTTTAGTCACCTTTGAGGTATTTTGAGTCGCCATCCAATTTACAAGAAATTGTGAAAGGTCATCTAACCTCTATTTATCTAAACAAGAGATGGTGTTCGGAACTTCACTCTTATTTATGCTTTGGTTAATTATAAATGAGTTTTTAAATTCATAAAATTCTATCTCTCATCTCACATGACTAATGCATTTAATTAACAGCATATTGGAAGCATCCAAAGCAATAAATGAAAGCTGTAAAGAAGGCGATAAAATAAAGCGATAAATAAATGCAGTAAACACGCCAAGTACACAATTACAAGAGAAATTGGGACAGAATACAATCCCAAATGAAAGAAAACTAAAATGAAAGTTGGGATAGAATACAATCTCAAATGAAAGCTAAATAATATTGCCCCAAAATAATTAATTATAAGGGCCCAAAAATATATAAACATAAATTTAAAACAAACAAGCAAAGTTAAACATAAAAATGACATATATAAATATGGACATTTATTTGGTTTAGAATTATTGGTTCCTTCACGCTCATTTGAAGAAGGATCGAAGAGTTGTTCAATTGTTGGTTTGAAAACTCGGATGAGTGATCCCATTTTTAAGAAAATTTAACTCTTCGTTTTAATCGTAACATTTTACATTTCTTAGCTAAAATGAGGGACATTGATCCCAATTTTATTAATAAAATCCCAAATTAGTTATAAAATATTTTTGTGATTTTTTATGTTGCACGTGCATAAATAAAAACTATTTTATTTACAAGTAAACATAAACACACAAGGGGATAGGAAAGATCTCACCCAAACGATGCGGTCTCCTATGCGTTGTGACTCCTCTGCGTGATCACGGGTACCCTCATACAATGCAAATCACATTTAAATCCCCAAACAAAAAATAACATTAAAAAAATATTAGTAATAATTTTAAAAATTAATCAAATAAAGACAAAATAAATATAGTGTATGTTAATTTAACACACAAAGGATTGACATGCCAAGGGAATTAAAATAAGTCATGCCAAAAATGAGGATAATGGCAAGAACAATGACAACAATAAAATTATGATGACAATAATAATAAATAGTCATGGCATAATAGTAAGAATAAAGTAATAATGATAATAATAATAATAACAACAATAATAATGGCAACAGGAACACAATAATAATAATAATAATAATAATAATAATAATAATAATAATAATAATGAAAAGAGTAATGGCAATAGTGATGATGATGATGATGATGATGATGATGATGATAATAATAATAATAATAATAATAATAATAATAATAATAATAATAATAATAATAATAATAATAATAATAATGAAAGTCAAGTTGAAGCCACAAAGAAATCAAATTAACACCACAAATAACATATCAACAGCAATAATAATGACATTAAAAATGTTAGAAAATAAATGATAAACATGGCAATAATAATAAAAAGTAACAATATTAACAATAATGGATGACAAACAAAATTAAATGATAATGGATTCAAGAATGTTTACCCTCAGAGTTTATAAATCGAAGAAAACAGTGTCTTGATCCGTCCTCCTTGTCGAGTTTTGCGGTGATAAACAAAAAAAAAAAATTGAGAAAATATAAGGTTTTAAACAAATAAAAACTCAAGAAAATAATTTTGATGGGATGATCAAGCAAAGGAAATTAATTTTCCTTGCTTAAGTCAATCGAAGGATAAATTGTTCTTAGAGAGGAAGAAAAAAAATTGAAACTTTTAAATTCCTAAGATTTTTTTTTTCTTTTGAAAGCCTTATCTGCCTTTTCCTTGAGAGAAAACCTCTTTTGATTTTGAAATCTCATAATAAAAAATGAAAGCAAACCTTCATTTTGTTTTCATAGTTTGTCCCCAAATGGAAAATGGACAAAACACCCTTTTAATCCCATTGTCCAAAAATAACATAAAAACATAAAACAAAAAGGAAATTTCAGTCTGAAATTTGACCATTTTTGCAGGTGAAAAATGACAGCACAGGCAGGGGAAATACACGTGAAAGCCCGCAGGTGGGACGTGTGAGCTGCGACCTGGAGGTAATGCCGCCTCATCGCTCCAGTCGTCGAAAGTCATTGTTTTAAAGGTAATGCGTCCCTTGCGAATTTTTACACTAGCTTTTTTTTGCCGGAAATGTGTCCCTTTGGGGATTTTTACATAACCCTGTGCCTAATTTTTGCCTGGAATGGACCCAACGAAATCTAGTGGCTTTTATTCATTTCATTTTTTTGTAGGGCAGACTACTTATTTCCAGGTTTTCACCCTGCCCTTTGGCCTAATTTTTGCTTAGAGCATTAGTTACGATTTTTATCTCTAACAGCCTTTTTTTCTTAGGGTGACACGGATAAGGCTTCTCATCGGTCAGCGCAACAACGGATAAATTGTGTGCGTTCAATGGGGAATGACGTATTACCCTTTTCAAGAGAAACTATTCACATTTATCGAATGCAAAGAATTATTTTGAGCGTACAATTGCATACATGTACATGCTTCTATGTGATTTCATTACACATGATCATTATTTAACATTAGGCCCAAGATACCAGACCACATCTGATCTCGAGACGGATCTTAAAAGCATCAAAACTCCTATTATTAATCAGCCCTCTTAGGTTTTCTTGATTGAACATTTTCTCTCAAGATTTCTTTTCTCTTTTTATTCTTTTTATTTAGCCTTCAGCCATGGAACCTTTTCAATCTATCGACATTGATCAGCTCTCTAAATTCATTCCCATCACTATCTGTCAGGATTAAGGCTCCTTTAAACAGAAGTTTCTTCAGAACAAAGGGTCCTTTCCAAGTCGGTCTGAACTTGCCTCGAAAGTTCGGAACCCCTGGCCTCATCTGTTTGAAGACTAAATCCACTTCCTTCAGGGGTGTTTCCTGACTTTCTTCCGGAATATTCAAGCTAGTCTCTTCTAGTAAACCTGGTTATGGTAGTATGCTCTCATCCTATCTTCGTCCAATAGGTTCAATTATAACAATCGCTGCTGTGTCCATTTCGGTTTAGATGGCTCGGCTTCTGTTACCACCCTCAAGGATTGGAGTTCGATTTCTACTGATAGAACTGCTTCTGTCCCATAAACCAGGGAGAAATGTGTAGCTCTCGTAGAAGTTCTGGCAGTGGTCTTATAGCCCCATAGTGCAAATTGTAGTTTGTCGGCCCAATCTTTATAGGTTTGCACCATTTTGGCCAGTATCCTCTTGATGTTCTTATTAGCTGCCTCATTCGCCCCGTTAGCTTGCAGTCGGTAAGGAGAGGATTTATGGTGTTGGATGGTATACTTCTTGAGCATTTTCTTGGCCTCAACTCGGAAATGTACCCCATTATCCAGCACAATGTGATATGGGAGCCCATATCTACAAATCAGATGTCGTTCAATGAATCTGGCCATTCTTGGGCACCCAGCGTTTTGAAGGATTCAGCTTCTACCCACTTAGTGAAGTAATCAATAGCGACTACAATGAATCTATGTCCGTTAGAGGCTATTGGATGTATTTCCCCTATGATGTTAATCCCCCAAGCTGTGAATGGTCATGGAGGTGTAAGGTTGCATACTCTGAAACTGGTAGGTGTATTAGATTGGCATACTGTTGGCATAATTAGTATTGTTTTACATGTTTAGAACAATCTGTGTCCATTATCAGCTAGAAAAACCCTTGTTGCATGATTTTCTTAGCTAGATCTAGACCATTCATATGGGCTCCACAGACCCCTGCATGGGTCTCCTCCATAACCCTTTTGGCTTCCTTCTCATCTAAGCACCTTAGCTGTATGCCATCAACTTGCCTTTTGTACAGCACACCATCTACACTGATGAACTGGGTGGACAGTTTGCAAATTATCCTTTGGTCATTTTCGGTGGCCTCTTCTAGGAATACTAACTTTTTCAAATAATTCTGGACATCATAGTACCACGGCTTCCCATCAGTAGCCTCAACATCCTTGACCTACTTAGTTTCAAAGTATGGCTTGTCTGAACTAGAAATGAGTACAGGCTTTATGACTATTCCTTTTGGGTTATCCCACATAGACACCAGGGTAGCTAGGATATCTGCTAATTGGTTCTCATCTCAGCGCATGTAGTTAAAAGTGCAGATTTCAAATTGACAACTTAGTTCCTTCAAGCACCTTACGTATGGTAATAGTCGATCTTCCTTGACGGACCATTCACCCTAACCTGATGGATTACCAAGGATGAGTCTCTAAAGACCTCTACCACTTTTGCCCTCACGGCTGAGAGTGCTTCTAATTTGAAGATGCAGGCTTTGTACTCAGCTTAATTATTGGTGGCTCTATATCTCAACTTCTTAGCTAAAGGGAGCTTCTCACCTTCTGGGGTTACCAAAATCACTCCTGCTCTAGCTCCCTTGGTATTCACTGCTCCATCGAAGTACATCTGCCACTTCTACACTGTGATGGATGCCATGTCCTCATCCGGGAACTTATAATCCAATTGATAACCTTCAACCGGATGGTCGGTTAGGAACTCTACAACTGCCCGACCCTTAATAGTCTTTCTGGTGATGTATGCCACATCAAATTCTTGTAGCAATATCAACCATCTCCCTATTGTTTCTAGTAAGGAGGGTGCCTCTTGAAGGTACCAAAGAGGGTTTTATTTGGCGACTGCCTGCACTTTATAAGAATGGAAGTAATGTCTTAGTTTCTTTGAAGCCCAGATTACAGCTAGACATATCTTTTCCACCTCAACATACTTTGCTTTATAAGGAAGGAATTTGTTACTGTGGTAGTAAACCACGAATTTAACCCCGAATTCATCTTGTTGTGCCATCATAGCGCCCACAAAATTCTCCTCAATCGCTAGGTAAAGGATTAATGGTTTAACAGGCTATAACGGCCGCAGGACTGGGGGGTGCATAAGGTAATCCTTAATAATATCAAAACCTTTCTGTCAGTCATCGTTCCACTGCACCGGCTAATTCTTCTTGTAGAGCTTACAAACCGGTTCGCACACCGAAGCAAGCTTAGAAATGAACCTTCTGATATACTGTAGTTTGACTAGAAAACTCCTAACTTCCTTTTTCTTCTGAGACATTGGCATTTCTTTGATTGCTTCTGAGCTTCTGTTTAACCGGCTTGCATTCGAGATAGGTAGGAATGGTGTGTTTTGCGACTTCTTGATCAATCCCTGGCATGTCTTCGTAAGTCTAGGCAAAGACTTTTTCATATTATTTCAAAATTCCCTCACATTTTAACCTCTCTTTAGGAGTTACATCGGATGCTATCAAAATTTCCTTTGGGTTTTGTAATCCCCCGATACCCCCGCTGGAAGGATGCCGGGGCGCCGCGCGCGCAACTCATATAAACGCATGCACAACTCAGGACATGATAAGAAAACCACGTACATTTAATCAAAATGTACCAAATTCATATACATATAATAATATTATCATATCATTTTACAAAAGGGATGTGTAAATAAATACATATACAAAATCATCCTTGACAAAAAGTTTTTATAGCGGAAAACAAAACTTCAATTCTAGACTTCTAGTGGCCGACCTGCAGATGTCCGAATCCCAAAAAGAACTTGCCACCTACACGGAAAAAGAGTCCGTGCTAAGCGATAACGCTTAGTGGGGAGGAATAACACATGCATGTACATATAATCACAATAGCATATATATATATATATAAACATAATAATAACAAAAGCATAAAAACATATACTACTCATGCATACAACAATTGTCATCATACTCTAGTATATTGGGAAAATAAACCATTCAAATTCGAATACAAGTGTTACATCTCATCATGTCATTACTCATATTCATATACATGTAACATATATTCATCTCATATAACTATTAGCTTCATAAAACAATCGCATGTACTAAACTCAAGTAACAGCCTGATTATTCGCTAATTAGTGGATACGGGTACTAATGATACTAATAGGACACAGTATCCCAAGCATATGGAGATATGAGTCTCAAAACATTTTATAATCATGTATACCCGAAAGTATACCGGAGACCGAGGCCTCATACATCTTATATGACACAAACGGGGCCCAAATGTAACAAATGACATATAGCAGTTGCACTCACACTCTGTCCCTGGATAAGCACTTATCTATCCACTAACTATGACTACCAGGCTCAAATTGTATTTATAAAACAATAAATACGTATAAATAACTCCTTTCACTATAAAGTTATAAATTACATAAGTATTCAAGTAACTTAACCACACATGTACATAAATCATAAGTAAAGTCATGTAAATCATTTACAGGCATAATCAACATACAACTCTCAAATGAATAACTAATACACATATACCATTTAACATGCTATGAAAACTTATTTAGATATGTTAAACTTATTATGAAAGCCAATATTCCACATAATTAACATTTGAGAATGCAAAAAGGAGAAAAGTTGCATGTTGAAGATACCTCACGGTGACAACTAAATGGCTGTGACCGTGACATGCATATTAATCAAAACAGAATGCAAGACTGACGTACCTCACGGTGACAACCAAATGGTTGTGACCGTGACATACCTCGGAATTCAAAAACAGAAAGCAAAACTGGGTACCTCACGGTGGCAATCAAAGTGGTTGTCACCGTAACAAACCTACAACAGGCGGGCATAATGCAATCCTAACATACCTCATGGTTGCAACAAAACTGGTTGTCAATGTGACCTATGTGAGATTTCAATTCAACAGCACCCAAACATATATTCAAGCCTCCCCAAACCATCACAACCCTAAAATCATACCTAATCATTCTTTCCTTTATCATATCCTTAGCATATACCATAATGAGCTCATATCCATGCTACCCTTATAATGCTTATAAGAACATAACTCACTTACACAACAATTACACAAATCACTTATACTCATGCATTTTCATAAACCTAGACTCACAACCAACAACAATATTTGACTCAAAAATTATCCAAAGTGATGATGTAAAAACACTCCCAAACCTGGAATGGAGCTCAAAACTTTCACTTCCTTCAATCAACAACTTTTCCTTTTCCCTTATCCTTTCTCTTTTCTTCAGCTTCTTGCAACCAATCAACCAAAACAAAAACTTAGTTAATCCATGAAATCAACCACAACCCATAATTAGATCCGTAGAAGGAGAAGAAGAAGAATATCAAAACCAATTAACCTGGCCACTTACCTTTTAGAACCTTCAAAGCTCAAACCCTTGTCCAAAGGTGGAAGAATACCCACATGCAAGACTTGAGAGAGCAGAAAATGGAGATGAGGAGAAGAGAGAGTGGACGTGAGAAGGGAGAAAGCAAGCTTCAAGTGGCTTCCACGGGAAGTTTCACTTCCTCTCTTCCCTCTCTCTACTCCCTCAAATCACATTTATTGCTCCCACCAACTCACACACATGTCACTCTACCAATGGCCCTTTATCTCTCATCTTTGACTGACAATCCAAGGTACCAAACTTAACTCACACCATATAATCTCTAATAAAACACTTTTACATCCAAGTTACCATGCACAAAGACTACTAGATTATGCCAAAACCAAAAGTACCCTACATCCATACATCACATGTATACCATATAATTCCTTCAATTAACTTAACTAAATTAATTCCTTGCAATAAAGTCCTTATCATCCAAAATTTCTCTTGCTAAAATTACTGATATGCTCTAAATATTTTGACATACCACGCAGATTCCGACTAGGCCTATTTTGGGTTGTTACAATCACTCCCCCTTAAGAAATTTCGTCCTCGAAATTTCCCCGCTAACCACTTATATCCAGCAACCCAAAACTCAAAATCGAACTTGACAAAAGCTAAAAGCACAACTTACCGGAAGGTCCTGCAGCCTCTGGAGTATCCTCTCTGATCATTGCATATACTCTAGCTGGAGCATACTCTCCCATAGTCCTTGGACTCTGCACGGTTTTTGATGGTGCCTGAGGAGCTCTGCTTCGATCTCGGGTGCCTCTAGTTGCATTCGATTTATCTCCATCCACTTTGCTTTCTTGTTGGTTCCTATTCTCTTGTCGATCAGGGCAATTAGCAAACCGATGCTCCATGCTTCCACATTTAAAACATGCACCCGTGATCTTGCGGCAAGTACCCCAATGGTATCTTCGGCAATGCTCACACTCTGGTGCTCTATTTCCTCTACTCGGGGGCGGCGCTACACTTCCTACTTCAGAAGGCGCTTGGGCAATCCCTCTAGTTCCTTACTCAGTCGAAGCACCCTTAGACTTCTTATTACTAGCAACTCCACCATCCGGTGCTCTCCTCTTCTGTTCTATTCTTTGCTTCGCCAACTCGAATTCTTCCAACTTAATCGCTGCAGCCACTATCTGATAGTAGCCGACCGAATGCATAACCGCCATTGCTGATAGTGGACCTTTAATGACTTCCCTTAATCCTCCTTGAGAATGCTGGCACTTAAAGTCTTCCGTCAACTGCGGTTTAGGCACATACTTGGTTAATTGACTGAACTCTTTCTCATACTCACTGACCGATAGGTTCCTCTGTTTCAAATTGATGAACTCATTCCATTTGGCCTCTCGGTAGGCCTTGGTCACATATTTCTGCTCAAACTCTTTCACGAAAAATTCCCATGTCAATTCAACTGGTCTCTGGGGACTGAGGAGCACCAGGTTCCACCAATCATATGCTGATCCCTACAATAGCGATACAGCACAAGTAACTCGTTGTTGCAGAGGGCAAGCTATCTCTTGTAGAATCCGATCCGATCTCTTCAACAAAAATTCCGCTACATCTGATTCGTCCAAGGAGGTTCCATGAAATTCTTCTGCTCCCCTTTTCCTTATAAGCTCAGAAGGAGCCTTAGGAGCAGTCAATCTGTCTACCACTTGCAGTAAGCCTTGTATCAATGCCAGATCGAAACCTTGGCCTTCTACTGGTACACGCTCACGTGCAGGACTATCTTGACCGACCGAATTACTCCCAACCGGATTCACAATTTCCCCCGTGTCGCCCATATACTCACTTAGATCCGACTCCATCTAGACACTACACAAAATAACATCTGCATTAAGCCACAACTCTAAATAGACTCTCATGAAAAGATTCCATACTCAACCAATCATATAGGAATAGAACCGACTAAACCGGCGCTCTGATACCACTAAATGTAACCCCCCGATACCCCCGTTGGAAGGATGCCGGGGCGCCGCGCGCGCAACTCATATAAACGCATGCATAACTCACGACATAATAAGAAAACCATGTACATTTAATCAAAATGTACCAAATTCATATACATATAATAATATTATCATATCATTTTACAAAAGGGATGTGTAAATAAATACATATACAAAATCATCCTTGAAAAAAAGTTTTTACAGCGGAAAACAAAAATCCAATTCTAGACTTCTAGTGGCCAACCTGCAGATGTCCGACTCCAAAAAAGAACCTGCCACCTACACGGGAAAAGAGCCCGTGCTAAGCGATAACGCTTAGTGGGGAGGAACAACACATGCATGTACATATAATCGCAATAGCATATATATATATATATAAACATAATAATAACAAAAGCATAAAAACATATACTACTCATGCATATAACAATTGTCATCATACTCAAGTACATTGGGAAAATAAACCATTCAAATTCGAATACAAGTGTTACATCTCATCATGTCATAACTCATATTCATATACATGTAACATATATTCATCTCATATAACTATTAGCTTCATAAAACAATCGCATGTACTAAACTCAAGTAACAGCCTGATTATTCGCTAATTAGTGGATACAGGTACCAATGATACTGATAGGACACAGTATCCCAAGCATATGGAGACATGAGTCTCAAAATATTTATAATCATGTATACCCGAAAGTATACCAGAGACCGAGGCCTCATACATCTTATATGACCCAAACGGGGCCCAAATGTAACAAATGACATATAGCAGCTGCACTCACACTCTGACCCTGGATAAGCGCTTATCTATCCACTAACTATGACTACCAGGCTCAAATTGCATTTATAAAACAATAAATACGTATATATAACTCCTTTCACTATAAAGGTATAAATTACCAAAGTATTCAAGTAACTTAACCACACATGTACATAAATCATAAGTAATGTCATGTAAATCATTTACAGGCATAATCAACATACAACTCTCAAATGAATAACTAATACACATATACCATTTAACATGCTATGAAAACTTATTTAGATATGTTAAACTTATTATGAAAGCCAATATTCCACATAATTAACATTTGAGAATGCAAAACGGAGAAAAGTTGCATGTTGAAGATACCTCACGGTGACAACTAAATGGTTGTGACCGTGACATGCATATTAATCAAAACAGAATGCAAGACTAAGGTACCTGACGGTGACAAACAAATGGTTGTGACCGTGACATACCTCGAAATTCAAAAACAGAAAGCAAAACTGGGTACCTCATAGTGGCAATCAAAGTGGTTGTCACCGTGACATACCTACAACAGGCAGGCAGAATGCAATCCTAACATACCTCACGGTGACAACAAAACTGGTTATCACCGTGACCTATGTGAGATTTCAATTCCACAGCACCCAAACATATATTCAAGCCTTCCCAAACCATCACAACCCTAAAATCATACCTAATCATTCTTTCCTTTATCATATCCTTAGCATATACCATAATGAACTCGTATCCATGCTACCCTTATAATGCTTATAAGAACATAACTCACTTACACAACAATTACACAAATCACTTATACTCATGCATTTTCCTATACCAAGACTCACAACCAACAACAATATTTGACTCAAAACATTATCCAAAGTGATAATGTAAAAACACTCCCAAACCTGGAATGGAGCTCAAAACTTTCATTTCCTTCAATCAACAACTTTTCCTTTTCCCTTATCCTTTCTCTTTTCTTCAGCTTCTTGCAACCAATCAACCAAAACCAAAACTTAGTTAATCCATGAAATCAACCACAACCCATAATCAGACCCGTAGAAGGAGAAGAAGAAGAACATCAAAACCAATTAACTTGGCCACTTACCTTTTAGAACCTTCAAAGCTCAAACCCTTGTCCAAAGGTGGAAGAATACCCACATGCAAGACTTGAGAGAGCAGAAAATAGAGATGAGGAGAAGAGAGAGTGGACATGAGAAGGGAGAGAGCAAGCTTCAAGTGGCTTCCACGGGAAGTTTCACTTCCTCTCTTCCCTCTCTCTACTCCCTCAAATCACATTTAATGCTCCCACCAACTCACACACATGTCACTCTACCAATGGCCCTTTTTTCTCTCATCTTTGACTAACAATCCAAGGTACCAAACTTAACTCACACCATATAATCTCCAATAAAACACTTTTACATCTAAGTTACCATGCACAAATACTACTAGATTATGCAAAAACCAAAAGTACCCTACATCCCTACATCACATGTATGCCATATAATTCCTTCAATTAACTTAACTAAATTAATTCCTTGTAATAAAGTCCTTATCATCCAAAATTTCTCTTGCTAAAATTACTGATATGCTCTAAATATTCTGACATACCACGCAGAGTCCGACTAGGCCTATTTTGGGTTGTTACAGCTTTTCCAAAGTTTCGAGATTAAATAAGGTAGTATTAGTTGAGTTAATGTCAAATATGAATGATTCATGTTCGTGATCATGTGTAATTAAATCATAAGAAATATCGCACAAGTAAGCAAAGTAATTTATCTCATTAACAAACTTAGAATTACAAGCATAATTGTTAAATAGTTCAGGAATAAAAGGTATGTCAAAAAAGCTATCAGTCATATCTTCCGCTAATGCCGGCGCTGAAGCTGATGGTCCATCACCTTGGTTGCTTGCAATCTTCAAGTTCTGTAGTTCTGGTACTGCCACCTCGACTTCCACTTTTTCTTTGCCTTTCACCCGGGTGGCTAGTAAACTATCAATGACGATCTCTTCAGGAACTTCCCGATACCAAGTAAAACTTTGGTTGAGGACCTCCTCATTCTTGAAGTCTTCTACTGACTTGACCATTCCATCGAACCAGTCAAAAATATCGTTGAAGATCTTGAAACCTGGGGTGATCTTACCCCCAATCCATTGTGGCTCAGCTTCTCCACAATAGGCACATACTGATGTAGCTGGCACAAAGCTCTCTAAAATGTGCAGGATCTCTATAAGCTTCTTCTTGAGTTTGTTCTTCTTTGCTTTAGAGGTGTAACCCAAAGCTCTTTTATCCTTTTGCCCTCTTATAGTGACAGGTGCCTGAGGCCCTTGCGAATTCCTGCCCAAATCGGCCCCCGGGAGGAATTTCATTCTCTTTATTATGTTGACAACCTGAGGGCTACCCACTAGACCATCCTCCTCATTCACTACAGCCATATGGAAGCCACTGAAGGGCTGATTAGAAATCTAACACTTGATTATCGCTGGCTGCCTTGACTATCACGACCTGGCCCTCATAGGGGATCTTAATCATTTGGTAGAGGGTGGATGGAACCCCTCAGAGCTTATGAAACCAGGGCCTTCCTAGTAGCACAGCGATGTTGGCGGGTATAGGCAGGATGACAAATTCAGTTTCTATCTCAATAGGCCCAGTTCTCACCTGTGCCTTGAAAGTCCCGGCAGTTTGCCTCCTTGAGTTGTCATAGGTGATGATGGTTAGGTCGGATCTACTCAACATATTTTCATCCAAACTAAAAGTCGGGAGTGCGACCAAAGGGCATACATTTATAGAAGAGCTGTCATCAACCATTACACAGGCGGTATGCTTGCCATTGATCTGCGCTGTGATGTATAATGGGCGATTGTGTTCGCGGCCCTCAAGTGGTAAATATGCATCAGAATAAATCAAAATTTCTCTCGAGCTCCCTTTAACTAAATCCAGTAACTCCGATTGTGAGATAGTGGTGGTAACAGTGGACTCACGTAAGGCTTCTGCTAACTTCTACCTATATGAGGGGGATTGCCTCAGTAAATCCCAAATGGATATCTGAGCTATTGTTCTTTTCAACTGTTTCATTAACCCATCCTCCTCGGGCTCCTTCTCTACAAGTACGGGTGCTGGATCTTAAGGCCTCTCTGCCTCTTGAATTACCTTGCACTTCGAGTCACAACCTGCACCTCTTGTACCTCCCCTTCATCCCTAGAGTTCCACAAATCCTCTGGCTCTTCGACTTCTACAGCCTCACTTTCAATAGTTGAATCCCATCACTCTATCATGCCAACTTGAGGTTTCTCTTTGCCAACCCCCTGCTCGGGATGGACAACAGTTACATAGTCATTACCGTAAAGGTACCTTAGGACATACCATTCTGACAGATTAGAACCTATCATAAAAATCGGCGGAGGAACAACATCATACCAAGCTTTCTTTTTCTTTTCCCTCTTCTAGGGGTCAAAAATCTGTTTACTGTCGATAAGGTCTCGGACTCGGTCCCTTAAAGTTAGATGGCCTGTGTGTTGGTGAAAAGCACAATATTGATCCCCCCTATGATTTGGCTGGCCATGATTTATAGCCGGCCTGGCTGGCAATGGCTGAAGCTTTCCTTCTTTCATCAATCTTTCCAACACCCAGGATAATGACCTTCCCAAATTTGAGTACTATCTTTGACTCACATCAGTGGCTGAAACTTCCACTGTCTTGCCCACTCGATTGTTGTTGCTACCAGTGCCACTCAACTTACCTCCTCCTTGAGGCCCATAGTTCTTTCGAGTGAAACTATCATTACTGGCCCTCTTTGTTAAGTATTCAGCTTCAGCTTCTATCGCTATATCCTTCAAGGATTCCCAATCCTTAAGCCCTTTCATCTTAAGCCCTTCCCCAAAGTAGGGGCTCGTGTTTCTGATGAATAATCTGATTTGATTTGACGTGTTGGGTTTCCTCTTCATCTCAATGACTCGATTCCTCCATTGAGTAAGATAATCACAGAAAGACTCATCGAACTTCTGCTGGAGCAACTCAAGGTCTTTCAGCATTACTTCTATCTGGATGTTACAGTCATACTTTCTTATAAACTCCCCCGTTAGCAAATCTCAGTCTTCTTTTGATCTCCTATCCAACCCATGGTACCAATCGACTATCAGCCCTATCAAACTAAGGCAGAAGTACTCCACCTTTTATTTCTTTGTAAGCCCTGGGCCCTTCATGATCAGGGTGTACTGCTTGATGTGTGCCGAAGGGTCCGAAGCACCATCAAATTTTGGAAAATTTATCATCTTGATCCTCTGGTGAGCAGCTCTTCCTCACCCAGATCTATGTCTTCAGGGATAACCCCCTTTTCAGACGTTAGTAGATGTGTGATAGCCTCCATCTTTTCTTCCATCTTCCTCACCACGTCGTCCCCTACCTTGGGTACTCTACACCTCATAGCTTGAGGGATTATTGGCTCATCTTCCTCTTCCCCTAAGAAATCATCCATCGGATCTGAACTCCTTGCCCTTCTCTGCTCAGCCAGTGCCATCGCTTTAGGCTCGATGACTGGCTGCTGCACAGTAGCAGTTACTATGGGAGTCTCCCCCACAAAAGGTGTCTCAACTTGCTCCACAGTCGGAGCCACAAATAGTTGTCCAGCATTTGATGCCATCTAAGCGACAAGGTTCCCCATCATGGCCAACATCTTTCTTTCAAAGTCCTCAAACCTCTTCTCCAAATTTTGCATTGTCAAAGCACCCGTGTCTTGCGATAAATCTGCCATTATTGACCCGAAAGGATTGTTTCAAATAAGAGTCTGAATTTCTGTCCCAAATCTGAACCCAATGTAAGTGTTAACCCTGGCAGCTCAGCTACTGGATTCTTGACCAGTCTTCCACTAGGATCCCTAGACCACCCAAATGAATATATGATGGCTAAAAAACTCAATTTGTTAGCATGATACATGTATGGCATTAAAGATGCATGGTCGTATTGGTGCAGCATCCACAATCACATGCAAACAAACAGATCCTTCCAACCTTATCTCTCCCACACACGAGGTAGTGCGGTCTCTTTTCTAGGTGGGCTTAGTCCATGGATCAACAGGGGACCCTATGAATGTGTGTAGTGCACAGTGAAAAATCGGCAACATAACACCTCTTATCTAATGCGCATTCGTATGAGTTTTGTCCATTATGTATTTGGACACTTTAATCTCATTAAGATGGGCCTATCGGGGCATGAAAGACCTTGATAAAAAACCACTTAATTTGCTTGATTTTGTCTAATACATAACAGCCCATGTTATAAGCATCGTATTAAGGAGCATGTCACCTAGTGGAAGTTTCTATTTGCCATTACATGAGCTTTGGTCAAGGCGATAATACTTTATTGCTACCCAAGCATGGTCCCTGCTAACGGGTCTAGCTCATTACAAGCATAGCAACCGATTGGGTCTCTATTTGATATACCAAAAGGTACTAGGCTTGGGCTGGTGATTATCCTTAACACTTTCCTACAATGAGTGAAAGTAAGGTCGTGCTTCGAGAATTCACCGGGGTAAAGTAGGGGACCAAACTAGGGTAATTCTAAGGCTATAAAATGATGCAATGTAATTTTTTAAAAAGAGATAGAATTTTAAGTTTTAAAAGCTCAATTATACATTTTAACCAAAATACTTTCAGAGCAAAGTCACGAAGTATCCCCAGCGGAGTCGCCACTGTGACGCACGCTGAACCTAGCAATGGCCCTCTTAGGTGAGACCCGCTTTTAGGGTTCCAGAGATTTGTTCGCATCTTTTTCAATCTTGGGTGCCATGAGACATCTTGGAATCCCTACCCAATAGAACATTGGGAAGTTCATCTAGTAGTCTCATGATACCTTTAGGCACCTTTGAGGTATTTGGAGTCGCCACCCGATTTAAAGGAAATTGGGAAAGGTCATCTAACCTCTATTGTTCTAAACCAGAGATGGTGTTCGGAACTTCACTCTTATTTATGCCTTAGTTAATTATAAATGAGTTTTTAAATTCATAAAATTCTATATCTCATCTCATACGATGAATGTATTTAATTAAGAGCGCATTGCAAGCATTCAAAGCAATAAATGAAATTTGTAAAGAAGGCGGTAAGATAAAGCGATAAAGAAAAGTAGTAAATACGCCAAGCACACAATTACAAGAGAAATTGGGACAGAATACAATCTCAAATGAAAGAAAGCTAAAATGAAAGTTGGGACGGAATACAATCTCAAATGAAAGCTAAATAATATTGCCCCAAAATAATTAACTACAAGGGCCCAAAAATATATGAACATAAATTTAAAATAAACAAGCAAAGTTAAACATAAAAATAACATACATAAATCGGGACATTTATTTGGTTTAGGAACATTGGTTCCTTCACACTTATTTGAATAGGGATCGAAAAGTTGTTCAATTGTTGGTTTGAAAACTAGGGTGAGTGATCCCATTTTTAAGAAAATTTAACTTTTCGTTTTAATCGTGACATTTTATAATTCTTGGCTAAAATGAGGGATATTGGTCCCAATTTTATTAATAAAATGACAAATTAGTTATAAAATAATTTTTTAATTTTTTATCTTACACGTGCATAAATAAAAACTAATTTATTTACAAGTAAACACAAACACACAAGTGGATAGGAAAGATCTCACCTAAACGATACAGTCTCCCACGCGTCGTGACCCCTCCATGTGGTGACGGGTACGCTCATACAATGCAAATTACATTTAAATCCCTAAACAAAAAAGAACATTAAAAAATATTAGTAATAATCTAAAAATTAATCAAATAAAGACAAAATAAATATAGAGCATGTTAATTTAACACACAAAGGATTGACATGTCAAGGGAATTAAAATAAGTCATGCCAAAAATGAGGATAATGACAAAAATAATGACAACAATAAAATTATGATGACAATAATAATAAATAGTCATGGCATAATAGCAACAATAAAATAATAATGATAATAATAATAACAATAATAATAATGGCAACAGGAACACAATATTAATGATGATAATAATAATAACAATAATAATAATAATAACAACAACAACAATAACAACAACAACAACAACAATAATGAAAAGAGTAATGGTAATAATAATAATAATAATAATAATAATAATAATAATAATAATGAAAAGAGTAATAGCAATAGTGATGTAATGATGATGATGATGATGATGATGATAATAATGAAAAGAGTAATGGCAACAATGATGTAATGATGATGATGATGATGATGATGATGATGATAATAATAATAATAATAATAATAATAATAATAATAGTCAAGTTGAAAGCACAAAGAAATCAAATTAAAACAACAAATAACATATCAACAGCAATAATAATCACATTAAAAATGTTAGAAAATAAATGATAAATATGGTAATAATAACAAAAAGTAACAATATTAACAACAAAGGATAATAAACAAAATTAAATGACAATGGATTCAAGAATATTTACCCTTAGAGTTTATAAATCGAAGAAAATAGCGTCTTAATCCGTCATCCTTGTCGAGTTTTGCGGTGATAAACAAAAAAAAAATTGAGAAAATCTAAGTTTTAAACAAATAAAAACTCAAGCAAATAATTTTGACGGGATGATCAAGCAAAGGAAATTAATTTTCCTTGCTCAAGTCAATCCAAGGATAAATTGTTCTTAGAGAGGAAGAAGAAAAACTGAAACTTTTTTGAAAGTCTTGTATGCCTTTTCCTTGAGAAAAAACCTCTTTTGATTTTGAAATCCCGTCCCGAAAAATGAAGGCAAACTTTCATTTTGTTTTCATAGTTTGTCCCCAAATGAAAAATGGACAAAACACCCTTTTAATCCCATTGTCTAAAAATAACATAAAAACATGAAACAAAAAGGAAATTTCAGTCTTAAATTTGACCATTTTTGCAGGTGGAAAATGACAGCACAGGTAGGGGAAACGCGCGCGAAAGCCCACAGGCGAGACGCGCGAGCTACAGCCTGGGGGCCGTATGCCGTGCGGGGCATATGCGGCCTGGGGGTCACATGCCTCGGCATGCACGCATGCGAGATGCTTGAATCACCATAATCTATTGCGCTCGCTACAGAGTCGCATTTTTCAGTTCTCTAGAAATTCTGCAGAAATTCTCATGACCAAAATCCACCAAAATGCAAATAACTCACTAAACTTCAACATAATTCAAAACCCACATTCAATACACTTTATATTGCATAAAACCCATGTTTTAAACCAATTATCACAATTAAAACATCTAATTTAAGCAACAAAAAACCAGAGTTCTTCAAACCCAGGATTTTACTCTAAATTCATACAAATTCAAAATTTGATCCAATAATTCACAACCATGGAATCTCTATTCAAAATTAATCCAAACCCACAATATTTTCACAAACTCAACCAAATTTAAACTCATAACTTTCAGAAAATCAAATCTAAATACCAGATCATAATATGCATCAAAATCCCAAACCTCAACTCCTTTACTCCTAATAGTTTCTTTAGCTGATCTTTCTTGCTCCCAAAACCATCGAAAGTCTTTCTCATCCAAAATCCTCCTCAATCACGCATACACATATACAAAACATAAATCTAGGTTTTAGCTAATCAAGAAGGAAAAGAAGAAATCAAAGCTTATAAATTACCTTTCCTTAACAAATTCTTCACTTAAATCACTTGAACTAACAAACTTCATCATCTAAATCTTAGGCTTTGATCTAAAAGAGAGAGCAAATGGCATTGAAGCAAGAAGGAGAAGAAGAAGAGGAAGGAGGGGTAGAACGAGGAGAACGAGAGAGGGGAGAGCAAATGTTTGCCCTCTCTCTCCTTCTCTCTCTTCTTTTATACCTCCTCTAATCTCCTTCCTACATGTCACCATGCCATTGGTCCAATCTTGATTTTTATGTTAAATTCTCCTTTCAATCCCTCAACTCTCATATCCTTATGCATTGATACTTATAACTTACTAATCCTTCACATTGGCCCACTTAATTAATTTTATTCTTTCAATCAAGTCCTAATTCCATATTTCATAATTTTACCATTGGCCGCACTTACCGAAACATTTACATTAATTCTTAAATTGTCTATTCGATACACTTGACACTACAACTTACATAACTTTGGTCACCACTCATCCTCAATTTGTACAAATCCTTCTAAGGTATATTTCAAGTTGTTACACTACCATCCAATTTTTGTTTCCTTAATTACATTTTTACCCTTAATATTTTTCCATGGTTTCCCATTTTATCCTTATCTTTTCCATTAATTACATAGATGTCCCCACTTGTCACTTAATACCATTTATGTCCTCATTTTATACATAATTACCATTTTGCCCTTAAATATTTCAATATTTACATTTTTAACCTCACATAAACTTATTTTCCACTTTTACCCGTCTTATTCATCTTTAATTACCAAATTACCCTTTTTACACTTAAATTTCACCTTTAACCTTAAAATTTTTAAAAATTATAATTAGGTCCTTATTTTAACACTTTATCACCAAATTACCATTTTAACCTCATATTTTACAAAAATTACCATATCACCCTTATCTTTACACTTTTTACCTAACTTTTCACTTTTTACCAACTTTATATAAAATTACCATTTTACCCCTAAAATTTCTATTTATTCTAATTTAGTCCCATTTTCACTCATTTTCACTTTTATCACTATTTTAGTCAACATTATCACATAATTACCATAATGCCCCTAGTATAAATCCGGTAGAAAATCTACCGACCGGATACGCGGGATGTTGACCCCACAGATCCACTACACTATAGAATGATCGCAGTGGGACCATTCATTACTACACTGATCACTGTAAGCATTGTAAACACTATATACACTGTACATTGAGCACTGCACTATGATAGATCGTCACTCGCCTATCAATATCGAGTCGCCATAACTCGTACCGTGGTGTGTAATCCCTATGGCTAGCCAATTATATCCTAAACTAGATTTTTTTACCAGACTATTACTAAGGTCAAATATCATCATGAATTAGCTTAAATTTCACATTATGCCGATACACATTACGGCATACACCTCAATATCACCTATAATTTTGCATACACACTCTTTTATCATCAACTAATCACTTAATGCCATTAAATATAATAAAACATCAAAATACACTTTATTATTCCAATACACTCAATTCAGCCAAAGCATCATTATATCATTATGTTCACTTTTAATTTATTCAATCACTTAATTATTTCAATTGCTTGTTATACTTATTATAAAGATCCATTATATGCAATAATTACCAATATACATGATTAAATTATTCATTATTCAATTCGGCCAAGCTTATACAATTTCATTAAGTTTACTTTTCAATCTTTTAACTATTCCATCTTACATTACACATGTTATATAGATTAAAACCATCATTTATATGCCATAAAACTCATATACACATTATGTTTTCCTTAAGTTACCATTCAGCTTACACGTGAGATTTCATACTAATGTGATTTAATTTATTTTAAGCATGTTTATACCATTATTTAAGTCCACTAAACATAATTATGAAGTTATATTCAATTTAACATGCCTTAATCACAAGTTTACACTTAAACATAACCTAAAACTCATACATAGTCAATAGAAAAAGAAGGATATTGTATCCACTCACCTTATTTCCTTAATCTCCACTCCTTATGCTTCCTTTCCATAGCTTTTAACCCATAAAACAACTATCTTCCCTTGAAAACCTAAGGTAGTCGAATGCAAACAACATCATAATATCAAATCCATGCTTCCCTTTTATAAACTAACATAATAAATGAACTCTACACCATTGACAACCCCTATAGGGACCAATAAATCAATTTAAAAATACCAAAATCTCTTACCTCAAATTTGACCATAAACCTTATACACAAGAAAAATCCCACTTCTAGTGCTCTCTATGTTCTAGAGGAGCTGAAGTTTGTTTAGGAGGCTAAGATTTGGGGAGAAATTGGAGAAAAGAAGAAGAAAAATTGAGGAAATGGTGGATAAATGGGTTAGGTTTTGAAGAAAAAGATGAGAGGCGGTTTTGGATGGATTTATATAGAGAAATCTGGCCTCTCCCTTCCCTGTATAGGCCATAAATGAACCAAACTAGTCCAACAAAAGTGGTCCGACCGGTTTGGACCAAAATTCTGATTTTTTGGTTTATTTTCACTGTTTCAAAGCATCTATAGGTTTCTCACCTTATTTTCACTTCTAACTAATTCCATCATTTTAAAAACATCAAAAATAGCCTCCCTATAAATTTTTGCTCAATCAGAGTCCATTTGGGGCCCGGTTCACTTTAACCGATCCGATTTTATCACTTTTTCTTCTACTAAAAGATCCAATTCTAAGGCTGTCATAATTCACAGAAAACTATCCCATACCCTTATTCTACATATACAACATCCATTAGTGCTCACTAACCACTTTTAACCTCTCAATCAAACCTCGGTCAAACTTTGGTTCAAATTGAACTGAACTGGAGGCCAACTTCAAAATGACTTTTGCAGGCCAATTTAACTCCATTTTCACTCCATATATCACCACTAGACTCCTGACAACCCCTAGATCATTTTCACCAAATTTAAATTTTTTGACCGATGGACGCCGGGCCGACTGTTTAGCTGCCCCAAGGTTAACCATCCTATAATTTCTATACCACAAACACACTTTACACTCAATATTATTCCACATAATCATACTTATATCATCACTTTACATTGATATCACACAAAAGACACTGTAGACATCCACTATACACTTCCAGTCCGATATTTGGGCCATTACAATTCTCCCTACTAATAAAAATTTCATCCTCGAAATTTTCTTATGTACCATAATCATAATTTACCACTTCTACACTATAAGGATATTTAATTCGAAAGATCCATCTACTTCCCATCAGTTATCATACTTTACATTCTCTTATAATCCCATAAACCTATACAATCCTTATGTCTCCTCTAATATCTTTACTTACTACTATCCTCAATACCTATTCATGGCATCTATACGTATCATATATCACTTTGTCCTTATTTCACTGTCTTCGATCTTAGGACCGCCTAAACCTTTGCTCTAATATGAAAATAAATGTAACATCCTTATACCCGTAATGATACGGATACCGGATGTCACAACACTACACTGAAGCATTGCACTATAAAGTATTCGATAATCCTATGGAATTTTTTTTTAAAACAATAACATTCACTACTTACATATACAATAAACATAACAATGCACTAACATACAATTCCCGTACCCATACAATTATTTCTTCCTACTGCGATCGTATACATGCCATGCCAAAACATCCACCCCTTGCCCTCGATTACCTCATACGGTCATTGCTACATCTTCGGCCACCTCAAATGCTACTATAGTCTGCGCGCAATAACAATCTACACGCTGAGCATAAAAATGTCAAGTGATGGATATATATCCTAAGTTTTTCATACTAATCCTACATGCATGCACATGTAATTATTTTCCTTCATTTAGTTTATGGTAACATTTATTTCTGAATTTTTTAGGCAGTTTTAATACACTTTTATGGCACTCACTATATTTTCTTTAGTCATTATCACTGCTATCACTTATCAATATCTTTACCTTCATCACTATTCTATACTTACATTGATCACTACTATACTATTGCCAATTTCACTATCACTTACACTGATATTGTTTATGATGTATTATTATTACGTTTTTAATTTTCTGTCACTTATCACTACATCCTCTGTTTGTGTCTCTATAATTATACTTTAACATTTTTTATTCGATTATCAATATTATTATTAATTATATTAAGACTTTTAACATTATAACACTACGATTGAACTATCACTTAACAATCGAGTCCATTAGAAATTCTTGATAGTACCTTGTTTTTATTTCAGTAACTATTCATTATCAATTACTTTATCTCTTGATTTTAATATCAATATCTTCATTGTGTACACTAACAATCTTAATATGAATTACTTTATATTCGGTCTGTCCATTAATAATCAATTCTATTAACAATTCTTTTATTTATTGTATCAATATTATCACTTATGGATTCTTTCCTTTTTCTTAACCTATTTAATTACAGTCTAAAATTGGACACTCTATTGCTTATTGAATCACTTATTAAATAGACATTATTTCAATATTAGTGACGGTGGTTTACTATTACAATTTACTTTATATTCCTAATCATTTCCTTTATTCTCTTGCATTACACTAATTCTTTTTACATTAATATCTATCACTATACTAAATCTCTTACTGAGTTATTCTCTTTATTTGATTCCGAGTTGTATTTATCCTTGAACAGTTAACACTACAATTTAATCACTAACTGATTTGAACACTTATTATTCTGTCGTTATTTTCTCGTTTTTTCCTTAACTAACACTATTTCTATTGGTACTGATGTTGCTATTACTCCTATCCTTTACTCTAGAATTTCCTTGTCAATTATTCAATATTATAATTATAACATATATCTTAACAATCATCTAATCCACATTTTACATTATTGTAGTTCTTGTAGTATCATTATTAATACGTAGATTCTTCTCAATTTTATTCACTTATATAATTAACATTATAATGGGTCTAATAATTCCTTTTTATATTGACACTTCCTATAAATCACACTACTATTTATCACTATTACCTTTAAAACCCTTATTTCCCCTTATACTTAGTTAGATACTTTTAATTTTTCAATTTAACCAACTTACATAATTAGTCTATCAATTCCTTATAACCTTTATACAATAATCCTACACTTGTAACTTAATTCACTATGGCCCTTTTAATAATCTTTCCATAATTATATTTACAATTTACTTCTTGGTATTTACTACAATTACAATTTTATCACTCTATTTCACTTTACTAAGATTATTATTATTATTTACATTGTTAATTTATTAATTCATGTGTTATTCCCTAATTTTCTAATAAATATCCAAGTCGACATTTCCATCACTTCACTTATTAGTTCATTTTCCCAATTAATGTTGTAGTATTTTTAATCGTTAGTCGTCCTTTATTCAATATATTATTTGATCCCTAAATTAATGTTATTTGGACGATTACCTTAATTTTACTTACTTTCCATTTATTCACATTAATGTCACTATTTAATTTCATTACTTCATTGATTTACTGCTAAATATATACCTTACCATTTAGATCCTATGATAACCTTCTAACTCAAATTACACTTAAATCCTTGCTTTATCCTTACTATCTAGTTTTATCACGTCAATTTACTATTATTACACTATTGCCACTACTATTACTTTTTAATTTATTATTTCCTATTAAATCATTAATCATATTTAATCATTAAATTCATCAATTAATCTCATAGTTACACATTAAAACATATTATATGCTAATTACGGTTTAATCTTACCGTCCAATTTTTATTTCCTTAATTACATTTTTACCCTTAATATTTTTCCATTGTTTTCCATTTTATCCTTATCTTTCCATTAATTACATACATGTCCCCACTTTTTACTTAATACCATTTATGTCCTCATTTTATACATAATTACCATTATGCCCGTAAATATTTCAATATTTACACTTTTAACCTCACATAAACTTATTTTCCACTTTTACCCTTCTTATCCATATTTAATTACCAAATTACCCTTTTTACACTTAAATTCCACCTTTAACCTCATAATATTTTAAAATTACAATTAGGTCCCTATTTTAACACTTTATCACCAAATTACCATTTTAACCTCATATTTTATCAAAATTGCCATATTACCCTTATATTTACACTTTTTACCTAACTTTTACACTTTTTACCAACTTTATGTAAAATTACCATTTTATCCCTAAACTTTTTATTTATTCCAATTTAGCCCATTTTCACTCATTTTCACTTTTATCACTATTTTAGTCAACTTTATCACATAATAACCATAATGCTCCTAGTATAAACTCGGTAGAAAATCTACCGACCGGATACGCGGGACGTGGACCCCACAGATCCACTACACTATAGAATGATCCCTATGGGACCATTCATCACTGTACTGCACTACCCTGATTATTTTAAGCATTGTAAACACTATATACACTGTACACTGAAATCACTGAACACTGCACTGAGATAGACTGTCAGTGGCCAATCAATATCGAGCCGCCATGACTTGTTCCGTGTTGTGGAATCCCTATGGCTAGCCAATTATATCCTGGACTAGATTTTTCTACCAAACTATTACCAAGGGCAACTATCATCATGATTTCACTTAAATTTCATCTTAAGCCAATACACATTTCGGTATACACCTCAATATCACCTATAATTTTGCATACACACTCTTTTATCATCAATTAATCACTTAATGGCATTAACTACAATAAAACATCAAAATACACTTTATTATTCCAATACACTCAATTCGGCCAAAGCATTATTATATCATTATGTCATTATGTTCACTTTTAATTTATTTAATCACTTAATTATTCCAATTGCATGTTATACTTATTATAAACATCCATTACATGCCATAATTACCAATATACATTATTATATACTTCATTATTCAATTCGGCCAAGCTTATACAATTTTATTGAGTTTACTTTTCAATCTTTTAACTATTCCATCATATACGACACATGTTATATAGATTAAAACCATCACTTATATGCCATAAAACTCACATACACATTATGTTTTCCTTAAGTTACCATTCGGCGTACACATGAGATTTAATACTAATGTGATTTGATTTATTTTAAGCATGTTTATACGATTATTTAAGTCCACTAAACATGATTATCATGTTAGATTCAATTTAACATGCGTTAATCACAAGTTTACACTTAAATATAACCTAAAACTCATACATAATCAATGGAAAAAGAAGGATATTGTATCCACTCACCTTATTTCCTTGATCTCTACTCCTTAAGCTTCCTTTTCATAGTTTTTAACCCATAAAACAGCTATCTTCCCTTGAAAACAAAAGGTGGCCGAATTCGAATAACACCATAACATCAAATCCATGCGTCCTTTTTATAAACTAGCATAATAAATGAACTCTAAACTCTTGAAAACCCATATAGGGACCAATAAACAAATTTAAAAATGCCAAAATCTCTTACCTCAAGAAAAATCCCACGTTTAGTGCTCCAAATAGACTCTAATCACTGTCTCTATGTTTTGGAGGGGCTGAATTTTTTTTAGGAGGCTAAGATTTGGGGAGAAATTAGAGAAAAGAAGAAGAAAAGTGGAGGAAATCGCGGAGAAATGGGTTCGGTTTTGAGGAAGAAGATGAGAGGCGATTTTGGCTAGATTTCTCTAGAGAACTATGGCCTCCCCCTCCCTTATATAGGACATAAATGAACCAAACTAGTCCAACCAAAGTGGTCTAACCGGTTTGGACCAAAATTTCAATTTTTCGGTTTATTTTTATTGTTTCAAAGCATTTATAGGTTCCTCACCTTATTTTCACTTCTAAGCAATTCCATCATTCCTAAAATATCAAAAATAGCCTCCCTATAAATTTTTAGCTCAATCAAATTCCATTTGGGGCTCGAGTTACTTAAATCGGTCAGATTTAACCACTTTTTGTTCTATCATAAAATCCAATTCTAAGGCTATCATAATTCACAGAAAACTATCCCATACCCTTATACTATATACACAACATCCACTAGGACTCACTAACAACTTTTAACCCCTCAGTTAGACCTCGGTCAAAACTCGGTTCGAATTGAACCGAATTGGAGATCAAATTCAGAATGACTTTCGGAAGCCAATTTAACTCCGTTTTCACTCCAGATTTCACCACTAGACTCTTGACGACCCGCAGATCATTTTCACCAAGTTAGAATTTTTTGGCCGACAGACGCCGGGTTGACTGTATAGTTACCCCAAGGTTAACCACCCTATAATTTATATACCACAAACACACTTTACACTCAATATTATTTCACATAATCATATTTATATAATCACTCTACACTGATATCACACTACAGACACTATAGGCATCCACTGTACACTTCTAGTCCAATATTTGGGCCATTACATTAATATTCATCAGTGCCATGCCCTGTATACTGATGGTAGGCACAATACAGGTCCGCTCGATGATTGGGATGTCTTGGACTTCTGGCAATCTTAGCAGGCATTAGCTATAGCCTACCTTCCTTCATTAACCTTTTAAGTACCCAAGACAATGATCTGTCTAGGTTGGAAAAATGACTTTGGTCTGCTTTGGTGATCGCTATATCTACTGGGTTTCCAGTTATATTGTCGGGCCTTATTGACTTTCATGCCCCTTGATTACCATAATTTCTTCGGGCCTAATTGTCATTGCTAGTTTTCATTGCCAGGTATTCTCATTTTGCTTCTCTGGCTTTGTCTTTAGGGACTCCCAGTCCTTTACCCCCTTCATCTTTAGCGCCTCTCTCAAGTATGGGCTAGCATTTGTAATAAACAACCTTATTTGATAAGGGGTATCAGGTTTTCTTTTCATTTTCATGACTCAATTTCTCCATTTGGGAAGGTAATCATGGAAATATTCTCCCAACTTCTGTTAAAGCAACTCTAGGTCTTTTAATGTGACCTCCATCCTGGTACTGCAATCATATTGTGTAAGGATCTCCCAATCCTCTTTATACCTTCTATCTAGTCCATGATAGCAATCGATTGTAGGCCTTATTAAGCTTAGGAAGAAATATTCTATCTTCTGCTTTTTGGTCAGAGTCGTACCCTTTATCACTAACGAGTATTGTTTCACATGTGCTATTGGGTCTGAGGTGCCATCAAACATGGGCATGTCAGGCATCTTAAAATTTTGGGGAACTAGATCTTCGCCATCCAGCTCTTTGTCCTCAGGACTCATGCCTCTTCCTACTGTCAGCAAGTGAGTCATAGCTTCGAACCTCTCCCTCATTTTTCTCAATATTGCATCCTCTAGCTTTGGCAACTTCCCCTTTATTACCTCTTGCTCCTCTTGCTCCTCTTGCTTCTCTTCTCCCAAGTCACTCTAAGGTTTAGGAGCTTCTATGCGCTCTATATGTGCAGGCACTCTGGGTCCTACTGTAGGTGGGTCAATTGCCATAGTGGATCCTCTCTAATAGGCCCTTATTCATCTTGCCCACTAGCTAGAGCAGCAAGTTATTGCCAAGCTAAAGGCACTACAGTAGCAGTGAGGTTTCCTATCATTGCCATTATTCGGGCTCCAAATTCTTCCATCCTTTTACCTGCTTCCTCAGCAATTATTGCACGGGTTGTATCAGACTCTCTTGGTGGGTTAGCCATACTCGTCTCTGCCGATAATTCAAAAGAATATGTCTCACTACTATCTGAAAGCGGCTTTGAACCCCAATTTGACACTAGCTCTGGTAGTTCGAAGAACGAATTCCTTCTCAACCGACTATCGGGACCTCTAAACCACCTGGATGAATCTATGATGGTTGTAGAATATTGTAACACCCTCTCTACAATTATACTATACGGACGTATTGTATACGTGCAAAACTCCAAAAATACAATAGTATATACTTATGTCGCAGCTCAAATATGCGGGTAATTTTTTTTTTTAAAACTTGCTTAGCCTAATGCATATATAAATCCAAGCTTACATAGTTAAATATTGCTTTATTTAACTAAAATAACCAATTACAAATATTCTTTTATTTGCCATGTTAAAAGCTTGCTGATCGACTTAAAACTGTCTTATTTACTGTTCATTTGGTCAAAATTCGGCAGCATAACGACTAAAACTTAGCTACCCGAAAACCTGCAATTCAAACAATAATATAACCCAACTCAAGGGCATAACAATTATAACTTAATATCCAAAATAATAATATCCATCATTATATCTAACTATACCAATAATATAGAGTATTCACATACATGCCATTATAAGACTAAAATCCAAAAAAAACATACATGTACAGCATTCTAAAATCCTACCAGAACATGTCTATATAAAATAATAATTTTCACTCGGCTTGCTTCCAAAAGCCACGCGTACTTACTTAAAACATCGCTTATCAACCTATATGCAGTCATAAAATACTACATGCTGAGCTTCAATACGCTTAGTGTTGGTTACAATTCTAAAAGTTTTTATTAAATAATTTATGCATACAAGTAGTAAAATATGCATGTAAAACATAATAACATATATTACCTTATAATATCTATGACACCTGCCGAACCCTGCGACGCCCCGAGCGCCAGCCTTTAGGGCTTTTGGGATGAGATTCATAAAACTTGTAAGAAATTACAAGTGCATCTATTTTGGGCAACAAGGAGGTTTCTTGGAGTCGCCACCCAATAGAACATTAGAAAAGTTCGTCTAGCCTTAGTGAGCCAAAGACAGCACTGCTATATCCATTTTGGGCAAGCTAGAGGGGTCTTGGAGGCCCCATCCTAATAGAACATTAGGATGGCCCTCTCGCCTCGTGGAGCCTAGGACTATGCAAGTTAAAGCCTTTTTACGGGACTTAAGAGGTGTCTTGGAAGTCCCATTCCAATGGTCCTCTCGCCTCGTTGAGCCCAAAGACCAGAGATAGTTCGGGACTTCTCATTTATTCATACCTTGATTAAATTAAAATTGAGTTTTGAATTTAAGTTTTCATCCCTTTTCTCATACATTTTAATGCAATAATTAGAGCGCAAGTTGGTCATCCAAGGAAAACAGTAAATGAAAGCATACTTAAAATAAAGTGCATAAAAATAAATCACAACAAAACTGGGGGCGGAATACAACCCTCATTGTAAAATAATTGTAAATCATGCATAAAACGGGTTATTTATTAAAGATGAGGACATTGGTCCTCACATGCATAGTTGAAGAAAACAATTTTAAAGTGATAATTTATGTGGATGAAAAAAGCTAAGATATTGGTCCCATTTTGTTAGAAAAATCTAATTTATTAATACAAAATTTTATGCGACTTTTTAATTAACGTGCATGAAAATAAACAAACTTATTATAAATTACATATTAAATAATAAAAGCAAATAAAAGTAAAATAATACTAAAAATGCTAAAAAATACATCCCACAAAAATGGTGTCTCCAAACCTCCATGGCCTCCCACTTGCCATTGAAAAACTCACACATGAAAAATAAGTATTGAAATAAAAGCACAAATGAAAGTGATGTTAGTAATAAAAAATGAATTAAAACAAATAAAATACATCATGCATGAAAAATTAATTAGATAGCATAATAAAAAATATAACCTAACACATGAACAATTCAACATGCATAAATAAAAAAAAAACAATAACAATAATAAAATTCAACATGCATGAAACATGAAATAACAATAATAAAATTCAACATGTATGAAAACATGAAAATAATAATGATGATGACAACAATAATAAATTATAATAATAAACAAAACTAATAAAAATAATAATGATGATTGTAATGCCAAATAATAATAATAATAATGATAACACTAATCACAATAATAATAACAAATAATAATAACGATGATAATATCAAAGAATATGAACAATCCAATTAAATATGCAAGTAATGATAATAATAATAATAATAATAATAATAATAATAATAATAATAATAATAATAATAATAATAATAATAATAATAATAATAATAATAATAATAATAATTGCATCAAAGAATATGAACAATCAAATTAAATATGCAAGTAATGATAATAATAATAATAATAATAATAATAATAATAATAATAATAATAATAATAATAATAATAATAATAATAACGACAATAATATGAACATGAACAATTAAATAAGAAATAATAATATGAACAATTAAATAAAATATTAAGAAAAAATAATATGAACAATTAAATAGGAAATAAGAAATAATAATATGAACAATTAAATAGGAAATAAGAAATAATAATATGAACAATTACATAGGAAATAAGAAATAAGAAATAATAGATCTATGAGAATTTACGTGCTAGCTAACAAATTGTAAACAAAAATAAATTGAAAATTAAATTAAAAGTTGAGCCAAGAATGCTTACCCTCAAAATTGGATGTGATGAATGAAGTTGGATGATAATTCCTTGCTTTGATTTAATAAAAATAAAATGTAATAAAATTTTATCCCAAGAACAAATAATTGATTTATTCGTCTTAAGGAAAAAATTGTAACAAAAAAGTAAAAAAAATCACAAGAACAAATAATTTATTTATTTGTTTCAAGAATTAAATTAAAAAAAAATCAAATTAGAACACTTGGAGAATTTTTCTTGAAGAAAAAAATAGGAAGAAAAAAAAAGAAGAAGAGATAAAACAATATTTTTCTTAAGAAAAATCCCCCTCAAATCCTCTCCAAAAAACCCATTTTATACTTCAAAAATAAACCAAATTTAATGAAGAAAATCATATTTTTATTAAATTGATTTAAATCAATTTAATTCCAATAATCACAAAAAAAGCTCATGAATTTGAAGGGTTTGGAAAATAAAAGGTTTTTAGAATTAAATTACACAAAAAAAAATGAAGAAAAAATCATTTTTTAGGCCAAAAAACGGAAAAAACGGCGGAAATGGGTGAGGTGCGCGTGCCAGGGGGCGAGCAACGCCCGTCGGCACGCCCTACACTTGCGATTTTTCGATTTTTTTTTCTAAAACACAATAATTTCAAAACATACCCTTTTTGTCTCAAAATAATTTTTAAAACATTTAAATTATTTTTTTAAAATATATTTTTATTTATTTCTAATAAATCAATTTGACAAGGAAATCATCACTTCCAACTTTCATTTTTGCCTATAAACAGACACACTTAATTTCATCATTGGATAATCCTGATCTAGGCTGCCTCGGGACCCGGTGTCTACAGTTGCCCCTAGTTTTGGGGAAACTAGTGCACTAGTGTTTAGGTGAGCCTAAACTCATAAAAGGGAAAGAAGCGCGTACCTAAGGCAGCCGTCTTTCCGGGCTGGACGATGCTGTGGTGATGGTTGTTGCCAGCTTGTCGGCGCATCATCCATTGTTGAAGCGGAGGCCACCGTTTCCTGCGCTTTTTTTTTTCTTCTTTTTCCTGGTCCGGCGGCTTCTGGTTTGGCCCCTGCTTCCTCTTTTCTTATTTGTTCCTCTTATTCTTTCTTTGATTTCCCTTCTCCTCTTCTATGCTCTCTCTTTGATTTTCTTTCACTTTTTTTGTTTTGCTCTCACTGTGCTCTCTCTTTCTCTTTTTTTCTTCAGTTCCCCAGCTCCACTCTCAGTTCTCTCTTTTGTTTATCACTGCTCTCTCTTTCTTTTCTTTATTTTTTTCTTTCAATTTTTTTGTTCAGACGAGAGCCTCCTGTCCCTCTTTTTTTCTTCTTATATTTTTTTTCTTTTAATTTTCCTACGTATCGCGTGCTCGCGATAGCACTTGGCCAGCATCGCGCTCTATCGCGATCGCGACAGATGTCGCGCTCGCGACAGAGGGTGCTCAACACTTCGGCTATCGCGGGCTCCCGACGGAATCGCGTGCTCGCAATAGCGAAGCTCCAAAATACCGCTCTCTGTTGCACTCGCGAAATCGTCATGATCACGACAGCATTGGGTTTTCCAAAATCTGAAGAATTCTGTAGATTTTCTTCCTCCCACACTCAACCACAAACACACAAAACTCATCAAAGAACCTCTTACCTCAAACCCAACCATCCATTAGCATCAACAACCATAATATATCATTAATCACCAAGAAATTTCACACAATTCATTAATTTAAACCTCCAAGTCCAAGAATCATCCAAAACCCCAATTTATGCACAAAACCACATCAACTCCAACATTATCACAATTAACTCATGCTCTTGCAAGATTCACATTCCAAAACAAAAACCCATAGCATATGCATCAAAATAAAGAACATATAACAACCTAATTCTAAGAAACCATCAAATCTCATACATAAACTTATATATACATGAAAACCAAGAAATTCCCAAACCTTAAAATCCTTAGCTCCTATTGCTTGGATCCACTAGTTTCATCCTTCTCTTTGCCCTATGGCTCGCGAGGAGACTCAACTAAGCACAAACAAGCACCTAAACACCAAAAACACAAACCCTAACTTAGATCCAACCTAAGAAGAAGAAGAAGAAAATGCAGGAATAACACAAGGAAAAAGCAAGAACTTACCAAGGAAGATGTAAGGGAGTAATTAATTCCACCACTTGAGCTTGAATCTAAGTGAAGCACTTAGGAGAGTACAAAGGAGGAAGAAGAAGAAGAAGGAGGAGAGAAAACGGGAAATGGGTTTCAAAAATCTGACTTTTCCCTTTTTCAATTTCTCTTTCCCATCTTTCCTTCCCCTTTACACATGTCAACCATCTAGTGGAGGAGATTACTTACTCACACCCTAACTAAATGTATCACATGCACATAATGAAACACCCTAATAATGCACCTCACACATGTATGAGCAACACACATAATGCTCCCTCAAGGATACACCCTACAAATGTATGAATGCATACACACTACAATAACCCACTAGTGCATATCCTACTATGGTGCACTCACACACACACAAATCTGTCCCAACTAATTCACACCATGGTACAACGCATGCACACACACGCACCAGAAAAACCCCAAATTATACAATATTACCAAAATGCCCTTATTATGCTAGACTCATGCAAATGCACACACATACATATATGGCTCATTCAACTAGGGGGCAAACGGGGTGTGACATTCTCTTGTTTAAGACCCCCAAGATTAGATGACCTTTCTAAATTTTTTGTAAATTGGGTGGCGAATCCAAAATACCTCAAAGGTGCCAAAAAGGTGTCATAAGGCTAGACGATCCTTCTAATGTTCTACTGGAAGGAGGTGTCCAAAATGTCTTATGATGCCCAAGATCAAAAGATGCGAACCAATCCCTAGAACCCTAAAAGCGGGTCTTATTACGAGAGCCTTTGCTAGGTTCAGCACGCGTCACACACTCATTCATTCAATGCCATGATAATATATCACTCAAATGTATTCAAACATGCTAAGGATCAAATTATACACCAAATACACTAATTATTAACAAGAGTTTAACTTAAAATACAAATTAAACCATAAGAACATCAAAACTAGAATTCACACCAACTCGTGCCCATTTCACCTCAAAACTCACATATAACCCATCAAAACACTAGAATTATAAATCATTTTTACTACTCAATCAAACACATGCATGACACTCAAAATCTCATAAATTAACAATCAACTATGATCCGAGAAGAAATGAGTAAGATAACTCCCAAGCCTCAAAATGAAGCTTCAAACCACTTCTTCCAGAACTAACTTTTTTCTTGCCTTTGCTCTTCCTTCTCTCATCAGATTCTTGCATAAATCCAGCCAAAATAAACACTTAATCAACCATGTAAACCAAAATAATCCATCCCCAAACCACAACAAAAAGGAAAAAGAAATAAACCCCCAAATCAAACTTACCACTCTTTAAAATCCAGCTCAAAACTCAAGAAACCAAGCTCACACTTTGAAGATCAACACTAGAGAAGGGTAGGGAGCAGTAAGAGTGAAAGGAAAGGAAGAGAAAGGATGGGAAAGAGTAGGAAAGGGGAAAGAAGATAGCTTCCACGGGAAGCTCAACCCATAATTTGCCCCTTCCCTCTCTCTTCCCTCCTCTCATTAATTGCTCCTCACTAACTTGCCATGTGTCAATCTCTTCTTGGTTAAAAAATTCAAACTCTTAACTTATTTCACTTAAGTCCTTGGCTAAAGTCTCTTTGGTCGTTGGTCAAATACCGTCAACTCACTTAAATAATTTTTTTCTTAATAATACTTTAATTCTCTTACAATTTAGTCCTCACTTAATTCCAATTTAACTTGTACCATTACCAAAACATCCTTAATTAACAAAAAAAAACTCATACCAATCTGACTAGGCCCTTATTTGGGATGTTATACTCTTTTCCGATTACACTTATATCCACAATTAGGAACACTAAATCAAACTTGTCCAATTACCGTAATTAAGGAAAATACTATTAGGATAGATTTTGGGTCATTACAAGTATAGTAAGGTATTGAATTATGTTTAAAGAAAAATATAAGCAAGTTATTTTATGTGTGTTAATAGTATAATTGAAGATAGAATTAAATATTAATTCACATGGAAGTGATATGTTTGGTAAAAGAATTTAATATGAACAAAATAATATATTGTTCGAATGGAGCAATTGGGAAATTTATGAATAAATTGACAATTCTATGAATATAATACTTTAGAGTAAGTATAAAATTAAAATTGAGTATTATTTAATTATTGTGAATTTTTAGAATTTAATTGAATAAATAATAGTGTGAAAGTATATTATATTAGAAGTTAATAATATAGATAATGTATATTTAAAGGTAAATAATAGGGTATGAAAGATAAAACAAATAATTAATAGCTATAAAATTTAGAATAATGAAAAAGAGATAAAATATGAAGTAAAGTGCATGTGTATGGGTATGAAAGTAAATGCGTATTATGATTGATACCCAATTGAATGTAAATTGTGATGGAAAATGCAAGTGTTAGTGATATGGCATAGTATATGAAATGAACTTGTTATGTGATGAAAGAAAGTGAATTGGAAATGAAATGCATAAATATGATTAATTGTATAGGAAATGATTATGTGCCCTTAATATATCAGTCTAGAAATCACGGAATGTAGGATATAATTGGCTAACCATAGGGACAATATAGTATACCGCGGTATTGACTCATAATGACTCGCAATTATAGACCAATGACGGTCTACATATAATGTCACAATATATTGTTAAATGTTAAATGTTAAAATATAAATATATAATCGTCGGAGTGCAATTTGGCGCTTAAGTGGTCACTCCGACACTATCAAAGTGCAATATGGCCCCCAAGTGCCAGTTCGGTAGATTTAGGGTTTTGGAGCTATGTCCCGCATATTCAATCCAGTGATTTCTGCATAATACTCGGGGCAATTAAGGAAAAGATATTGAAATGAATAAGTAGGATAAGAGAAAGGAAATAATGTAATTAAATGATATTCAATGAGAAAATGTGAAATAAAAGTAAAGGAGAATGAAGTGGAATGCTAATTATGTGAATTATTATGGTAAAGGAGTAAATACGGAAGAATAAATAATTAAATGTTAACATAAGCGGTAAAGTGATAAAATTAAGGACTAAAGTGTAATTATGCCTGTAAATAAAATATAGGGACTAAACAGAAATTTTACATGTTTAATAATGATTAAAGTAGAAAAAATGATTAAGTAGTGGCAAAATAGTAATTAATGGACAATAAAGAGTAAAACCGTAAATTAGTAAAATTATGGCGACTAAATTGTAATTTGTTTATGTTAGTGTTAAAGAAGAGTTTAAAAGTAAATAGAGTACGTGTATGGAAATTAAGTAAATTACGGTACTTGAATGAAATTAGTATTGAATGGAAAAAAAATAAAAAATAAAAAAAAACGTAATCAGGTTAATAATAATAATAATAATAATAACAAGAAGTTAATTATATTCACAAGGAAATGATAAGCATCAGGGGTGTAAGGTAATGTTGAGATAAATTAACATTTACATGAAATAAGAAATAGGCATAAGGACAAAACTTGCAAATTTATAAGGTAATGA
Source organism: Excoecaria cochinchinensis (assembly GCA_947683425.1). Lineage (NCBI taxonomy): Eukaryota > Viridiplantae > Streptophyta > Magnoliopsida > Malpighiales > Euphorbiaceae > Excoecaria > Excoecaria cochinchinensis. The sequence goes on from CANTUQ010000212.1 coordinate 788,273, forward strand.
ACAAGTAAAAACCCATTTAAAAAATAATATTAGGAGTAATTTAAATGGACAAGGGATTAATCACAGTAATAATAAATTTAATAATATTAACAAAACTTATAAGAATAAAGCAAGCGTCAGTGGAATATATATATATATATATATATATATATATATATATATATAGGAGATAACGTAAAAGTTTATGTTAGGCCTAAGGGGGAACGTGAGGGACTTGAGGGTCTAATATAGAATGTAAGTAGATAGTATGTCTTGAATAAATATATTTTAATTAAGTAAAGTAAACGAAATAAAAGAGTGTAACTTGGAATGTAAGTAACAAGAATGTATAGAAGGTTAATAATAATAATAATAATAATAATAATAATAATAATAATAATAATAATTGATGGATATGAAAAAAATTATAACACATATAATTTAACTGGAGGTAACATTAAATAAATGTACCTACCTCTTGTAGCGCAGAAACTCGTTGTGGAAGCGTCTACCAAGATCTCGTTTGTTTTGGTCACTGGTCCGGCTTTTACCCATTCGGGGTAAGAGCAGCTAGATCACAATCTAAATGGCCCTGAAAATAAAGACAGAAAACTTGTAAGTGGGAACGAGCAGCCTTGCGACGTATACGTTTTCTCGTTACCAAATAATGAGGACCTCACCTCTATTTATAGAGGTCCTAAAGGCTAGAGTCCTAACTCTAGTTTAACTCAGACTCTTTCTGAGATAGGATTTGGTAATTTTAATCAGATTAAATAACTCAATTTAATCTCGATTGGACCTTTATCCAAATTAGAGTCATGGGCGTACCCAAACTCTATCATCTCCCACTCGCACATGACGGAACGCATTCCAGTCTTAATCTTCTGTTGTACTAGCAAATAGATTGTGTGACCAGCATAACTCGAGAGCACTAGTGCTATACATCTGTTAGGGATATATAGCGTCTCGTCAAAACAAGATCCTCTTCTTCATGTATGCGTAACCCTAGATTGCCTTCTCACATTCATTGTTTTAACTCATGATCTCATAAAATAATTTTCGTTTTCACTATTATGTTTCTACTCATAGAAACTATAATAGGCATGCCGGTGAACCACGAAATATTATGAAAGTGATCCAAAGGCTATCTTCCCCTCTTACTGTATGCCATCCATCATTATTCAACTCGCTTTTCTAGTTAGATCCGCCAGGCCTAAATTTTTCCCGGACCTCTTGGAAACTAACTAAGCTAGCCACATTGAACCATATTTCAGGGATAAGTTAAGAGTTCTAAGGGTCGAAATATATATAGGGTCTCACAATAGGGAAAGTTGAGATCATTAATATTATTAAATTGCCATCCCTGTGGTCACATAAGCACACACGGTATAAAACATGTGTTATGGTGTTCTTTCCTTCCCTTAAAAGAGCGCATGTCTCACATTTTAATATCGTGTATATCAAACACCATACAGAAGCGTAAGGTTGCGATGCACCGAAGCACCCAACTTTAGTCCGCTTACTTAAGGACTACTTCTGGCTTTTTAGACAGAATATGGCAGTTACATATAACTTACCATCGGATTCCATACAATCCTTATTTGGATCTCAATCCAAAGCACACAACTTTATGTATGTCTTTATCTTGCGCCTTAATAAGACTCATCTTATAATTTCTGCTAGACGGCACTTTTATGTTGAACAGGCTCTCGAGCATTCTCATATGTTCAAAAATAGCCTCATCTTAGTCTTTGCCAACTCATTGACAAAACTAAGGTAAACACCCTTGTGAGTGGGCTACTTCTCTGTCCGACATACTCAATCTCATATCAATAACAGTAAATGTTTACACATAAACATTCACACTCATGTATTGCTAACAATGAACTTTAGTTATTATTCGCAAATAATAACGTTAAGGGATTATATAAAATATAACAGTACCAATTAAATTCTACGCAAAACTCAAGATCTAATGTATTTCTCAAAACACATCTCTCGTTACAGGTTTACTCAATGGATCTGCATGCGTAGAAACGTACTGTAAGTTCACTTCTCCTCGTGCAATAATATCTCTCGTATATTAATACTTAATGTCGATATGCTTAGCTCCACTATAAGCTATCAACGATTGACTGTCACTATAGACTGTCACTAATATCTTTGAGACAGTTAGTCTTAAATGGCTCACAAACCATTTCAACCAAACTATCTCCTGTACTGTAATTGAGGAAGTGACAAATTCAACTTCCACTATTGATAGGGCTACACAGGCTTAATTCTTGTTACTCTACGAGATAACACTTTTGCCAAACAAGAATATGAAACCTGGAATGGATTTCCTCTCATCCACATCTTCTGCCCAATCAACGTCTCTGTATTCTCTCAATGCAGATCATTTTCTTGAAAATAGAGAGAATATTTTGCTGTACTTTTAAGGTATATAAGTATCCATTCAATTGCTTCCAATGTGCTTTGCCTGGGTGAGATTGATATTTATTAACCATGCCCACTGCATAGCATATATCATGTCTTGTATACAACACTGCATACATAAGACTGCCCAGGGCACTGTCATATATAGAATGCTTCTCATACGTTCAATTTTTCTGACTTCATAGGACACACATCTTTGGTAAGAAACTGATTCTTGGCAATGGGGTAATGTATGAGTTTAGGGTTTTGCATATTAAATCGCTCAAGATCATTGTTGAAATATTTCTCCCAAGAAATGGCAACAATCTTCTTGAATGATCTCTTGAAATCTTAACTTCAAGAATGTAATATGCATGACCCATTTCCTTTGTCTCAAAGTTGGACGGTAACCAATCTTTGATTTCATTTACGTACTATTTATCATTTTCAGCTTTGAGTATGTCGTCTACATACAATGCCAAAATAAAAAATTCATTTTCAGAGCTTTTACTATAAACACAATGATCTTCATCAATCATGCTGAACACGTTCGACATAATTATATAATGAAGTCTCAAGCACCATTGTGTTGAAGACTGTTTAAGGCAATAGATTGAACACATCAATCAGCAAACCTTATGTTTGCTGCCTTTTTTCGATGAACCACATAGGTTGTTCCATCCATTTCTCCATTGAGAAAAGCAGTCTTTTCATCCATTTGATGAAGCTCTACGTTCAAACTCGCCACTATGGCTAGAATGAACCTTATGGACATAAATTTTTACAACAGACCAGAAAGTCTATTCATAGTCAATCTCTTCCTATTATATAAACCCTTTAGCGACTAGCCGAGCTTTATATCTTTCGATACCTCTATCAGCCTTTCGCTTTACTTTGAGAATACATATATTCTCAATTTGTGTCATTCCAGTAGATCAACTAGTTCTCAAACATGGTTTGATCTATGGATGCCATTTCCTTTTCCATTGCTTTAGTCAATTTTTCTCTTAAATGGGCATGAAAAAGCTTTTTGAATATTATTATGCTCTTTCTTGTCTTGTGGGATAACTAAAAGGGCTTCATTCTAGCCTTCGATTTTAAATCGTCAGCATGGAACACTTATCCTTTTAGATTTTTACAGTTCTGAATCTTGATGAACATACTCCCACTGGAGTCAGAAATACCGTATTCTTTCCTCCCACTGGAGTCAAGAATACTCCCAATCATATCAGGTCTCGAACATCCGGATCATTTGGAGGATGAAGGTCTTAACCTTTTTCCTATAACTCCCTCCCACTCAGATGGAGTGATCCTGATGGTCTCTTCCTGAAATATAAAGTGAAATCTTAATTCACTTCGCCCAACTTTGGAAATTCATTCTCTTAAGAATATGACGTCTAGTGATCCAAATTCTGTCATTATGCCATTTTCTTACTGACCCACGAAAATGTATCCTCTTGATACTTAAGAATATCTCACATAGACACTCTTTTCACCTCTTGGTCTCAAATTTACCAAATTGAGGTATCATGGACGTAAGCATTACAACTCATAATTGAGGTAAATGGCTTAGGTCAACTTGTCGACCAGTTCACAACTCATAAGTTATGATAATGACAGATTTAGAGGGCATATAGTTCAGAACATATGTGACAGTCAATAAAATATCTCCCCAATAGGAATAGGCAATTTGCCTTTGTCATCATAGATCTAACCATATATAGGAGAGTCTTATTTCTCCTTTCCTCAACACCGTTTTGTTGTGGATTTATAGGAATGAACAACTAATGTTCAATTATTTTCATCACATGAATCTTTAAATTTATCTGTAAGATATTACTGACCTCTGTCAGTTCTTAAAGCTTTAATCTTTTTATCTAATTGATTCTCAACTATACTCATATAAGTCTTGAAGCAACACAATGTTTCTGACTTGTGAGAAATCAAATAGACATGACCATACCTAATACAGTCATATATAAATGTGATGAAATAGTAGGCCTCATGCCTCACCCTCACATTCATTTGACCACATTCGTCAGAATGGACTAACTGCAATGAAAATTTGGCTTTAGTTCCTTATTTGAATGATTTTCTAACTAGTTTTTCCTTTTAGGCAATGCTCACACGTAGGCAATTCAAACTTATTTAAATCACTTATTAAACCTATTTTAACTAACCGACTCATTCGGTCTTGTTAAATATGGTTTAATTTAGTATGCCATAATTTCACATTGTCCTCACAACTATGTGAAAAATAATAAATTAAAGGAAAAATAGTTTTACTCAAATACTTATGGTCCACATCCATAACAATAAAATCATTCAAGCATAAGCGTGCACTGTTATCCTCAAAATATAAATTGAAAATAAATTTCAATAAAGTAAGAATAGAACCTAAATTTCATAATAAAGGTATCTCTATCCCTTGTTACACGGTCCATTGGTTCTAAATCTATCACCCACAAAGGATGAAGTTCAGAACTAGATACATAAATTCCACTCACTCTTGAGTCAGAATAGTGTATCTTTTAGGCATAATGCATCTCTTGCATAATGTCATTTCTATAGGCAATTGAAACATTTCACTCTTGAAAAGTTTATCTCCTTTTTGCCTTTGGACCATACATGATTCTATTCCTTTTGCTTTTCAGGCTCTCAAGCCTTTTCTTTATCCCTATTGATGAAGCTTATTATCTTGTTCTAATAAGAACTCATTCTATTAGAACAGGACTATGCCATATGACATTGACCTTAATCACTGTCAGACTGCCTCTTTTAAGCTTCAAATAACAAGTGACATCCTCAAATGTCTTTTTGCTTATCTATGTGAGTTAGTTGCATCCTCACAGGCTACCAACTCTTGGGTAAAGAACGGATAACAGTTTGGACTTTTTGCTTATCAGTCACTTATTACTACTAAGCTCACTTTGCTCACTTTTCTTTTTCATCTCTCTTCGATGTTTCGCATCGAATGATCAGACTTTTCTGATATGTATCAAATTTGATCTACAATGATCGGAGCTTATTCAAAGTCACATCTCTGAACTTCTCCTGCAAAGCGATCCACAGATCCATTGCATTTGGATACTTGCGAAATTGCTTAGTGATGTGATGCAACATAGGCATCCCGGTCCTGCTTATGCTACGTTATAGTGTCATCCTCAAGTTCAGCCATAACCGATCTTGAAGATTTAAGAGCCTCTTGCTCTTCAAGCACATACTGGATCTTTGTATTCCAGATTTCATAATTATAACTTGGAAGCAGTATCCATTAAAATCCTCTGATATCAAATGGAATAATGTTGCACATATTTAAAAAGAGATAAAGCAATACATGCAATTTATTATGCACCTGAAATAATAACTTAGTAAAATTTCTATTAGGCTCTAAATCGAAAAGGCTACTAATAGTATCCAATCACCCTCTAAGTCCTAATGTCCAACCTTACAAGTTAAAATTTCATACATAATAAATCAGAATTGTTGGATTATCAAGTTCTCAAACTTATGAGGGGATCTTTATGAAGCCTTTACTTAACAAGCATGCAATTATTTTACTCATAAAATATCGCAAGGCAATTAACAATTAAAATAAACTCATTTATTATAAAGTTAAATGCCATTATGATAAGTAAATAAACACATTTATTTAACCAAAAATCCAATAATTCCAAAATAAGACACTCATGTCAAATATTAATAGGAAACATAAATCCTATTTTAATAACAACAAATGCTAACTCAAATTGACACTTATGTCAACTATTGTAGAAGTCCAGATTTCATAAAATCTTTCTTCATATTGGGATTATTTGTTTGACTGATTTAATCAATTCATCAAGCGACTCATAAGTCCATTGATGAAGCCATGGACAATGCACGCTCGTCCATTTCTCAACACCATCACAGAATTTTAGTGTTACTTCTCAACACTTTTCTTTTGGTAACTCAAACCAAAATTTTATTTTCATACTCGGACCACCAGTTCAAATGCACTCTTGTATTTGTTCTCACACATGTATTTTATGATGCACTATTGCATCAATGTCATCAGCTCAAATCTTCATTCGTATTTTCATTTTGCTTATTGATTGCACTCTTACAATTCTCAAAGCAACCTATGAATTTCATAAGGAAGAACCGGCTGTCCTTATTCAACATTTCTGTAATATATTACAGGAAAAATTTATACAGTCATGTATAAATACACATGATTGAAACGCATTTCAATCAATAAATAAGGACAGAACCTCAAAAATTTTTCAAAATATTTTCAAAAATTTTCTAAAGCAGAAAACACATTTTCTACAAATTTTTTAATATTTTATTTTGAAATTAAACACATTTAAATATCAAAAATTACAAAATATATTTTCTGGTCATTAAAAAATTTTGAAAATATGACCAAAAAATCAGAAATAATTTGAAAAATCAATGGAAAAAATTAGAGCTGATTTGGTGATCGGACGATGTCGCATGCGCCATCACGCGCCGACGAAGGGGAGGAAGACGCGCTCATGCGCCACACGCGCGCCCTACCTCGGACCTGCCACATGGCAACACCGTATTGAGCCACGTGTCCACATCCAGCCACGCCACATGTCTGAATGCTATTGGTCCACCTGGTGCACACGTAGCACGGTCAACGCCACCTGTCGGTGTCTCATTGGTCCACCTGTCACACGTGACATGTCAGCACCGACACGTGGCAGACCTCAATCTGACACGTGTCAACATATGATTGGACCACGTGTCTCACTTCTATAGATCCACGTGTCATAAATGCCACATCATCACTTACACCGACATGACACATGGCAGCACCTCAGTGGTCCACGTGTCGATTCTTGGTTGGACCAGGTGTCACTTGTTGACATGTCATCATGGCACGTGGCATGACCTCAGTCAACCACGTGTCATCCTCTTATTTGTCCACGTGTCCGCCCCACATTGTGCAACGTGGCACTCGGCTATTGGGCCACGTGTCAGCAGTGACGCAATACCGTTGACACGTGGCGATGCGCGTGTGGGCCACCGCCCACGCGCACGCGCCGAACGTATGCGGTGTGTGTAGTCCACGCACCGCCTTCCCGGCCGAATCTGACGCTCCGGTTCCGGCTGGTGGGGGGTTTGTGGGGTCTCTGAATCCAATGGTGAGGTCAAAAATAAAAAATCCCGACTTCTAGTTAGCCGTTTTGAACACTCACGTTCGTCCCCTCGGGTTTCGGTGTACACATACACGAAATCGAGCCAAAATATACAAGCATATATATTTTTCACACAAAAATTAAATTTTTTTTATGTGTTATTACATCCCAGATCTAATAATTTTACACATAAAATTTTTTAAATGTTTTTAGCCACATGCCAGAACGCAAAAACAACGGCTCTGATACCAATGATGGATATGTAAAAAATTATAACACATATAATTTAATTGGAGGTAACATTAAATGAATGTACCTACCTCTTGTAGCGCAGAAACTCGTTGCAAAAGCGTCTACCAAGATCCCATTTGTTTTTGTCACTGGTCCGGCTTTTACCCACTCGGTGTAAGACCAGCTAGATCACAATCTAAATGCCCCTGAAAATTAAGACAGAAAACTTATGAGTGGGAACGAGCAGCCTTGCGGCGTATACGTTTTCTCGTTACTAAATAATGAGGACCTCACCTCTATTTATAGAGGTCCTAAAGGCTAGAGCCCTAACTCTAGTTTAACTCAGACTCTTTCTGAGATAGGATTTGGTAATTTTAATCAGATTAAATAACTCAATTTAATCTCGATTGGACCTTTATCCAAATTAGAGTTATGGGCATACCCAAACTCTATTAATAATAAACTAGCTAAGGAAATTATCGTGTCAGGTCACAAGAATACATAAATGGGTTATATGTGTGTTTAAACTAGGTAACTTGCAAAGAGAATTAAATGAATTTTTTTCTTTTTTTTTAGTTTTTTGAGAAGAAAGGGATCAAACTGCATTAAATATCTTGCAAATAAAACAGAGTACAGGAAAGATGGACAATATTCTATCCATTTGTGAAGGTCAGACATAGAAAATGAGGCTCTAGCAAAGCTATGAGCAAGATAATAATAATAATAATAATAAAAATAATAATAATAATAAAAAATTAGTAAAGGAAATATAAATGACAGTGTGTGTGTATATATATATATATATATATATATATATATATATATATATATGAAGTAAGAGAAATGATGTGCATATGGGAACGAGAAGGGGCTAATGGGTTAGAATAAAATGCATGCAAATAGCATAATAATTAATCATGCGTAAAATAGCAAGTTATTGATTAGCTAAGTATTTACCAAATGTGAAACATGGGACCTGACACATTTAAGGAAAAAAAATGTACATGCAAAATTAATGAAATAATGAGCATGCATTAAAGTAATAGTTTATTAAGTAATAATGTATCTAATACATATAGAATTGATAGTAGATAGGGAATTAATTTGGCAATGTAAGTGACAGTGGAATAGAAACTGAAAATATAAGTGTTCTAAGCAGCAAATTCATTAGTTATGGAAAAAGGATGAGTAAAATGTGAGGGTCCGGGTAGTATTAATTAATGTACAAATGAATTAATAAGTTGTTAAATATACACATAAGTAATAGTCTCTCAGGTAATAAAGTATCAAACATACATATATTTAATAATAATTAGTATATTAACTTATACATGTTTATGCAACTTTTATGCATGGAAAATTTACAGACATAAATTAATTAAAAGTACTGAAAGAATGTGACTGATATATATTAAGGAAATAAAAATCAATAAAAGTAAACACCTTAATTTCAAGTTTAAATGTAACGACAGCAAAGCGTCAATGTTAATGTAAACAATGACAATAGTAATAATGCTGATATCTGAAACCTCAGTACGAAAGTATAGTCAAGAAGACAGTAACCGACCTAGACATGAATATAGTGATAATTGGATATAAGTAAAAAGGTTTAGTAAGGATATCAAAATAAAATATAAGTAGTAAAGGTAATAATTGTATTAATTATCAATGTAGTGTATGAAATAAGTATGCTTGTGTGTCCATGCATGTAATTATGGAAATGGAAAGTTTAGGATATGTATATATCATTGGGCATTTCAATGATCAGCGAATAGAGTGTTACTGCATTCAGGTATGAAAATAGGAATACTCAAAGTGGCCGAGGGTTTTGGTGACGATCAAGAAGAGTGACGGAAACAAGGCTAGGGAAATGTATATGATCGTGTTGGTCAGAGTTGGGAATTTGTATATAGACTTATGATTTATGTATAGAAACATATAAACTGTTACATTGTTATATGTGCATAAATGTCGTTGTTGTTGTAAAAAAAAAGGTTTACTTGAACTGTCTGGTGTAGTATAAACTCATGACTTTTGCACTGATGTGACATCCGAGTAACCGATCATTGTACGTACAATATAGTGATATAAAGGGTGTTACGGGGATGCTCTGCTAAGAATTTTGCTATAGCCCAGCCCTTGATGTTCTTTCTGGTGATGTATTCAATGTTGAATTCTTGCAACAATAGAACCATCTTCGCATTTTTCCTATTAAAAATGGTGCTTCCTAAAGATACCTGAGAGGATTATGATTGGCAATAGCCTGTACCTGATAAGAATGAAAGTAATGCCTCAATTTCTTAGAAGCCCAAATTATTGCTAGGCAAATTTTCACAACCTCAGCATACTTGACCTCATATGGGAGAAACTTTTTACTAAGGTAATAGACTACGAACTCTGCTCCGAACTCATCATCTTGAGCCATCATAGCACTTACCGAACTATCTTCTATGGCCAGATACATGATTAAGGGTTTAACCAGTTGAGGCAGCCTTAGAACTAGCAAGTTTAATAAGTAATCCTTAATGGTATCAAAAGGCTTATGGTAGTCGTCATTCCATATTACTGGCTGGTATTTCCTTAGAAGTTTAAAGATTAGCTCACAAACTGAAGTGAGCTTGGTGATGAACCTGTTGATGTATTGTAACTTCCATAAGAAAATTCTGACATGCTTTGTAGCGCCCTATACCCGTATGTGATACGGATACCGGATACTACAACACTGAACTAACATACACTCTAATACTTTGTTATCTGATTAAATAACTGTTCCTTTTACTCCGGTTAACCTAATTAAACTATTCAGGTTATTAAATAGACCATTAATTAAAACCGGTATATTTTTTTATTTTTTGAATAGTACCGTATACGTGAATAGTATCGTATGTACAAATAGTACCGTATGTATAATACTGTATGAATAGTACTATATGAATAGTCAACTTACTTAAATCTATTAATACTTATTAATTAATTATCAAACTTAATATTTACTATTTTTAATTCACTATTAACTATGCTGATTGACCTAAAACTGTCTAAATTACTATTTATTTAGTCAATTTTCCTTTAACTTGAAAATCTATATTTTTATTTTGCCAATGGTATTAACTTAATTTCTACCACTTATTAGGCATGCCAATCACAATATACTAGAGACAGTTTTAATAGTTTATTACAGACCAAAACCCAAAAGTAGTAATATTATAAGACACATACATGCCAAAATCTTAACATACTTAATTATTCCAAATAATACTCTTCAATACCACTTTCCAAGTGTGAGGTATGCTCTGCTCCCAAACTCCTACGGAGTACCTACACGCAGTCAAGTAAAACTACGTGCTGAGCATTAAATATGCCCAGTGGTGATTGCAATTCTATAAATTTCCACTTAATTTAATTTTTTCATGCATAATAATATTCACATAATTAATATCAATTAATATTCATAAATAAACATTTTTAATTTAATTCCCAACTAGGCATGCAATATCACATGTAATTATTTTTCAACTTCATAATTGGGCAATTACACAATTAACACATAAATAATCTTATTACCATTTTACCCTTAACTTAAGGCAATATTTCATTTATACCCTTAAACTTCTCCAAAATAACAAAAGTGCCATTAGTTCAATTATACTTCACCAAAATTACATTTATGCCATTAGTTCATTTTAACTTCATTATATTACCATTATGCCACTAGTTCATTCTAATTTCAATAATATTACAATTATGCCACTATTTTAATTAATTTTACTAACCTTACAATTTTATCATTAATTTACATGCCAAATTACAGTTTTACCCTCAAATTATTATTTTCATGCCAAATTACATTTTTACCCATATAAAGTGGCCAATTTTCATATTTAACCATTTATTTATATTTTTAGCCTTATTAATTATTCTTAACACACATATGCACAAAATTACAATTTTGCCCTCAAACTTTTTATATAATAATATTTATGTCATTTTTCCACATAAATATTATTTTAATCACATTTTAACCATTTTAATTTTATTTTTATAATTATGCCCCTGTAACACACTGGCAGACTCTGAATACAGGATAAACAAGACGTGAACTCCAGAAGTTCACACAGAAATACCAGCGGAGTGCTGTGGGACCACCACTGTCTTTTAATACAGAACAATATACTTTAGATATTCAGATACAGATATTCAGATATTCAGATTTTCAGATACAGAAGTAGGACCATCATTGGCCTTCTAAAAAGTGAGACGCCATGCTCACACCCGCGGTCTTATGTCCCTATGGCATGCCAACATATCCTGAACTAGACTTGACTACCAGATTACTACACAGGGCAATATTATTTTATTTATTATTTTATTATTATTATTTTTCACATTATTAATATGATATACATATTTTTCATGGTATATCATCATAATATATTATTCTTTTTCATACCATTTCATCATTTCACATGTGATTATAATCATTACATCATCACATGTCATGTAGACTTATTATTTCATCATGGTACACATGCATACATACATACATGCGTACGACCCACATACCAATTTATTCATATTAATTCTTTTTTATCAATTTTATCATTTATTTAGGCCAATTTCATGATGTATAACATCACCATACCATCAATTACCATGAAAACACATTAAAATCATGACTTTGCACATGATATACATTCGGCCATACATACATCACATACCATATGATGTTTTCACATGCTCCAGTACATACCATTCATTAGTTCACATGCCAAATACCATAGATCCATCATAATTATGCATAAAACATCATGTAAACACATAAAATTCACATGAATACCATTCTGCCAAAGAAAGAACTTTTCACACAAAATTTATTTCTTCAATTTAATCACCCGTACCATCATTTTTAACATCCCTAAGCATGAATATCATGTTAATTTTAATTAAACATGCATAAATCACATACTTTCTTCACAAACATAACTTAAATTCATGCTTTTACCATGGAATTAAATGGAATTTGCAATCACAAACCTCAAATCTGTGTATTATACTTCTCAATTAACCTTTTACTTGCCCTTATCTTGCTTAGAAGTTCCTTCACCTATTGGACATAATTATGTCCAAACACAAAAATTAAGATTTAATCAAATCCAAGGTTCCTTTAAAAAATCAAACTTCATAAACGTCTTATTAACATCCTAGAGTACCCTTAGGAACCTTAAAACAAAATTAAAATCACTTAAATCACTTGCCTCAATTTTACACCTAAACTTCAAGTCTAGATTTCACCCAAATTTACACCTCCAAACGAAATTTTTGAGACCACCAATGGATTCTAGAGGGGCTGTATTATGTGAGAGAGGCTTGATCTTGAGGTGAGATGAAAAAAAAATGAAAGAAAAATGGTGAGAAAGAGAGGAGAGTGTATTCGGCCAAGAGAGGAAGAAGAGGGAGCTGAGAAAAATGGAATCCAAGGGGAATTTCCATATTTTTGAAGGCTTTTATATGGGTCCAATCGGACCCAACCAGGCCAAACCAAAGTGGTTGAGCCAATTTGGTTTGATTTTCACTTTTCGGGTCATTTTCCACTATTTTGATGAAATTTAATGTTCCCGAATTCATTTTCACTCCAAACCACTTCCATAATACTTATAATATTAAAATTAGTCTCCTTTCGAAATTTTAGCTCAATCGGATTCCGTTTTGGGTCTGGTTCACTTAAACCGGTCTAATTTGGTTCAATCGTATTGCCGTAAACTACAATTCTAATACTGTCACAAATTTCTAAAAAATATTATAAGACTTTTATCCTCTTACAGTAGACCATTTTATCCACTCTAACTATTTATAAAAATTAGATCAAAGTTCAGTCAAACCTTGGTTCAATTGAACCGAACTAGAGAAAATTCAGACTGAATTTCGGAAGCCTATATGATCTCATTTTTACACCAAAATAAAACCATCAAACTGCATTTTTCATTCTCTTTCTGATGGTGAAAAAAAAAAATTTCGGTACTATTCATCCCGGAGTCACTATTTTGTGGGCCCCACAGTTACTATTCACGGACCCACAATTACTATTCAAAGACCAGTCAAAGATGCTGTCACTATTTAATGGGACCAGTCAATGATGATGTTCCTAACCAAATGATTATGTTTCCAACCAAATGATGATGTTCCACTTTAGGAGACATAGTTACTATTTATCATCATGACATTGCTGATGTCATCATTGTCCCACATTTACTATTCAGTGAACCCTACCTGGGCCCACTTTTACTGTTCAGTGGATCCCACATGGACCCACTTTTACTGTTTAGTGGGTCCCACCTGGTCCCACCTTTTACTTTTAAGTGGGTCCCACTTGGGCCCACTTTTCATTCGAAGTAAATACTTTTGTTTACTGTTTTGGCCATTCCGGACTCGTTTGACCTCCGATTGACACGAAATTTTCGCTTACGGACTCGTATTGATGAGCTCTATCCAATGGTCTAATAAAATATTTTCCAATTCCGAAAAGTACTATTCACCCCGAAAATACTATTCACTCTAGAAAAATACTATTTACGACTAACCCGGTATTGGGGCTATTACATGCTTTTCTTTTTAGGGTACTAGCATTTTTCTGATGGCTTTGACCTTTTCGGGATCAACTTCAATTCCCCTCACAACATGTCCCAAAAGCTTACCTGAGATGACTACAAAGATACACTCTTAGGGTTCAATTGAAGTTTGTACTTATTGATCCTTTAAAAGAACTTTTCTAAAGCATCAAAGTGACCTTCTCGAGTGGCTGACTTGATCACCATGTCGTTGGCATACACCTCTACTTATTTGTGAATCAAATCATCTAGGATCTTAGTGGCCATTCTTTGATAGGTCACTTCAAAATTTTTCAACCCAAAGGGCATAACTCTGTAAGCAAATGTCCCCCACTCAATAATGAAGGCTGTCTTGATACAGTTACAATCTTACCCCACTCAGTAATGAAGTCTGTCTTGATACGGTCTGCAATCTTATTAAGGATCTGATTATACTGGCGTATCCGTCCACAAAACTGTACATTATGCAAGCAGCTGTGTTATCTACTAAAACATCAATGTGAGGTAAGGGGAGGTCACCTTTTGGACAAACCTTGTTCAAGTCTCGATAATTCACACATACCCAGACCCTTCCATCCTTTTTAGTTACATGAACTACATTGGCTAGCTATGTTGGGGCACTAAACCTCTACCAAAAACTTAGCCTTTATCTACTTACGTACTTCCTCTTTTGCCTTTTGTGCCTATTCTAGCCTAAGTCTTTTAGGCTTCTACCTGACTGGCTTGCATTCGAGGTAGGTTAGAATGTCAAGTTCAACAACTTCTCGATCAATTCCTAGCATATCCTCATAAGTCTAGGCAAAAACCTTTTCAGATTTTCTTATTATTCTCTCAAAATTTTTCCTCTCTTCAGGAATTGCATCAAATGCTATCAAGATTTTTTTTGGGTTCTCCAAAATTGCAAGATTAAATTGAGTACAATTAATTGAATTAATATCAAATATAAATGATTCATATTCATGATTATGCATAGCAAAATCATAAGAAACATCGCACAAATAAGCAAAATCGTTCATCTTATTAATGAAATCAGAATTAGAGACATCACAATTAATAAGTTCTTGAATAAAAAGAAAATCTAAACAACTATCATTTTTTTTCTCCACAGATGCATATGTTGCAGCCG
This sequence comes from Excoecaria cochinchinensis, assembly GCA_947683425.1. Lineage (NCBI taxonomy): Eukaryota > Viridiplantae > Streptophyta > Magnoliopsida > Malpighiales > Euphorbiaceae > Excoecaria > Excoecaria cochinchinensis. The sequence goes on from CANTUQ010000212.1 coordinate 803,779, forward strand.
ATGGTTGGGTGGTATCCTGGCACTTTGGAGGCTCTTCAATGATCTTCCATAAAAACTTCTCTTGCTTCTTCAAATCAGGAATTTGTACTTCCTCTTGCACCTTCTCCTTGCCCTTCGCTCTAGTGGCTAATAGCCTATAGGTGACAATCTCCTCTAGTGCATCTCGATCCCAGATGGTGCCTTGGGTCATAACCTTTTCATTCCAAAATTCTTCTATGGGTTTAATAACCCTGACATCCTAGTCAAAAATGTCATTAAAGACTTCAAATCCAGATATGATCTTTCCATCAATCCACTGAGGCTCAGCTTCTCCAGTATAAGCACAGATTGAGGTTGCTGGCACAAAACTCTCTCTAATGTGGGGGATTTCACCCGATGTCTTCTTACTCTTCATTGCTGTACCTTTGTATCTAAGGCCCTTCTAGTCTTTCTGAGCCCTTGTTGCACTAGTTGATTGTGGTCCTTGAGAGTTATTACCCAAACCGGCCTCTTGGAGAAATAACATTTATTTCATCATATTGACCACGTGGGGGCTCCCTATAGTATCTCCCTCTTCCTGGATCATGGCCATATGAAAACCTCTAAAGGGTTGCTTTGAAATCTCTAAGATAGAAACTTGGTTTTTCCCAGAAGCTCGGATGGTCACAACTTGCCCATCATGTGGGATTTTTATCATTTGGTGCAAAGTGGATGGCACTCCTCCTAGTTTATGAAACTATGGCCTCCCGAGCAATGCTGAGAAGTTTACAGTGTAACACCCTTAACCTTTTATAATAGACGTACGGTAACCAGATGTCTCATTTATCCCATTTGTACTAAAGTCATAATGTCATGATATAGTAAACAGTTCGATAAAAAGTTTTCGTATTTAAACATCGATAATACACGTGAACAAACAATAATAATACAATAGTAAATACATAGTTCTGTTAATAACTTAGACTTATCTTACATATAACATAAGCCCGTATCATCCGTTATGACCATATACATGTCATGCCTATCCCTTTATCTCTGCTTTTGCTTTCCTTCACGACTATCACTAAAATCTCGACCACCTTTATACTTCCTAACTTCATAACCTGCATGCAACAACAACACTACATGCTGAGCATTAAAATACCTAGTGGTGGATACATATCTTAAATTTTCCATAACTATATCTACATGTATGAACACACATACATATTTCTTTATTTGTACTGTTTGAACATTAATTAATTCTTTAAAATTTTACTTAATTTATGTCTTAATTTAATATCTTATTAAATCTTTTACTTCAGCCGTTTACCATTGTGTCTTTTGTATCAATTCTCTAACTATACTTTAACATTACCATTTCGGTTATTAGTATCATCATTATATGTAAATATTAATGTTTAGTCTGTTGATTTAATAAGCAATCAGATTAATGTTCCTTGTTTTTATCTTATTAATGTATTCATCAGTTTTCTTCTCTTTGTTTATAACTTATTTGCTCATTTACAATCTATATTTGTGCACGGTATTAGTTACTGAATTATTCACTGGAATTGGTATCGTTCCATGCTACTTCCTTTACACTAACCTCTTTACTTTTTATATACATATTATTATTTTACATTTGAACACTTCTTATACAGTACCATTATTAGAGTTGTAATCATAATACATTTATACATAATTTTTATTGACACTATTTAACTAAATGTCTATTAATAACTGTTTTATGGTTAACTTTTTTATTACTATAATTAACAATACCATTATTAATAGTAACTGCTGACTTGCTCATATTATTAGTATTGTCATTATAACAATTTTCTTTATTTCATTATTTACACTTAACACTTTATTACAAGTCCTAACCTCTTACACGTAATCATTTCTGTTACTAACATTTTTATGCCCCTTTCAATTATTTACTAAATTATTATTTATACTTTTTATATTCATTAATTATAATTAGCATTTCTATTTCTTTCTCTGATTATTTTGTGGTAATACCATTAGCATCCTTAGCATTAACATTTTCATTATTACCCATGTTACTAACTAATTTCATTTTACTAAATTTGCATGTACCACATTTTAAGAGCATTGAATTCCATATTTTACATTTTATACATAGCTAGCCCATAATTATGTTACCTATATTAATTACATTATACTATCTTTCAATTATTATTCTTTACACATGCTTTTTATCTTTATAATTGGTACTTCCGTTTTATAACCATAAATGTCCAGTTCAATTTGCCTAACATATTATTTTCCTGAGTGTTACAACATTATCATTATCATTATTAGTATCATTTTAACCATTATCACTATCTAAATAAATTTGATTCATTCATTTTTCTTAAGTATACATGTAAGAACCCGAAACACACCCTAATAGGATTTGTGGTGTTTTGATAAGTACAAGGATGTGTACTAATAAGAGGGAGGACACATTGGAATAAGTGATTTGAGTGAGGGTACTGTCGTGAGCGTGACAGAACACTCTTGAGGAAATCTGATATAAGTTGGCTATAGGTTGCATTTGAGGGACTCAAGAGGACATTTTTTCGTGGACATAAGTGGCAATTTGCATGTTAGTGAAATTTTAGTGCATGGGTGTGTGATGCGCGCCGAACCCCGAGAAGCCTCGAAGACCCACTTTAGGGCTTTCGAGAGAGGTTTATAAAAACTTGTAATAAAAATTACAAGTTCATCTGTTTCGGGCAATGATGAGGTTTCTTGGAGTCGCTGCCCAATAGAACATTGGGAAAGGTCATCTAGTCTCAGTGAGTCTAAAACAGTGTATATGCATCCATTTTGGACAAACCAGAGATATTTTAGAGGCCGCACCCCAACAGAACATTGGGATGGTCCTCTAATCTCATGGAGCCTAGGACTATGCAAATTGGGCATTTTTTTTGGGTAACAAGAGATATTTTAAAGACCCCACCCCAATGAGACATTGAGATGGTCCACTAATCTCGTTAAGCCTAATATTAGAGATGGTTCGGGATTTCTCATTTATTCAGAATTTTGAATTTAAAATTTTATCCCTTTTCTCATTCATTTTTAATGCAACAATTAGAGCGCATGCCAATCACATAATTAAAGCAGTAAATAAAACAAGATTAAAATAAAGTAAATAAGAGTGCAATAAATTACAACAAAACTGGGGGCGGAATACAACTCCCATTGTAAATAAAATATAAATCATACATAAAGCGGGCTATTTATTAAGGATGAGGACATTGGTCCTCGCATGCATGGTTAAAGAAAATAATTTTAATGTGACAATTTATTTTGGATGGAAAAACTAGGACATTGGTCCCATTTTTATTAGAAAAAGTTCTAAGTTAATTAATAGAAATATTTTTGTGATTTTCTTTTGAGCGTGCCTAAAATAAAGAATTTTATTAAGAATTACATTTGACAAAATAAATAAAAAGGCCAAATAATACAAATAATAAAAATACATGATCAAACCAAACGAGCTTCCTGGATCTCCTCATTTGCTCGCAATAATGACCAAAAAGGGAAAATAGATATTAGAGTCAAGAACAAATACAAAAAATTAATGTTAGTAATCAAATCAATTGAATCAGTTAAACATGTAATAAATGATAAAATAAAATAAAATAAAATAAAATAAGATGGTATCAAAATGACAAATGAATTAAAATGTTAATAAATTAAAATAAAAGAAAAATGCATTATAAATGACAAAGGAATTAAATGATGTGATTGAAATAAATAAAACATGTTAATGAAAGAATAATAATAATAATAATAATAATAATAATAATAATAATAATAATAATAATAATAATAATATACAAACATATTAAATAAAATAAATATACAAATAATAGAATAAATAAATAAATTAAAACAATAAAAATTTACATGTTAATAAATTAAATATGAACAAAAATAAATAAAAAAAATAAAAAAAGAGAACAAGGCTAGAATTTTTACCTTCAGAGTTCGGATTCAATGAAGGGAAAAAAGTTGATTGATTTTCTTGTTTTATTTTGCAAAATTAGAATTAAAGATAATAAAAATTGAAATTTTATTTCAAAAAAATAAATTTACTTAAAAGATGATGAAAGAAAATAAAAATTTTCAAGAATAAAGAATGAATTTCTTAGTCTAAAGAATGATATTTATTGATTACAGAAATAAAAATGTTCTCAAGAACAAACAATTATTTTTATTTGTCTAAAGAAAAAATTATTTATGAAAAATCTTGTTATTTTAGAAAATTAAATGAAAAAATTTGATTTTAAGCACAAACAAATATTTTGTTTGCCCCAAATTTTATTTTTCAAAAAAAAGGGATTTAAATAAAATTTTTTGAGAAAACTCAAGTAAAAAATAAATAATTGAAATACAAAAGTAAGAAAACTGAATTTTTAAGAACAAACAATTACTTCATTTATCTCAAAAATCAATTTTTCATTAACAAAATTCCATCTAAAATATTTAGAAGGAATTATATTGGAAAGGAAAAAGAAGAGTAATTGAACTTTTCAATTTTTATTTTTTTTAGGGGAAAACCTAAAAAAACCTAGAGAGAATTTTGAAGGAGAAGAAGAAGAAAACCCTAAATAATGAATCCCCCTTTTTTTGTTTCATTTTTTTCTATTTATATTAAAAAAAAGAAAAATATAATTAATTAAGAAAAACTAATTAATTAATTCAAATATTATTTATCTAAATTTAAAAATGAAAGAAAACATGGAAAACCTTAAAAAATGGGATAAAAATCAGATTTGGTGAAAATCCTAAAAAATCAAATTTGGGCATAAAATCAGCATTTTCGGCGGAACAGGGGCGACCGACGTGTAACAGCCCCAACTCCCACACATAGCAAACCGAGGGACAACGAAAATAGAGTGCTACGGTGAACGAAGGGTGCTACCAGACGAACCATTCTCTTAGCAATAACGAAAAATAGAATAATAAAATTTCTAAAATCAGAATCTCAAGACATACACATCTTAAACCTATAACACCAACACACCATTATTCGCACTAGAGAAATATTACAACCCATTATAAATACAAATAAATAAACTTAAATACATGCCAAAAATCAATAACACTTCCTATAAAACTTCTACCGACTTGTTGGCTAAAGTCACGAGGGACCACTCGAACCAAACTTCAATCTCCTAACCTGCATGGAGAAACACTCGTGCTAAGCGATGACGCTTAGTGGGTATTTACAAAATAATAACCAACCACTCACAGTGATCGGTGATAGGAACACATGCATAAACATATATATAAATAAGCATAATGGTGCCAATTAAAATTTCCACAGATTCACCTCATCATTTTCATATCAAACATAAGCCATTTCATGCATCATAGACAGAAAATACTTTATTACTTTTAACCCCAACTACATTATACGTATTCATTATTTGCTTAGGTTATTTACTTAATCGTATTAATAGCTATATCTCTTAAACTACCCAAAATACATTTTGTTAGTCAAAACATAAAGTCTTAGAATTTTTCCTTTATTACGAATATTTCCAAAATCACGTTAACTATAGTATTAACTCTTAAATCAAAACATTTCACCTTTCAAAACCAAAACACCTTAATTCTTAGATTTGGTTTGAACTTGAAATAAATATTCCAAGATTCCTACGTATCCCTATGGTTCGGGAATCAGAACCACGTAATTCTACAGAAAACTTTATGCACACATGTTCCAGAATTGATCCTAACTTATTTCTTAAATCCGGTTATCTATATGATGCTTACTACTTTATTTTCCTTTTTTACTAGTCGATATATACCTACTGTATTCATTAACAACCATCGAATAATGCACATAAATTCTTTACCGATATACTTACCCAAGCCTAAGTCCAAAAGGCAGATAACACATAACATACTTGTATTCTCATTTAAACATATAAATAAATATATATATTCATAACGTATATTTACTGAGTACTCAACTATCGCAAACGTGCATATCAAATATTTTAATAATTCTTTACAAAGACTTCATATAGACAATCAAACTCATAACTTTTGAACAGATTAATAACATGCATTATCCACATACGAACTCTTATGCCATTAGGATTTATGCACACATGCCTATTAGAGCAAACATTACTTGTTATATCTCTTTTCATTTAAAAAACATTGCCTTATTATACAAAACACATAGGCACCAGAAGATACCATACATTTCCACATACGAGTCCATACAGGATCTAGAACTCTTAAGTGCGTAAAGCACAAGCTCAATATATTAAAAACACTTTCAAATGCTCATTCACATAACTTTTGCACACCATCATCGGACTTATCGATTCATTCACATTCTTTTATTCTTTTAATTGCTTCCTAAGTCAAGGGGGTGGATAAACCAGTGAACAGAACACATTGGGGTACCCGAGGGTACAATCGAAAAGTAACTTCTTTATTTTCTCATAAAAACGTTTTCACATTGATGGATCTTAAATAAGATCCGAACACATTGAGGATCATAAGGATCTAAACAGTGACCTGATTAGGGTTTAGAACAGAACGAATGGGCTGCAGCATCAGAACTCTATAGGCATGCCTACCTATCCACGACCGACTCACATAGGCTCAATTTCTCATATCATTATTGGATTCGTCACATTTTCACATACACACACGTTCTATTAGATACTTGTAATGTTCTTTTATTTTCATTTAGGCACATGCACCCATCTACTTGCATATCAGTGGCATGAATCAGAATGATCATAATTAAAACTAATAATGCATTTTCCATGGTCGAACACTTTATATGAACATATTAAACACATTCATGTTATTAAGTATCATGCACTCATTTAGACTTAACAAATACATTTACATTTATGTATACACATACATTCATAAAATAGTAATACTAGATAAAATCTCATTTTCCAATTAATACCATGTAAAGAAACATGCATAAGAACATTACAATAGCTCATATTCTAAGTCACGTAGATACAAAACACAAGTGAGAAACCATGCAAAGAAGAAAACTTTTCAAAACATTTTCAGGCAGAGAGGTAACTGTCGAGATCGCGATAGAAGATTGCACTCGCGACAGTGACCAACTCGCCCTGTGGGAAGAGAAGCTGTCACGAGTCGTGCTCCATGTCATGACTCGTGAAAGCATTCCACCACAAAACATTTCAAAAGAATAGAGGGTAGGCAAATGATAGAGAGGAGGCTTCACGAGTCATGCTTAGTGACACGACTCGTGCACCATGGCACGACTCGTGCTCCACACCACGACTTGTGCCCCATGGTCACTACTCGCGACAGCCAAAAATACTGCTGAGTTGTGCACATCCAGTAGAGTCGAGCTGGTTGTCATGACTTATGCAGTACTTCACCAAGAACCCAGCTAATTGCGAGATGCTGGAATCACCCGGCTCTGTCATGCTAGCGACAGAGTCGCGCTTTTCAGATCATTAGCAAAACTACAGAAATCCTTTCTTCCAAAATTCATACTCAAAACTCCCATTCAATTCAAAGTTTAACACAACACAAATCATTCATTCAAAACCTCATAATTAACACAAAACCCAACTTTTATACCATTAAACACAATTAAATCATACTATTAACATCATTAAAATTCCTAATTAACAAAACAAGTAATTTTTGCTGCCAAAAACTCATTTAATTTCTTACCTCTGTTCAAAACTCACAATCGAAACATCTAAACACAAATTATCCAAAACCCATAACATTGAAACATACTTAAACAACTTTAAGTTCATAATTGCCCAAAAAATCAACCAAAAATCAACACAATCAAATAATACACCAAAACCTAAATTTCCATACCTCAACTCCTTTGCTCTTAATAGCTTCCTTAGATGATCTTTCTTGCTTCAAAACTCATGCTAGATCTTTCTCATCCAAAATTCTCATCAAAACACACACATAAATATTCAAAACATAAATCTAGGGTTGATCTAATCAAAATAGATAAAAGAAATCAAAACTTGAACTCAACTTTCCTTAACAAAATTGTAACGCCACAATGCCCCTTGGGAGGACAAGGGAGCACTACACACACTGTTAAGCATGCAATAACCATGTTCAATTAATATTACTTAATCCCTGTTATCATCACTATTCCATTTTAGCATACACTAATGACTATGAGTCATACATTTCACTAGGTTACTCATCTTCACTAGTTCATTACAGTTCTTATATTACAAATTACAGACTTTACTTTACATATACCATTATACATATACAAAAAGAATAGCTATTACAAAAATGGAGCTTTAACTATACAAAATCATTACACGCAAAATGACAAATACTATAAGTTGCTATAAATTAATAACCATATAACATGCTCAATAATCACTACACTAGGCCACAGAAAGGCCTCACTACAAGATCACTAGTTCACTAGCATGGCATTGATAGTTCACTGTTAACAGAACAATATTATCACTACATATATGAAACACAAATGTAGATAACACAATACTATCATCATTTACTTTAATGTATTTATCGTTAATCGCCTGCATCGTCCTAGAGGTGGATACGGGTACACTATTTATTGAACACTAGAGACCGAGGTCTCAAACACTATATCACTAGATACCCATCGGTATCGATCACTAGACACCCGTCGGTGTCACACTAGCCGCAATTCACTAGCCCTTCATAAGCATGCTTATTTATCCATGACTTGACTACAGGCTTATAGGTTAATTCACTCATTTTGCATTCATTCTCATATTATTCAATCATGTACATAATATCACTTATTAACATAGCTACACTTACTTACATAGTGTTATTTAATCACATAAACACACATGCACGCATAATATTAATCATCAACATATTATGATTCATCCACATAATTTGATTCACCTCATATATTAATAATTCGCATGATGATGCAATCAAGCTTAGTTAGGCTATCATGCATTTCTAATTCACATTTGGATTAACTCGCATAATGATGCAATCAATCTTAGTTAGGCTATCATGCATTTCTAATTCACATTTGATTTAAGAAAGAAGGCTTGTCTGGGGTACCTCATGGTGGCAACCAACTGGTTGTGACCGTGACATACACAAACTCTCAAACAGAATGCATGATTTCATACCTCACAGTGGCAACCAATCCGGTTGTGACCGTGACATACAAAATAGTTGCTAGACAGAATGCTCACTAGGGTACCTCACGGTGGCAACCAGATTCATTGTCACCGTGACATACCAATTTCACTCGGTAGAATGCAACTTATGCATACCTTGTAACAACCCAAAATAGGCCTAGTCGGAATCTGTGTGGTATGTAGGAATATTTAGAGCATATCAGTAATATTAGCAAAAGAAAATTTGGATAATAAGGACCTTTATTGCAAAGAAGTAATTTAGTTAAGTTAAATGAAGGAATTATATGGTATAAATGTGATGTATGGAGGTAGGGTACTTTTGTTGTGGAATAATCTAGTAGTATGTGTGCATGGTAACTTGGATGTAAAAAGTGATTTCTTGAAAATTATATGGTGTGAGTCTAGTTTGGTGCCATGGATTGTTAGTCAAAGATGGGATCAAGGGCCAATGGTAGAGTGACATGTGTGAGAGTTGTTGGGAGCATTAAATGTGATTTGAGGGAGTAGAGAGAGGGAAGAAAGGAAGTGAAGCTTCCCGTGGAAGCCACTTGAAGCTGCCCTCTCCCTTCTCATGTCCTCTCTCTCTTCCCCTCATCCCCATTTTCTACTCTCTCAAGTTTTGCATGTGTAATCCTCCATTCCTTGAGCTAGGGTTTTAAGTTTTGAAGGGTTCAAAGAGGTAAATGGCAGCAAGTTCTCTGGGTTTTTCTTCTTCTTCTCCCTTTACGGGTTAGATGGGTTTTAAAGGCTATGTTCATGGGTTAATATAGTTGTTTGTTTGATTGTTTGCAAGAACTTGAAGAAAGAAAGAAGTACAAAAGGAAGAAAAAGATTGGATTTTAAAGTGAGAGAAGTTTTGAGCTCCATTCCAGGTTTGGGAGCTTTGGTTGTTTATATGTGTTTGTGTCTAATTTTGTTCATTTGATGTGTGATTATATGCATATGGAATTTGTGTGTGAATATGTGTTAATTGATAGATGATATAGATGAGATATATAGTTGAATTTTGTTGGAATTGTTGGTTGATTGTCATGAGACCTTAGCTAGGGCATGAACACTAATTTAAGGGAAACTCTACTTAAATTTTACTAGACCTCTGTGTATTGTTTTGATCATAGATGGAGTTTTACCACTCCAATTTGAGTTTTTGTTGCGCCATTTTAACCATGACTTCTGTACCTCTAAAACTATGAGAGAGACTATAGTTAAATTCTGAGTGTAAGTGGCTTAAAAATAGCAAAAACAGACGTGCTTCTACTTAGACAGGTTCATTTGAACAGTCTGTAATGTTTAAAGTATATCTGTTAATATAAGAATCCAATGGACCTAAAACTTGTCCCATTTGAAAGCCAAGAGGTATTGGAATAAAAGTTAAGAAGGACATTTTGTCTAAAAATGAGGTTTAGACATCGGTATAGGCTGTACAAAATTGTGGAGTGAAGCAGTCCTGAAGCTTAGCTTCTGTTTTGCTTATTTTGGTATGTCACGGTGGCAACCAAAATGGTTACCACCATGACCAATGCCGAGAGGAGGCAGAATTGCCTATTTTTGGACCTCACGGTCGCAACCAAAAGGTTAACACCGTGAGGTACCTTCAACTTGCATTTTCCTTTATTAAACATCATCAAATGTTACATATGTATGCCAAATGGAATCTAAACTAGTTTAAATGCATTATTTGAGAATTCTAATGTGTGTAACATATGAATATGTGTATATATGTGATGTGGAATTGAATAATGCATTGTATATTTGTATGTTGAACTATATTTTTAATATTAAGAAATGAGTGTCCTAAGCGTGAAGAATTATGTATGTGAATGCGTATAAACATGTGTGTGCTAATATGTAGTAATATGTACAAGTTAGTATGCACTCACATATGTATAAAGTGTTGTATGTGTATGAGCTATAATATCTTAAGCATGATGAGTTATATATACATATATGTACATGAGTATTATTATATATGATTTAAATGCATACAATTTATATGTACCTGCATTATTTAATCGTGAGTTATATGTTCATATTGAGACTTATATATGATGTATATGTTTCTGAGCTTGACCAACATACATGTATTCATAAAATAACATGATTATACTTGATTTATCCTCAATTATATGATAATTATTTTAGCTTATGATTGAGTTGTTATTTGAGCCTGGTAGTCATAGTTAGTGGATAGATAAGCGCTTATCAAGGGTCAAGGTGTTAGTGCAGCTGCTATATGTTATCTTTTTACATGCAGGCCCCGTTTGTGTCATATAAGATGTTTAAGGCCTCGGTCTCCGGTATACTTTCGAGTATACATGATATAAAAATGTTTGGAGACCCATGTCTCCATATGCTTGGGATACTGTGTCCTATCAGTATCATTAGTACCCGTATCCACTAATTAGCGAATAATCAGGCTGTTGCTTGAGTTTAGTACATGCGATTGTTTTATGAAGCTAATAGTTATATGAAATGAATATATGTTACATGTATATGTATATGCGTTATGACGTGATGAGATGTAATACTGGTATTCGAATATGAATGGTTATTCTTCCATTATACTTGAGTATGATGAACAATTGTTATATGCATGAGTAGTATATGTTTTTTGTTATTATTAAGTTTATATATTATTATTGCGATTATATGTAGATGCATGTGCTGTTCCTCCCGACTAAGCGTTATCGCTTAGCACGGGCTCTTTTCCCGTGTAGGTGGCAGGTTCTTATTGGGAGTCATACATCTGCAGGTTGGCCACTAGAAGTCTAGAATTGGAGTTATTTTGTCTTCCGCTGTATTTTTGTATATGGAGTATGATTTTGGATATGTAATTTTTGTAAAGGATTATTTCGTATATGTATTTATTTACAAATCCATTTTTGTAAAATGATATGATATGACAATATTATTATTATAACTATAAGGATTTGTTATATTTTGATTAAATGTACTTGTTTTCTTAACATGTCTTGGGTATATGTATGCGTTTTAGTGATTTGTGTGAGTGGCGCCCCGGCATCCATCCAAAGGGGGTATCGCGCGGGGGGGTGGGGGGGGGGGGGGTGGGGGGTTACATACCTCACGGTGACAACCAATTTGGTTGTGACCGTGACCCATGCCAAATTGCCATTACACAGCTGTGTTTTTCCAAAACACATCTGTGCTATTTCCACACTTTGCATTCATGCATTCAGTATCTTTTGGCAAATCTTTTCACATCACAAGCACATCTTACCTCTTCAATACGCATGCCATATCACACATTCAAACTCTTACATGCAACTTTCAATATTCACTATACAATTTAACATACAAAACATATAAGGCATCACAAACACACTTAGCAACTTGTGCATTACAATAGGTTTCACTATCCACTGCATGTCAGTATCACTAGTTGCATTTTAATAGCCATTTTACACTAGTTCACTATCAATTCAAGGCATTAACAATATTACACACCATTAACAAAGACTTTAACACGCTAAACACATCAATACACATACAATCCCTAACCTCTTGGAGCACTCCTTCCTTTACTCTTCTATTTCACTTTCTCTTTACCCTACGCAGCTCTACTTGCCTCTTCAACTCACATGCACATACATTACATACAAGTCCATTAGACTATACTCATAGCTTAACAAATAAAATCAGAATTAGAAGGAGATGAAGAAGATAAACTATATGCTAACATACCTTTTTAGTCAATTTACTCAACCTTCTAAACTATCACTATCCAACTCTTAGGACTTCATGACATATTGAGAGCAAAATGAGAGAGAAACAAAAGAAGAATGAACTTTTGAGAGGAAGGCCGGCTCAAGGAAGCAAAAATCCAAGTTTTACCAACACCTCCACCTCATGCTTGCATGCAAGGAGGAGGTGTCAAACTCCCAACTCTCCTCATGCAAGGTGGCCAGCCAACACCACAACACATAGCATCCACTAACTTTCACTTAACTCTTACTAATCACTTTTACTTTACTTAATCATCACTTATAACTTAATCATGCAAGTTATATTTTAGCCACTACACTATTTTATTTCTTTCAATTAGGTCCCTAATTCCATATTTTCATTAGGTCCAATTCTATAAAGCCTAATTAACATGCACACAACTACCCTAATGACACTCAATTCTACTAGGGTGATTTTTGGGATGTTACAAAAATCTTCACTTAAATCACTAGATCTATCAAACTCCATTATTCAGATATTGAGCTTAGATTTAAAGAGGAGCAGATGGCATTGGAGCACTAAGGAAATGAAGAAGAAGAAGAAGAAGAAGAATAAGAAGAGAAAAAGAACGAGAAACAAGAGAGGGGAGAGCAGATTTTCTGCCCTCTCTCTCTTTCTCTCTCTTGTTTTATATCCCTTCTAAACTCGTTGCCACATGTCACTATGCCATTAGTCCATCCTAGAAATTTATGCGAATTCCTCATTTCAATCCCTCAACTTTCATAACCTCAAACATTGATATTCATAACTTAATAATCCTTCACATTGGTCCACTTAAGTAATTCTAGTATTTCAATCAAGTCCTAATTCCATACTTCACAATTTTACGATTGGCCCTGCTTGTCGAAACTTTTACATTAATTCTTAAATCATCCATTTGGCATACCTAACACCACAATTTACATACCTAACACCACAATTTACATAATTTTGGTCACCACTAAACCTCAATATGTACAAATCCTTCTAGGGTGCATTTTAAGTTGTTACACGACCCCTGTTGCTTGCGCCAATGGGCTTCGGCTCGTGCAGGCACCGCGCAGCGCGCTCTTCGTGCCTGTGGGTTGCCATAGGGCGCCAACGCGGCCAACTCCAATTTTTTTTTTCAATTTTTAAACTTAACTAAAAATTCTATAATTTTTAAACTCTATTTTTCAAATTTAATTTTTAATACATTTTTTTTATTTTTTTACTCTAAAATGCAAATTTGACAAGGAAATCATCACTTTCAACCTTTTTGCCTGTGTATGGGCATCTTATCATCATTGGGTAACTCCGATCTGGGCTGTCTCAAGACCCGGTGTCTACAATTGCTCCTAATTTTGGGGAAACTAGTGCATTAGTGCCTAGATGAGCCAAAATTTAGAGAAAAAGGAAAGAGATGCATACCTGAAGCAGTCCCTTACCTTCTGTGGTATGTTCAAGCTGGTGATCCCTCACTACTGAATTATAGTGTATTTTACCACAACTCTTTGATGATTTATTTGACCACCTTCATCGTACTGGCCTCATATCGACTTGGCCAGTATCTGAGTGTCGTGAGATATAGTGTTATCTAACTATAAACTCGATTGCAATGTGTTCTATTGTATGTACCCCGCTAGCCTCATCTCGGCCTGCACGGTTTCTGATTAGTATGAGAGGTAGTGTTATCTGACTACAACCCACTTGCGAGTTATTCTATTGCACGTGTTCCACTATCCTTGTCTCGATTTGCATGGTGTCTATGAGATGCAGTGTTCTCTAACTACAATCCCATTGCGATCTGTTCTATCACATGTGTCCTGCTGGCCTCATCTCGGCTTGCACGATGTCTGTGAGATATATTGTTCTCTAACTATAATCCCGTTGCGATTTGCTCTATCACAAGTGTCCCGCTGTCCTCATCTCGGCTTGCACGGTGTCTATGAGATGCAGTGTTCCCTAACTACAACCCCGTTGCAATTTGCTCTATTGCAGGTGTCTCGCTGGCCTCATCTCAGCTTGCACGGTGTCTGTGAGATGTAGTGTTCTCTAACCATAACCGTGTTGCAATCTATTCTATCGCATGTGTCCCGCTGGACTCATCTCGGCTTGCACGGTGTATGTGAGATTCAATGTTCTCTAACTACAATCCCATTGCAATTTGTTCTATCTCATGTGTCCCGCTGGTCTCATCTTGGCTTGCACAGTGTCTGAGAGATGCAGTGTTCTCTAACTACAACTCTATTGTGATTTGTTCTCTAACCACAATCCTGTTGTAATTTATTCTATCGCAGGTGTCCCGCTGGCCTCATCTCGACTTGCACGGTGTCTGTGAGATGCAGTGTTCTCTAACTATAATCCTGTTGCGATCTATTTTATTGCACGTATCACATTAGCCTCATCTTGGCTTGAACGGTGTCTTTGCTAACCCCATCCAATCTACAAGGCGTGTGATTTAATGTTCAGTCTTGCTGGCCACTTTCAGGCTTACACGGCATAATTTTGCTACCCCCCATCTGGTCTGCAAGACATAATTTTTGATCTGCTGACCTCTATCCAGTGTACTTATTTTCTAACTGTTAACCACTATCTGAATGATGTAGTGTCTGATTTGCTAACCACCATCTGATTAGTGCATTGCCTGACTGTTGACCATCCTTGGGTCGGTTTGGTGACTCGTTCGTTATTGTCTTTGCTGGCGCTTATCCTGAACATTTTTTTTCTATAAAAAAAGTCAAAGCAAATGTGTAGGGTATATAAAAGAGATACGTACCAGTGGCAATACATACCTATTAGAGTCGATGCCAGATGGGTGCCCCCTGAAGGATGATTGGTTGTTCCCTGGAGAAAGATTTGTGGAATATGAACATCTTCCCCTTGATTGCATCGAGTCATTTTCTAGACTTCCAAAGTACGGATATCATCTTCTAGCAAAGTTCAGATATCATCCTTTTAGGGATCTCTTACCGACTGTGACATAGTAGATACCAATTCCTCTACCATCTCTATTCATCACCTCCTTATTGAAAAGACTTATGTGCCTCTCGAGAGGGTAAGAGACTTTAATGTTGAGCCTCCATAGAGGAAAATTGGTTTGAGCCTCCTCAGAGAAAAAATAGATTGGAGCCTCCAGAGAGGAAATTGGATTTGAGCCTCCTTAGAGGAAATTAGATTTTACCTTCCTCAGAGGAAAATTAGATTGGAGGTTTTGTAGCTTGCCTGCGGGTGGATAGATTTCAATGTCTTTAGTGTCCCTTAAAATGATTTTTTTTTGTGTTTTGTATAAATTTTTGGGATTTTCACATTTTAGATGTATTTGAATTTTTACAGTATGTTGGATTTTCAAGGCCTTGAAAATATCTTCTTCTTTTTTTTCATTCTATTTTGTTTGTTTTTGTTTGAGAATTTGTGTTCTTTGTACATTTGAATTTTGATTTTGTATAATTATTGTGTGATGTGTGTGAGCGTACATCTTATAATAGAGAAACTTTCCTCATTTCCCCCGGCATGTGTGCATAAATAGGTTTGTTTTTCTTGGTATTCCCCTTCTATACAGACGCACCCAATTTTATGCCGAATATAGTGTCCGATAATGTTGAGCTGAACCCATCTATTGGATCATCTTTGTGCATGAGGTTTATTCGGACCTTTCCCCCTGAGTTATTTACACAACAATATATAAAAAATGTTATGCGTGCAAATGGAATCATGTTTGTGAAATATACATACAAAACTATATACATCAAACACATGCAAAGGATTAATGTACCAAAAATTATGTGTACATAACTATATGTGTAAAGGATTAGATGCACGTGATATGCTTATGATATGCATGCTAAACATGTGCAAAGAATCATGTGTTCCATGTCTGCAAATATTATGTAAATGGAATGTGTGTGAAGAATGGCATATGCAAAATATATACAAAGTTCAAGCATGTATGAATGCATATCGGGCATCATGAAAGGCTATGCACGTGTAAAGTTATACAAGGGGATATGCAAAAGATTTATGCATGCAAGATGCATGTGATATCCAAAAATGGATAGACCACATCCTAGGTGGTTAAGAGATTCGTTGAGGGTACTGCTCGGTTGCTCACATTGTCTGATGCCCCCAATGATCTAGAAAAGCATTGTCTTGGCTTTAGGGACTCTGACCCATAATATTTCAAAAGAGAACTGACCCGTGTGCATCTTTTCCCCCTAGTCAATGAGCGTTTTGCCCCCAAAACTTTAACTCGTGTCCTGAGTTATGCACTATATGCCTAAAGGGAAGTTATTCGAAGTAATGCCATCTTATCACTCTAGGCTTCAAAAGTCATTATTTTAAAGGTAGTGCATCCCTTGTAGATTTTTACACTAGCTTTTATTAGCGGGAAATGCATCCCTTTGGGGATTTTCACATAATCCTATGCCTAATTTTTTCCTGGAATGGACCCAACTCACATTAGCGGCTTTTATTCATTTTTTTGTAGGATAGACTGCCTGTTTCTAGGTTTTCACCCTGCTCTTTGGCCTAACTTTTGCTTAGAGAGCCAATTTTTGTTTTTAACTCTAACAGCCTTTTTTTTAAGGGTATGACTGCGAGAAAAGTTGAAGCTACTATCAGAGCCCCCTTCTAGAGTAATCGACAGTTATTCACTGAGGCATTTTCTCCTTAGGCATCGGTTGCATTCCTTTGCCTCTCTCGATAAATGTGTTGCTAGATTGGGTGAGGTGGAATATAAGAATCAAGTTCCTTAGTGCTTCATGAGGCTGCCTTTTACATTACCACCCATTGTGCTCGATAGTTCAGAGGGATTAACGATGTAGTGAGCCATCCCTATCCTTTTAAGGTGGACCTTTATCTTTGGCTTTTACTTCAAGACACCATGGCCTCTAGGCAAGCTGCCGATGAAGACTATTATACCATTTATTAGGGATTGTTCTTTTACTTCTACTAATGCATTCAAGAGGTAGGTGCTTAGTCCCACAATTGATAACATAACTCTTCGACTTAGATATCTGGACGATGAGAGCAGTAGCAGAGTGTAGTCATTTAAATTTCATGCATTCAGCAATGAATGATGTTTCGTTTTTTATAAATGAACTAGAAAATAATGAACACATGTATTTACGAAAATTGTGTACATTTCGGTATGATTTCTCTATACATGATCATTATCTAACGTCGATTCAAAATACAAAACTACATCTAATCTCACAGTAGATCTTGAAAGCATCAAACTCCCTTCTCCAATTAGCCCTCTCGGATTTTCTTGATTGGACATTTTATCTCAAGCCTTTAACTTTTGCCTAGGGTGCCTTTTTTCAATTTTCACCCTGACGACGTGCCCATTTTTAGCAAGGCCGCCTTTTTTTTTGGTTTTCAATCTGTGGGGCTTTTATTCTCTTCTTTTGATTTTTAGTCTTTAGCCATGGAACTTCTTGGGTCTGTCGATTTTAACCTGTTCTTCATATTTGCTTCCATCGCTATCTGTCAAAAATGCTGCTCCCTTGGACAATAACTTCTCAAGAACAAATGGGCCTTCCTATATAGGTCTGAACTTGCCTCATTCATCTGGAACATTTGAACTCAATTGCTTAAAGATTAAATCTCTCTATTTCAATAGGTGCTTTTTGACTTCCTTCTTAGATGATCAAGCAGAGTATTTTCTGGTAGATTTGACTGTCGTGATAATCCCATGACATGTCCTCGTCTGACGTGTTTAACTACTGCTACCACTACTGTGCCCTATCGGCTTTAAAAATCTGGACTTCCATGATTGTCCTTAAAGATTTGAGTTTTACTTCAACCGGCCATACTGCTTCTGCCTCATGTATCAAGGAATAAAAAAGTGACCCTTGTAGAGGTTTTGACGGTGGTTCTTTAGCCTCGAAGTGCAAAAGGCCATTTCTCTGCCCAATCCTTGTAGTTTCGAACCATCTTGACCAAGATCTTCTTATTAGAAGCCTCTCCTGCCCCATTGGTTTGAGGGCAATATAGAGAGGACTTGTGGTCTTTAATGCCATACCTCTGGAGTAACTCCCCAGCCTTAGCCATAAATTGTCCTTCCGTCCTTGAACCCTGCGTGGTGTGGGAGACCATATTGACATATCGGATTCCTTTCGATGACCTTATCCGTTAGAGGCCACAGGGCACACCTCGCCTATGATGTCTATTCCCAAGCTTGAGCAACCCGTATCTATTGTAAGTCAATAGAACCCTTTTGATCCTTTTTGAAAGTCAAGAAAAATGGTAAAGTATGGGCATATGTAGTTCAATGGGATTTGAACAAATCTTGCCCTTAGGATGACTTTCCTTTGCCCCCATATCAACAGTTTTTTTTTTTTGCTAGATCTACATATTGATTCTTTTCCTTCCTTCTTTTTTTTTCCATTATATTTTTTCTCTTTTTTTTTGGTTTTTTTTTGCATTATATATTTTTTTACTCTCTATTTTTTTATGGACAAGCTTTGTTTAAATCTTGATAGCTTGTACATTTTCGCTCTTCTTAACTAATTGGATGACACTGACCCACCAAGTCGGGTGTTGAACTTTGATAAGAAATTTTGGCTTCATCTCTGCTTGTGGATTTATTCCTTGACCTTCTCTGCCCATTTTAGCCTCAGTATTCTGAGCTTTTGCTTGACCGATCCATAATCAGGATGGCATGTTCAGCAATTTCGTGATCAACTCCTGGCATGTCTTCATAGGTCCAGGCAAAGACTGTTTCCTTAGTTAGATCACGCTCTTTTTGCAATATGGTAGGAGCAGTAGGCTGTTGCCCGATAGGTGGCACCACTGTGGCGACTAAATTCTCCATAATAGTCGTTGTTTGAGCTTCAAACTTTTCAAACCTCCCTTCTACCTTCTTCACTGTATCATTCTCTACCTTGGGGACTTTATTTCTCACAGCCTGAGGAATTACTAGCTCATCCTCTTCCTCCACCATGAAATCATCTTTCGGGTCAAGAATTCTTCCTTGTTCAATAGGTGCTGCTGCTCTCGGCTAAACAACTGGTTGTCATATGATAGTAGCTGCTATAGGAGCCTCTTTCATAATAAGCGGTTTAGATTTCTCCACAGTAAGATCTACAAGCGATTGCCCGGCACTTGGTGCCATTTGAGCCATGATATTTTCCATCATGGCTAGCATTCTTCTCTCAAAATCATCAAACCTCTTGGCAAGGTCCTGAGTGGTTAAAACTCCAATCTCTTATGCCATTGATGATTCTAAGGATACTTTACTAGTCATTGAGAGTGACTCAAAATCCCAATCAGACACTAGTCCCTGCAACTTAAAGAGCAGATTTATCCTCACCAGCCGACTAGCGGAACCGCTGGTCAACTTAGATGAATCTATGATGGCTAAAAGATTTAAATTATTAGAATGAGGCATAAATGACATATATAATGCATGATCGTTGACACGGGCAAAATAAACTAAATTTAGGAGCAAGTGTACTCTGTCGGTGCAAGTAGTAAAGGAAGTGAGTCCAGATATCATCCTCAGGTAACAAACTAACAATTACTAGAATTCTCAAATACTTATGTTATTTAGACAAGCAATATTTGAAGATGAAACTAAGTTAAACTATGCCAACAAATGACTAAATAATCTAACACTAATTTTAAGAAAAGAATTAATAAAGATGATGAATGTTAGGACTTGGGTTTCACTTAACTTCTCAACTATGCAATTTTCCAGATTATTATGCAAAAGAATGATATTTCATCCGAGATGGTGATTTTTCCCTAAATTAATCAAAATCCAATGATCATGGTTTTTTAACCCTAATCTTAATTTAATTCTTCCAATTGATCAAGTGAAAGAACTAAAATTAGAAAGCATTAAGTTCAATGGAAAAACCTTGATAAAAATGAAAAACCACAAGGATAAAAATAAGGTTGATCATGCATATTTCCAATCCAGGTTATATTTCATTTGATCCACCAATTAATCCAATTGGTCAAGTAAATTATTTGATTAAGTTCATGTTGAATTGATCAATTCCAACAAGCATTAATCATAATAAAAACATAATCTCAAATAAGAAAATCATTCATATGCATAAAATCCAAAATAAATCACACAATCTCAAAGTTAAGATCCACCATAGCCCTAACTATGGAATTAGTTCATATTATAAAAATTAAATCCCAAATCACAACTAAAATCCATAAAGTTCACCATAACAAAAGAAAACAAAGTAAAATAAAGAGAAAAGAAGAAGAAGAACACGATGGAGAGCAGAGGACTGGCCACTAGCGATTTCAGAAAGAAAGAAAGAGGAAAAATAGAGCCCAGGTTGGCCACCAGCAGGTTGCTTTTCCAAATTCTCTGTTGCTGCAAAACGTCAATGATCTTGTTCCCGTGCCTTTTATATTTTTCTTACATTTTTCCTCTTTTGAATTAGGTTAAGATATCTCTCCTTAATGCTCAGTCGTTCCCCTTTTTAATCCTTCTTAAGAGTCCCACTTGAATTAAAGATCTGTCAAAATAAAGAATTAAAAACTCTTTCAGATAACTGACCAAAGCTGCGACCAAAGCTTGGTCTTGCTTTGGTCTCAGCTTTTGTCAGTTAATTTCTCTCTACCAAAGCTACTGCTTGATTTGGTTCCATCTTTGGTAGGCTTCTGTCCCTCTCGTTGATTTCTTTCTCATGATTTCCTCTTGACCAAAGCTGAACCTTGCTTTG
Organism: Excoecaria cochinchinensis; assembly: GCA_947683425.1. NCBI lineage: Eukaryota > Viridiplantae > Streptophyta > Magnoliopsida > Malpighiales > Euphorbiaceae > Excoecaria > Excoecaria cochinchinensis. The sequence continues at coordinate 825,317 of CANTUQ010000212.1, forward strand.
GTCTCAGCTTTGGTCCTAGCTTTGGTAGGATTCTGTCCCTCTTGTTGATTTCTTCCTCTGTTTCTTTTGCTCTTGACCAAAGCTGGACAGCTTTGGTTCCAGCTTTGGTCAGCTGCTGTCCCTCAAGCAATTTCAACGTGAAAACTTGTCCAAGTCACCCAAATCTAACACAAAAACATATAATTAACACATGAACATAACCATTCATAATAAATGTAAAAACATCAGAAAAACCTACATTAAATTAACAAAATAACATTAAACTTAAACACAAACAACCTAAAGAAACTATAAAAATACTATAAAACCACATCCTAACAATCTTGTGTTATGCAATAAATGGCATACAATGGCTAAACGAATCAAAGATGTTAGAATGATGTATACAGTGCATGGGAACAAATTTATGCACAGGGTGCTATGTATATGTAAAGATTGTATGTGCAGAATATAATGTACACACAAGAAATGAAATGTACATGTTTTATTTTTTTTATGCATGAATGACATGTAATGCATGATCGTGCTATGCAAATGGTCATCGATGATCGAAAGATCTAGGGATTGCAATGATACATGTGATGCATGAAAAAAGAAATAAAATTTTTATACACGATGATATGTACATGTGAAAAATAATATGCAAATAAAAAGCTATACACACACATGAAGAAAATGTACATGTTTTTTTTTTCTAACATGCATGAATGATACGTGATATATGAGCATGTTGTGCAGCATCCACAATCACATGCAAGCAAGTAGATCCTTTCAACCTTATCTCTCCCACACACGAGGTCATATAGTCTCTGTTCTAGGTGGGCTTCCCCCATGGATGGTCGCGCATGGTGCATGGTGAAAAACCGGCAACATAACCTCTCTTACCTAATGCTCATACGCATGGATTTTGACCATTATGTATTTAGGCAGTCCGAATAAATTGATATGAACCTATTGGGGCATGAAAGCCTTTGATTAGGTGACCGATCAAATTTTATGGGTTTGCCCAATACATAATGATCCATACATTAAGCATAGTATTATGGTTCAAACCACCTAGGGGAAGTATCTATTGCCATTACATGAGCTTTGGTCAAAGGTGATGATACTTTTGGGCTACCCAAGTATGGTCCTACCAACGGGTCTAACTCATAGCGAGCATAATAATCGGTCGGGTCTTTATTTAATATACCAAACAGTACGAGGCTTGGGCTGGTGATTATCCTTGACACTTCCCTACATTCAGTGAATGTAGGGTCATGCTCCAGTAACGCACCGAGGTTAAAAGAGGGACCAAACTAGTATAGATCTAAGGCTTTAATGATATGCAATGCAATTTCAAAATGGGATGAAATTTTTAAATTAAAACACAATTATAAGTTTCAATTAAGGAACTTTCGAAGCGAAGTCTCTTATATCCCCCAGCGGAGTCGCTACCGTGATGCACGCCGAACCCTGGGAAGCCCCAAAGACCCACTTTTAGGGCTTTCGAGAGAGGTTCATGAAAACTTGTAAAGAAAATTACAAGTGCGTCTATAGACACAGGGTCCCGAGATAGCCGAGATCAGGATTACCTAATGATGAAATTAAGTGTGCCTTTTTATAGGCAAAAATGAAAGTTAGAAGTGATGATTTCCTTGTCAAAATTTTATTTATTAGAAATAAGTAAAAATATATATTTTTTAAATCTTTGCTAAAATACTACACTTTCAAAACTCACTTTTTTTATCTTAAAATAATTTTTAAAATATTTTTAAATACATTTTTACTTATTTCTAATAAATAAAATTTTAACAAAGAAATCATCACTTCTAACTTTCATTTTTTCCTATAAAAAGGCACACTTAATTTCATCATTGGGTAATTATGATATCGGCTGCCTCGGGACCTGGTGTTTACAATTGCCCCCAGTTTTGTAAAAACTAGTGCATAGGTGCCTAGGTGAGCCAGAACTCAAAAAAGGAAGGAAAAGACACGTACCTGAGGCAGCCGTCTTTCTGAACTGGATGATGCAATTGTGTTGGTTATTGACAGCTTGTCGGCATGTTATTTTTTACTAAAGCGAGTTACCGTGATCATGTAAATCCTCGTTGAAGTAGTACTTATTGTCAGAGTGTAAATCTTTGCTCAAGTGGTAGTGCTGTGGTCGTGCTAACCTTCCGTGGGTGGCAGTGCGGCCATCATGCTAACCCTTCTGATATTTGAAGTAGTAGTGCTATGATCGTGCTAACCCTCAGTGGAGTGATAGCGTCGTCATAATGCTAACCCTTTTGAAGTGGTAGTGCCGTGGTCGTGCTAACCTTTCGTAGAATGGTTGTGCCGCCATCATGCTAACTCTTCTGAGATTTGAAGCGGTAGTGTCGTGGTCGTGCTAACCCTCAGTGCAATAGTAGTGTTGCCATTGTGCTAACCCTTCTGAAGTGGTAGTGTCGTGGTCGTGCTAACCTTCCGTAGAATGGTAGTGCCGCCATCTTACTAACCCTTCTGAGATTTGAAGTGGTAGTGTCGTGATCATGCTAACCCTCCGTAGAGTGGTAGTGCCGCCATCATGCTAACCCTTTTGAAGTAGTAGTGCTGTGGTCGTGCTAACCTTTCATAGAATGGTTGTGCCGCCATCGTGCTAAACCTTATGAGATTTGAATTGGTGCCCCTTAAGAGCCCTTTGGTTGATTGCCCCCTGATAGGTCCTTGGTTAATTGTTGGATTGGTGTTTTCACTGATGTCGTCACTCGCCTTTTGTCGATGTTCGCATCGAATCTCTATCACTGCAAAACTGGAAAAGCAAATATGCAAGAAAAATAGTAAGCTTGCACGTGAAATGCATGGGTAATGCAGAAAATGCAGGATAAGAATTCTTTTAAGTGGACATAGAGAGATAGCTGGGCTAGCTACAACTTGCGATAGGATCGATGCTTTTTGAAGCTGCTTTTGAATTTCATGCCTTTGGAATTGCAAGGTTCTTATTTGATACCTGTAGTCATTTTTTGGAAGGTAGTGTGTCCCTTGTGAATTTTCACACTAGCTTTTCTTAGTGGGAAATGCGTCCTTTACAAATTTTAACATAACTCTGTGCCTTATTTTTGACTAGAAAGGATCCAACCCAATCTAGCAGCTTTTCTTTTCTTTTTCTTCTTTTTTTTGATATTAATTCAATTAATATGATTACATTTAATCTTGGAACTTTAGAAAACCCAAAGAAAATCTTGATAGCATCTAATATAACTCCTGAAGAGAGAAAAATTCTGAGAACTAAAAATAAAAAGAGAAAATAAAAATAGAAAATAGTGATAAAAAAAAACTAGTTGCAATTAGGGGATTGTATGAAAACTCACTAAGAGCACTAGAACCTTTCTGATTACCCATCAAAGCGATGCCTGGATAAGACGAAACCTAGAAAATGATTTAGGCAGCCCTTCTTTTTATGCATGGCCGCGTGAGAAGAGAGATAAAAATTTAAAATTAAAAAATCCATTTATGATTAACCAAGGCCTTAATAAGAGTAAAGTTTCGAATCTTTCTCTGGTTTAAGACCCCCGACATTAGACAAACTTTCCCAATTTATTGCAAATTGAGTCGCGACTCCAAAATACCTCAAAGGTGCCTAAAGGCTTCATGGGATTAGATGATCTTTCCAGTGTTCTATTAGAAAGAGGTGTCCAAAATATTGCATGATTGCCAAAGATCAAATGACATAGACCCTCTCGGGCCCTAAAAGTGGGCTTTCGGGAATCTATCGGGTCTGTCGCGGGTCACAGCGTCTATTTTGGGCAACAAGGAGGTTTTTTGGAGTCGCCACCCAATAGAACATCGGGAAAGGTCATCTAGCCTCAATGAGCCTAAGACAGTGCATATGCATCCATTTTGTGCAAACTAGAGATATTTTAGAGGCCCCACCCCAATAGAACATTGGGATGGTCCTCTAACCTCATGGAGCCTAAGACTATGCAAATTAGGTCTTTTTTGTGCAACAAGAGATATTTTGGAGACCCCGCCCCAATGAGACATTGAGATGGTTCTCTAACCTCGTTGAGCCTAAGACCAGAGATGGTTTGGGACTTTCCATTTATTCATACCTTGATTAAATTACCAATGAGTTTTGAATTTAAGATTTTATCCCTTTTCTCATTCATTTTTAATGTAACAATTAGAGTGCATCCCAATCACATAATTAAAGTGGTAAATAAAACAAGATTAAAATAATGTAAATAAGAGTGCAATAAATTACAACAAAACTGCGGGCGAAAGACAACCCCCATTATAAATAAAATATAAATCATACATAAAACGGGCTATTTATTAAGGATATGGACATTGGTCCTCGCATGCATTGTTAAAGAAAATAATTTTAATGTGATAATTTATTTTGGATGGAAAAACTAGGACATTGGGCCCATTTTTATTAGAAAAAGTTCTAAGTTCATTAATAGAAATATTTTTGTGATTTTCTTTTTAGCGTGCTTAAAATAAAGAATTTTATTAGGAATTACATTTGACAAAATAAATAAAAAGGCCAAATAAAGCCAATAATACAAATAACAAAAATAAATTATCAAAGAAAATGAGCCTCTTAAATCTTCTTATTTGCTCACAAGAATGCCCAAAATGGAAAATAGATATTGGAGTCAAGAACAAATACAAAAAATTAATGTTAGTAATCAAATCAATTGAATCAGTTAAACATATAATAAATGATAAGATAAAATAAAATAAAATAAAATAAAATAAGATGGCATCAAAATAACAAATGAATTAAAACTTTAATAAATTAAAATAAATGAAAAAATATATTATGAATGACGAAGGAATTAAATGATGGGATGAATTAATAATAATAATAATAATAATAATAATAATAATAATACATATTAAATGAAACAAATATACAAACAATAGAATAAATAAATAAATTAAAACAATAAAAATTTAGATTTTAATATATTAAATATGAACCAAAATAAATAAAAGAAAATAAAAAAAGAGATTAAGTCTAAAATGTTTAGCCTCGGAGTTCGGGTTCGATGAAGGGAAAAAAGTTGATTGATTTCCTTACTTTATTTTGCAAAATTAGAATTAAAGATGATAAAAATTGAAATTTTATACCAAAAAAATAAATTTGCTTAAAAGAAGATGAAAGAAAATAAAAATTCTCAAGAACCAACAAGGAATTTCTTTGTCTAAAAAATGATATTTATTGATTAAAGAAATAAAAATATATTCAAAAACAAACAATTATTTTTATTTGTCTCAAGAAAAAATTATTTATGAAAAATCTTATTTTTTTAGAAAATCAAATAAAAAAATTGGATTTCAAGAACAAACAAATATTTTGTTTGGCCCAAATTTCATTTTTTATCAAAAAGGGATTCAAATAAAATTTTTTGAGAAAAATCAAGCAAAAAAAAATTAATTGAAAGACAAAAGTAAGAAAATTGAATTTTTAAGAACAAACAATCACTTTGTTTGTCTCAAAAATCAATTTTTCATCAATAAAATTCCATCTAAAATATTTAGAAAGAATTCTATTGGAAAAGAAAATGAAGAAGAATTGAACTTTTCAATTTTTATTTTTTTTTTTAGGGAAAAACGTAAAAAAATCTAGAGAGAATTTTGAAGAAGAAGAAGAAGAAAAAAAAAAGAAGAAAACCCTAAAAAATGAATCTCTTTTTTTATTTCATCTTTTTCTATTTATATTAAAATAAAAAAATATAATTAATTAAGGAAAAACTAATTAATTAATTTAAATATTATTTATCTAAATTTAAAAATGGAAGAAAACGTGAAAACCCTTAAAAAATGGGACAAAAAATCAGATTTGCTGAAAAAATCTCGAAAAAATAAAATTTTGGCCAAAAATCAGCATTTTTGGTGGAACTGGGGCGATCGACGCCCGTCGGTGCGCTTGCACTTGCCCATTGCGCAACAGCATGCGGAGCGACGTGCGTCGCTCGTGCGCGGACACCGTACTCTCCGCGCGACTGCGGGCTGCCGCAGAGCGCAAACGTGGCCGACTCTGATTTTGTTTCTCAATTTTCAAACTTAACTAAAAACACTATAATTTTTAAACTCCATTTTTTAAATTTAATTTTTAATACATTTTTATTATTTTTTAGTTTTTTACTCTAAAATGCAAATTTAACAAGAAAATTATCACTTTCAACTTTTTTGCCTGTGAATAGGCATCTTATCATAATTAGATAACTCCGATCTGGGCTTTCTTAAGACACAGTGTCTACAAGGTGATATTTGGCACACATGTTATGTGAGGCTTTTGGTTCATGGTTGCCATGTGGTTTTGGCATGCAATAAAAGGATTTTGAGTGGGAAAATCTGTCTTAAGTGAATTGCATGCATTTTGGTGCTTTTTCCTTTCTCTTTCTCGGTTTCTTCTTTGATTTTGTCTTACCATGGCCATTTTCTACATTGGATTGTTTGAAGAGGTTGTTAGAGGTTTGAGAAGGTAAGTGTGATTTAGAATTGTTTGGGGTTTTCTTCTACTCAATTTCTGTTTTTGGTTTGAGCCGGTTGTGTGATGGACTAAGAGGTTTAGTATTGGTGTTCTTGGCTGTGTATGAAGTTTCGGATAGAAGGTTTCAGAAGGGCAACGATGAGGTCTGATTGTGGAAGTATTTTGGCTACTTTTAGAGGTTCGGGATCGTGTCACTACAAGAAATTTGACTTTTTATGACGCAAAAAATTGTCATGAAAAATTCATTTTTCGTCGCTGAAAATATAAGGTGACGATTTTTTATCGTCACAGAGAACGTAACGGTAGGCGCGTAACATTAAAGTTTACGTGACGATTTACTTTTTTGTCACCGTAAGTATATTTTTTGTGACGAAAATAATTATCGTCATCTTTAGTTCTTACTTTTCATGACAAAACTTATGTCATAAATAAAATTATATTTTGTCACATTATATTGTTTATCGTCACTAAAGATTGGTATTTTTTATGACAAATTTAAAATTCGTCACGAAATTAAATATTTTTAATGACAAAACTCTGCTTCTGATTAAAACCATTAAGCATTGGTTACGTAATTATCGTCATAAATAAATATAATTTTCGTCATAAAATATTTAATTTCGTCACTAAATCTAATACTTTAAGTGACGAAAAATGATTTCGTCATTAAAATAATGTGTATTAACGATGAATATAAATCGTCATATTATGTTACATTTTAGTGACATAAATAGGGATAAAAATAATTGTCACAAAAAATAGTTTTAGTGACAATTTTTCATTGTCATTAAATTATATTTTTTTATTACAATATTAATATCGTAATTATAAACATTATATCGTTATTTATGAACTAATAAGTCAACAAATTATGATAAATATACTTATCATATATGCATTGTAGTAAAAATGACACATTTTAAATTTAATGTCATACAATCAATTAAATTTCTAAAGAAAATCTAATATAATGTATTTATTCAAATAAAAGGTTAATTAAAAAAAAAACATACTGTCTAATACAAAAAATTAAATTTGCATCCTAATCAAGAAATAAAATCTGTTGAAACTTCAAAATTTGCATCATGTTCCTGCAAAAAAAAAAAAAATCTTATATTAGATAAAAAAATACATTTTCATGTAACACCCTTCATTTATACACACTACGATTCCAACGATACTGCACGATTACTTGATTTTCTTAAACTACTCTTCAAATTATTGCGAAATTCAAGTAATTATTTTTTTTTTATCCTTTCACTATGCCCATCTGCCCTATAGCTATTTAGTTTTATTATTCATTCAATCAAAATACAAATATGTCACTTAATTCTACCGAAATTTCGGCAGAGTTCCCCCTATAATATTGCATATCCCCCTGTAATCAATAAAATCTTGACACTTCAAATAATCATATATTTATTCACCCCACTTCAATTCAAACTCCAACACAAGTTTGCCCATCCATAGCATGCATGGTTATCCATGCAACTTTTTAATCAGAAATAACATGACTCACATGTGCCCAAACACTCTTACCTCAAGTGGGTCTGTCTCTCCTTCCAGCTCAACCATCACTGGAGCATTCATGGTTATGATTAGAACCTTACAAAAAGAAGGTAATAGGATTTAAAATTCATGGGATGATGCTGGCCAATCAAAATAATTTGACAACAATGAACAGTATATTAACCAAAAAAAAATAGAACTGGGGTTGCCTACACATCCATGCATTAATATCATCACCTCTCTATCTTATCCACCGGCAATAAAAACTCATATATCAAAAATGGCTTTTTACACCAGCAATTAGTACAACAAATTTAAGGTAATTGAAGACCAGCCAACCTCTCTGTCTCTCTTTTTGGTTTTGGAGTGTGTAAACGTGTGAAATTTGTCAAGCAAATGGGACCACCCAGATCAAACAATAATCTGTTTGAACTTGGCAGAAAATTGCATACTTAGAATTTGCAGGTTGACTTTGCATAGCTTAGCCCCACTGGAACAGAACACAAGCACACTATTCATTGAAAAATAATGCTAGTTTATCAATCAATTCTTCTAAACATTAAAATTGATAGTGTAGTTAAGCTAATTTGCCACTAGAACAGAACATAAGCACACTATTGAGAGACAAATTATGCAAAGTTTATCCATGAATTCCTCTAAAGATTAGTGTAGTTGTGCTAATTTGCTATCTGCTAGTCCCCATTAACAGAAAAAAGGCCTATCAGTAAAGCTCAAGATCAATTATGAAACAGAAGAAAACAAAAAATTTCTTTCCTCTAGACACTATGGGCCAGAATCAAGATCAAAGGAGAAAGCAGTGGAAGCAACAAGGTGCAGCATCATTGAAAGAGTTGAAAACGATAGCAAAAACACAATAGGCAACACAAACAGATGATTTTTAAAAAGATTGAGAACATTTGCCTTCATACAAATCACAATAGGCAACACAAACAGATGCAAATAAAAGCATTCATTAAAAGCAAGTTTATTATGGAAGATCAAAAATGAGGTAAGTGTTAAAATGAGATACTTAAACCTCAAATCAAGAATCTCGAGACAATATGAAAGTTATCATCTCTTGTATTCTCCCCAGTCTACTATCAGTCGGGAATTAACCCAAAACCAAACGTTGATTAAGTACACCATATAATTTCCATATATATTTAAAAGAGCTAAAGTACAATGACACATTATAAAAGGCCAAATATACTTCGCCATAACTTCAGCAGTCCATGATTATCAAAGCACTGAACTTGAAAAAGTTGTACCTCACAAATTCAAATTAACAGAAGTCAAACCTAAACCAACCTCAAATTGTTCAAAGTTAAAAGTGGTTGCTGGTGACCGGAGACGTGAAGAACAGGGCAGAGTCACCGGCGAGCAAGAGACGAGGAAAGAACGGCGATGAGGGCGAGAGGCGAGTGGCGACGACATGCGAGGTGAGCTGCGACGGGCGACGGCGGCGATCTAACAACACCCGAGGGAGACAGCTCTAGAGGCAGTAGCAGCGGTGAGACCGGATCTGCGACGATGGTGTGGAGGTAGATGACGGCGAGGGAGCGAGTAAAAGTGGGGTCGAGGGCGACGCCGGATCTGATGCCTGGTGGCTCGCAAGGGAGGGGAAGCGCGATGGAGGGGGCGACGCAAGAGAGAAAATGGACTTTGTGATCTTAGGTTATATTGGGAGGTAAAGGAAAGTGTATTGAAATCAAAACTGAGAAAGAGTAGCATTTAGATTTTGAAAAGTAGAATCCAATTTTTTATTTAGCAACCGAAATATAATTCGGTTGCAATTTAGCAACGGAACGAAATTGCAACATAAATTTTGTTCCGTTGCTAAATTGCAACCGAATATTAATTCCGTTACTATTGTTAAAATTAACATTTTTTAAGTTTATTATTTAGGAACGAAAATCTAATTCGGTTGCAATTTAGTAACGGAATGTACTTTCGGTTACTAAATTGCAACCGAATGTAAATTCCGTTGCTACTGTTAAAACGAATTTTTTTAAGTTTATTATTTAGCAACCGAAACATAATTCGGTTGCAATTTAGCAACGGAATGAAATTTCGGTTGCTAAATTGCAACCGAATGATAATTCCGTTGCTATTGTTAAAATTAATTTTTTTTAAGTTTATTATTTAGCAGCGGAAACCTAATTCGGTTGCAATTTAGCAACGGAACATATTTTCTGTTGCTGTTGTTAAAACAATTTTTTTAAGGTTTAATATTTAGCAACCGAATTTGTTTTCCGTTGCTAATTTAGCAACGAAAATTATATTCCGTTGCTATTTTAGCAACGGAATATAAGTTCCGTTGCTATTTTTCATTTCAAAAATATTTTCTCTCTGTTGGCACATTATTTAGAACCGGTATAGTAATTCCGTTGCTAATTTCCGTTACTATATTTTGGCGCTAAAAATTTCCTCCACTTTTAGCGACGGAATATCATCAAATATATTTCTATTGCTAAATCTACAAAATTTAACCAATTTTAGCAACGGAAACTCATTTCTGTTGCTATTTAGCAATGGAAATGATTTTCCGTTGCTAATTTAGCAACGGAATTGATTCCGTTGCAATTGTCATATTTTCTTGTAGTGAAAATTATATTTTATCATAATATATTCCTTTTTTGTGACATATTTATTTGTCATAAAAAAATATTGTGACGAAATAATTTTATCATCATTAAATTGTGACAAATATAATTCATGTCACAAAAAAGAAGCATTTCACGACGAATTTTTGTGTCGCAAATAGTCATTTTTTCATTATATTTTTTCCCACAAAAAAAAATGTTGTAAATTTTTCCTCCAAATTAAAGGTGCCGAAATTGTATTTTGGCATAGTATATTCATTTTTTGTGACATATTTATTTGTCATAAATAAAATTATTTTTTAAACTAAAATTTTTCGAAAAAAATAATTAGAAATTTTTTTTTAATCGATATTTTATTTGTGACGAAATGATTTTATTGTCATTAATTTATTTAATTATGACAAAAATAATTCGTCACAAAAAATAAATATTTTGTGACGATTTTATACGTTGCAATAAGTTAATATTTTGTCATTAAATTTTTTCCCTCCAAAAAAATGGTGGGAAATTATCTCTCCTAAATAAACCATGACGAAATATATTTTTTCGTCACCAAATTAATCTTTTAGTGACGATAATTAAAACATAAAATGACGCAAGATAAATTCGTCACAATAATAAATAATATGGTGACGTTTTAAAAAATTCGTCGTTGTAAGTTACAATTAGTGACGAAATTTTATGTGTCATTAAAAAATTAGTCACAAAAAGTCAAATTTCTTGTAGTGTGTGCCTATAGTTTGTGCATCTGTAATTGATTTGTATATTTTGATGCATGTTGTGGTATGAGTTAGAATTGTGTAAATGCATGTGTTATTAGATTGAATATGGATGTTTTAGATTCTATTTTAGAGCATGATGTTAGCAAGTATGCTTAGTCGTGATTTTGAAGGCATGTGTGTATGATTTTGATTGTTGATGTTCCTTGGCTAACTTTGGTATATGATTATGAGTAATTATTGATTTAAAGCTTTGTAAAGTCATTGGCATATTGTGTGTTAAGTATAAGAAAGTATGTTTGTAAGTATTGTTGGATGATGAGTGTGTTTGCATGTGATATGTGAGTTCTGGAACACATAGTTTGTTTTGTCGCGAGCGCAACAAGGTCGTGAGCGTGGCAGAATCCGTTTAGCAAAGTCTACTTGTCATGCGTCGCCAGTCCTACCGAGTTTGCTCTTCCTCTAGTAAATGAATTATCCACATTCCTGAAATTTCAAACTCTAACTCGGAATAAGAAAACTTAACAACAATCATAGCATTAAGTAGAATAGTCTTAACCACAAATTCTCAAATCAGCTTATATCAAGAAATTTCATGTGTGTGTGTGCTAGGCTAAAAACAATTTGTCTCTTTTCAAAACAAAATAACCAGCGCATTTCAGCAATTGAGCAAAGGAAATGAATAAGCAAATAAATTGCACATTGGTTACACACTTGCAACTCAGGGTAATCATAAGCCTCTACTTTAGTACCAGAACTACAAGGGTCATCTCCACTAAACAACTCAAGCTAAGAGCAGGATCATTAGGACTTATTCCAAGGCTGAAATGTTAGGTTAGGATATTGGCTAACAAGAATAGTTAAGGAAATCAAACAAATAGTCAACCACTCTACCTACAAACATCACTACCCAAATTGAATACAATCTTTCCATGACCTATTTTTAACCTCCCCCTAGTTGCCAAAACTCTTCTAAACTTCCCCAAATGAAAAACATTAAACTATCAGAAAAAGAGGAGACGAAATTCCCTAATGAAATTTATTTCCTCAAACCTGATCATCTATGAATGTAACAACCTAAAAAGGACCCGGTCGAAATCTGCGTGGTAAGTCAAGGAAGTAAGGGTATTTTCGTAATTTGAGTAAGAGAAAAATTTGATAATAAGGAATTATTATTTAAGGAATTAATTAAGTATTAAGTTAAGTGAAGGAAATTTTATGGTGCGCTTGTAGTGTATGGGAGTAGGATGTAAGTGGGCAAAGAGTTTTTATTGTGTGGTTTAGGTGCATGGTGCCTTGGATGATAAGTGGGTTATGAGAAATATTTTGTTGTGAGTTGAGTTTGGTGCATTGGAAGATATTTGTGTAGGAGAAGTTAGTATGTGTGTAGTGTATGGTGCCAAGAGTGGTTAAGTCAAAGTGGGAAGGCTTGATTTGCTAAGATGGTGACAAGTGGCAAAGGGGTTGGTGAGCATTAAATAAAAAGTAAGAGAGAGGTGAGGAGGTAAAAATGGATGAAGCTTCCCGTGGAAGCTAGCTCTCATTTTCCCCTTTTCTACATCTTTCCCGTTCTCTCTCTCTCTCTCTTATTTCCATTTTGCTGCTCTCATCTCCTTTCCTCTTGTGTTTTCTTTGAGCTTTGAGTGGGAATCTTGAGCTTTGAGTTGGGGTTTTGAAGGTAAGTGGTCTGAAGTTCTTTGGTTTTTCGGTTCTTCTCTTCTCCTTCTTTTTATGTTTTCGATTGTGGAATTCGGGTTTGACTTGAGTGAGTTTTGATTGGGTTTGTGCAAGAATCGGAAGCTAGAAGAAAGATCAAGGGTAAAAAGAAAGCAGACTCATGAGGGGCTCGGTTTGAAGCTGCAATTTCCAGGTTTGGGAGCTTAATTTGAGTGTGTTTAGGAGCTGCGTTTTTAAGTGTGTGTATGTGTTTGAGAGCTGTGTTTGTGGATTATGTTTTCCCTATTTCCTCCTTGTATCAATTCTATTTTGTGATTGCATGTCACTTGTAATCTTGAGTGTTTTGTTAGATGAATGCATGTTTAAATTAAGTAGTGATTTATAGTGAAATGTTAGTGATATAGTGAGGATAGTATGTGTTTTTGGATCATGAACATGCTATGTTAATGAATCTTGAGTTTGATTGTGAGTGAATCCTGGAAGAATTGATGTTTGATTATTGTGTAAAATATGTTTATGTGGCTTGAAAATGATACGGTGATGTGCAGGAGTCTTAAGGTAAGTGTTTGTATGTGTTGTTTGCATGTATGAAGGATTGCGTTTGAAAAGAGTAGGAAAAGTGCAGATTTTGGGTGAATCTGGGCTCTGTCGCGATCACGACGCTGTCGCGAGCGCGACAGAATGCGGATTTGGCCCTTTGTTCTTGTAAAATGCTCTGTCGCGACCGCAACAGAGAGCTCGGTAGCCGAGTCATCCGCGCGATCATACTGCCGTGCATGCGTGCGAGGAGGAAGGAACTGGTCTCTGTCGCGAGCGCGACAGAGCTCGGTTGCGCAAATTTGCCTAGCGTGCTTCGTCGCGAGCAGGCCTTCTGGCGCGAGCTCGCGAGGAGGAACCCCGTGCTCTGTCGCGAGCGCAAAACTGTCGCGATCGCGATAGAGGCCCTTCCTGCTTGCCCTATTTTCTGAATGTGCTTCTTTTGTTCCACTTTTGCACGGTTTCTCACTATTGCATGAAATATGGTTGTGCTTATGACTCGTGATATCATGGTACTAGTGTCTTAGTTATAAATTTATTTGATGTTAGAGTCCTGAGTCGAATCTTGTTGTGATTGTGTATTGTCGTGTGAGTGAATGAGTTGTCGAGCCTGAAGTGTCAAGGTACTGGATAATTAAGCATGCTTAAGAAGGGTTAGTGAGTGCAGCTGCCCGTGTCCGCGCCGTTTGGGCGAAGCGGCCGACCTTCGAGATGGTCATCTTCCGTGTAGTGATAAAATGTTTTGAGACTCCGGTCTCCCGCGCTACCTTCGAGTGTTAAACTGTTTTTGAGGCTTCGGTCTCCCGTGTAATGTTCCCGTATCCTCCACCATTGAATTCAGGCTATTGTGTTAAGTGTCTAGTGTGTGATTAGTGATGTGTTCTATTTATTGCATGATTCTTTTATGATCATTGCTTCATGTTTTCTGTTCAGTGCTGATATACATAGCGTGACTCTTGAGCTGTGTATATATTTCTGCCCTCTAATGTTTAGTGAATTCTGTGTGATAATGTGAATATCTTGCATAGTGCTCTATTATGTTTGTTCCTCCCCACTAAGCGTTATCGCTTAGCACGGGTTTTAGTCCCGTGTAGGTGGCAGGATTTTTGGGATCTTGCTCGTGTTGCGCATCTGCAGGTCGGCCACATAGGAGTAGAGTTATATTTTTTTGTTATCTTCTCCTGTAATTCTTTTTGTAGGTAATATTTTTGTATAGTGGCTTTTGTAACTTTTTGTAAAGGAATGATTTAATCTTTTGGGTTTGTATTTAACTCTATATTTTGATTATATAAGATTTTTATCCTGCCTTTATAAATGTTTTTAGTGAATGCTTCCGCTTAGCGCATGTATGTATGTTGTGAGTGAGCATCGGGTGGCGCGCCTGACGGCGCCCTTCCAACGGGGGCGGCGGCGGGGGCGTTGCAGGTTTTGGTATCAGAGCGCCGGTTTAGGCGGTTCTGGTTGTCTTTATTTGTTGTATGTCGAGTCCTTGCATGAGAGTCGATTTTGTGTCGTGGCCTAATGCAGATGTGTCTTATCTTTTGTAGTGTCTAGATGGAGTCTGATCCAAGTGAGAACGTGGGCGCGAGACGTTTGGTAGTGCTAGTGTAGTGAGACGTGAGCAACCTGCTCCGCAGCGTCAGCAAGAAGAGGTTCCTGGTATGGGTTTAGGTCATGAGAATCCGGTCCTAGTGCAGGATTTACTTCAGTTGGTTGAGAGGTTAACTGCTCCTAAGGCTCCGACTGAGTTGTTAAGAAAGAGAGGAGCAGAAGACTTTTATGGGACTGCTATGGATCAATCTGATGTGGCCGAGTTTTAGCTTAAGAGGGTAGGCCGGATTTTGCAAGAGATTAGGTGTCCTGTAGACCAGAGGGTGCTTTGTGCAGTGTCGTTACTCCAAGGGTCAGCGTATGATTGGTGGGAGCTTGTGATGCGAAATCCTCAGCGACCAGCCGAGTTGACTTGGGAATTCTTCAAGCAAGAATTTGAGCAGAAGTATGTGACGAAGGCATACCAGGAAGCCAAGTGGAGAGAGTTCATCAGTCTGAAGCAGCGGGGTATGACCGTGAGTGAGTATGATAAGGAATTCAGCCGGTTGAGTAAGTAAGTGCCCGAGCAGTTGTTGACGGATGAGTTCAGATGTAGGCATTTCCAAGAGGGACTGCGTGAGTTGATCAGAGGTCCTTTGTCGGCAATGACGGTTTTGCAACCAGTGGTGTATTATCAGCTTGTGGCAGCGGCAATGAAGTTAGAGGAATCTGAGGTGATCAAGCAGAGAATCGAGAGTAAGAGGAAAGCACCGGATGGTGGGATAGGGAGTGGTAAGAAGTCGAGAGGAGTTCTGAGTGGTCAAGGTGGGAAGAGTTCGGTTCTGGTACATTTGAAAGTAGGGAGTGTAGCGCCACCTTCTAGCAAGGGAAGTGTGATCCCGGAGTGTGAGAATTGTCATAAGCGCCACTGGGGCGAGTGTAGAAGGATCTCTGGAGCGTGCTTTAGATGTGGCAGCAAAGAACATATGGTGGCAAATTGTTCGGATCGAAGAGAGCTTCAGGGTCAACCCGAGAGTAGAGCCAGTGGTCAAAGAACAAGAGGAAACCAGAGTGGAAGAGCCAGTGGATGACCTTCTCAATCGCCGTCAGAGACTGTGCAAAAGCCGCTAACCGAAGAAGTGTATGCGCGCCCGCGAGTATACGCCTTGCTAGGAGAGGATGCAGCTGATTGAGCGGGACCTTCCGGTAAGTTATGTTCTAACTTTTGTTAGGTTCGGTTTGATTTTTTGGGTTGTTGGATATAAGTGGCTAGCGGGGAAAATTTCGAGGACAAAATTTCTTAAGGGAAAGTGATTGTAACAACCCAAAAAGGGCTTGGTCGGAATCTGCGTGGTAAGTCAGGGAAGTAAGGGTATTTTCGTAATTTGAGTAAGAGGAAAATTGGATAATAAGGAATTATTATTTAAGGAATTAATTAATTAAGTATTAAGTTAAGTGAAGGAAATGTTATGGTGCACTTGTAATGTATGGGAGTAGGATGTAAGTGGGCGAAGAGTTTTTATTGTGTGGTTTTGGTGCATGGTGCCTTGGATGATAAGTGGGTTATGAGAAATATTTTGGTGTGAGTTGAGTTTGGTGCATTGGAAGATATTTGTGTAGGAGAAGTTAGTGTGTGTGTAGTGTATGGTGCCAAGAGTGGTTAAGTCAAAGTGGGAAGGCTTGATTTGCTAAGATGGTGACAAGTGGCAAAGGGGTTGGTGAGCATTAAATGAAAAGTAAGAGAGAGGTGAGGAGGGAAAAATGGATGAAGCTTCCCGTGGAAGCTAGCTCTCATTTTCCCCTTTTCTTCATCTTTCCCATTCTCTCTCTCTCTCTCTCTCTTATTTTCATTTTGCTGCTCTCATC
Source organism: Excoecaria cochinchinensis (assembly GCA_947683425.1). Lineage (NCBI taxonomy): Eukaryota > Viridiplantae > Streptophyta > Magnoliopsida > Malpighiales > Euphorbiaceae > Excoecaria > Excoecaria cochinchinensis. Next base: position 842,224 of record CANTUQ010000212.1, read on the forward strand.
TCCTTTCCTCTTGTGTTTTCTTTGAGCTTTGAGTGGGAATCTTGAGCTTTGAGTTGGGGTTTTGAAGGTAAGTGGTCTGAAGTTCTTTGGTTTTTTGGTTCTTCTCTTCTCCTTCTTTTTCTGTTTTCGATTGTGGAATTCGGGTTTGACTTGAGTGAGTTTTGATTGGGTTTGTGCAAGAATCGGAAGCTAGAAGAAATTGCAAGGGTAAAGAGAAAGCGGACTCGTGAGGGGCTCGGTTTGAAGCTGCAATTTCCAGGTTTGGGAGCCTAATTTGTGTGTGTTTGGGAGCTACGTTTTTAAGTGTGTGTATGTGTTTGAGTGCTGTGTTTGTTGATTATGTTTTCACTATTTCCTCCTTGGATCAATTCTATTTTGTGATTGCATGTCACTTGTAATCTTGAGTGTTTTGTTAGATGAATGCATGTTTAAATTAAGTAGTGATTTATAGTGAAATTTTAGTGATATAGTGAGGATAGTATGTGTTTTTGGATCATGAACATGCTATGTTAATGAATCTTGAGTTTGGTTGTTAGTGAATCCTGGAAGAATTGATGTTTGATTATTGTGTAAAATATGTTTATGTGGCTTGAAAATGATGCGGTGATATGCAGGAGGCTTAAGGTAAGTGTTTGTATGTGTTGTTTGCATGTATGAAGGATTGTGTGTGAAAAGAGTAGGAAAAGTGGAGATTTTGGGTGAATCTGGGCTCTGTCGCGATTGAGACGCTGTCGCGAGCGCGACAGAATGCGGATTTGGCCCTTTGTTCTGGTAAAGCGCTCTGTCGTAATCGCGATGTTGTCGTGACCGCGACAGAGAGATCGGTAGTCGAGTCCTCCGCACGAGCATGCTGCCGTGCGTGCACGCGAGGAGGAAGGAACTGGTCTCTGTCGCGATTGCAACGTTGTCGCGAGCGCGACAGAGCTCGGTTGCGCGAATCTGCCTAGCGTGCTTCGTCGCGAGCAGGCCTTCTGGCGTGAGCTCGCGAGGAGGTACCCCGTGCTCTGTCGCGATCGCGACAGAGGCCCTTCCTGCTTGCCCTGTTTTCTGAATGTGCTTCTTTTGTTCCACTTTGCATGGTTTCTCACTATTGCATGAAATATGGTTGTGCTTATGACACGTGATATCATGGTACTAGTGTCTTAGTTATAAATTTATTTGATGTTAGAGTCCTGAGTCGAATCTTGTTGTGATTTTGTATTGTCGTGTGAGTGAATGAGTTGTCGAGCCTGAAGTGTCAAGGTACTGGATAATTAAGCATGCTTAAGAATGGTTAGTGAGTGCAGCTGCCCGTGTCCGCCCCGTTTGGGCGAAGCGGTCGACCTCCGAGATGGTCATCTTCCGTGTAGTGATAAAATGTTTTGAGACTCCGGTCTCCCGTGCTACCTTCGGGTATTAAACTATTTTTGAGGCTTCGGTCTCCCGTGTAATGTTCCTGTATCCTCCACCATTGAATTCAGGCTATTGTGTTAAGTGTCTAGTGTGTGATTAGTGATATGTTCTATTTATTGCATGATTCTTTTATGATCATTGCTTCATGGTTTCTGTTCAGTGCTGATATACATATAATGACTCTTGAGCTGTGTATATATTTCTGCCCTCTAATGTTTAGTGAATTCTGTGTGATAATGTGAATATCTTGCATAGTGCTCTGTTATGTTTGTTCCTCCCCACTAAGCGTTATCGCTTTGCACGGGTTTTTGTCCCGTGTAGGTGGCAGGATTTTTGGGAGCTTGTATCACACCCCAAAAGTGGCCTAATTGGATTTGGCAATTTTAAATTGGAAAGTATGGATATTTTGGTAATTGTTACATGGGTAAGTCAAGGCAATTGGGTAATTTACTAGTGAAAGAGGATTAATTGCAAGGAAATAAAAGTATTTAAATTGCATTTTTTTTATTGATGAGTAAAAGGTAATTTGACAAGGACTTATTGGAAATAATAGGGAGCAATTGGTAAAAGAGTAATTACAGGATTTGTGAACCGATGCATGTTTGCCAAGTGGAGTTGTGAGTGTGTGCATGTGGGTGAGAGAAAAGAGATGTCTGAGAATTTGAGCTTCCTAGAAACGAAAAGTTCTCTCTCTTGCTCTCTCTCTCACGTTAAGCACTCCATTTCTCTTCTTTCTCTGTTCTTTCTTTTTGTTTGCATGAGTGTTCATCCATTGTTGGCTAGGGTTTTGAGCATTGAAGATTTCAGGAGGTAAGTGACTGTCAGTTTTTGTATGGTTCTTCATCTTCTCCATCTTAAGGAATGTTCATTACTGTCTCTTTGGATTGATATTGGGTTTTATTTGTCGGTTCTTGAAATCTGCTGAAGAGAAGAAGAAGGATAAAGGAAAAGATAAAGTAGTGGAGTGAAGGGTACAGTGGATATTTTTGAGCTTCATTTCCAGGTTTGGGAGTGTCTGTCATTCCTCATGTTTGGATCCTATTTGCTGTACTGATATGAACATTGTTTCTGTGTGTTTGAATATGAAAATGCATGAGAAGTGTAATGTGTATATATGATTTCTGTAGAAAAGAATAACTTTGTGTATGTTAATGGGATGAATATGCATGAGTTTGAATATGGATTCCTGGGAAGTTGATGTTTTGGCATTACTTATGTTTTGATTGTAAAAAAATGTGTCATTTGTATTAAAATATCTGTAATTGTGCTCTGGAGACTTGAAGGTACGTATTCAAATAATCATTACATGAATAATGGTTTTAGACAAAATGGGGTTTTGAGTTTTGGTTGTACTCTGTTTCACGATTTTTCTGGTTTCGACATTTTTCTGGAAATTTTGGAGTTTAGAGAAGGAGAAGTAGAAGTGAGGGAAGAGATCACGTAACGTGAGGGAGCATCACGCCGTGACCTCTTCTTTGAAGAAGGTCACGAGACGTGATGCTGCATCACGCCATGAACTGCTTCCCCTCCCTGCGTGTCACGAGTCACCTCTGCCCAGTGACTCGTGACCTCCCCTCTCTTCTCTGGCGTCACGTGGCGTGACGGATGGTCACGACCCGTGACTGCCCCTGCTTGGTGTGGCGTTCGCGTGAAGCCAGTGTCACGAGGCACCACTGCCTGGGTGACTCGTGACTGGCCTTCCCTCCCTGCTGCCCTGTTTTCAAATAACAAAGTTTTTAAGCTTCTGTACTTGGGATTTTCACTGTTTGACTCAAGATCAAGTTCAAATCTGTTCTTTAATTTAATAATTGATTAACTATGAGATTTGTGTTCATGATTAGTAATTAATATACATGATTTAAATATTTGTAATTTATATGAACATGGATTATTTCTATGTGAATTATATGTTCTTATTATCTCCTGTTTTTGATATTTATATATTCATATGTTTCTGAATTTGATCAATATACAAGTATACATGGATTAAATTCGTATTTAATTTTCTTAATATCATATTGATACATGAATTTTGGAGTTGTGGTTTTAAGCCTGAATAGTCATAGTAGTGGATAAGTAAGCGCTTACTTAGGTCAGAGTGTGTGTGCAGCTGCTATATGATAAAATGTTATATGTGGGTCCGTTTGGATCCTTGTTTCGATCCTGTATGGGTCTATATGGATATAATGCGAGACTTCGGTCTCTATATGAAAAGTACATGTTTGAGACTCATGTCTCTATATGCTTGGGATACTGTGTTCTATCAGTATCCATTTGACCGTATCCACTTCTAGAGAGTATTTTAGACTAATCAGGCTACATGTTAATATGTGTTGAATATGTTAAGATGTTTATTGCCAGGTTTAAAAGTATATTGATGCACATGAATTCTTGTATGACTTTATGTTTGTACACCCCGCACATGTGTAATGAGAATGATGAGAGTTTAATAGTTAATTGTTTATTGTTGTAAATATTGTATATATATATATATATATATATTGTTTGTTTGTTTTGTTCCTCCCCACTAAGCGTTATCGCTTAGCACGGGTTCTTTTCCCGTGCAGGTGGCGAGCTCGATTTGGAGTCAGATATCTGCAGGTCGGCCACTAGAAGTTTTGTTGGATGAAGTTATTTTTGAGTCTTCCGCTGTTATTTTGTACGTGGCTTGTTAATAGCAAAGTGAATCTTTTGCAAAGAAACAATTATTTTTGTATAAGTATTTGCTTACGAGCCCCTTTTTGTAAAACGATATTGATACGTTATATGTTGTAAGACTTGATATTATATGATCAAAAGTTTCTCTAAATTTCATTTGGTTTATTTACAAGTATGTACTTTGGATTCGTTTATATGTTTGTCCGCGTGACACTCCGGTATCCTTCCAATGGGGATAACGGGGTGTTACAGCTTGGTATCAGAGCCCAGGTTTGATGGTTCTGGGTTATGATTTGATTGTTTGAGTATAGAGTCGAGTCTATGCATGAGAGTCAGTTTTGTATAGTGGCCTAATGCAGATGTCTTGTGTTGTGTAGTGTTTGTATGGAGTCGGATCCAAGTGAGTATATGGGCGACACCATGAGCAGTATTAATGTGGGTCGTGGAGAGAATCCAGTTAGAGGAGGTGATCCAGTGGGACAGGATAGGCATGAGCGGGAACCTGCACCAGCTGTGGGTGCAAATAGAGGAGTTGGTTTTGATCCAGCGTTAGTACAAGGGTTACTGCAAGTGGTTGATAGGTTGACTGCTCCTAAGGCACCAACTGAGTTGTTAAGAAAGAGAGGAGCAGAAGACTTTCATGGGACTGCCTTAGATGAATCAGATGTGGCTGAGTTTTGGCTTAAGAGAGTAGGTAGAATTCTGCAAGAGATTAGATGTCCCGCAGATCAGAGAGCTTCATGTGCAATATCGTTGCTTCAAGGATCAGCATATGATTGGTGGGAACTTGTGATGAGAAATCCGCAACGACCAGCTGAACTGACTTGGGAATACTTCAAGCAAGAGTTTGAGCAAAAGTATGTGACGAAGGCGTACCAAGAAGCTAAGTGGAGAGAGTTCATCAGTTTGAAGCAGCGGGGTATGACTGTGAGTGAGTATGACAAGGAATTCAATCGGTTGAGTAAGTATGTGCCCGAGCAGTTGTTGATGGATGAGTTCAGATGTAGGCACTTTCTAGAGGGACTTCGTGAGTTGTTCAGAGGTCCTTTGTCTGCAGTGATAGTCTTGCAACCAGTATGGTATTATCAGCTTGTGGCTGCAGCAATGAAGTTAGAAGAATCAGAGGTGATTAAGCAGAAAATGGTTAGCAAGAGAAGAGCACCGGATGGGGGAGTTGCGAGTATTAAGAAGTCCAAGGGTGCTCTAACCGAGCAAGGATCTAGAGAGATTATTCAAGTGCCTTCACAAGTAGAGAGCGTAGCCCCTCATGGTAATAAGGGAAATCGAGCACCGGAGTGTGAGCATTGTCATAGGTACCATTGGGGTACGTGTCGCAAGATTACCGGCGTGTGTTTTAAGTGCGGAAGTATGGAGCATCGGTTTGCATTTTGCCCTAATCAACAAGAGGACCAGAATCAACAAGAGAGTAGAAGATCCAATGTCACTCGAAGTAATCGAGATGGAAGTAGAGCTCCGAGAGCACCATCAGAGATAGTGCAACGACCTGGTGCTACGGAAGATCATAACCGGCATAGAGCTTATGCTATGATTGCTGAAGATGCGACTGACGCCGCAGGTCCTTCGGGTAAGTGTTTAAATGTTAAGTTTTGTTTCGTTTCGGTTTTGGTATTTGAGATGTATTTGATAAGCGAGGAAATTTCGAGGACGAAATTTTCTTAAGGAGGAGAGAGTTGTCACACCCCAAAAGTGGCCTAATTGGATTTGGCAATTTTAAATTGGAAAGTATGGATATTTTGGTAATTGTTACAAGGGTAAGTCAAGGCAATTGGGTAATTTACTAGTGAAAGAGGATTAATTGCAAGGAAATAAAAGTATTTAAATTGCATTTTTTTTATTGATGAGTAAAAGGTAATTTGACAAGGAATTATTGGAAATAATAGGGAGCAATTGGTAAAAGAGTAATTACAGGATTTGTGAACCGATGCATGTTTGCCAAGTGGAGTTGTCAGTGTGTGCATGTGGGTGAGAGAAAAGAGATGTCTGAGAATTTGAGCTTCCTAGAAACTAAAAGTTCTCTCTCTTGCTCTCTCTATCACGTTAAGCACTCCATTTCTCTTCTTTCTCTGTTCTTTCTTTTTGTTTGCATGAGTGTTCATCCATTGTTGGCTAGGGTTTTGAGCATTGAAGATTTCAGGAGGTAAGTGACTGTCAGTTTTTGTATGGTTCTTCATCTTCTCCATCTTAAGGAATGTTCATTACTGTCTCTTTGGATTGATATTGGGTTTTATTTGTCGGTTCTTGAAATCTGCTGAAGAGAAGAAGAAGGATAAAGGAAAAGATAAAGTAGTGGAGTGAAGGGTACAGTGGATATTTTTGAGCTTCATTTCCAGGTTTGGGAGTGTCTATCATTCCTCATGTTTGGATCCTGTTTGCTGTACTGATATGAACATTGTTCCTGTGTGTTTGAATATCAAAATGCATGAGAAGTGTAATGTGTATATATGATTTCTGTAGAAAAGAATAACTTTGTGTATGTTAATGGGATGAATATGCATGAGTTTGAATATGGATTCCTGGGAAGTTGATGTTTTGGCATTACTTCTGTTTTGATTGTAAAAAAATGTGTTATTTGTATTAAAATTTCTGTAATTGTGCTCTGGAGACTTGAAGGTACGTATTCAAATAATCATTACATGAATAATGGTTTTAGACAAAATGGGGGTTTTGAGTTTTGGTTGTACTCTGTTTCACGATTTTTCTGGTTTCGACATTTTTCTGGAAATTTTGGAGTTTTGAGAAGAAGAAGCAGAAGTGAGGGAAGAGATCACGTGACGTGAGGGAGCATCACGCCGTGACCTCTTCTCTGAAGAAGGTCACGAGACGTGATGCTGCATCACGCCATGACCTGCTTCCCCTCCCTGCGTGTCACGAGTCACCTCTGCCCAGTGACTCGTGACCTCCCCTCTCTTCTCTGGCGTCACGTGGCGTGACGGATGGTCACGACCCGTGACTGCCCCTGCTTGGTGTGGCATTCGCGTGAAGCCAGCGTCACGAGGCACCACTGCCTGGGTGACTCGTGACTGGCCTTCCCTCCTTGCTGCCCTGTTTTCAAATAACAAAGTTTTTAAGCTTCTGTACTTGGGATTTTCACTGTTTGACTCAAGATCAAGTTCAAATCTGTTCTTTAATTTAATAATTGATTAACTATGAGATTTGTGTTTATGATTAGTAATTAATATACATGATTTAAATATTTGTAATTTATATGAACATGGATTATTTCTATGTGAATTATATGTTCTTATTATCTCCTGTTTTTGATATTTATATATTCATATGTTTCTGAATTTGATCAATATACAAGTATACATGGATTAAATTCGTATTTAATTTTCTTAATATCATATTGATACATGAATTTTGGAGTTGTGGTTTTAAGCCTGAATAGTCATAATAGTGGATAAGTAAGCCCTTACTTAGGTCAGAGTGTGTGTGCAGCTGCTATATGATAAAACGTTATATGTGGGTCCGTTTGGATCCTTGTTTCGATCCTGTATGGGTCTATATGGATATAATGCGAGACTTCGGTCTCTATATGAAAAGTACATGTTTGAGACTCATGTCTCTATATGCTTGGGATACTGTGTTCTATCAGTATCCATTTGACCGTATCCACTTCTAGAGAGTATTTTAGACTAATCAGGCTACATGTTAATATGTGTTGAATATGTTAAGATGTTTATTGCCAGGTTTAAAAGTATATTGATGCACATGAATTCTTGTATGACTTTATGTTTGTACACACCGTACATGTGTAATGAGAATGATGAGAGTTTAATAGTTAATTGTTTATTGTTGTAAATATTGTATATATATATATATTGTTTGTTTGTTTTGTTCCTCCCCACTAAGCGTTATCGCTTAGCACGGGTTCTTTTCCCGTGCAGGTGGCGAGCTCGATTTGGAGTCAGATATCTGCAGGTCGGCCACTAGAAGTTTTGTTGGATGAAGTTATTTTTGAGTCTTCCGCTGTTATTTTGTACATGGCTTGTTAATAGCAAAGTGAATCTTTTGTAAAGAAACAATTATTTTTGTATAAGTATTTGCTTACGAGCCCCTTTTTGTAAAACGATATTGATACGTTATATGTTGTAGGACTTGATATTATATGATCAAAAGTTTCTCTAAATTTCATTTGGTTTATTTACAAGTATGTACTTTGGATTCGTTTATATGTTTGTCCGCGTGACACTCCCGTATCCTTCCAACGGGGATAACGGGGTGTTACAGCTTGCTCGTGTTGCGCATCTGCAGGTTGGCCACATAGGAGTAGAGTTATATTTTTTTTGTTATCTCCTCCTGTAATTCTTTTTGTATGTAATATTTTTGTATAGTGGGTTTTGTAACTTTTTATAAAGGAATGATGTAATCTTTTGGGTTTGTATTTAACTCTATATTTTTATTATATAAGATTTTTGTCCTGCCTTTATTAATGTTTTTAGTGAATACTTCCGCTTAGCGCATGTATGTATGTTGTGAGTGAGCGTCGGGTGGCGCGCCCGATGGCGCCCTTCCAACGGGGGCGGCGGCGGGGGCGTTGCAATGAATGTGAAGACATCTTCTTCTAATTGAGGGTACCCCACACTTGAATTTTTCTACATCTGACTAACTCAAAAATTAAAACAATGATCAACCTTTCCATCAAAGTCTTTTTTTTTTCTTATCTTTCCACCATTTTTTTATTTTTTTTATGAGATACCCAAAACCTCTATTTTTTTACAACAAATTTGATTTCATTAAGGGAAATTTAAACAATATACTAGACAACACCCCAAAGTTTCACAATTCTTCTCACACCCACACTAGTTTAACAGTAAATACGCTTATTCAACTTTCAACCCCAATCCTATAGTGATCAATTCTTAGAAAGTACACTTAATACCTTGCTATCCTAAGCAAGTCAAATAATTAGAAAACAAAATTAAAATAAAAATAAAAAAACAAAAGATAGTATGTCTCCCTGTTCAACTCTCTAGAGGTGGTGGCGGTGGAAATTGCACATCAAAGCGAGCAGCTAAAGAGGAAAGTCCTAATAGTACCTGATCCATTTGTGACTGAAGATCGGCTTGAGACACGGTGACGGTGCTCATAGACGCGGTGATGGTGTCCATGCGCTCCATAAGAGCACTGTGCTACTGTGAGGAAAGTTGCTCAGGCTCCGGAGCTGGAGGGGCTGGTGCTTCAGGATTGTCATCTTGCTCATGTGGTAAGCCTCCCAATCCACGCTCCACCCACTGCAAATATTCCTCTCGAGTAGTCAGTCTGTACCCATGTGCAGCTGTTGCGTCATCCACTACCACCTTCATATTCTTCAGCATCTTCTTATCAATAGTTGCAATGGAGGATAGTGGTTTGGGATTCCTCAATGGGTGATGTACACCCTTAGCAATTACCGTTACCAAACCACCCAGTGCAATCTTCTTAACCTTCTTTGGATCCCATTGCATTTCCTCCAGTTTATGCAACAAATGAGGAGCGCCATTAATTCTGAATCCCCTTACCATACAAGCTAAAAACAATGCCTCCAATAAGTTTACCTGCCAAGGTGAGTCCACATGACTCAGGAAAGATAGTGAGAAAAAATGATGAATGATTCGCAGGGCATAACTATCGAGATGGTGCGCCTTCGTCTTGCCTGACACATACGTCATAGCTGTCACTGTGTCTCTAATTATTGCTCGGGCATTATCTTTATCATAGTCATCAAAGCAATCCGGGACTAGGGAAGGGAAATCGAGTAGTTTTGCGAATCTCACAAAAGTCATCTCATATTCTGTACCCTCCAGAAAAAATGATACTGTTCCCGGATATCTAGAAGGGTCGCGGCTGATCCGACATGTCACAGTTGCCACAAAATCTATCGTTAACCCGGGATAAACCTTCTCATTAATAGCAAAAAGTCACTCCCACCCAACATTGGAAATTAGGCGCTTGACTTCATTTTTCATTCCCAGTTTCTCCAACAGGTCAAAATCCAAGTAACTTGTTGGAATGTAAGAGCATTTGGAAAATAAAGCATAAGCAGTCTTCTTATTACTCGGAACCCAGGTCGGCACATTGGAAATATCCACTGAAGGCAGGCTAGAAGGTTGGCTTGTAGAACTCGAGGCGAGAGCAGAACTTTTTCTCTTAGGGGCCACTGCACGAAAATGAATGACCAAATTCAATAGCATTCTATATGCATCAAACAATAATGGCTCTAAATATATAGCATCAGTTATCAAGCTCATTCTAACCTAGTAAAAACAATCATCCCATGCCCATTTGAGTTGAAGAGATGCATCAATTCACAAAGCATTCAAGAAAGTTAAATGATAGCAATAAGCACAATTCAACATAAGTGAGATCAAATTCAACATCATCATAAGAGCACTCATGAAGTTCAATCTAACCAAGAATAACCATTTGCACATACTCATTAGAATGTTAGGAAAGTTGCATCTATTGACAAAGAAGTCAAAAATGATCAATGAGAACAAATAGCTCATTTGAACACAATGGCAAATGAATCTATGCATTCCAAATTGTCAAGAAATGGCAAAATTAGGAAAACCGTTCATTGAGGCATTTTATCAAACACTTGGTATGCAACAATTTAACTAACTAAAATTGAAACCCACAGATATTAACAATAACCCAAATCTAAAATTAGATGCATTAACATGTAGAGCAAACAGTTAAAGCCTAGCAATTCCCATTTTCAACCAAGAATTTGAATAAAATTAACAACCCAATTCACGTACAGACTAAGCCCTAACTTCCTACTTCCCAAATGTTTAGGTTAATTACAGAGTCGCAAATTGAGAAGGAAGAAGGAATTGATAGCACTCACCACAAGAAATCAGAGCAATAAGAGAAAACGAAATGAAATATTTATAAAATTTAAGCTTGAAAAACATAACAATGGAGAAGAAACATGAACAGGGAACAAAATGCAGAAAGAAACGTAAAGAAAATAAAGAAAAAGAAAGTAAAAAATTACTTACTTGTTGTAGATTCCAAAAATTTGTAGCCTAGAAGAGAGAAATGAAACACAAAATAGCCAAAAATAATGAAAAGTTTAAGCTTTGAGAGAGTAGTGAGTGGTAGAGTGAGAAACAAAACACGAAAAACTAGGATTTTATAACAAATTTTCGCGGGGGTCACGTTAGTAACAAAATGGTTGCCACCGTGACATACCCAAAATTTTCACTCCAGATTTGAACCACCACATGGTCATGGTGACAACCAAAATCATTGTCACCGTGACAGACCACAACTTCAAAATAGAATTGAAACTTCATCACGTCACGATCACAACGGATTTCTTTGCCACCGTGACATGTGCAAATTTAAAAACAGAATGCAATCCTCCTTAGGTCACGGTGACAACCAAAACACTCACCACCGTGACATGCATACACATCAAAACAGAATGCTACTTACCAGATAGTCACGGTGACAACCAAAATCATTGTCACCGTGACATACCAGGTATACCAATCCAGAATGCGATCCTCATTTGGTCACAGTGACAACCATATACCTTGCCACCATGACATGTGCACAATTCGAAATCCAGAATGCATTTTACTCTGGTCACGGTGACAACCAAAACTCTGCCATCGTGAACACCTGCAAACTTGCAAAAACTTCATAAATCACTCCAAACTTCAAGCTACTTAAACTTTGAAAATTCTCCAAGTAAAACATAATTGCATTATGACTACTAACCACACAAATTTGACAAAAATAAACAAGACTAAATATCTAAAGGAAAAATCAATAAACACAAAATAACAAAGTTTGAGAAAAAAGTTCTGCATTTAATAAGTCCGCAGCTGGACTTTTAAATACCGTTAAGGATCCGCAAGGTTGACGATCGCTAAAGCCCCATGATACGTTGAGTCAAAATAAGGCTTCACACGATGTCCATTTACCTTGAACTCATTTTCACCCATCGGGTGGTTCAATGTTACCACTCCAAATTGATCAACTCCCACAACTTCATAAGGTCACTTCCACCGCGATTTTAGCTTATCTAGAAAAAAATGCAACCTGCTATCATATAAAAGAACTTTCATACATGGAATGAATTCTTTCCTGACCAATTTCTTGTCGTGCCATTTCTTTGTGTTTTCCTTATACTTCTCTGCTTGCTGATACGACCAATAGCGTATCTCTTCTAGTTCATTCATCTGGAGAAGTCTCTTCTCACCTGCACTCTTGATAACAAAATTTAGAAACTTGGTTGCCCAATAAGCTTTGTGTTCTAGTTCGACAGGGAGATGACATGATTTACCATAAACAAACTTAAATAGGGATAATCCTATAGATGTTTTGAATGCAGTTCTGTAAGCCCACAAAGCTTCATCCAACCTTAAATACCAATCCTTTCTAGATAAATTTATAGTCTTCTCTAAGGCGGCCTTAAGTTCCCGGTTGGACACTTCAACTTGAACATTAGCTTGAACATGATAAGGGGTGGTGACCTTATGCCTAACTCCAAATTTTTTCAATAAAGCCTTGAATTGGTGGTTAACAAAATGTTTACCACAATCACTAATAATCGCTCTAGGGGCTACATATCGGGTGAAAATATTCTTCCTCAAGAAATCTAGTACAACTTTGGCATCACATATTCTAGTGGCTATGGCTTCTACCCATTTACTCACATAGTCAACTGCCACTAAAATATACTCATACCCATAGGAAATCGGAAAAGGCCCCATAAAGTCTATCCTCTATAAATCAAACAGTTCTACCTCAAGCAAATTGGTTAAGGGCATCTCATCTCTCCTAGAAATGTTGCCTACCCTTTGGCACCTATCACAAGTTTTCACAAAGAATTGCACATCTTTAAACATAGTAGGCCAATAAAAACCAGAGGATAGAATTTTTGATATCGTTCTATTTGGCCCGTGGTGTCCACCAGCTTCTCCGCTATGACACGCCGTTATGATCTCACATTTCTCTTCATCTGGAATGCACCTTCTTAGCACTTGATCCGCACACAGGCGAAATAAATAAGGATCATCCCAGATGTAATGCTTCACATCAGCCTTTAGCTTCTTTCTCTGCTGCCATATGAATTCCTTGGGCATAAATCCTCCTGCAAGAAAATTAGCCAAATTAGAAAACCAAGGAACAAAAATTTCACTTGCAAATAAAGCACAAATATGTTCATCAAGGAATAAATCTAAAATTTCCTCTTTTTCAATGTGATCATTATCCAATCTTGACAAATGATCCGCCTTAAAATTTTTCACCCCCTTCTTATCTTTGATTTCCACATTAAACTCTTGTAAGAGGTGCACCCATCGAATCAGTCTAGGTTTCGACTCCTTCTTAGCAAACAGATGCATTAAGGTTGCATGGTTAGACCACACCACAATTTTTGAACCCAGCGAATATGGTCTAAACTTCTCAAAAGCATAAACAATTGCAAGAATCTCCTTCTCAGTTGTGGTGTAATTAACCTGTGCCCCTGTCAAAGTATAACTTGCATAATAAACTGCAGAAAATACCTTCTCCCGCCTTTGTCTAAGCACTGCCCCTATTGCAAAGTCACTAGCATCACACATTAATTCAAAAGGCAAATTCTAGTCCTGAGATATAATCACCAGTGCTGAAATGAGCCTTTGTTTGAAAGTTTTAAAAGCTAGCATGCATTCACTATTATAATCAAATGCAGCATCTTTCATGAGTAAATTGGACAAGGGTTTAACAATTTTTGAAAAATGTTTGATAAAGCGGCGGTAAAACCCTGCATGTCCTAAAAAACTCCTAATGCCATTAACACTAGTTGGCGTGGCAATATTTCTATCACTTCTATCTTGGCCTTATCAACCTCTATCCCTTTCTCAAAAATTTTGTGCCCAAGCACAATGCCTTCTCTCACCATAAAATGGCATTTTTCCCAATTCAATACTAGGTTGGTATTTTTACACCTCCCTAGCACTAAATCGAGATGCTCTAAACAGCTCTCAAAATCTGCCCCATAAACAGTGAAATCGTCCATGAATACCTCCATAAATTTCTCTATAAATTCATGAAAAATAGCCATCATACACCGCTGAAATGTAGCCGGTGCATTACATAATCCAAAAGGCATTCTCCTATAGGCGAATGTGCCATAAGGGCAGGTAAAGGTTATTTTCTCTTGATCTTCAGGGGCTATGGGAATTTGTAGATACCCCGAATACCCATCTCAAAAATAGTAAAACCTATTCCCTGCTAAGCTCTCCAACATCTGGTCAATAAATGGCAAAGGGAAATGATCTTTTCTTGTGGCATTGTTTAATCTTCTAAAATCAATACGGACTCTCCAACCCGTAATTGTACGTGTTGGAATCAATTCATTTAGCTCATTCTTAACCACTGTCATCCCCCCCCCCTTCTTAGGCACACACTGCACTGGACTAACCCATTTACTATCAGAAATAGGATAGATTATACCTAAGTCAAGGAGTTTAAGTACCTCCTTATTTGCCACTTCTTGCATTGCCGGATTGAGTCTCCTTTTGGGCTGAGCTACAGGCTTACATTCTTCCTCCATCGGTATTTGATGAGTACAATAGCTTGGGTCAATCCCCTTTAAATTCGACGTCTCCCATCCGATTGCATCATTGTGCTTTTTCAGCACCACAAGCATCGTTTTCTCCTCAGTACCTGTCAACAAAGAGGAGATAATTACTGGTTTTTTTCTCATTCTTTAAAAACACATATTTTCAATGAGAAGGGAGGGGTTTAAGTTCAGGAATTGAATCCCCCTTTTTCGGATTAAGCTCTTCTAGCTGTGATTCCTCTTCTTCACCTTCTTTCTCCACAGCTGCTATCACTTCTCCCCCTATCTCTTCTTCCAACTCTTCACCCTCCACTGAATGTATCAAACTCACATTCACTGGGTCAGCCCCCAAAACCTTTTCTTGAACTTCCGCTACACACTCCTCTACCGTATCTACAAAATAAATAGACTCCTCCATATCACTCGATGGATACTTTTGAGCCTTGTTCATGTCCACTACTAGCTCTTCATCATTGAACCGTAGGGTGACCGTTTGACCATGTACATCGATCAATGCCTTTGCTGTATTCAAAAATGGCCTCCCCACAATAAGTGATACCCTCCGATCTTCTTCCATTTCCATTACTACAAAGTCCACTGGAAAAATGAATTTTCCCACTTTTACTAGCAAATCCTCGATTATCCCCTTTGGTCTCCTTACCGACCTATCCGCAAGTTGGAGTCTCATTCCCATTTCCTTGAGCTCTCCAAGATTAAGTCTCCTGCAAATAGAATACAGTATTAAATTTATGCTTGCACCTAAATCACACAAAGCACTCCCATAAAAGTTCTCACCAATTTCACAGGGTAACGTAAAACTACCTGGGTCCTCCAATTTTTCAGGGATCTTGTTCATTATTATAGCACTGCAATTTTCTGTGAGCTGTACAGTCCCATGCCATTCTAATTTCTTTTTTTAGAATATAATTCTTTCATGAATTTCGCATAATTGGGCATGTGAGCTAAGGCTTCAGCAATGGGTAAATTAATATGCAATTTCTTAAACATCTCAAGAAACCTAGTCAATTGCTCATTCTTCTTTTCATTTCTAGCCACAACAGGAAAAGGCTATCTATTAATATCAAGATCCTCTAACTTAGGATTCACTAGGCTCTTACCCTTGTCACACACAGGAGCATTTTCATTAACTTCTACACTAGACTTAGAGTTACTTACCTTCCGTGTTGTCTCCTCCTTACTTGTTGATGGTGAAGAAATTTTACCTTTGTCCTCTCCTTGCACTACCTCCTTACCGCTTCTCAATGTGATAGCTTTAGCTTCTTCCTTAGGATTCCGGTCCACATTCGAAGGAAAGGTCCCCGGTTGCCTTTGAGCCATAGAATTTGCAAGCTGTGCTAATTGAGTTTCTAAATTTCTCATCGAAGCGTCTTGATTCCGGTTCCATTGTTCTTGAGATTTCCATCTTGCTTCTTGGTTAGCCATGAACTGTTGTTAGCTAGTAACAAATTGCTATTGACTGTTCATAAAGCTAGCTAACATATCTTCAAGGTTTGGCTTTTTCTCTTGAATCGGTGGCCTTGGTTGATATCCCGGTGGGTGGTAAGATTGAGGTTGTGATTGATTTGATCCCTGCCCTTGGTTATTGTTTGATGGATATGGTGTTTGGTAATGAGTGGATGATTGAGGTTGGTATGACTGTTTGTGGCTGTGATGAATGTTTTGGTTGATGGGAGCTCTCACATGTGGTTGAGAAGATGATGCATTCTGATTTTCCATCCTTCCAAGAGAAGTTTGGGCGATTCCTACAACCCGGATTGTACGTGTTACTGTAGGGGTCATTTCTTCGGTAATCTCCCACAGCATTTACATCTACCACTGTTCCACCCTCTTGAACATATTGCCCACCTTCAAACAACCCACTTTTTTGACAAACGGAGGCTACATTTTGAACTTTCAATCCACTCATCTCTTTCCGCATTGACTCAATCTATGCCTTCAGCATCGACACTTCATCCACATTATGTATCCCTTGCCTTTTCGGAACTAACCTGGGAGCAGCCCATTGAGCATCATTCACTGCCATCTCATCCAGCAGATGGAAAGCTTCTTCTGGCAGCCTATTTAAAAAGGAACCTCTCGATGATGCATCTAAAAGGGATCTTATCTGTGGTGTAACCCTAGAATAGAATGTTGTCATCAAATGGTAGACTGCTATCTCATGATGTGGACAACTCCTCAATATCCTCCTAAACCTTTCCTAAGCCTCATGAAAAGGCTCCTCATTCATTTGGTGAAAACTCAAAATATTGTTGCGGATATTTGCAGTCTTTGTAGGAGAGAAAAATGTCATCCAAAACTTTTCTTGCAACTGATCCCATGATCTGATTGACTGGCTCGGTAACATTTGCAGCCATTCCCTTGCTTTTTCGATCAAAGTGAAAGGAAATAATTTTAATCTTACCGCATCAGATGTCACCCCTGGAATCTGGACTGTAACGCTAACCTCCAAAAATATATCCAGGTGCTGTGCAAGATCTTCCAATTATGAACCCGAAAACTGGTTCCTCTATACCATATTGATGGTTGCTGGTTTAAGCTCAAACTGCACTCCCCTAGGTAGCACAATTGTCCGATGATCCTCATTCCATCTCGGCACAGCATAGTCCCTTATCGTCCTTGTCTAGGGACCTCTTCTCTATAATTACCCGGCATCTCTTCTTGTGCCCTCGGCACTTGTTCATTCTCCGGAGGAAATTCATCAATGCGAGGATTTTTTTCCATATTGTTTTCCAAAGTATCTCTCCTTCGTTGATGTAGAGTCCTCTCGATTTCAGGGTCGTAGGGTGCGATTTATCCTTGTCTCAATCTGTCATGCACCACAACTACCTGAAAAGAATAAACAAAAATAAAATAAGAAAAAGAAAAACAAATACAAATAACAATAAAAACTCATAAACAACGATAATCCCCGGCAATGGCGCCAAAAACTTGACGCGACCTCAGCAAGTGTACTGAATCGACAAGTAATATAGTGGGGTAAAATTAAGACCCCGAATTATCGTACCCAAGGGATTGTGTGAACAAGTAATGAAAATAAAATGTATGCTAAAGAATTCCCAATTATTTGAATTGATTGAGTATCTATTGATTAAAAATGAAGAAATTAAACAACGAAAAGGCAAATCAAAATAAAAGAATTAAACCGACAGCAAAAATCTGGGTAAAAATAAATTGATGGCAAAATTTAACAAGCAAAGAACTCAAAATAGAAAAACGTTGCTCGGGTTCACTCATCCACCCCATACCCAAATGTGAAAGAAATCGGGATAACCCTCTTAACCCAGGCTTCCCAATCCGGAGCCAGCCACTCTAATTACATGACATCCCAATCCGGAGTTAGCCATATAACTAGCATATGCACGGGTCTAAAATCCTAAGTTCAGTTTATTTTCCCAATACGGAGTCAAACAACCCAGAAATTAAGTATCTCACTCGCCACTCTAATCTTAAATCATAACATTCTGCACTTCTAGATTCCCAATCGGAGTCTTCCAAAAGATACAGCAAGAATGATAAAAACTGAATATAAAGAATCATTGCATCCAATCCATACAACTCAATAACCAACAAAGATACATGAAATAAATCATTCATCAAAACTGGAAATTAACTTGAGAACATAAATCCCATAAATTAACAATAAGAACCAGTGAAATAAACCATTCAATCATATAATTAAATTCAGAAGATGTTCAGAATTCACATCGCGGGTAGGGGATTCAAAGATCCCCCAAACAACTAAAAGATTACTCGCGATCCATTACAAAATCAAAAGGAAAAAGGAAAGAATAAACCCAAAAATTCATTAAGGAGGAAATCCCGGTTAAATCCCATGTTCTTTGATCTCCTTCTTCAAACCATCGACGGAGAAAAATTCTGGAAATCCGGAAATAAAAACTATGTATTGAAATTAAACTACTAGTTTCCAATGTAAAAGTCTTGATTTGTAATTCAATTCTAAAGACAAAGTTGAAAACCTAAATTAAGAACAATAGAAAAGCTTGTAAAAATTCTAGATCTAAAACCCTAACATGAAAATAGGTTAAAAATATCTGCCCTCCTTTGCCAAACAGAAAACTTGCCTTTAAATATCCCAAGGGGTCACGGTGGCAACCAAATGGTGGTCACCATGATGTTGTCAAGGAATTGATTCTGCCTCGCGCACAGGATAAGGGTCACGGTGGGAACCAGATTTGTTGCCACCGTGAGATGCTCAACTTTAGCTTCTGTCCAGGAATTCCTTATGCCACGGTGACAATGGATTCCTTTGCCACCGTGAGGTACCTTCTCAAATGATTCTGCCTTAGTGAGTTTTATGTCACGGTAACAACCACATAGGTTGCCACCGTGAGGTGCTTCTTGCCTGCATTCTGCCCAATGAAGAAATATGTCATGGTGACAACAACATTGGTTGCCACCGTGGCCCATAGTAAGCCCAGCTACTGATTTTAAATCCTTTGAATGTCACGATCACGACCAATGTTGTTGTGACCGTGAGATACCTAGAAAAATGCTGCAAACACAATTCAAATTCAATCAAAATACTAACTAAAGTGAATAAAAATTCTAATTTCACTAAGATTGACAAAATTAATCTAAAGTAAGCATGACATGACAATAAACACCACTAAACACCCATAAAACATATGAAAATACTATCAAAACTAAATACTAAATTGAAGTTATCAGCTGCTTCAGGACCTGGTGTCTACACCTACAGATCAGATATCGTTCAATGAATCAGGCCATTTCCCGGGCCCCTAACTTCTTGAAAGATTCAGCATCTACCCACTTAGTGAAGTAATCGATAGTTACTACGATAAATCTGTGCCCGTTGGAGGCTGTCGGGTGTATTTCTCCTATAATGTCAATCACCCATGCTGCGAATGGCCATGGAGACGTTAGGTTGCACAACTCCGAAACTGGCAAGTGCCTCAGATTAGCATACTATTGGCATAGTTGGCACTACTTCACATACTTAAAGCAATCCATATCCATTGTCAGCCAGAAGAACCCCTGCCGCATGATTTTCTTTGCTAGAGATAGACCATTCATGTGGGCACCATAGACCCCTGCATGGGTCTCCTTCATAACCTTTTTGGCTTCTTTCTCATGTAAGCACCTTAGTTGTATGCCATCAGCTTGTCTCTTTTACAACACCCCATCTACACTAATGAATTGAGTGGACAGTTTGCGAATCATCCTTTGGTCCTTTTCAGTGGCCTCTTCGGGGAATACTGACTTTTCCAAATAATTCTGGACATCATAGTACCATGGCTTTCCATCAGTGGCCTCGACATCCCCAACCTGCTCACTCTCAAAGTATGGCTTGTCTGAACTAGAAATGAGCACAGGCCTCATGGCTATTCCTTCGGGGTTATCCCACATAGATACCAAGGTAGCTAGGGCATCTACCAGTTGGTTCTCATCTCTGGGCACGTAGTTAAAAGTGCAAATTTCAAACTGGCCACTTAGTTCTTTTAAGCATCTTACATATGGCAACAGCCGCTCTTCCTTGATGGTTCATTCACCCCTGACCTGGTGGATTACTAAGGATGAGTCCCCGAAGATCTCCACTACTTTTTCCCCCACTGAGTTTCTCACCTTCTGGGGTCACTAGAATCACTCCCGTCCCGGGTCCTTTATTATTTACTGCCCCATCAAAATACATTTGCCACTTCTGCACTGTGATGGCTACCACGTCTTCATCGGTGAACTTATATTCCAATTGATCTCCTTCAATCAAATGGTCAGCAAGAAACTCTGCAACTGCCTAACCTTTAATGGTCTTTCTGGTAACGTATTCTACGTCAAATTCTTGCAGCAATATCAGCCATCTTCCCATCTTTTCTAGCAAAGAGGGTGCCTCTTGAAGGTATCGGAGGGGATTTTGCTTGGCAACAGCTTGCACTTTGTAAGAATGAAAGTAATACCTCAGCTTCTTTGAAGCCCAGATTACTGCCAGACAAATCTTTTCCACTTCAACATATTTGGCTTCATAAGGAAGGAATTTCTTACTCATCGCAAATTCAACCCTGAATTCATCCTCTTGGGCCATCATAGCACCTACAGAATTCTCCTCTATTGCTAGGTAAAGGATCAATGGTTTGACAGGCCGTAGCGGTCGCAGTACTGGGGGTGCTGGATGTAATCCTTAATGACATCAAAAGCCTTCTGACAATCATCATTCCACCTGATTGGCTGATTCTTCATAAGGAGCTTAAAAATGGGTTCGCACACCGAAGCGAGCATGGAAATGAACCTACTGATGTACTACAATTTACCCAGAAAACTCCGGACTTCCTTTTCCTTTCAAGGCGTTGGCATCTCTCTAATTGCCTTGATTTTATCAGGGTCCACTTCTATCCCCCTTTGGCTTACCACATGGCCTAGTAGCTTACCCAAGGTAACTCCGAATATGCACTTCTTGGGGTTGAGGCGAAGATTATACTTGTCAATCCTCTGAAAGAACTTCTCCAAATCCTCGAAATGTCCATCTCGAGTGGCCGACTTGATCATCATATCATCAACGTACACTTCTACCTCCTTATGGATCAAGTCATCCAGGATTTTAGTAGCCATCCTTTGGTATGTTGCTCTGGCATTCTTCAACCCAAAAGGCATCACTTGGCAAGCGAATGTCCCCCTTTCTGTGATAAAAGCCGTCTTAATCCGGACCACGATCTTGTTAAGGATTTGATTATACCCCACGTACCCATCCACGAAATTGTACATCATACAAGCGGCCGCGCTATCTACCAGTACATCAATATGGGGTAAAGGAAAGTCATCTTTGGGGTGGCCTTTATTCAGGTCTCGGTAGTCAACACACACTCGGACCTTCCCATCCTTCTTGGCTACGGGGACAATGTTAGCTAGCCATGTTGGGTACTGAACCTCTATCAGGAACTTGGCTTCAATCTGTTTGTATACCTCTTCTTTTACCTTTTATACGCATTCTAGTCTTAGCCTTCTGAGCTTCTGCTTGACTGGCTTGCACTCGGGATAGGTCGGAATGGCCTGTTCAGCAGCTGACTGATCAATTCCAAGCATGTCTTCATAGGTCCAGGCGAAGACTTTTTCTTATTTTTTCAAAATTCTCTCAAATTTTATTCTCTCTGCAGGAGTTACGTCGGATGCTATCAAAATTTCCTTTGGGTTTTCCAAAGTCCCGAGATAAAATGGGGTAGTATTGGTTGAGTTAATGTCAAATATGAATGATTAATATTCGTGATCATGCGTAATGAAATCATGAGAAACATCGCACAAGTAAGCAAAGTCATTCATCTTATTAAAATACTCAGAATTACAGACATAATTGTCAAAGAATTCAGGAATAAAAAGTACATCAGAAAAATTATCATTAATGTCCTTCGCTGGTGCCGATGCTGACGTTGATGGTCCATCGTCTTGGCTATTGACTATCTTCAGGCTCTTCCATTCTGGCATTGCCGCTTCACCTTCCACCTTTTCTTTGCACTTGGCCTAGGTAGCCGGCAGACCTTTAGTGATAACCTCCTCAGGGACTTCTCGATCCCATGCCAGACTCTGATTGAGGATCTCCACATCCCAAAAACCTTCAACTGCCTGGACTACTCCATTGGACCAGTCAAACACATTGTTTAAGATTTCAAAGCCCGGAGTGATCTTGCCACCAACCCTCTGTGGTTCGGCCTCTCCACAGTAGGCGTACGCTGATGCAGCTGGTGTGAAACTCTCTTAGATGTGCAGGACCTCTGCAGGCTTCTTCATAGGCTTGTCCTTCTTGGCCTCAGCAGTGTAGCACAAACCTCTCTTAACCTTTTGTCCCCTTGTGGCAACGGGCGCTGGAATCCCTTGCGAGCTCTTTTCCAAACTGGCCTCGGGGAGGAAGTTCATCTTTCATCATATTGACAACCTGGGGGACCTCGACTCATCTTCTTTGCTCATCATAGCCACATGGAACCCACTGAAGGGTTGATTGGAAATCCCGAGCACCGACACTTGATTGTCACTAGCTGTTTTGATGGTCACAACCTGACCCTCATGGGAAATCTTAATCATCTGATGGAGTGTAGATGGAACCCCTCCCAATTTGTGAAACCATGGCCTTCCCAGTAGCACTGCAAAGTTAGCTGGTATTTGTAGAACAACAAACTCAGGTTCAATCTCGACTGGACCGGTTTTAACTTGTGCCTTAAAAGTCCCAGCAGCTTGCCTTCTCGAGTTGTCATAAGCAGTGATTGTAACACCCCTTCCTATACGTAGGCGATCCCATCCGAGAAGGAGTGAGATGCCGTATGAGTAAAGGTGCCACCAAGCAAGTACAAAATAAAACATACATTCATTCATAGCATACATTCAAAAATACAGAATAATTAAAAACTTTACATAAAGAAAGCAAAGGCTGATCATGCATTACTAAAATAAACTATTACAATAATGTTCTGATCAACTAGCTGAAACAAAATAATATTACATATACAAAATATAGTTACAAAAGCGGAAGCTGATACAAAACTGATACAGAGAGTTCTATACAAAAAGAATCATCACTGGTACAAAAATAGCCCTACACTAAAAACTCTTCCGTGTTGGCTTGATATCGGCGACTCTCTCAAAGCAAAACGCCTTCCGCACCTGCACGGATAAAAACACCGTGCTAAGCGATAAACGCTTAGTGGGGAAAATACACATAAATTATGGACGGCCATTCACAATGGTCGTCAAAGCATAACACATTCACAATGGCAGAATGCAAAGGTTATAACATAATCCATATAAACATGCTCATATTAGAAGCCATATAATCAGTACCTCATAAACATATCCATTCCAGAATAATTCAATATATATTTCATCATTAAACTCATTCAGACAATCCATTCATAGCCAGATCAGATCAGAACAATTCCATTAACATTTAAAGAACACCTGCTGACTCTAGATAGTGGATAACGAGTGTACTGAAGGTACCTTACGGGTACGAATCGAATACTGAGGGTACCTCACAGTGACAAATCAAATATTAAATCATTTATCAAAACATGTTATTTATATACTGAGGGAATCTTAAACAAGATTCTATACTGATGGGTTCGCGAGGAACCAAATGGGGACCTGATCGGGGTCCAAACTGAACTGAGGGTTGCAGCTAAAGACTCTATTAGGCATGCCTAACTATCCACTTACTTGACTCTAGCAGGTTATGCGTCAAACAGATCACATTTCAGAGTACGGAATATAATTCATCAGAAAATCATGGTATCACGCATATCGAAGCATCAAACAGTAAGACATGCATCATACAACAGTAAAGTCCATTCAGAAGAAATACCAAATTCATTTCTGAGTTAAAAACTAGGAAATTTCAGAAAAACGAGCTGAACGGAGAAACGGGCGAGATTGGCTGGTCACGAGGCGTGACTGGCCTTCCCAACAGGCAGGTCACGCGACGTGACCTAGGGTCACGCGACGTGACTTGCTTGTTCCTCGCCAATCACGTTCCGTGATCTTCACAAATCATGCAACGCCCACGCAGGTCACGGCGTGACTGGACGTCACGTCTCGTGACGTGCTACTCCCTCGCATATCACGTTGCGTGATCTCGCAGATCACGCATCGCCTTCGCAGGTCGTACGACGTGACCGAAGATCACGTCACGTGACCTGCTTGTTCTTCAGCTGGTCACGCGACTGGCTTCTCGGCAGGCAGGTCACGACGTGACCGAGGATCACGTCTCGTGACTTGCCTTCTTCCGTAGCGAGTCACGCGACAAGGAGAATTTCAACAGTATTTCGATTTTCCAGAATTTCCAGAACAGAGAATTCAATCCCAATTTGATTTAAAACCCTACAAACCTGTTTTTACTTTCCAGAAATCATCTCAAACAACATAGACAACAATTATACAACTCAATTCATCCAATAATTAACCAAATCAAATCAAGAACATAGGCATTCAAACTTACAAGAACATAAACCCTAGAATTTTACAGTAAATTCAAAATCACACAATTTCACAAATAAACATTCCCAAACCTGGATTCTAAACTTCTATCACTTAGCTCCACTAGGTCCAGCAACCTCTTTACCCTTTGGATCATGAAGAGCTTCAGCTAAACACATCACAACAAGAACATTCACAAAACAAACCCTAAGTTAAATCTCAACCTAAGGAAGAAGAAGAAGTAAATGAAACAACTAGATGGGAGAATTCAATTACTTACTAGAGAGAATGCAAGGAGAGGATTAATTTCACCAATAAGACCTTGAATCAACAATACAGTACTTGAAATAAAGAAAGTGAAGAATAAGAAAGTGAGTGAAGAAAGAACGTGAATCTGTAAGTTCCTTTTCTCTCATTCCCTTTTCTTTTTCTTTTCTTTATCCTAAATATGTATCAATTTCCTATTGGTGAAGCTAATCACTTAAACCAAAATAACCTACACTACACACACCTAAAACCCTCTTAACTTATGCATACCCTACAATGGTATGAACACATGCACACAAATATTTCCCATTTAATTAACATACTAGTGCCATGTATGCACCCACATAATAATAAACCCAAAAACATACATTTTTACTAAAATACCCTTATGAAATGCCGAACACATGCGAATGCTTACACATACAGACAGACAGACAGGCTCATTCTACTAGGGGGCAAACGGGGTGCGACAACTCTCCCCTACTACACATTGCATGCAATATGGCTCAAACTACTAGGGTGGGAAATGGGGTGTTACAACTCTCCCCTACTAACAAGAATTTTGTCCTCGAAATTCTCACCTGAACTGAACAACTGTGGATACTGAACTCTCATCGGCTCCTCTGGTTCCCAAGTCGCTTCCTCGACTCCATGATGGATCCACAACACTTTAACCAAAGGAATCTGCTTACTTCGCAATTGTCTCACCTCTCGGGCTAGAATAGCTCGCGGTTCCTCATAATAAGAGAAGTTTGGCTGAACCTGGATATCCTAAAATGACAGAACATGCGAAGGATCTGATCTGTACCGGCGAAGCATCAAAACGTGGAATACATCGTGCAACTTTGCTAATTCCATTGGTAGCGCCAATCTGTAGGCTACAGGTCCTACCTTAGCCAAAATCTCATAAGGTCCAATGAAACGAGGACTAAGCTTGCCTTTCTTTCCAAATCGAAGCACTCTCCTCCAAGGAGAAACTTTAAGGAAAACCTTGTCCCCGATCTCAAAATGCACGTCTTTCCTCTTCAAATTGGCATAAGACTTCTGTCGATCCTTGGCTGCCTTCAAATTCCGCTGCACTACTCTAATTTTCTCTTCAGTATCTCTGACCAAGTCTGGCCCAATCATCGATCTCTCGGATAGCTCGGTCCAACAAACCGGAGTCCTACACTGACGACCATACAAAGCCTCATATGGTGCCATACCGATACTCGACTGGAAACTGTTGTTGTAGGCAAACTCCATCAACGATACATATCTGTCCCAACTACCCGAAAAATCTAAAACAAAAGCTCTCATCATATCCTCCAGAATCTGAATAACTCGCTGTGACTGACCATCGGTCTGAGGATGAAACGCGGTACTGAAGTTTAACCTAGTGCCCAAAGCTCTCTGTAACTCCTTCCAAAACTTGGAAGTAAACCTCGGATCCCGATCTGACACTATGGACAAAGGCACACCATGCAACCGAACTATCTGATCCACATAGATACTGGCCAATCTGTCCATGGAGTAGTTCACTCTAACCGGCAGAAAGTGAGCTGATTTTGTAAGCCGATCCACAATAACCCAAACTGAGTCATGCTTCCTCTGAGTCAAAGGCAAACCAGAAACAAAGTCCATGGCGATATCATCCCATTTCCACTCAGGAATGGATAAAGGCATAAGCAAACCCGAAGGAACCTGATGCTCAGCCTTTACCTGCTGACAAGTCAAGCACTTGGAAACAAAATCCACTATATCATGCTTCATGCCGGACCACCAATAGAATTGCTTCATGTCCCGATACATTTTCTCACTGCTCGGATGCATAGTAAAGACTGAACTATGCGCCTCACTCATGAGCTGTCTCCTCAAATCCTCAGACTCTGGCACACACAGGCGATCTCTGAACATAAGTACCTCATCCTGAACTGAGAACTCTGATGACTTACCCAATCTAACCTCATGCACAATCTGCTGAAGCCTCTGGTCATCTCTCTGAGCATCCACTATCCTCTGTCTCAGAGTAGGCTTCACACGCAACTGGGCAAGCAAAGCCCCATCAGAACCAAATCGCCATCTGAATCGCCTCAAGAACAAAGCAGAAACTGATTTTCGACTCAAAGCATCAGCGACTACATTAGCCTTACCAGGATGGTAATCCACAATGAAGTCGTAATCCTTAAATAACTCAAGCCAACGCCGCTGTCTCATGTTCAACTCTTTCTGTGAAAGGAAGTACTTCAAGCTCTTATGGTCTGAGAAGATCCTACACTTTTCCCCATACAAGTAGTGAAGCCAAATCTTCAAAGCAAAGATCACAGCTGCCAACTCTAAATCATGCGTCGGATAGTTCCTCTCATGTGGCTTCAACTGTCGAGAAGCATAAGCCACTACCTTACCTTCCTGCATCAGCACACATCCAAGAGCAACTCCAGAAGCATCACTGTAAATAACAAACTCCTTACCCGAGATGGGTTGAGTAAGGATAGGAGCCTCAATAAGCAACTGCTTTAACCGATCAAAACAAGACTGACACCTGTCTGACCACTCAAATCTGACTCCTTTCCTCAACAATCTAGTCATAGGAGCAGCAATCACAGAAAATCCCTTGACGAACCGACGGTAGTAACCTGCTAAACCGAGGAAACTCCTCACCTCCTGAACATTTCGAGGCGCTTTCCAATCAACTATCGCCTCAATCTTGGCTGGATCCACCTGAATACCTCTAGCTGAAACAATGTGACCCAAGAATGACACTTCTCGAAGCCAGAAATCACACTTGCTAAGCTTAGCAAACAACTGATGCTCTCTCAACATCTGCAAAACCAACCGGAGATGCTCCTCATGCTCACTCTCATCCCTGGAATATACCAAGATGTCATCGATGAACACTACTACAAATCGATCTAAGTATGGCCTAAACACACGGTTCATCAGATCCATAAAAGCCGCTGGAGCATTTTTCAAACCAAACGGCATCACAAGAAACTCATAGTGGCCATACCTAGTCCGAAATGCAGTCTTAACCACATCTGCATCCTGAACTCGAAGCTGGTAGTACCCTGATCGAAGATCTATCTTGGAAAAGACACCTGCACCTCTAAGCTGATCAAATAAATCCTCAATCCTAGGCAACGGATAATTATTCTTCACTGTAACCTTATTAATCTGCCGGTAGTCAATACACATCCACAGAGATCCATCTTTCTTCTTAACAAACAGAACTGGAGCTCCCCATGGAGATATGTTCGGTCTGATAAATCCCTTATCCAATAACTCTTGTAGCTGAGATTTAAGTTCCCTCAACTCTACAGGAGCCATCCGATAAGGTGCTCTCGAAATAGGTGCAGTACCTGGCATAATCTCAATGGACAACTCAACCTCTCTCTCAGGAGGCAAACCAGGCAACTCGCTCGGGAACACATCACTAAACTGTAACACCCCAAATTGGGCCTAGTCGGAATCGGCAAGCTAAGTCGGTAAGTGAAGGGTATTTCGGTAACTTATGCATGAGTAATATGGATAATAAGGCTTTAGTGGTTAAGAAATTAATTAAATAAAATTAGTAAAGGAATTATTATGGTGTGTTAATAGTGTATGGTAGTAGGATGTTTTTGGCTAAGAGATTTTATTGAGTGGTTTATGAGTATGGTACCTTGGAGATATTTGCATAAAAGAAATAATTATCAAGTGGATTTTGGGTATGGAACTAAGGATGTAAGAGTTATGTTAGCATGTGTGTGTAAGATAGGGAAGTAGGGTATGAGTAAAGGAAAAGAATTAAGTGTAGGTGAGAGTATGGGAGTAGGGTATTCTTGTGGGAACAAATCCTATGAAAGAGTAACACTTGGCAAGTGGATAGAGTTGAATTTAATGAGTTGAGAGAGAGAGAGGACAGCTGTAAAATCACTTGGGTTTTCTTCTTCCTTTCCCGTTCTCCTCTTCCTCCTCACGCCATTCATCTTCTTCTTCTTTCCTTTTTCTTCTTTACTCGTTTCTGCTCTTTCTTCTTCCCTTGGGTAGCTTGAGTTGCTTCTAAGAGGTAAGTTAGGATTATAGGTGACTGATTTCTCTTGTTTTGCTTTTAAATTGAATGAGGTTTATAGGTCGGTTCAGGCAGTACAAGTTGGGCTAGTTGAGCAGTTCCGTTTGGCTTTAGGGGTGAGCCTCTGTCGCGATCGCGACAGTGTCGCGACCTCGCGACAGAAAAATGCGTTTTTAAGCTTTTCTTCCTCATTTTTGACCCTTAGTTGGTTTGGGACACCTGCCTTTCCTTCCCCTTCTTTAGGTTGAGTATTTTGGGCACGTTTTGCTTCCGAAATGCATCCGAACTTCGTTGTTAATGTCTAAAACTTAATCATTTCGTGTTTAGAGTTTGGAGATAGGATTAATGTTCGAAAATGGAATTATGGTGTTTTGATGTTCATAATAGTTTAATTGTTAGGCTTTTGATTTAGATAACGCATGAAGCTTTGAATGTGAGCTATTGAACTTAGTTGTGTTAAATGACGATTAGTATTGCTATTATAGTTTGTGTATATGAATGTTGTTAGTGGCATGATTTATTTGGATTTCTTGGTATGGATGTGTATTCATGTTGTTAATGATGTGTGGCTTGCGGGAGATGAGGTAAGAGACCTTTGGTTATATTTTGTGTGCTGTGGATGAGTTTAAGGAAGGAAAGATCCTGCTGAATTCTGCAGATTTTCGGAATCAGGACTCTGTCGCGATCGCGACACTGTCGCGAGCGCGACAGAGACCGATGATTCTGATGTTGTGCCATCGCGAGCACGCGACGTTGTCGCGAGCCCGCGATAGCAATAGCTTGTGTGCTCTCTGTCGCGAGCGCGACAATTTGTCGCGATCGCGACAGAGCACTTTGTTGGCCTGGGCTATCGCGAGCACGCGACTTGTCGCGACCCCGCGATAGCCATGCTTGCCCTCTGTCGCGATCGCGACAACGTCGCGAGCGCGACAGAGCTCCTTCCCGCGATCGCGAAGTCTGTCGCGCGCACGCAGCAAGAGACTATGGTCTCTGTCGCGAGCGCGACAGGCATCGCGAGCGCGACAGATGTGTTGTGCTGAATGAGGTTTCTTGGTGATTTCAATGCCTAATTTCTGAACTTATAGTACCTTTAGGTTTATTCTTCGACTATTTTATGAAGTATACTAATATAATTGAATGTATTATGCATATCTATATTGATGATCTCTCTCTAAGATCATTATGTTATGCTTAAGTGCAAATTGTATGAGGCATAATTGACTTTATGAATTTATTCATAAGTCTTATCTATTACTAATTATGTACAATGATATATATATTAAGTGATTTGAACTATGATTTGTATGATGCATGACCTGCGAGAGTCAGTCTAGTGGATAGTTAGGCATGCCTAATAGAGTCTATGTATGTGTAGCTGCAGCGCCCCTTTGAACGATTTGGACCCTGATCAGGTCCCCGAATGGTTCCTCGCGAACCCCTATTATGTGTATGTGTATGGATCTTGTTTAAGGTCCTGTTCAATGAAATGTTGCCTTCCGACTTGTACCTGTATGGTACATTATATTATGTGTTCCCTCTGAGGGTTACCCGGTCAAAGATCGGGCTATGTGTTTCCTCATGAGGTCTCTCTCTCAGTACTCGTTATCCACTATTTTGAGTCAGCAGGTAGTTCGTTTGCTTTATCTGATATGAACATGAAAATGTGATATCCGAATGTGTAAGATCTCGGTCATATGAATCAGTTATGAATATAAGAATGTGATATCAGTATGAGTATGATTTTGGAATATGTGAAGGCGCCTATCAATCTCCGAGTAGGCTTAATGTAACTC
Source organism: Excoecaria cochinchinensis (assembly GCA_947683425.1). Taxonomy (NCBI): domain Eukaryota; kingdom Viridiplantae; phylum Streptophyta; class Magnoliopsida; order Malpighiales; family Euphorbiaceae; genus Excoecaria; species Excoecaria cochinchinensis. The sequence goes on from CANTUQ010000212.1 coordinate 872,879, forward strand.
TAAGATGTATATTGTACTTTTGTCCTTATCTGTAAAGGATCTTGTATATAATATGTGTGATTGAAGTCGGTGTGGCATATAAAGTTGACAATACATTTTTGTATAGTAATACAATAAATTAACATGTATATGACTGCGAGTTTGAATTATCGAATATGACTGTTGAAGTATAGGTATAGTAAAATGTGTTTACGTTCTTGGCATGACAATTGGTTGTGTTAATCATATGAGTATAGGACCACATTGAAGAACATTTGAATGCGTGGCTATTGTATAAAGCATGTATAGCTATTTGTTAGGACTTTATGCATTCGCTGTTGTGTAGGGGTTTTGCTTTGGCGACCGTTGTGAATGGCCGTCTATATTTTTGTATACTCTCCCCACTAAGCGTTATCGCTTAGCACGGGTTCTTTTTCCCGTGCAGGTGGCAGGTCTGGTTCAGTTCGAGTCGCACAGCTGCAGAGTCGGCCACATAGGAGCTAGGAGTTTTTGTTTTTGTCCAGCTTCTTTATTTTGGATTTTGTAATTCTGTAAAATATGTATATGTAATATTATGCAAAGAGACTGAAGTAACATTTTGAGCGATGTAAATATTTGTTATTGAAAATTTCCTCTATTTTTATCGTCTGTCTGTAATTTCTGCTGCATGGTGATAAACTTACATATTTGTGTGTTTCTACTTAATGTAAGTGCGTGAATGAAGTATATATATGATCAGTCTGTGCCTGCAAGTTAAGTCAAGTTTTTAATTAACCTGTATTTCGTATGTATGTTATGTATGAAAGTATGCTTATGTACTGTGCATATGAATATCTGTGTGAATGAGCGTCGGGTAACGCGTCCGTCGGCGTCCTTCCAACGGGGACGGCGATGGGGGTGTTACATTTAGTGGTATCAGAGCATAAGGTTCTGGTTGCCTTATTTGTTTGAGTATCGGGTCTTTGTATGTTACTTGTTATGTGTCGAGTCTTTGTTTGAGAGTCAGTTTTGTGTCGTGGCCTAATGCAGATGTGTTTTGTCCTGTGTGTGTTTAATGGTTAGATGGAGTCTGACCCTAGTGAGAAGGTGGATGAGACGAACGATAGTGTGAACCCAGTTAGCGTTGATCAGAGTGTTTTCGAGCAGCCTCGGGCTAGGGATTCTGGTTCTGTTTCCGATGATAGGGCACTAGTGCGAGGGTTGGTTCGGATTTTGGATAGGTTGACTACCCCTCATGTTCCTCAAGATTTCGCTCGGAAGGAACTTCAGAAGAGAAAACTATCGAGTAAAGAGGTACCAGTGGGTAAAAAGATTCGAGAAGTTCCGGTATGCCAATTCTGTCAGAAGCAACATTGGGGTCCTTGTCGGAGGCTCACTGGAGCTTGCTTCCGATGTGGCAGCAAAGCCCATCAGCTTGCCAAATGTCCGAAGTCAAGAGAGAATCTAGCTAGGCAAGCTAGGAAGGATATGGAGGAATTGCTTAGAACCACTCGTGGGCCAACAAGACTTGTTGAGCACCGTAGTGTAGTAACAGAGCCTGCAGAACCTTCTGGTAAGTTTTATTTTAAGGTGTTTGAGTAAAGTTGTTCTAGTAATCTGAGGTGGAAAGGTATTTGGATTCCATAAGGTTTTGGTAGTACTCTATATACCTGTCAGCTATCTCCAGAAAAGTATTTGAATAAAAGCATATTAAATCATGGGGATGGGACTAAATGCATCATTACAGCATTACTTGCATTTCCTCAGCATCACTTTGCATACATGAGCCATCACATTTTCATTGCATCATCATCCCTTTGACCATACATAAAAAGCATTTGTATATGTGTTTTGATTGAGAGAAAGCTGACAGGGTGTACGTGTACTATTTGCTATTAGGAACAAGAGTAGTAAGAATAAATAAGTAAGTGGATGGAATTGCGCACTTCTGTATAAGATAATTAAATAATAAGTACTGTAAGATTTATGTGATGATTTAAAAGTGAAAACAAAATTGAGACTAGTGATGCTAGTAATCTAGGAGGGAATGTTACAGTCATTTTAATGAAGGAAAGAGTATAGTGAATGTGTGAACGATTCTGTATTTAAAAGACGAGAAGTGTTATGAGAAAGGAGTTAAGTGAAAAGATTGACATGAGGGTGATAGAATGTAAACGATCTGTAACTCAAAATTATGGAGATGTTTAGTTAGTAAGAAGGATTTCTACTATATGTCTTGATACTAGTAAAAGTGATTTGAATAGTATAATGTTAGTGTGTGAATGTTAATAATAAAGATTTTGAAATTCAGAGAATCAGATATAAGTGAATTTCGAGGGCGAAATTCTTTAAGGAGGGTAGATTTGTAACACCCCAAATTGGGCCTAGTCGGAATCGGCAAGCTAAGTCGGTAAGTGAAGGGTATTTCGGTAACTTATGCATGAGTAATATGGATAATAAGGCTTTAGTGGTTAAGAAATTAATTATATAAAATTAGTAAAGGAATTATTATGGTGTGTTAATAGTGTATGGTAGTAGGATGTTTTTGGCTAAGAGATTTCATTGAGTTGTTTATGAGTATGGTACCTTGGAGATATTTGCATAAAAGAAATAATTATCAAGTGGATTTTGGGTATGGAACTAAGGATGTAAGAGTTATGTTAGCATGTGTGTGTAAGATAGGGAAGTAGGGTATGAGTAAAGGAAAAGAATTAAGTGTAGGTGAGAGTATGGGAGTAGGGTATTCTTGTGGGATCAAATCCTATGAAAGAGTGACACTTGGCAAGTGGATAGAGTTGAATTTAATGAGTTGAGAGAGAGAGAGGACAGCTGTAAAATCACTTGGGTTTTCTTCTTCCTTTCCCGTTCTCCTCTTCCTCCTCACGCCATTCATCTTCTTCTTCTTTCCTTTTTCTTCTTTACTCGTTTCTGCTCTTTCTTCTTCCCTTGGGTAGCTTGAGTTGCTTCTAAGAGGTAAGTTAGGATTATAGGTGACTGATTTCTCTTGTTTTGCTTTTAAATTGAATGAGGTTTATAGGTCGGTTCAGGCAGTACAAGTTGGGCTAGTTGAGCAGTTCCGTTTGGCTTTAGGGGTGAGCCTCTGTCGCGATCGCGACAGTGTCGCGACCTCGCGACAGAAAAATGCGTTTTTAAGCTTTTCTTCCTCATTTTTGACCCTTAGTTGGTTTGGGACACCTGCCTTTCCTTCCCCTTCTTTAGGTTGAGTATTTTGGGCACGTTTTGCTTCCGAAATGCATCCGAACTTCGTTGTTAATGTCTAAAACTTAATCATTTCTTGTTTAGAGTTTGGAGATAGGATTAATGTTCGAAAATGGAATTATGGTGTTTTGATGTTCATAATAGTTTAATTGTTAGGCTTTTGATTTAGATAACGCATGAAGCTTTGAATGTGAGCTATTGAACTTAGTTGTGTTAAATGACGATTAGTATTGCTATTATAGTTTGTGTATATGAATGTTGTTAGTGGCATGATTTATTTGGATTTCTTGGTATGGATGTGTATTCATGTTGTTAATGATGTGTGGCTTGCGGGAGATGAGGTAAGAGACCTTTGGTTATATTTTGTGTGCTGTGGATGAGTTTAAGGAAGGAAAGATCCTGCTGAATTCTGCAGATTTTCGGAATCAGGACTCTGTCGCGATCGCGACACTGTCGCGAGCGCGACAGAGACCGATGATTCTGATGTTGTGCCATCGCGAGCACGCGACGTTGTCGCGAGCCCGCGATAGCAATAGCTTGTGTGCTCTCTGTCGCGAGCGCGACAATTTGTCGCGATCGCGACAGAGCACTTTGTTGGCCTGGGCTATCGCGAGCACGCGACTTGTCGCGACCCCGCGATAGCCATGCTTGCCCTCTGTCGCGATCGCGACAACGTCGCGAGCGCGACAGAGCTCCTTCCCGCGATCGCGAAGTCTGTCGCGCGCACGCAGCAAGAGACTATGGTCTCTGTCGCGAGCGCGACAGGCATCGCGAGCGCGACAGATGTGTTGTGCTGAATGAGGTTTCTTGGTGATTTCAATGCCTAATTTCTGAACTTATAGTACCTTTAGGTTTATTCTTCGACTATTTTATGAAGTATACTAATATAATTGAATGTATTATGCATATCTATATTGATGATCTCTCTCTAAGATCATTATGTTATGCTTAAGTGCAAATTGTATGAGGCATAATTGACTTTATGAATTTATTCATAAGTCTTATCTATTACTAATTATGTACAATGATATATATATTAAGTGATTTGAACTATGATTTGTATGATGCATGACCTGCGAGAGTCAGTCTAGTGGATAGTTAGGCATGCCTAATAGAGTCTATGTATGTGTAGCTGCAGCGCCCCTTTGAACGATTTGGACCCTGATCAGGTCCCCGAATGGTTCCTCGCGAACCCCTATTATGTGTATGTGTATGGATCTTGTTTAAGGTCCTGTTCAATGAAATGTTGCCTTCCGACTTGTACCTGTATGGTACATTATATTATGTGTTCCCTCTGAGGGTTACCCGGTCAAAGATCGGGCTATGTGTTTCCTCATGAGGTCTCTCTCTTAGTACTCGTTATCCACTATTTTGAGTCAGCAGGTAGTTCGTTTGCTTTATCTGATATGAACATGAAAATGTGATATCCGAATGTGTAAGATCTCGGTCATATGAATCAGTTATGAATATAAGAATGTGATATCAGTATGAGTATGATTTTGGAATATGTGAAGGCGCCTATCAATCTCCGAGTAGGCTTAATGTAACTCTAAGATGTATATTGTACTTTTGTCCTTATCTGTAAAGGATCTTGTATATAATATGTGTGATTGAAGTCGGTGTGGCATATAAAGTTGACAATACATTTTTGTATAGTAATACAATAAATTAACATGTATATGACTGCGAGTTTGAATTATCGAATATGACTGTTGAAGTATAGGTATAGTAAAATGTGTTTACGTTCTTGGCATGACAATTGGTTGTGTTAATCATATGAGTATAGGACCACATTGAAGAACATTTGAATGCGTGGCTATTGTATAAAGCATGTATAGCTATTTGTTAGGACTTTATGCATTCGCTGTTATGTAGGCGTTTTGCTTTGGCGACCGTTGTGAATGGCCGTCTATATTTTTGTATACTCTCCCCACTAAGCGTTATCGCTTAGCACGGGTTCTTTTTCCCGTGCAGGTGGCAGGTCTGGTTCAGTTCGAGTCGCACAGCTGCAGAGTCGGCCACATAGGAGCTAGGAGTTTTTGTTTTTGTCCAGCTTCTTTATTTTGGATTTTGTAATTCTGTAAAATATGTATATGTAATATTATGCAAAGAGACTGAAGTAACATTTTGAGCGATGTAAATATTTGTTATTGAAAATTTCCTCTATTTTTATCGTCTGTCTGTAATTTCTGCTGCATGGTGATAAACTTACATATCTGTGTGTTTCTACTTAATGTAAGTGCGTGAATGAAGTATATATATGATCAGTCTGTGCCTGCAAGTTAAGTCAAGTTTTTAATTAACCTGTATTTCGTATGTATGTTATGTATGAAAGTATGCTTACGTACTGTGCATATGAATATCTGTGTGAATGAGCGTCGGGTAACGCGTCCGTCGGCGTCCTTCCAACGGGGACGGCGATGGGGGTGTTACATAAACTCCCGCACTACAGGAATGTCCTCAATCTGAACCTGATCCCTCTTGGAATCTAACACAACTGCTAGAAAAGCCTCACAACCTTTCCTGATAAATCTCTTAGCTTGCATCGCAGAAATAACATTATTCAACGAACTAGCACCCAAACCTTTCAGAAACACAAGAGACTGACTTCTATCCCGAAGTACAACTGTCTTCCTATGGCAGTCAACTACAGCCCGATGCTTACCCAACCAGGCCATACCCAGAATCAAATCAAACTCTCTGAAGGGTAACTCAATCAAATCCACTGGAAGCACAGCTCCCTCAAGAATTAGAGGACAACTCCTAAAAACTCTACTCACACTGACACTATGCCCTAATGGACTGGTCACACAAATCTCATAATCTAACTGATCAACAGAATGCAATTTATCAACAATTTTATCTGTGCACAAATATGAGTGTGTGGAACCAGGATCAATTAGAGCATACAACTCAGTGTCATGGAGTAGGAACTTACCAGCAATAACATCAGGCGCATCCTGCTCATCTCTGGCTCTCATAGCATAAGCTCTAATGGCACCCTGAGGAGGATGCTCAACAGTCTCAGAAGCAGCTCCCTCTCTATGCCGACCACCTCTACCTCGACCTCGGCCTCTGCCACGGGTAGCCTGAGAAGCATTCGAACCGACCCTACTGCTCTCTCTCTGGGAACCTGAATCCTCATGCAATCTCGGATAACTGGCCAAAAGATGCTCAGAACTCCCACACCTGAAGCACGCACCGGAGAGCCACCTACACTCACCCCGATGAGTCTTACTACAATGAGGACAAACTGATGCAGTCTCAGATCTACCTCCTCTACCAGAACCTGACATAGCTATAGAACCCTGTCGTCTACCTCTAGAAGCCGGGCCAGAAGATGACTCATCCTGTGGGTTCCTAGATCTCTTACCCGAAGAAGATCCTCCACGAGAAGAACTCCTCCTCTGAGCTCTCTCTCTCATCACAGTCTCCGATAACTCAGCTCTCACAGCAGCCTCCACTATCTGATAGTAGCTAACCCCAGGTATACACATCAAGGAAATCAAAGCAATCTTCAGAGACTCATTTAACCCTGCCTCGAAATGCTTGCATCTAAAGTCATCAGTCATAACTCCTCGTGGGGCATAGCGAGACAATCTATTGAACTCTTTCTCATACTCAGCTACAGACAAAGCCCTCTACTTTAAACTCAAGAACTGCGCCCATCTCGCATCTCTATAAGTCTGAGTAATGTATTTCTTTGTGAACTCACCCTCAAAGAACTCCCAAGTAATCGGATCTGGTAGGTGAGGATGCCTGGAAACCAATTCCCACCATTCAAATGCAGACCCTTGTAGAAGAGCTAATGCACACTCTGCCTGCTGGTCGGGAGGACGCCGAATCTCTCTCAAGGCACGCTTTACTTTATCTAACCATCTCTCTGCCAACTCAGATTCATTCAAACCTGTGCCATAGAAATCCTCAACTCCTGCCCTTCTCAAATTCTCCATAGGTGCTCTAGGAGCAGTCACTCTCTCCAAAACCCTAGCCATGTCCTGATGCAGTCTGAACATAGCCTCGAAGGGCATGGCTGCGGCCTCGGGCTGGACCCTAGCATGCTGAGCCGACACAGTAATAGAAACAGACGGATCCACTACTGGAGGATTCACACTCTCGGCGGACTCCTCGAGTGATCCACGAACAGAATTAGAAGCCATCTAAACAAACAAGAAACAACCGTATCAGCCAACACAGAACTAGACATATACACATCTAAGAAACTCAGAACAATCACAACAACACCCAGAAACGCCTAAACCTATGCTCTGATACCACAAACTGTAACACCCCCTTCCCATACGTAGGCGATCCCATCCGAGAAGGAGTGAGATGCCGTATGAGTAAAGGTGCCACCAAGCAAGTACAAAATAAAACATACATTCATTCATAGCATACATTCAAAAATATAGAATAATTAAAAACTTTACATAAAGAAAGCAAAGGCTGATCATGCATTACTAAAATAAACTATTACAATAATGTTCTGATCAACTAGCTGAAACAAAATAATATTACATATACAAAATATAGTTACAAAAGCGGAAGCTGATACAAAACTGATACAGAGAGTTCTATACAAAAAGAATCATCACTGGTACAAAAATAGCCCTACACTAAAAACTCTTCCGTGTTGGCTTGATATCGGCGACTCTCTCAAAGCAAAACGCCTTCCGCACCTGCACGGATAAAAACACCGTGCTAAGCGATAAACGCTTAGTGGGGAAAATACACATAAATTATGGACAGCCATTCACAATGGTCGTCAAAGCATAACACATTCACAATGGCAGAATGCAAAGGTTATAACATAATCCATATAAACATGCTCATATTAGAAGCCATATAATCAGTACCTCATAAACATATCCATTCCAGAATAATTCAATATATATTTCATCATTAAACTCATTCAGACAATCCATTCATAGCCAGATCAGATCAGAACAATTCCATTAACATTTAAAGAACACCTGCTGACTCTAGATAGTGGATAATGAGTGTACTGAAGGTACCTTACGGGTACGAATCGAATACTGAGGGTACCTCACAGGTACAAATCAAATATTAAATCATTTATCAAAACATGTTATTTATATACTGAGGGAATCTTAAACAAGATTCTATACTGATGGGTTCGCGAGGAACCAAACGGGGACCTGATCGGGGTCCAAACTGAACTGAGGGCTGCAGCTAAAGACTCTATTAGGCATGCCTAACTATCCACTTACTTGACTCTAGCAGGTTATGCGTCAAACAGATCACATTTCAGAGTACGGAATATAATTCATCAGAAAATCATGGTATCACGCATATCGAAGCATCAAACAGTAAGACATGCATCATACAACAGTAAAGTCCATTCAGAAGAAATACCAAATTCATTTCTGAGTTAAAAACTAGGAAATTTCAGAAAAACGAGCTGAACGGAGAAACGGGCGAGATTGGCTGGTCACGAGGCGTGACTGGCCTTCCCAACAGGCAGGTCACGCGACGTGACTTGCTTGTTCCTCTCCGATCACGTTGCGTGATCTTCACAAATCATGCAACGCCCACGCAGGTCACGGCATGACTGGACGTCACGTCTCGTGACGTACTACTCCCTCGCAGATCACGTTGCGTGATCTCGCAGATCACGCATCGCCTTCGCAGGTCGCACGACGTGACCGAAGATCACGTCACGTGACCGAAGATCACGTCACGTGACCTGCTTGTTCTTCAGCTGGTCACGCGACTGGCTTCTCAGCAGGCAGGTCATGACGTGACCGAGGATCACGTCTCGTGACTTGCCTTCTTCCGTAGCGAGTCACGCGACAAGGAGAATTTCAACAGTATTTCGATTTTCCAGAATTTCCAGAACAGAGAATTCAATTCCAATTTGATTTATAACCATACAAACCTGTTTTTACTTTCCAGAAATCATCTCAAACAACATAGACAACAATTATACAACTCAATTCATCCAATAATTAACCAAATCAAATCAAGAACATAGGCATTCAAACTTACAAGAACATAAACCCTAGAATTTTACAGTAAATTCAAAATCACACAATTTCACAAATAAACATTCCCAAACCTGGATTCTAAACTTCTATCACTTAGCTCCACTAGGTCCAGCAACCTCTTTACCCTTTGGATCATGAAGAGCTTCAGCTAAACACATCACAACAAGAACATTCACAAAACAAACCCTAAGTTAAATCTCAACCTAAGGAAGAAGAAGAAGTAAATGAAACAACTAGATGGGAGAATTCAATTACTTACTAGAGAGAATGCAAGGAGAGGATTAATTTCACCAATAAGACCTTGAATCAACAATACAGTACTTGAAATAAAGAAAGTGAAGAATAAGAAAGTGAGTGAAGAAAGAACGTGAATCTGTAAGTTCCTTTTCTCTCATTCCCTTTTCTTTTTCTTTTCTTTATCCTAAATATGTATCAATTTCCTATTGGTGAAGCTAATCACTTAAACCAAAATAACCTACACTACACACACCTAAAACCCTCTTAACTTATGCATACCCTACAATGGTATGAACACATGCACACAAATATTTCTCATTTAATTAACATACTAGTGCCATGTATGCACCCACATAATAATAAACCCAAAAACATACATTTTTACTAAAATACCCTTATGAAATGCCGAACACATGCGAATGCTTACACATACAGACAGACAGACAGGCTCATTCTACTAGGGGGCAAACGGGGTGTGACAACTCTCCCCTACTAATAAGAATTTCATCCTCGAAATTCTCACCTGAACTGAACAACTGTGGATACTAAACTCTCATCGACTCCACTGGTTCCCAAGTCGCTTCCTCGACTCCATGATGGATCCACAACACTTTAACCAAAGGAATCTGCTTACTTCGCAATTGTCTCACCTCTCGGGCTAGAATAGCTCGCGGTTCCTCATAATAAGAGAAGTCTGGCTGAACCTGGATATCCTGAACTGACAGAACATGCGAAGGATCTGATCTGTACCGGCGAAGCATCGAAACGTGGAATACATCGTGCAACTTTGCTAATTCCATCAGTAGCGCCAATCTGTAGGCTACAGGTCCTACCTTAGCCAAAATCTCATAAGGTCCAATGAAACGAGGACTAAGCTTGCCTTTCTTTCCAAATCGAAGCACTCTCCTCCAAGGAGAAACTTTAAGGAAAACCTTGTCCCCGATCTCAAAATGCACGTCTTTCCTCTTCAAATTGGCATAAGACTTCTCTCGATCCTTGGCTGCCTTCAAATTCCGCTACACTACTCTAATTTTCTCTTCAGTATCTCTGACCAAGTCTGGCCCAATCATCGATCTCTCGGATAGCTCGGTCCAACAAACCGGAGTCCTACACTGACGACCATACAAAGCCTCATATGGTGCCATACCGATACTCAACTGGAAACTGTTGTTGTAGGCAAACTCCATCAACGATACATATCTGTCCCAACTACCCGAAAAATCTAAAGCACAAGCTCTCATCATATCCTCCAGAATCTGAATAACTCGCTCTGACTGACCATCGGTCTGAGGATGAAACGCGGTACTGAAGTTCAACCTAGTGCCCAAAGCTCTCTGTAACTCCTTCCAAAACTTGGAAGTAAACCTCGGATCCCGATCTGACACTATGGACAAAGGCACACCATGCAACCGAACTATCTGATCCACATAGATACTGGCCAATCTGTCCATGGAGTAGTCCACTCTAACCGGCAGAAAGTGAGCTGATTTTGTAAGCCGATCCACAATAACCCAAACTGAGTCATGCTTCCTCTGAGTCAAAGGCAAACCAGAAACAAAGTCCATGGCGATATCATCCCATTTCCACTCAGGAATGGATAAAGGCATAAGCAAACCCGAAGGAACCTGATGCTCAGCCTTTACCTGCTGACAAGTCAATCACTTGGAAACAAAATCCACTATATCATGCTTCAAGCCGGACCACCAATAGAATTGCTTCATGTCCCGATACATTTTCTCACTGCCCGGATGCATAGTAAAGACTGAACTATGCGCCTCACTCATGAGCTGTCTCCTCAAATCCTCAGACTCTGGCACACACAGGCGATCTCTGAACATAAGTACCTCATCCTGAACTGAGAACTATGATGACTTACCCAATCTAACCTCATGCACAATCTGCTGAAGCCTCTGGTCATCTCTCTGAGCATCCACTATCCTCTGTCTCAGAGTAGGCTTCACACGCAACTGGGCAAGCAAAGCCCCATCAGAACCAAATCGCCATCTGAATCGCCTCAAGAACAAAGCAGAAACTGATTTTCGACTCAAAGCATCAGCGACTACATTAGCCTTACCAGGATGGTAATCCACAATGCAGTCGTAATCCTTAAATAACTCAAGCCAACGCCGCTGTCTCATGTTCAACTCTTTCTGTGAAAGGAAGTACTTCAAGCTCTTGTGGTCCGAGAAGATCCTACACTTTTCCCCATACAAGTAGTGACGCCAAATCTTCAAAGCAAAGATCACAGCTGCCAACTCTAAATCATGCGTCGGATAGTTCCTCTCATGTGGCTTCAACTGTCGAGAAGCATAAGCCACTACCTTACCTTCCTGCATCAGCACACATCCAAGAGCAACTCCAGAAGCATCACTGTAAATAACAAACTCCTTACCCGAGATGGGTTGAGTAAGGATAGGAGCCTCAACAAGCAACTGCTTTAACCGATCAAAACAAGACTGACACCTGTCTGACCACTCAAATCTGACTCATTTCCTCAACAATCTAGTCATAGGAGCAGCAATCACAGAAAATCCCTTGACGAACCGACGGTAGTAACCTGCTAAACCGAGGAAACTCCTCACCTCCTGAACATTTCGAGGCGCTTTCCAATCAACTATCGCCTCAATCTTGGCTGGATCCACCTGAATACATCTAGCTGAAACAATGTGACCCAAGAATGACACTTCTCGAAGCCAGAAATCACACTTGCTAAGCTTAGCAAACAACTGATGCTCTCTCAACATCTGCAAAACCAACCGGAGATGCTCCTCATGCTCACTCTCATCCCTGGAATATACCAAGATGTCATCGATGAACACTACTACAAATCGATCTAAGTATGGCCTAAACACACGATTCATCAGATCCATAAAAGCCGCTGGAGCATTTGTCAAACCAAACGGCATCACAAGAAACTCATAGTGGCCATACCTAGTCCGAAATGCAGTCTTAACCACATCTGCATCCTGAGCTCGAAGCTGGTAGTACCCTGATCGAATATCTATCTTGGAAAAGACACCTGCACCTCTAAGCTGATCAAATAAATCCTCAATCCTAGGCAACGGATACTTATTCTTCACTGTAACCTTATTAATCTGCCGGTAGTCAATACACATCCACAGAGATCCATCTTTCTTCTTAACAAACAGAACTGGAGCTCCCCATGGAGATATGCTCGGTCTGATAAATCCCTTATCCAATAACTCTTGTAGCTAAGATTTAAGTTCCCTCAACTCTACAGGAGCCATCCGATAAGGTGCTCTCGAAATAGGTGCAGTACCTGGCATAATCTCAATGGACAACTCAACCTCTCTCTCAGGAGGCAAACCAGGCAACTCGCTCGGGAACACATCACTAAACTCCCGCACTACAGGAATGTCCTCAATCTGAACCTGAACCCTCTTGGAATCTAACACAACTGCTAGAAAAGCCTCACAACCTTTCCTGATAAATCTCTTAGCTTGCATCACAGAAATAACATTATTCAACGAACTAGCACCCAAACCTTTCAGAAACACAAGAGACTGACTTCTATCCCGAAGTACAACTGTCTTCCTATGGCAGTCAACTACAGCCCGATGCTTACCAAACCAGTCCATACCCAGAATCAAATCAAACTCTCTGAAGGGTAACTCAATCAAATCCACTGGAAGCATAGCTCCCTCAACAATCAGAGGACAACTCCTAAAAACTCTACTCACACTGACACTATGCCCTAATGGACTGGTCACACAAATCTCATAATCTAACTGATCAACAGAATGCAATTTATCAACAATTTTATCTGTGCACAAATATGAGTGTGTGGAACCAGGATCAATTAGAGCATACAACTCAGTGTCATGGAGTAGGAACTTACCAGCAATAACATCAGGCGCATCCTGCTCATCTCTGGCTCTCATAGCATAAGCTCTAATGGCACCCTGAGGAGGATGCTCAACAGTCTCAAAAGCAGCTCCCTCTCTATGCCGACCACCTCTACCTCGACCTCGGCCTCTGCCACGGGTAGCCTGAGAAGCATTCGAACTGACCCTACTGCTCTCTCTCTTGGAACCTGAATCCTCATGCAATCTCGGACAACTGGCCAAAAGATGCTCAGAACTTCCACACCTGAAGCACGCACCGGAGAGCCACCTACACTCACCCCGATGAGTCTTACTACAATGAGGACAAACTGATGCAGTCTCAGATCTACCTCCTCTACCAGAACCTGACACAGCTATAGAACCCTGTCGTCTACCTTTAGAAGCCGGGCCAGAAGATGACTCATCCTGTGGGTTCCTAGATCTCTTACCCGAAGAAGATCCTCCACGAGAAGAACTCCTCCTCTGAGCTCTCTCTCTCATCACAGTCTCCGATAACTCAGCTCTCACAGCAGCCTCCACTATCTGATAGTAGCTAACCCCAGGTATACACATCAAGGAAATCAAAGCAATCTTCAGAGACTCATTTAACCCTGCCTCGAAATGCTTGCATCTAAAGTCATCAGTCATAACTCCTCGTGGGGCATAGCGAGACAATCTATTGAACTCTTTCTCATACTCAGCTACAGACAAAGCCCTCTGCTTTAAACTCAAGAACTGCGCCCATCTCGCATCTCTATAAGTCTGAGTAATGTATTTCTTTGTGAACTCACCCTCAAAGAACTCCCAAGTAATCGGATCCGGTAGCTGAGGATGCCTGGAAACCAATTCCCACCATTCAAATGCAGACCCATGTAGAAGAGCTAATGCACACTCTGCCTGCTGGTCGGGAGGACACCGAATCTCTCTCAAGGCACGCTTTACTTTATCTAACCATCTCTCTGCCAACTCAGATTCATTCAAACCTGTGCCATAAAAATCCTCAACTCCTGCCCTTCTCAAATTCTCCATAGGTGCTCTAGGAGCAGTCACTCTCTCCAAAACCCTAGCCATGTCCTGATGCAGTCTGAACATAGCCTCGAAGGGCATGGCTGCGGCCTCGGGCTGGACCCTAGCATGCTGAGCCAACACAGTAACAGAAATAGACGGATCCACTACTGGAGGATTCACACTCTCGGCGGACTCCTCGAGTGATCCACGAACAGAATTAGAAGCCATCTAAACAAACAAGAAACAACCGTATCAGCCAACACAGAACTAGACACATACACATCTAAGAAACTCAGAACAATCACAGCAACACCCAGAAATGCCAAAACCTATGCTCTGATACCACAAACTGTAACACCCCCTTCCCATACGTAGGCGATCCCATCCGAGAAGGAGTGAGATGCCGTATGAGTAAAGGTGCCACCAAGCAAGTACAAAATAAAACATACATTCATTCATAGCATACATTCAAAAATATAGAATAATTAAAAACTTTACATAAAGAAAGCAAAGGCTGATCATGCATTACTAAAATAAACTATTACAATAATGTTCTGATCAACTAGCTGAAACAAAATAATATTACATATACAAAATATAGTTACAAAAGCGGAAGCTGATACAAAACTGATACAGAGAGTTCTATACAAAAAGAATCATCACTGGTACAAAAATAGCCCTACACTAAAAACTCTTCCGTGTTGGCTTGATATCGGCGACTCTCTCAAAGCAAAACGCCTTCCGCACCTGCACGGATAAAAACACCGTGCTAAGCGATAAACGCTTAGTGGGGAAAATACACATAAATTATGGACAGCCATTCACAATGGTCGTCAAAGCATAACACATTCACAATGGCAGAATGCAAAGGTTATAACATAATCCATATAAACATGCTCATATTAGAAGCCATATAATCAGTACCTCATAAACATATCCATTCCAGAATAATTCAATATATATTTCATCATTAAACTCATTCAGACAATCCATTCATAGCCAGATCAGATCAGAACAATTCCATTAACATTTAAAGAACACCTGCTGACTCTAGATAGTGGATAACGAGTGTACTGAAGGTACCTTACGGGTACAAATCGAATACTGAGGGTACCTCACAGGTACAAATCAAATATTAAATCATTTATCAAAACATGTTATTTATATACTGAGGGAATCTTAAACAAGATTCTATACTGATGGGTTCGCGAGGAACCAAACGGGGACCTGATCGGGGTCCAAACTGAACTGAGGGCTGCAGCTAAAGACTCTATTAGGCATGCCTAACTATCCACTTACTTGACTCTAGCAGGTTATGCGTCAAACAGATCACATTTCAGAGTACGGAATATAATTCATCAGAAAATCATGGTATCACGCATATCGAAGCATCAAACAGTAAGACATGCATCATACAACAGTAAAGTCCATTCAGAAGAAATACCAAATTCATTTCTGAGTTAAAAACTAGGAAATTTCAGAAAAACGAGCTGAACGGAGAAACGGGCGAGATTGGCTGGTCACGAGGCGTGACTGGCCTTCCCAACAGGCAGGTCACGCGACGTGACCTAGGGTCACGCGACGTGACTTGCTTGTTCCTCGCCGATCACGTTGCGTGATCTTCACAAATCATGCAACGCCCACGCAGGTCACGGCGTGACTGGACGTCACGTCTCGTGACGTGCTACTCCCTCGCAGATCACGTTGCGTGATCTCGTAGATCACGCATCGCCTTCGCAGGTCGCACGACGTGACCGAAGATCACGTCACGTGACCTGCTTGTTCTTCAGCTGGTCACGCGACTGGCTTCTCAGCAGGCAGGTCACGACGTGACCGAGGATCACGTCTCGTGACTTGCCTTCTTCCGTAGCGAGTCACGCGACAAGGAGAATTTCAACAGTATTTCGATTTTCCAGAATTTCCAGAACAGAGAATTCAATCCCAATTTGATTTAAAACCCTACAAACCTGTTTTTACTTTCCAGAAATCATCTCAAACAACATAGACAACAATTATACAACTCAATTCATCCAATAATTAACCAAATCAAATCAAGAACATAGGCATTCAAACTTACAAGAACATAAACCCTAGAATTTTACAGTAAATTCAAAATCACACAATTTCACAAATAAACATTCCCAAACCTGGATTCTAAACTTCTATCACTTAGCTCCACTAGGTCCAGCAACCTCTTTACCCTTTGGATCACGAAGAGCTTCAGCTAAACACATCACAACAAGAACATTCACAAAACAAACCCTAAGTTAAATCTCAACCTAAGGAAGAAGAAGAAGTAAATGAAACAACTAGATGGGAGAATTCAATTACTTACTAGAGAGAATGCAAGGAGAGGATTAATTTCACCAATAAGACCTTGAATCAACAATACAGTACTTGAAATAAAGAAAGTGAAGAATAAGAAAGTGAGTGAAGAAAGAACGTGAATCTATAAGTTCCTTTTCTCTCATTCCCTTTTCTTTTTCTTTTCTTTATCCTAAATATGTATCAATTTCCTATTGGTCAAGCTAATCACTTAAACCAAAATAACCTACACTACACACACCTAAAACCCTCTTAACTTATGCATACCCTACAATGGTATGAACACATGCACACAAATATTTCTCATTTAATTAACATACTAGTGCCATGTATGCACCCACATAATAATAAACCCAAAAACATACATTTTTACTAAAATACCCTTATGAAATGCCGAACACATGTGAATGCTTACACATACAGACAGACAGACAGGATCATTCTACTAGGGGGCAAACGGGGTGTGACAGTGATGCTCAAGTCAGATTCACTCAACATGCCTTCATTCAATCCAAACGCAGATAGTGCCACAAGCGGGCAGACATTGATAGACGACCCATCATCCACCATGACACAGGCCGTGTGTTTACCATTGATTTGGGCCCTGATGTACGGAGGGCAGTTGTGATTGCGACCCTCAACAAACAGACCAGCCTCGGTGTAAACTATGTTCTCTCCAGATCTCCCTTTCACCATTTTTAATAGCTCGATAGGTGAGATAGTGGTAGCGACTGTCGATTCGTATAGGACTTCAACTAGCTTTTGCCTATGGCTTGGGGATTGTCTCAGTAAGTCCCATACCGATATCTGAGCCGATATTTTCTTTAGCTGCTTTAGGACCTGATTTTCCTCGATTTCTTGCTCCATGGTCGGGGGTACTGGGTCCTGTTACCTCTCGATCTCCGGCACCACTCTTCCACTACGGGTTAAAGCCTACACTTCTTGTACCTCCTCTTCACCCCAAGGGTTCCATACATCCTTTGGCTCATCAGCTTCTTCAATCTCACTTTGACTGGTTGAGTCCCAACATTCTATCATGCTGACTTGGGGCTTCTCCTCACCATCCTCTTGCTCGGGACGAACAGCAGCCACATAATCATTACCGTAAAGGTCCCTCAACATATACCATTCTGGCAGACTTGAACCTATCATGAAAATAGGGGGAGGAACAGCATTGTACTCGGCGTTCTTTTTTTTTCCCTCTTCTCAGGATCGGAGATCTGTTTACTATCAATGAGATCTTGGACTCGATCCCTCAAAGTCCTACAATAATCAGTGAGATGGCCTGTGTGCTGGTGGTACGCACAAAATTGATCCCCCCTGCAACCCTGCTGGCCGTGAGTTCTAGCTTGACTGGCAGGTAGCGGCTGGAGCTTTCCCTCTTTCATTAGTCTTTCTAGAACCCAAGATAATGGCCTTCCCAAATTCGAGTAGTATCTCTGGTTTGCCTCGGTGGCTGAAACTTCTGCTGTCTTACCTACCCGATTGCTGCTGCTTCCGGCGCCACTTGGCCTATTCCCTCCTTGGGTCCCAAAGTTCTTCTGAGCAAAACTGTCATTACTGGCTTTTTTCACCAAGTACTCCAATTCAGCTTCAATTGCTATGTCTTTTAAGGATTCCCAATCCTTCAGCCCCTTCATCTTGAGCCCCTCTCTCAAATACAGACTTGCATTTCTGATGAACAGTCTTATCTGGTCTTGAGTGTCTGGCTTTCGCTTCATTTCCATAACTTTGTTCCTCCATCGCGTGAGGTATTCATGAAAGGATTCTTCGGCCTTTTACTGTAATAACTCCAGATTTTTCAGAGTTACCTCCATTCGTGTACTATAGTCATACTATCTCATGAATTCTCCCGTTAATAAATCCCAGTCTTCTTTCGACCTTCTATCTAGTCCGTGGTACCAGTCGATCGTCGGCCCCGTCAGGCTAAGGCAGAAGTATTCCACCTTTTGCTTCTTTGTAAGTCCTGTGCCCTTCATGACCAGGGTGTATTGCTTGATATGAGCCGACGGGTCCGAGGTACCATCGAACTTTGGCAGCTCGGGCATTTTAAACCATTGTAGCAGCAGCTATTTGTCTCCCAAGTCTATGTCCTTGAGAATAACCCCTTTTTCGGTCGACAATAGGCAAGTGATAACTTCCATCTTCTCTTCCATCTTTTTTACCACATCATCCTCTAACTTGGGGACCCTACACCTCACAGCCTGAGGGACCACCGGCTCATCTTCCTCCTCTTCCAAAAAATCATCCTTCGGATCTGAAACCCTCGCTCTTCTTTGTTCAACTGGAGCTACCGTTCTAGGCTCGGCGGCTGGTTATTGCACATTCACAGTTGGTATGGGAACCTCCCACACAGCAGGTGTTTCAACTGGCTCAACAACTGGAGCCACAGATGGCTGTCCAGCATTCGGTGCCATCTGGGCGACAAGGTTTCCCATCATAGCAAGCATCTTTCTTTCGAAATCCTCAAACCTTCTGTCCACGTCTTGCATTGTTAAAGCACCCGAATCTTTCGGTAAGTTTGCCATCACTGATCTGGGGGATTGCTTTGAATAAGAGTCTGAGCTTCCATCCAAATCTAAACCCGATACCGATGCTAACCTTGATGGCTTAACCACTCAGTTTCTGACCAACCTTCCACTAGAATCTCTAGACCACTCGAATGGATCTATAATGGCTGAAAAGCTCAAAATGGTCAGCATGATGCATGGATGATATTAGAGATGTATGATCGTGTTGATGTATCAGAGATAACCTTAAGTAAGCAGATATATCCTTCCGACCTTGTTTTTCCCACACATGAGGTAATATAGTTTCTTTCCTAAGTGGGCTGCATCCAAGGGTTAACAGGGAACCCATCAGACGCGTATGAACACGGCAAAAACTCGACATCATAACACTCTTAATTTAAAGCACATGCACATGGGTTTTGGCCGTTACGTATTCGGAGACTTAAATGAAATTAAGATGAACTAATCGAGGCATGATAGCCTTTGACAGGGGACCACTTAATTTGATTGACTTTGTTCAATATGTGACGGCTCAAGTAGCAAGCATGATATTATGGTACATTTCACCTAGTGGAAGTTTCTATTTGCCATTACATGAGCTTTGGCCAAAGGTAATGATACTTTAGGTCTACCCAAGTATGGTCCCAGCCAATGGGTCTAACTCATCACGAGCATAGCGACCAATTGGGTCTCCATTTGATATACCTTTAATGGTACAAGACTTGGGTTGGTGATTATCCTTAGCACTTCCCTACAATGAGTGAAAGTAGGGTCGTGTTCTAGGAACGCACCGAGGTAAATAGGGGACCGACTAACATAATTCTAAGACTCTAAATGATGTAATGCAATTTTAAAAAGAGATATAATTTTAAGTTTTAAAAAACCCAATTATACTTTAACCAAAGCACTTTTAGAGCGAAGTCTCAAACAAGTTCCCCGTGGAGTCACCACTGTGACGTGCACCGAACCCAGCAAGGGCCCTCGCTGAATCCGCTTTTAGGATTCGAGGGATTGGTTCAGTCTTTTTGATCATGGACGCCATGAGACATTTTTGATGCTTCCTTCCCAATAGAACATTGGAAAGGAATATCCAGCCCCATGGCACCTTTGAGGTATCATGGAGTCGCCACCCAATTCACGAGGAATTGGGAAATATCTCTAACCTCTAATTGGTCAAGGCCAGAGATTGGTGTTCGGAACTTCCCTCTTATTCATGCTTTGCTTAATTGTAAATGTGTTTTTATCTCCCTAAAATCCTACCTCTTATCTCACATGACCAATGCATTTAAATTAAAGGCGCATTAAAAGAAAATAAAGAAAAGCGATAAAGAAAGCGTTAAATAAAGTAATTAGGGAAAGCGGTAAACACACAA
Source organism: Excoecaria cochinchinensis (assembly GCA_947683425.1). Classification (NCBI taxonomy): domain Eukaryota; kingdom Viridiplantae; phylum Streptophyta; class Magnoliopsida; order Malpighiales; family Euphorbiaceae; genus Excoecaria; species Excoecaria cochinchinensis. Next base: position 893,362 of record CANTUQ010000212.1, read on the forward strand.
GCACACAATTACATGATAGATAGGGGCGGAATACAACCCCTAATGAAAGAAGGCTAAAGGTATAGGTTAGGATGGAATACAATCCCAAAATTAAATAATATTGCTCTAAAATTAATTACAAGGGCCTAAAAAGAAATGAACTTAAACTTTAAAACAATCAAACAAAATCAACTACAAGGAAAACATACATAAATCGGGATATTCATTTTGGGTTGGAACATTGATTCCTTCGTACTTATTTTAAGATTTAGGAACATTAGTTCCTTCGCATTTATTTAGAGAGGGTTCGAAGAGTCATTTGATTGTTGAGTTGAAAAACAGGGATGAGTGATCCCATTTTTGTAGAAAACTAACTCTTCGTTTTACTGTGATATTTTTTGTTGTTTGGTTAAAATGAAGGACATTGGTCCCAATTTTATTAGTAAAAATCCAATTTAATCATAAAAATATTTTGGTGACTTTTTATCCCACGCGTGCATAAATAAAACAAATATTTACAAACAAACACAAAACACATAAAAGAGGGTCGAAAAGATCTCACCAAACCGAAGTGTACGTCCACGTGTCGTGACCCATCCGAGGAGTCACGGGGCTATACACACAATGCGACTCAAATTTAAATCCTCAGACAGAAAAATAACATAAGAAAAATATTAGCAACCATTCTAAAGAGTAATCAAATAGAGACAGAATAAATGCATGACGTATCAATTTAATATACCGAATGATAACAACAATAATGGCAATAACAATAAATCATAGTGATAATGCAGCAATAATAGTGATAATAATATAAACAATTAATAAAATAACAATACATAAATGACATCAAAAATAATAATAACAATAATAATAATAATAATGACAACAAAAGTGGCAGAATAATAATAATAAATATGAACATAAACATAGCAATAATAATAATAACAATAATAATAATAATAATAATGGTAATAGTAGCAACAGGGCAATAATTCCCACAATAATAATAATGATGATAGTAATAATAATAGTAATAAGAATGGCATGTTAATAATTCCCACAATAATAATAATGATGATAGTAATAATAATAGTAATAAGAATGGCATGTTAATAATTCCCACAATAATAATAATAATAAGCTAAACAAGCATGAAATTATAATAAATAGAATAGTAATAAACTAAGTAATATTAATAGGAATGACTTAATAATACTGATGATAAATAAACAAACTGAGAATAATATAACCACATGACCTTAATGATGCTAATCAAGTTAGAACGCACACACAATATATCAATAGTGGCCACAAAAATAAAAATGCTAGGGACAATTAATGAGCATGGCCATAGTAATGGAGACAATGATCTCTACCACAATAAAAATAATAAAACACGAGAAAATGAAGATGGGCCCGATAATATTACCCTCAGAAGTTGTAGATCCAGAAAAATGTGTCGATCCATTCCTCTTTGCCGAGAATTTGGTAGAAAAACACAAAAACTAAGAATTTGAAGAGATGAAAACTTGGAAAAATCTTGTCGGGGATGGTTCAAGACGAAGAAAATGGATTTTTCTTTGCCTTTTTATGAGCTCGCCTTGAGTCATGTACATAGCAACGTAAACAAAATATTGTGTGTGGTATGGAATCAATATGTGTGAAATATACATACAAAACTATATACAGGAAACACAAGCAAAAAATTAATGTACAAAAATTATGTGTGCGCAATTGCACGTGTAAAGGATTAAAAACATGTGCGAAGAATTATGCAAAGATTTTGTACACAGAATGTGCATGAAGAATCACATATGCGGAATATATACCAAGCTCAAACATATGCGAATACATGTTGGACATCATAAAAGGCTATGTACGTGTAAAGCTATACAGGGGGATATGCAAGAGATTTATGCATGCAAGATGCATGTGAGATGCAAAAATGGATAGACCACATCCTAGGTCACTAAGGGATTTGTTGAGGGTGCTGCTCCGCTGCTCACATTGTCTATTGCCCCCAAGGATCTAGAAAATCATCGTCTTGGCTTGATGGACTCTAACCCATAATCTTTTCAAAGAGAACTGACCCGCATGCATCTTTGCCACCTGGTCAATGAGCATTTTGCCCCCAGAATTCTGAATCAAGTTCTGCATTATACACTACCTACCTAAAGGGAAGTTATTCGAAGTAATGCTACCTTATCGCTCCAGGCTTCAAAAGTTATTGCTTTAAAGGTAGTGTGTCCCTTGTGGATTTTCACACTAGCTTTTCTTAGCGAGAAATGCATCCCTTGGGGATTTTAACATAACCCTGTGCCTAACTTTTGCTCGAAATGAATCCAACCCACTCCAGAGGCTTTTATTCATCTTTTTTTATAGGACAGACTGCCTGTTTCCAGGTTTTCATCCATCCCTTTGGCCTAACTTTTTCTTAGAGAGCCAATTACGGTTTTCATCTCTAGCAGCCTTCTTTTTTTTTAAGGGCATGACTGCAAGAAAAGTTGAAGCTACTATCAGAGCCCCCCTCTAGAGTAATCGACAATTATTCATTGAGGCATTTTCTCCCTAAGCATCTATTGCATTACTTTGCCTCTCTTAGTGAATGTGTCGCTAGATTGGGTAAGGTGGTGGATGAGGATCGGGTTCCTTAGGGCTTCATGAGGTTACTTTTTACATTACCACCCATTGTGCTCGATAGTTCAGAGGGATTAATGGTGTAGTGAGGCATCCCTATCTTTCTAAGGTAGACCTTTATCTTCGGCTCTTACCTCCAAACATCACGACCTCTATGCGAGTTGTCGGTGAAGACTATTATGCCATCTATCGGGGGTTGTTCTTTCACTCCCACTAATGCATTCAAGAGGTAGGTGCTTAGTCCCACAATCGATACTAGAAATCATCGACTTAGACATCCGGATGGTGAGAGTAGTAGCAGAGTGTAGCCATTTAGATTTCAAGCATTCAGTAATGAACGATATTTCTCTTTTTATAAATGAACTATAAAATAATGAACATATGTATTTGCAAAGATTGTGTACATTTTGGTATGATTTCTCTATACATGATCATTATCTAACATTGATTCAAAATGCAAAACTGCATCTAATCTCATAGTATATCTTGTAAGCATCAAACTCCTGTCTCCAATCAGCCCTCTCGGGTTTTCTTGATTGGACATTTTCTCTCAGGCCTCTAATTTTTGCCCAGGATGCTTTTTTCGGTTTTTACCCTGACGAGGCGCCCATTTTTAGCAAGGACGCCTTTTTTCGATTTTTAACCCTTGGGGCTTTTATTCTCTTCTTTTGATTTTTAGTCTTTAGCCATGGAACTTCTTGGGTCTGTCGATGTTGACCGATTCTTTGAAGTCATCTTCATCGCTGTCTGTTGCTGTTCTCTTAGATAATAATCTCTGGAGAACAAATGGGCCTTCCTATACTGGTCTGAATTTGCCTCATTCGTTTGGAATATTCGAACTCATTTGCTTGAAGACTATCTCTCTCTCTCCCATCAGATGCTTTCTGACCCTCTTCCTAAATAACCGAGCAGAGTGTTTTCTGATATATCTAACTGTGGCGATAATCCCATGACATGTGCTCATCTGATGTGTTTAACTGCTGCTGCCATTGCTGTACCCTGTCGACTTCTGGAATCTAGGCTTCCATGACTATCCTTAAAGATTTCATCATCTACTGTCGACGTACCTTCCTAGGTCTAGGCAAAAGCTTTTTCATTTTTTTGTATTTTCTCAAAATTTTCTCGCTCTTCAGGAGTCATGTCAGATGCCATCAAGATTTTCTTCAGATTTTTCGAGGTTCCAAGATTAAATGGAGTATCATCAAGTGAGTCAATGTCAAATATGAATTATGATCATGCATAATAAAATCATCAGAAACATCACACAAGTAAGTGAAATTGCTTACTTTATTAATAAAATCAAAAATGTCATTAGCATTATTGAAAAAGTTCAGAATTAAAAAGAACAAATCTAAACTATCATCTTTTCCTCTCTCTACCAACGTCGATGTGGTTGTCGATGATCTCCTCCTTTAACCTTTTATGCTCTTTCTGGCTTGGGTCTTCTAATCTTTTGCTTGACTGAGTATGCTTTGTGATTTCATCATCTACTGTCGGCGTACCTTCCTAGGTCCAGGCAAAAGCTTTTTCATTTTTTTGCATTCTCTTAAAATTTTCCCGCTCTTCAGGAGTTATATCAGATTCCATCAAGATTTCTTTCAGATTTTCTGAGGTTCCAAGATTAAGTGGAGTATTATTAAGTGAGTCAATGTCAAATATGAATTATGGTCATGCATAATAAAATCATCAGAAACATCACACAAGTAAGTGAAATTGCTTACTCTATTAATAAAATCGGAAATGTCATTAGCATTATTGAAAAAGTTTGAAATTGAAAAGAACAAATCTAAACTATCATCTTTTCCTCTCTCTGCCGACGTCGATGTGGTTATCGATGATCCACACTCGCCCTCAGGGCCCATCCATCCTTCCTTGCATCTCCTCATTAATGAGGTCCTGAACCCACTTCTTTAAAGTTCGGCATTTATCAGTGTCATGCCCAGTCTACTGATGATAGGTGCAATATTGATCCGCTTGATGACCTGGATGCCCTCGGCTCCAAGCAAGTTTAGCTGGCTTTGCCCGCAGCTTTCCTTGCTTAACAAAATAAGCGAACTATTCAGAAAAATGCTTTCCTAGGATGGTACAGTCGCTTTAGGTCGTTCTTTTAGCTGGAACCTTTCTGTCCCCGAAACTTATTCTGCTGCTGTTGCCATGATTTGAGCTTCCCTCATTTCCAGTTTCAATAACTATGGGCGGCTCAAGATCCCAAACCTGCCCCCTCGAAACTTGGCCATCATCAATCAGGTCTTTGGTATGCTGATGGTGATCCATTAGCCCCTGACCCATGGTTGGCTTAGCCGACCTCAGTTGTGGGTTCTTCTCCAACACCTGAGGAAAAGATTCGCCTAAGCCGAAGCGATACTTTTGAGCAATTCCAGTCACTGACACTCTTTCCACCTCCCGAATGCCAATGCAACTGTCAGATATACCATTTTCGTCCTCCGAGCCCGTGGCACCAAAAGTGAGACTTTTACAGGTAGCTTGGGCAGTAGCATGCTTAGACCGCATGATTTCTTCCTCGAGGACATCTACTCTTTTTCTCAAGCCCTTTGCCATCATTCTGAACCCATCCCTAGAAGCAAGTCCTTTGCCTTTTTGCCCCAACGAAAAAATAAAATGCATCTTCCCTCTAGACTCGGTTCTCAGCACACTCGTTATCGTAGCTGGGTCATGTTTGTTCTGTGACATGGTAAAGACAGTGTGTTGTGCCTTGGTGGATGGCATCATCGTGGCAGCAAAACTTTCCTTCATAGTCTTCATCCTAGCTTCAAACTCTTCCAGCTTCCTCTCTATTTCCCGTGCCTTCCAATCCATTTCATCGATAATCAGTGCATGAGCTGCGCTGGGTCTTCTTGACGGGTTTGACATGTTACTTTTTCCTAAATACCGTAAAGGGGAACGACTCGCTGCTTTTTGAGGTTAACTCTGAGTCCACATGTGGTGACCTGTTCTCTTTAAATAAGGAAAAAGGTTTACTGATTAGTCGCCTGTCAGAACCTTTGGACCACCTGGAAAGATTTATGATGGCTACAAAACATACCCGTTAGGATGATGCATGAATGACATAATATGCATGATCGTGCTATGCAATATCCACAAATCACATGTAAGCACATAGGTCCTTCCAACCTTGTTACTCCCGTACACGAGGTCATAATCTCTTTCCTAGGTGGGATTAGCCCATGGGTTAATAGGGAACCCGATGACCACGTATGGTATGCGGTGGAAAACCGGCAGCATAACCTCTCCTAACTAATGCACAGATGCATGGGTTTTGATCATTATGTATTTAGGCAGTCCGAATAAATTGACATGGGCCTATCGGGGCATGATAGCTTTTGATTAGGTGACCAATCAAATTATCTAGATTTGTCTAATATATATTAATCCATATAGCAAGCATAGAATTAAGGTTCATACCACTTAGGGGAAGTAACTATTTCCATTACATGAGCTTTGGCCAAGGTAAATGATATTTTAGGTCTACCCAAGCATGGTCCCTGCCAACGGGTCTAGCTTATCACGAGTGCAACGACCGGTCCGGTCTCCATTTAATATACCATGATGGTACGAGGCTTGGGCTGGTGATTATCCTTAATACTTTCCTACATTGAGTGAATGTAAGGTCATGCTTCGGGAACGCACCAGGGTAAATAGAGGGATCAAACTAGCATAGATATAAGGCTCTAATGAGATGTAACGCAGTTTTGAAAGAGGATGGAATTTTTTTTTAAATTAAAATTCAATTATAATTTTTAACCAAGGTATTTTCGAGTCGAAGTCTCAAGTATTTGCCCCCAGTGGAGTTGCCATTGTGACGCACGTCGAACACCGGGGGACCCCGAATGCCCGCTTTTAGGGCAATCGCGGTGAGGTTCGTGAAAACTTGTAAGAGATTATAAGTGCATCTATATTGGGCAACAAGGAGGTTTCTTGGAGTCGCCACCCAATAGAACATTGGAAAAGGTCATTTAGCCTCAGTGAGCCTAAGACAACGCATATGCATCCATTTTAGGCAAGCCTGAGATATTTTGGAGGCCCCAGCCCAATAGAACATTAGAGTGATCCTCTAACCTGGTGGAGCCTAGGATTATGCAAATTGGGCCTTTTTGTGGGCAATAAGAGATATTTTGGAGAGCCTATCTCAACGGAACATTCAGATGGTCCTCTAACGTTGTGGAGCCTAAAACCACAGTAGGTTCAGGATTTCTCATTTATTCATACCTTGGTTAATATTATAACTAAGTTTTGAATTTATCATTTCATCCAGTTTCTCATTCGATGCAATTAATTAAAGCGCAATTTGATCACATAAGGAAAGCAGTAAATGGGTGTAAAATAGAAAATTATAAACATAAATTACAACAAAATTGGGGGCAGAATACGACCCTCACTGTAAATAGCGTGCGAATCATACACAAATCGAGGTATGCATTAAAAATGAAGACATTGGTCCTCGCATGCAAGCTTATTAAAAATAGGTTTAAAATGTCAATTTTATTTGGCTGAAAAATAGGACATTGGTCCTCAGTTATTAATGAAAATCCCAATTTAATTAATATAAAATATTTGACCATTTTATTTTAGTGGGATTAAAATAATATTTACAACAATAATAAATAAATAAGATAAAAAGGGATAAGGTTGAACAATGAACCCAGATGAGGATCCTCAGATCAGTGCAATGGCTATCATTTAACAATCCCAAATCCACCAAAATAGTCAAATAAAACTCACAAAAAATAATAATTATGTTAATGTCAAAATTAAAAGTGTAATAAAATGCTAGAGATTAAATAAAAAATGTGAAATAGCCATGAAAATCATAAGAAAATAAGTAAAAAAAGAAAGAAAAGATATAGAGGAGAAAAGGCCGAGGGACGACCCAACATTCACGACCGATGGATGTCCCTGGGTTGACCGGCTAGCAAAAGCAATAACCATCGACAGCCTGTTGCTCGCATGAGCGATGGCCGTTAGTGGTTTTTCTACCCATTGGTCACCCCTAACTTTGAAATTAAAACGAAAAAATCCAAAAAATTAATTTTTATTTTTTAATCAATGAAAATTTTATTTACAACGTTAGTGTAAAATAATTAAATTACAAAAATGATAAATCCAGAATGTTTACCCTCGGATTTTACCTTTAAAGATAAACATTGACTGATTTCGATTCCTCGAGTTCTATAAGGACTGATCCGTGATTGCGTGATTTTAGGAGATTTTTTGTCACAAAAATTGTGTTTTTAAAATAACTTAAGAAAAGAAAATTATATTTTTCCTTCTTGAAATTTTGACAGCAATTGGATGTCAAAAATAGCTAGATCGATGGAAACGAATGGATTTTGTTACCTCGAATTAGCTTAATTAGGAAAGAAAAATGAGATAAAGGAGAAATCTTGAGAGAGAATTCTTTTGCAAAAGCAAAAATCAAATCTCTGTGAAAAACTCTGCTAAGGTTTAGTTTTCTTCCAAAATTTCTACCCCAAAGTTTTTAAAATAAATTTTCTCTAACCAATTTTTTCTCCGATAATGAGGTTTAATCCCCTATTTATAGAGTTCAGAAGATAATTCAAATAAATTTAAATTTAAGATTTAAATTTTAAAAATATTTTCGAAATCAAATCAAAACCGAATCGATTTCCAGAATATTCGCAAAATCAAATCTAATAGTTGAAAATATTTGAAAAGATTTCATAAATTTGGATAAGATTTAAAATATATTTTGAAAATCTTAGGAAAATTTGCAGAATCCGACGGTTATGCCAACCAGATTACCGACCGACGGCCATCGTTTAACTACTGACGGGCGTCGGTGAAAGGGGTACATGCGGTCTTTTGACCGGCAGACCACACACGGGACACGAAAGCAAGTGACGGCTTTCTCTTGCGAGGAGCGGGCATCACTTGAATGAATGACGGGCACCGCTCAATCGCGAGAGATTAACCATGCTTCCGAGCGATAGCCGGCGCTCGTCGCGAGAGACGGGTGTCCCACCACCGACGGGTACCCCGTCTGTTGACCAAATTTCCATTTTCAAAGTTTTAACCATCCAAAACCTCCTTTTACAGAGAAAAATCCTCAATCCTTATAAAATCGAAGAATGAAAACTCCTGATTTCCATCCATTTGTCTGAAAATAGACGTTAATCTCTTCATCGGGTAACTCTGATTTGGACTGCCTCAGGACCCGGTGTCTACAGGTACTATTCACCCCTGGAGTTACTATTTATGGGACCTATAGTCACTATTCACCCTGATGTCATCAGGATGTCATCGATGATGTCATGCCTTATGTCATACTGATGTCATCGATGATATCACTATTTATGGGCTCCATTTTTACTATTTATGGGGTCCAATTTTACTATTCATGGGCCTATAATTACTATTCACAGGCCCACTTTTACTATTCATGGAAGTAGTTATTTTTAGGCCATTATAAAGGTGTTATGGTAGCATCATGGGATTAAAGAGGCGCTCAGTACCCTCAGTTGTCCAGTTTAGGTAAGAATTTTGAGGACGAAATTCTTGTTAGTAGGGAAGAGTTGTAACACCCCGTTTCCCACCCTAGTAGTTTGAGCTATATTGTATGCAGTGTGTATGTGTGTTGGCATGTGTTAATTCCTTTGATTTGAGTTTTATGCATATTTATTTGGTTTGTTAGATTGTGAGTGTATGTATGGAGTCAGTGTGTATGTTAGTGTGGTTAGATTTGGGTGGTGTAGAAGATGGTTGTAGGGTGTGAGTTGATTTGATGCCATGTGTTTTGTGAGGGTGACTATAAAGCCTTAGAAAAAGAACGAGAGGCAGTTGTCCCTTGCCCCTCTCCCGTTCCTTTCTCTGCGTTCGCCATTTCTTCTTCTTTCTTCTTCTTTCTCTTGTTTAATCTTGATCCATATTTCTTTGGCTGAAATTATTGGTGGGATTTAGCAATTCTTGGATTTGTTGGTAACTTTTAGTTAGTTTCTTTCTTGTTCTTCATCTTTTCTCTTCAATTTTTGTTAGTGTGTGTTCTTGGGTTAGGGTTTTGATTTTTGTGTGTTTTAGGTTTTGATTACTCAGAAGTTCCTCCTAGAGACCCTAAGGGTAAAGAGAAGGCAAGTGGAAGTGGAGCTCTTTGATTTGGAGCATAGGAGATCAAGGTTTGGGAAATTTATGATTTTTGGTGTATAATGTGATAATTTTCATGTGGTTTGATTTTTCTGGAAATCATGTGATTAATAATGTTTATGTTTGTCTAAATGTTATGGGTTTTGAGTAATTTGAGTTGAAATGCATTGGATATGGAGTATTGAACCAAAATATGCTTTTAATTGAAGTTTCGAAGTGAAATTTCTGGTTTATTGAATTAGAGATTTTGATTATGTTAATTGCCTATTTTAATTGTGATAATTGGTGTAAAAGTTAGATTTTTTTATGGTGTATGATGATTAAAATGCTTGATTTGAGTTGTGATGAAGTTTTGAGTCAATTGGAGGTTTGGGTGGATTTTTGGAAGCGTTGGCTTTCTGCAAAATTACTGGAGAACTGGAAAATGCGACTCTGTCGTGAGCGTGATAGAGCTCGGGGATTCCAGATCTTGTAGTAGTCCGAGCTCTATTCTTCTGAGCTCCAGCATCATGCGTGCTATCACGAGCGCGGCAGAGCTTGTAATGCCGAGCTGAGCTACGCAGCGTTGTCGCGAGCGTGCACGAGAGTACGCGATCGTGAAAGCAATATCGGGCGCGTTCTATTGCAAGCGCGACAGAAGCTGATCTGTTCCTTTGCGCGCAAGCATGAGGCTTATCGTGAACGCAGCGCTTAGGGAACTTTGGCCCGGCCGCGAGCGCGACACTTTCTGTTTTCAAAACTAGATTTCTTTTGTGCTTTTGATATTTATTTTCCAAACTTGTGATGTTGTTAGACTTATGTATGGATGATTTTATGAACAAATTGAATATGTTTGGATGATTGATACATGGCCTGCAAGGGTAAAATTAGTTGATAGTTAGGCATGCCTAATAGAGTTCAGTAGCTGCAAACCCAATGTGTTCTGGACCCTGATCAGGTCCGCATTTGGGTCATCGCGATCCTCAATGTGTTCGAATCTTGTTTAAGATCCTCCAATGTGAAAATGTTTTGAATGAGAAAATTTAACATGTTGCTTTTTGATTGTACCTTCGAGTACCCCAATGTGTTCACTCGTTATCTGCTATTGTGAGTCAGTAGGTATTTGTTTTGTTGTGAGTATGTTCTTATGAAATCAGTATGATTTATGAATTTAATTATGAGCTTTTGAATATAATTGATGATGATCAAGTTATGATTTAGTATTTGTGTGATTATAGGTATGTGCCATGCTGTCTGTGTTCTGCCTTAACGACCATTGTGAATGGTTTTTCATATTATTGTGTCTTTTCCCCACTAAGCATTACCGCTTAGCACGGGTGTTATCCTTGTAGGTGTGGAAGGAGTCAAGGTTTTGGGAGGGTCTCCGTATCTCCAGCCAACACAGAAGGATTGAAGTGTTATAGCTTAGTTTTGTATGTAGGTTCTTTTTGTAATATTTTGGGCTCTCTTATTGTATTTATTCTTTTGTAATGCTTCCGCTATGTATTTTGGAAGATGGGATTTTTTTAATATCAGTTTTGCATAGAATATTTTGTAATGAACCTTTGATATCAATGAATGATCTTTGAGCTTTGAAGTTTTAATTTTCGCTGTTATTCATATATTTTGTATATGTTTTGCTTTGTTTGGTGATACCCTTGTCCATACAGGTTCTCATTCCGTTCGCGGATGAGTTCTCCTACGTATGGGTAAGGGGTGTTACAATTTTTGGTATTAGAGCCTAAGTTTAGGCATTTTTTGGTGTCTATAGAGTATAAATATATGTTTAGGACTGTGTTGGCCTAATGCGGATGTCTTATTCTTGTAATAGATGGAGTCTGCACGTGGATCACTCGAGGGGTCATCTAAGAGTGCTAATCCCTAAGAGCAAGATCCGTTAGTGTCTGGTCCGGCTCAACCATCTTAGGTGCAGCCTGAGGCCGCAGCCATGCCTTTTGAGGCTATCTTGAAGATATCTCAGGACATGGCTTAGGTCTTAGAAAGGGTTACGGCTCCGAGATCCCCGATAGAGAGTTTGAGTAAAGCTGGGGCGAAAGATTTTTACGGAATGATTTTAGATGAGTTTGAGTTGGCAGAGAAGTGGATCGAGAAGGTGGAACGAGTTCTTGAGGAGATTCATTGCCCTTCTGAGAGGCAAGTTAAGTGTGTTGTTGCCTTGGTCCAAAGATCGGCCTATGACTGGTAGAAGTTGGTCCGTAGGCATCCCCAGTTGCAAAATCCGATCAAATAGCAGTTCTTTGAACGGGAATTCATGAGTAAATATGTGACCATGGCTTATAAGGAGGCTAAGTGGGCTCAATTTCTAAGTTTGAAGCAGAGGGAAATATCAGTTGCAGAGTATGAGAAGGAGTTTAATCCACTTGGGAAGTATGCTCCTTCGGGTATTCTGACCGAAGAGTTTAGGTGTCAGCATTTTGAGGCCGGGTTGAATGAGTCTTTGAGAGCCATGCTCATATCTTTTATGAGTACTCCTGCTATTAGTTAATATCAGATTGTCCAAGCAGCTGTGCGGGTAGAGAGGTCTGAGTCAGTTTTGAGGGAGAGAGCTCAGAAGAGGAATCCCCCTCGTGGAGGTTCGTCCTTGGGTAAGAGATCGAGGAACCCGCATGATGAGTCCTCTACAGGTCCTACTTCGAAAGGTAGGAGGTAGGGATCTATAGTTGGTTCGAGTGCTAGTAGAGGTAGTTCTGGTGGAAGAGGAGAAGTGGTGCCCGAGTGTTCTCATTGTAGTAAGCGCCACAAGGGCAAATGTAGATAGCTTACTGGAGGATGTTTCCATTGTGGAAGCATCAATCACTTTCTGGCTAATTGTCCTAAGTTGGGTGAGAACACTAGGGATCAGCAAGATGCTAGTCGGTCGGGGTCTAATGCTCCTCAAGCTAGTCGAGGTAGAGGCAGAGGTAGAGGTCGAGGTGGTCAGCCTAGAGAGGGTGCTCTATCAAAGTCAGTAGATCATCATTAGATTGTGCCAGCAAGGGCCTATGCGATGAGAGCTCGGGATGAGCAAGATGCGCCCGATGTGATTGCAGGTAAGTTTCTACTCTATGACACTGAGATGTATTCTTTAATTGATCCTAGTTCCACACACTCATACTTGTGCTCTGATATGTTATTTGATAAGTTGTATGAAGTTGAATAATTAGATTATGAGATCTATATGACCAGTCCTTTAGGGCATAGTGTCAATGTGAGTAGAGTGTTTAGGAACTATCCTCTGTTGGTTCAAGGTATAAAGTTCCCAGCGGATTTGTTTGGTTTGCCTTTTCAGGAATTTGATTTTATTTTGGGAATGGATTGGTTAAGTAAGCACCGGGCAGTGGTAGATTGTCATAGGAAGACGGTTGTATTGCAGGATAGAGATCAGTCTCCGGTTGTGATTAAAGGTTTAGGCTCAAGTTCTTTGAGGAATGTTATTTCTGCCATGCAAGCTAGGAGATTTATGAGGAAAGGTTGTGAGGCATTTTTGGCTTTGGTATTGGACTCTAAGCGCAGTCAAGTTAAGATTGAGGATGTCCCAGTGGTTAGGGAGTTTGAGGATGTGTTCCCTTGCCTGGATTACCTCCGAAGAGAGAAGTTAAGTTGTCCATAGAGATATTGCCGGGTAATGACCCCATTTCTAAGGCACCTTATCGAATGGCTCCTATAGAATTGAGAGAACTTAAAACTCAATTACAAGAGCTATTGGATAAAGGCTTTATTATACCTAGCGTATCTCCATGAGGAGCTCCGGTTTTGTTTGTAAAGAAGAAGGATGGGACATTGAGAATGTGCATTGATTAACATCAGATTAATAAGGTTACTGTGAAGAATAAGTACCCGTTACCTAGGATTGAGGATTTGTTTGATCAGCTTAGAGGTACGGGAATCTTTTCCAAGATTGATTTTCGGTCTGGGTATTATCAGCTTTGGGTTAAGGACGTAGATGTGGTTAAGACTGCATTTCGGACACGATATGGCCATTATGAGTTTCTTGTGATGCTGTTTTGTTTGACCAATGCACCTGCGGCTTTTATGGATTTGATGAATAGAGTGTTTAGGCCACATCTCCACCGATTTGTTGTGGTATTTATTGACGACATTCTGGTCTACTCGAAGAATGAGAGTGAGCATGAAGAGCAGCTTCGGATAGTGCTTCAGGTTTTGAGAGATCACCATTTGTTTGTAAAGCTTAGTAAGTGTGATTTCTGGCTTAAGGAAGTGTCCTTTTTTGACCATATTATTTCGGCTAAAGGTATTGAAGTTGATCCGGCAATGATTGAAGCGATTGTGAATTGGAAGGCGCCTAGGAATGTGCCTGAGGTGAGAAGTTTTCTGGGTTTGGTTGGGTATTATCGGTGGTTTGTTAAGGGTTTTTCGGTTATTGCTGCTCCTATGACTAGACTTTTGAAGAAAGGGGTCAAGTTTGTGTGGTCTGACAAGTGTCAGTCATGTTTTGACAATTTGAAGAGGTTGTTGGTCGAAGCACCTATACTTGCTCAACCCACTTCGGGTAAGGAGTTTGTAATGTATAGTGATGCTTCAAGAGTTGGGCTTGGTTGTGTCTTGATGCAAGAGGGAAAACTCGTGGCTTATGTGTCTCATCAACTAAAGCCACATGAGAAGAATTATCCAACGCATGATCTAGAGTTAGCGGCTGTGATCTTTGCTCTAAAGATTTGGCGGCATTATCTGTTTGGGGAGACATGTAGGATTTTTATGGATCATAAAAGTTTGAAGTATTTCCTCAAGCAAAAAGAGTTGAATATGAGGCAATGCTGTTGGTTGGAACTATTTAAGGATTATGATTGCATTTTGGAATACCATCCAGGCAAAGCCAATGTTATTGCGGATGCTTTGAGTCGGAAATCGATGTTAGCTTTGGTATTAAAGCATTATAAGTGGAGATTGGATTTGGAAGGGGCTTTGGTTTCCCAATTGAAAGCTAAGCCATCTTTAAGGCAGTTGATTGTTGATGCCCAGAAAGATGATGTGAAATTATAGCAAGTTTTGTAGGAAGTTCAGAATGGTAAGCAATCTAAGTTTTCTGTTTTGGATGGGGTGCTTATATGTAGGAATCATTTGTGTGTGCCTGAGAATGATGAGTTAAAGAGGAAACTTTTGCTTAAGGCACACACTATGGTCTTTACTATGCATCCTGGTAGTGAGAAGATGTATAGAGATTTGAAGTAGTTTTATTGGTGGCTTGGGATGAAGAGAGATATTGTGCAGTTTGTGGCTCGGTGTTTGACTTGTTAGCAGGTAAAGGCCGAACATCAAGTTCCTTCAGGACTGCTCAACCCTTTACCCATTCCTCAGTGGAAATGAGATGACGTCATGATGGGTTTTGTATCTGGCTTGTCTATGACTCAGAGGAAGCATGATTCGGTTTGGGTTATTATGGATAGACTCACCAAGTCATCGCACTTTCTGCCGGTTAGAGTTGACTATCCAATGGATAAGTTGGCTAATATTTGTGTGAATGAAGTGGTCAGATTGCATGGTATTCCGTTGTCAATAGTGTCAGATTGGGATCCAAGGTTCACATCGATGTTTTGGAAAGAGTTGCAAGCAGCTTTGGGTACTCGGTTGAATTTCAGTACGGTTTTTCATCCTCAGTCGGACGGGCAATCAGAAAGGGTTATACAGATTCTAGAAGATATACTTCGGGGTTGTGCTTTGGAATTTTTAGGCAGTTGGGATAAGTATGTATCGCTCATGAAGTTTGCCTACAACAATAGTTATCAGTCAAGTATTGGAATGTCACCATTTGAAGCTCTTTATGGACGATAGTGTAGAACTTCGATTTGTTGAATAGAATTGACTGTGCATGCTTTTGTTGGGCCAGAGGTGGTAAGAGCTACGGAAGAGAAGATTCGAGTGGTTCAGCAGAATCTGAAGATAGCCAAGGATAGATAGAGGTCTTATGCTAATTTGAAAAGGAAGGACATTTAGTTTGAGGTTGGAGACAAGGTGTTCCTTATGGTATCGCCTTGGAGGAAAGTGCTGCGTTTTGGCAAGAAGGGTAAGCTTAGTCCCAGATTTATCGGTCCCTATGAGGTGTTAGAAAAGGTTGGTCATGTTTCCTATAAGTTGGCTCTACCGATGGAATTGGCTAAGTTGCACGATGTTTTTCATGTTTCTATGTTCCGCCGTTACAGATCAAATCCATCGCATGTGTTATCGGTTCATGACGTAAGGATTCAACCTAACTATTCTTTTAATAAGGAGCCAAAAGCCATTTTACCTCGAGAGGTGCTACAGTTGAGAAGTAAGCAAGTTCTTCTTCTAAGGTTTTATGGTAGCATCATGGGATTGAGGAGGCGACTTGGGAACCAAAAATAGTGATGAGATATCAGTACCCTTAGTTGTTCAGTTCAGGTAAGAATTTCGAGGACGAAATTCTTGTTAGTAGGGGAGAGTTGTAACACCCCATTTCCCACCCTAGTAGTTTGAGCCATATTGCATGCAATGTGTATGTGTGTTGGCTTGTGTTAATTCCTTTTATTTGAGTTTTATGCATATTTATTGGGTTTGTTAGACTGTGATGTATGTATGGAGTTAGTGTGTGTGTTAGTGTGGTTAGATTTTGGTGTGGTGTAGAAGATGGTTGTAGGGTGTGAGTTGATAGGTTCCACCAATAATTTGATGCCATGTGTCTTGTGAGGGTGACTATAAAGCCTTGGAGAGAGAAAGAGAGGCAGCTATCCCTTGCCCCTCTCCCGTTCCTTTCGCTATTTCTTCTTCTTTCTTCTTCTTTTTTCTCTTTTTTCATCTTGATCCATCTTCCTTTGGATGAAATTGTTGGTGGGATTTAGCAATTCTTGGATTTATTGGTAAGTTTTAGTTAGTTTCTTTCTTGTTCTTCATCTTTTCTCTTTGATTTTTGTTAGTGTGTGTTCTTGGGTTAGAGTTTTGAGTTTTGTGTGTTTTGGGTTTTGATTGCTCAGAAGTTCCTCCTAGAGCCCTCAGGGCAAAGAGAAGGCAAGTGGAAGTGGAGCTCTTTGATTTGGAGCATAGGAGATCAAGGTTTGGGAAATTTATGATTTTAGGTGTATAATGTGATGATTTTCATTTGGTTTAATTTTTCTTGAAATCATGTGACTAATAATGTTTATGTTGGTCTAAATGTTATGGGTTTTGAATAATTTGAGTTGAAATGCATTGGATGTGGAGTACTGAACCAAATTATGCTTTTTATTGAAGTTTAGAAGTAAAATTTCTGGTTTATTGAATTAAAGATTTTTGTTATGTTAATTGCTTGTTTTAATTGTGATAATTGGTATAAAAGTTAGATTTTTTATGGTGTATGATGATTAAAATGCTTGATTTGAGTTGTGGTGAAGTTTTGAGTCAATTGGAGGTTTGGGTGGATTTTTGGAAGCGTTGGATTTCTAATAAATTACTGGAGAACTAGAAAATGCGACTTTGTCGCGAGCGCGACAGAGCTCAGGGATTATAGCTCTCACGGTAGGCCGAACTCTGTTCTACTGAGCTGCAGCATCACGTATGCCATCACGAGCGTGATAGAGAGCGTAATGCCGAGCTGAGCTAGGCAGCATTGTCGCAAGCGCGCATGATCGCGTCAGCGATATCGGGCGCATTCTATTACGAGCGTGATAGAAGTCGATATGTTCCTCTGCTCATAAGCGCGAGGCTTGTCATGAGAGCGGTGCTCAGGGAGCTTTGCCCCTGTTGCGAGCCCGACACCTCCTGTTTTCAAAACTGGATTTCTTTTGTGCTTTCAATATTTGTTTTCTGAACTTGTGATGTTATTAGACTTATGTATGGATGATTTTATGAACAAATTGAATATGGTTGGATGATTGATACATGGCCTGCAAGAGTCAAATTATTGGATTGTTAGGCATGTCTAATAGAGTTCAGTAGCTGCAGTCCCAATGTGTTCTGGACCCTGATCAGGCCCCCGTTTAGGTCCTTGCGATCCTTAATGTGTTCGGATCTTGTTTAAGATCATCCAATGTGAAAATGTTTTGAATTATAAAATTTAAGATGTTGCTTTTTAATTGTACCTTCGGGTACCCCAATGTGTTCACTCGTTACCCGCTATTGTGAGTCAGCAGGCATTTGTTTTGTTGTGATTATGTGCATATGAAATTAGTATGATTTATGAATTTGATTATGAGTTTTTGAATATAATTGATGATGATCAAGTTATGATTTAGTATATGCATGATTATAAGCCTGTGCCATGTTGTATGTGTTCTGCCTTAACGACCATTCTGAATGGTCGTTCATATTATTGTGTGTTTTCCCCACTAACCGTTACCGCTTAGCATGGGTGTTTTATTCGTGCCGGTGTTGAATGAGTCGAGGTTTTGGGAGAGTCTCCACAGGTCTAGCCAACACAGAAGGATTGAAGTGTTATAGCTTAGTTTTGTATCTAGGTTCTTTTTATAATATTTTGGTCTCTCTTATTGTATTTATTCTTTTGTAATGCTTCCGCTATGTATTTTGGAAGATCGGATTTGGTAATATTAGTTTTGTACAGAATATTTTGTAATGAACCTTTGATATCAATGAATGATCTTTGAGCTTTGAAGTTTTAATTTTCGCTGTTATTCATATATTTTGTATATGTTTATTGTTTTGCTTTGTTTGGTGACACCCTTGTCCATACGGGTTTTCATTCCATTCACAGATGAGCTCTCCTACATATGGGTAAGGGGTGTTATAACTTTGGTTTAGGAAAAAGGGGAAGCTTATTTCGAGGTTCATAAATCCATATGAAATCCTTAAGAGGATTGGACCAATGGCTTACAGATTGTCACTTCCTCCAGAATTAGACAAATTGCATGATGTTTTTCATGTCTCTATGATTCAGAGATATCGCTAAGATGAGTCAGATGTACTACCTATATAAGATATCCAAGTTCAACCGGATTTCCTGCATGATGAAGAGCCAAAGGCAGTTTTAGCCAGAGAGGTGAAGCAACTGAGGAATAAATAAGTTCCTCTTATAAAATTACTATGGCAATAGCATGGCATAGTGGAAGTAACTTGGGATCCTATATTAATGATGAAAGCTCAGTATCTAGAGTTCTTTAATACAGGAATGAACTTCGAGGAAAAAAATTCTTTTTAAGGGGAAAAGAAATGTGAGGCCCCAAAATATACCTTAACAGAATTATAAGCATGTCTAGGGTAAAATAAAAAGTGAATATGAGGTTAAGTAGTTGAAGTGTAGTAAAGGTCATAATGGGTATTAATTGAAAAGATACATGCCATTTGGTAATTCATTTAAATGATAATGTTATGATGAAGTTTATGCAAAAATAAATTTAAATTAAGGGCCAATGTATAAATAAGAGTTAATTATACACAAATGTGGAGTTAAATAAAGTCTAGGGATCAAAGTGTAAATATAAGAAAAATAAAAGAAGGAATTAGTGGGAAGAAGACATGTGGACTTCTAGAAAGCATGAAAATTTTCATGCTTATATAAGGAAGAGTTGGCTGGCTCATTTGAAGAAATAAATTCTAGAAATTTCATTTCTTCTTCTCTCCAAATCACACTAAAATACATGTTTAAGGAATTTTATAAAAAAAAAAAAAGCATGGTAGGGGTGAAAGTTCAGTGTAATAGGTAAAGATTTATTTTCTCTTCATCTTCTTCTTGGTTTGTATATATAGAGAATGTAACATCCTTATACTCACTATACAGTACATACGATGATCGACCATTCCAAAATTCATCCCAGTGCCAATGTTACGAGCTACGCTATGCTCAATAGTACTTAATTTTTTTTTTCAAAGCATCGATATCATTTATGCACAAGTAACAATAACACTGTAACAAACCACGAGAAGGTCTACTAAAATTCTCTTCCTAAACATACCTACAAATTATAATCTGTCCTTACACGTTCTTCACTTCATTCTTTTCTATCATATACGTGCCATGCTTATATTCCTATTCCTGTCTTTATCCCACTTCTTGACAGTCTTCAATATCTTAGCCATTTTGGAACTTCTTATCTTCTTAACCTGCGCAATAACAATGCTACGAGCTGAGCATTAAAATGCCCAATGGTGGATACATATCCTAAACTTTCCACTCCTACAGTTATGCGTGCACACACAAGCATACTTATTTTGAAAATTACATAAATACTAACTCCTCCATTATATGCACTAACAGTTCGATTTAGTACTAATAAATGTCTATAATTTATTTAACTCTCTCTTTACTATTTTTCTTCCCTTTTCTCCTTCTTTTTCTTTTTCATTTTAATTAAATTATGGTTATAGATTCATCTTCTTAAAATTATTTACTCACATACATACATTCATCCGTTATATTAACTTCCCTTATTTCAATAAGTTACTATGTAATTTAATTCTTATTTTCTAATGTTACAATTTCATATGTGGCTAAATATTTTTAATTTATCTTTATTTAGTTATCATTTATTTTGTTACATTTTAGATCTTCTTGTATAGTTATTGTTATGGTCATTACCTTTATCATTTACAATATACCCTTAATTTATAATTATCTATTTCTCATTTTTATTAATTTTGCACTTATATTTCTAATATTCCATTGTTCTATTCTTTTAATAATTTATTTTAGTTCCTTATTAATGTCTATTTACTTTATATACTTATGTAAATAATTAGATACATTTATATGACATGAAATTTACCTTCCAATATTATTTAAACTATAATAATTATTATTAACATTAACACTTATATTACTACATTACAAGTTCACTCATTTAGTCTTTAAATATACTTATTACTCTATATCCTTTATTTTGTCAATATGAGCATTAATACTACTTAAGTTGTTATTTTATTTTATTTTTATTACTAATCTTACAATTATTAGCATTATCCTCTTTAAAGTTATTTTTTTATTACTATATTTTCTTACAATTACTTTAGATTTTAATCTTTATTTATTTATTTATTTCATTTCATCATATGACATATAAATTTCTATTTAGTTTCTACATTTTATTCTTATGCATACTTTCAATTTTAACCTTTAATTTATCAATTTTCACTTACATTATCATCCAATTTCTTATTCCTTCATAACTATAATCTTGGAATTTAATACTTTACATAGTTATCATTCTACCCTTAATTCCGTTTAAATCTTCGCAATATAATTCTCCCCATCCCTTTTTCCTTAGTGGCCTTTTTATTGACTTATTTTAATTCTTTTTCTTTATTTTATTTATTTTACTTCCGTGACTATATATTACCTAATCTAAAATCTTATTATTATTGACACTACCTTAATCAGAACACTTATTCATTATTTCTAGTCCTCTAACACTTTTATGTTTCTTTACTAATATCGGCAATGTTATTATTTTCTTTATTACTTATTTATTTTCATTTCTCTTATTAAAATTAATATTATTTACACTATTTATCCCTTATTATCCCTATTCAATTATTTTATTTCCATTTTTCGATACATTACTAATTAATAAGTTGTCATTGTAGTGCATATTCATTATCTTTTAATTTTGCGTACACATTTTCTAACATTATCAAGCCCATTTCAATTATATAATATTATTATTATTATTATATTAATTCTCATTTTATTTATATTCATTGATTTTCTAACTCACAAAATTTCTCTAATCCAATCAATTCTTATATATTTGTTCAAATTACCTTTCTAATCCCTTTACTAACATTAACATAGTTAATTTACAATTTAGTGTTTTTGACACACAAATTTACGATTTTACCCTTAATTGTTCTCTATTGACCATTTTGCCATTATTTATCATTTTTCACACTTGTTTTATTCTTTGACATGTAAATTATCATGCATTGCATTTAAATGTTAATGTTTTAATCATTTCACATCATTATTATTTTACTTTATTCTTTCACTTTTATTTTACATTTTCTAGTAGCATTCTACTTTCTTATTTTGTCACCTATCAATTTACTACATTCATTCACACCACATATATAAAATCGAATTAACCCAATTATTATTTCAAGATATCAGACTTGGGTTAACTTATTAATCCAATATATATATATATATATATATATATATATATATATATATATATATATATATATATATACACGCGTACACCTATACTTATTATATTAAATGTATCCCTATTTTATTTAATTTTGACTTTCATTAATATATTTCCCTTATTATTTCTATTATTTCCATTACTAATTCTTATTTTATTCTAACTAATGTCATACTAAATTTTCTCACTTACTTTTCAATTAATTGCCTTTCTTTTATTAATGCTACTTTCACACAACTTTTATCTTTATTTTTTTCAATTTACCTAATCATTTCCAACTTACAATTTAATTCCTTTACTTTCACTAGATTACCATATTGCCTTTCTTTTTCACTTATTTACCAAAATATCATTAAATAAACATATTTTCTCATTTGTCCTATTAATTAGCACACAAATTACTATTTAGTCCTTTTAAATATTAATTCGAGACAAATTACATTTTAATCCTTATATAATGATTAAATTACCTATTTTGCTAATTTATTTCATATTTCCTTTTATTTACCCTTATTATTATTACTTAACCAATTTGCCATTTTAACCTTAAATCTTTTAAATTTTTTCAATTAAGCCCTTTTTCACTTCATTTCTTTTATTAATTCCAATATACTCATTTTCAATCCACTTTTACAATTTTGCCCCTAGTATCAATCCGGTAGAAATCTCCGAACCAGATACACAGGACGTAAACCCCGTAGGTCCAATACACTTTAGAGTGATCTCAAACGACCACCCATACAATTTACTGCATTTCACTGTACACTTTAAAACTTTATCACTTTTACACATTAGTAGGCCGTCATTAACCTACTAATATAAGTTGCATGGCTCGCTACTACGGTATAGGTGCCCCTATGACTAGCCAACTATGTCCTTAATTAGATTTAACCACCAAACTACTACTAAGTGCAGTAAAATTATTCATTTCATTAAATAACCATGAAATGCTTAACTTAAATTTAATTCATATCATTAATTCATTTGAATACTAATCAGTCAATAAAACATTTCCACTTCTAATTTATTCCTTTTTCACAAATGCAATTCCAAATCATTTATTGCTTAATTCAAACCTCATTCATACCATAATATCACTTTAACATAATACATTATACAATTCTCAAGTTAAACATAATGCAATATTACACTTCAATATATTCAAATATATTCTACTAATTCCATTTAAAGTGGCACACACTTAATTTTCATTTTTTATTCATTTTATGCCATTATATTTAATTAATTTACTAAATATACTATAATTCATTTATGTTTACCATTCGGCCGAACCTATCCTTTTCCTTTTTAATTATATTTTTGATTTGTTTATCATTTAATAATTTAAATTACATATCAATAAGCCTCAATATACAATTAAATTACATTAAATCACAAAATACATTCAATTAGCCTTAGGTAATCCATTCGGCCAAGTCATCATCTCATCTTTAAATATTATCTTTCATTCTTTTATCATTAGATTAGCCCAAACTACATATATATTATTATGAATATACCATTAATTAACATTGAACATCAAAGTATACTCTTGTATACCTAATATATACAATTCGGCCTAAGTTGGATTTTTCACTTACAATATTTTTCTTTTAAGTTTAAGCACTCTAATATCTATTTTTAACCTCTCTAAACATGTTTATTAAGTTTAATTCAATAAAATATGCTTATATCACATTCTTTCAATACGAACATAATATAAATCTATATATAATCAATAGAAATAGTAGGATATTATATCCACTAATCCCAATTTCTTATTCTAGACCTCTTAAACATCTTTTTCCTTATCTTTGTCCCTTGAAACACCTTAATTTCCTCAAATTTGAGCCTTAAACTTGAACTATTGATTTCACCCACTTTTATTCCCACAAATGAAATCTAAAGACTGTAATTAACAACTAGAGGGGCTGACTTTTACTTGGGAGGATTAAATTTGATAAAAACCACAAAAGAGAAATTAAGAAAATCCATGGAGGGAGAGAGAAAAACCATTTGGCTAAAAAGAGGAGGAGAAATGGAGAGAATTATGGATTTCTTATAGATTTTTCTAACTTAAATAGTCCCTCTTAGTGGACTATTCTAGTGTCTTCTAATTAGGCCGACCCAATTAGCCAAAAGCCCATTAATTAACTATAATATGTCCATAATTTATTTCTCTCAATTCCTAAGTTCAATTCCTCATAAAAATGAGTCCATAATTCTTAAAATATATTTATTAGGCTCCAAGAATATTTTTTTAATCAATCAAAGACAGTTTTCCACTCCAATAATTATTTACTTATCCGATAGTCACTGTTATCGTAAAATTAATTTTTCTTTACTAAATAATTGTACTTCTTAATATGAGTGTTGTAGACACCGGGTCCCGAGTCCGGCATAAAATGAAAATGGTGATTTTTGATCCTTGATTATTCCCTAAAAAAAATATATATATATATAAATATGTGTGTGAAATTAGGTAATTAATTAATTGATGTTATTAGTTAATTGAGTAATTAATATTATTGTGTGATTAAAATGCATGTAAAATTAAAGTTTAAAGTGTATAATTAATTAGATAAAATATATATATGTGCTAATTTAAATGAACTAAATGGTGTAATGTTTAATTAATTAGATAAATTATATATTAAATAGGTTAATTATATTAATATGTAATGTTTAATTATTTAAATGTTTAAATTGAATATATTAATGTGTAATGTATGTAATGTTTAATTAATTAATGTATTAATGTGATATGTGTAATTGATATATAATGTTTGATTAATTAGTATATGTATGTGTGTGTTAATTTGAATTAAGTGAGATTAATTAAGAATAGAGAAAAGGAGGGAATAATTGAGTGGGAAGTTACCATTATAACCCTTAGCCCTAGTTTGAGGGTATAAAGAGAACAAGATGAGGAAAAATTAAAGGGGCTCGGCAGATCAAGAAAAACCAAAGAAAAGGAAAAGAAAAGACAAGAAAGAGAGAGCTGAGCACAGGGAACCGAAGAACAAAGAAAAACAAAAACAAAAGAGAAAGAAAAGGGAGAGCAAAAAAGGAGAGGGCCAAATAAGGAAAAGAGGAAATAAAACAAAGGGAAGAAGAGAGGAGCAGACCCAGGCCAAACAGGGACGCCGGAGAGAGAAGAGAAAGAAGAAAGAGGAGGGGAGGAAGCGTCGCCTCCGCCGGCCAGATCCGGCCACCGATCGCCGCACGCGCCCTGCCGCCGTGGAGAGGAGGTCCGGACGATTCAGGCGACGGCCACCGTTCTTCCATCGGACTCCGGCAGACGGCGCGTGAGTGAGAAGAACCAGAGACAAAGGCAGCGGCTTCGCACGCGATTTCCGGCTAATCGGCGTCGGCTTCCGGCGCGTGGACACCGCCGGTGAGACCCTGTGACGACGATCTACAGTGCGACGGTGGAGGTGTAGGCCACTGCCTGTCCGGCGAAGCTCCGGCGAGGTAAATCCCTATTTCCTTTATATTTTATTTTATTATTATTATATATTTATTTAATTTCTGAATTATTATTATTATAATATTATTATTATATTTATTCATTATTCTGTTTTAGTATTATTTTATTATTTATTATTGTTATTTTTATATTTATTTATTTACTATTATTATTATTATTATTAATATTGAGATTATATTATTGTTATTGGTGTGTGAATGTTACTACATTGTTGATATTATGATTATTATGATATTATTATTATTTGATTATTATTATTGTCATATTAATATTATATTATTTATTATTCTTAATGTTATTATTTTATGTTTAATGTATTTCATAATTATTATCATTGTTAATATATTATTATAACTTGGTTCATATCTATTATTATTTTATAATATTGTTGTTCATATTATCATTCTATTGTTGTTATTTATTTATGCAATTATTTATGTATCTATTCATTTATTTATTTAGAAATATGTAATTACTATTTTATTGTATTTTATGTATTCGTGGTCTGTAATAATAAAATGATTTTCGACCGCTTTTAAAAAGAACCACCACACAATTGTTTTATACCAAAATGAAATGTTTACTAAATAAAATTGGACCAATGTCTTATTTTTACCCAATAAAATCATCACATGAAAATTGTTTTCCATAATGAATGCATGCGAGGACCAATGTCGTCATTGTTAATGAATAACCCGTTTTATGCATGTATCGTGCATTTACGAACGACGGTTGTATTCTGCCTTTAGTATTATTGTAATTTATTTGATTTAATGCTTTATTCTTTTATTCATTTATTTATCTATTATTTTAAATACGTGAATAAAATGCGCTTTTCAATCAATTGCATTGTGTGGAGAGAGAGCGAATTAATGATAATTAAAATTTAATCATAAAATAATCGAGGTAGAAATAGATGAGAAATCCCGGACCCAGCTCTGGTCTTTGGGCTCAAAGAGGCTAGAGGTTTACCCTCCAAGACACCTTTTTGTGCCACGAGACTTTAGCGCTAATCCTAAGCTCCTTAGGGCGAGAGGTTTACCTTCCAAGACCCCTCTGGCTGGCCCAAAATGGATACAACGCGCAGTCTTAGGCTCTCTGAGGCGAGAGAAACTTTCCCAATGTTCTATTGGGTGGCGACTCCATGAAACCTCCTTGTTGCCCAACATAGACGCACTTGCGATTTATTGCAAGCTGTCAACGGACCCACAATTGCCCGATCGCCCTCGAGCGGGCTGTCAGAAGGGCGGCCACGGGGATCCGGCGCGCGTCACAGTGGCGAATCCGCTGGGGACAATATGGTTTGAGATTTCAATTTGAAAATACCTCGTTTAATATTTATGGTTAAAATTTAATTCATAAATTCGCTTTCTCTCATTTGCATTACATCTCATTAGAGCTTTAGAATATGCTAGTTTGGTCCCTCTATTACCCCCGGTGCGTTCCTGAAGCACGACCCCATTTTCACTCAATTTGGGGAAGTGTTAAGGATAATCACCAGCCCAAGTCTCGTACCATCGTGGTATATAAAATGGTGACCCGATCGGTCGTTACACTCGTGATGAGCTAGACCCGTCGGCAGGGATCATGCTTGGGTAGCCCTAAAGTAATACCACCTTTTGACCAAAGCCCATGTAATGGCAATAAAAGCCTCCACTAGGTGACATGTACCATAATATCGTGCTTGCTATTTGGGCCATCATATATTGAACAAAATCAATTGAATCAGATGATTTTCATCAAAGGCTTTCATGCCACGATGGGCTCATCTTGATTTCATCGAATTGTTTAAATATATAATGGCCAAACATCCATGTGCATGTGCTTTAAATTAAGAGTTGTTATGCTGTCATTTTTTCACTGCGCACTATACGCGTCCATTGGGTTCCCTGTTAACCCTTGGATAAAGCTCACCTAGGAAAGAGACCGCACGACATCGTGTGTGGGAGAAATAAGGTTGGAAGGATCTAACTGCTTGCATGTCGCTGTGAATGCTGCACAACATGTACATACATCACATGTCATTCATGTCAAAAAAAATATTAATAATCAAAAATAAAAAATAATCAAAAAATATAAAATATAAAATATAAAATATAAAAGATACATTTCATATTGTGTATATATCCTTTTCCCTTCATATTATTTTTCATGTGCATATACCATCATGTATATAATTTTTTTTCATACATTGAATCATCTCATTGTAATTTATTAATTTTTCACTCACCAAGGACCATCTGCACAATTCACAATTCACGATCATGCATTGTATATTGTCATACACGCATCATTCTAACAATTTAAATTTTCAGCCATCATAAATTCATTCAAGTGGATTAGAGGTCCCGACGGTCGATTAGTAAGGACATACTCGCCCTTTGGATTGCTCGAATTAGTGCTTGATTGGGATCCTGAGCCACTCTCAGCATCTAGTACCTCATCCTCATGATTCACAAGCACCTACTATTCCACAACCACTTGTTGACCCGCAATAACCAATATCCCATGCTGGGGGCAAGCTGAACCACCTGCTGGTGGAGAGGCTCTTTTTATTGGCAATGCTACTGTCAACCTGTCAATGAGCATGGAGCTGCGACACTTATTGAGCCAAGAAGGGCAAGAGTTCACAATCCCGAGGAGGATTTTGTGGAAGAAGATGAGATTGAGGACATAGCAGCCCACCAACGCTGGCCTGTTAGCGGATCAATGCTAAATTCTGAGGGACTGAATTCAAGATCTTATCAACAACAAAGAAATTGTTGACCCAGAGAAGAAGGGGAAATAAAAGCTGATGACAGATGAACAATGTTTTTGCGTACTTGTATATTATTTCTAATGATTTCATTTCTTATGATCATGATATATTCATTCATTTTGACATTAACTCAATTAATACTACTACATTTAATCTTGGAACTTTGGAAATCCAAATAAAATCTTGATAGCATCTGATATAACTCATGTAAAGAGGGAAATTCAGAAAAAATAAAAATAAGAGAGAAAAACTAGTTACAATTAGGAGATTGGATGAAAACTCACTAAGAGCACTAGAACCTTTCTGATTACCCGTCGAAGCGACTTCTGGATAAGGCTGAATCTAGAAAATGATTTAGGCACTATTTTTTTGCATAGCTCTCTAAATGACTATTTCCTACCCTTATTCTGTAATCGCTTCCTAGCCCGTTGAGCCTTTATCGAGCTATGCTGAATGCGTGCCAATTTTGTTGTTACACACATTAAAACTACCCCCTCGCCTAAAATGATTTTGGCTTCCCCTTAGAATAGTGGCTGCTCTAAAACTGATGGATGTACATTTGAACAATTATGTGGACTATTAAAAAATTGCCTTGATAAGAGCAAGTTCAGACTTTGGAAAGAGGTTTTAGTCATGCATGAAAGGCATGAGCTCAAAAAAAAAAAAAAAAAAGAAAAATCGAAAAGAAAAAAAAAAGTAAAAAAAAAAAAGAAGAGAAGAAGCAAAAAGGGAGCTCAAGACAGTAACCAACTGACTAGTTTCAATAATTGCCCTTCTATTGTTATTCTGATGTGAAGGAGCTAAAATGTTACCGAGCCCAAATTCAAAAAATACTTTTGCGTATGCAACTGAGCTGAGAACGGTGTCACACCCCGAACTGGGCCTAGTCGGAATATGCTTGCTCGGTCGGAATGAGTGAGGGTAATTCGGTAATTTGTACAGGAATAGTATGGATAATAAGGATTTATTTGCAAAGAAAACAATTAATTAATAAGATGTTAAGTGAGAAAACATCTAGTGGAACATGTGTATGGTATGTAGGAAGTGATTGGATAAGATGGTGACACTTGGGTTTGTAGGATGATGACAAGTGGTTTATAAGGAATTGTTAGAGTATGCTTGAAGTGTATGGAAGTAGGATGTGAGTGGGCTAAGAAATGCTATGGTATGAGTGGTGTTTGGTGTATTGAAGATATTTATTCAAGAATTATTTGTGTGTGTTTAGTGTATGGTGCATGTAGGAGTAAGTCAAAGTGGGATTGAAGATTATGACATGTGGACCTATAGGAAGGGGACAAGTGGCATTGGGTAGGTGTACATTTAATGGGAAAGAAAGACAAAGTGAGAGTAAGAGGAGTCCACGTTTTTGCCTTTTCCTCTTCCCGATTTTTCCATTTCTTTTCCTTTTCTTCCTTTTCTTTGTTCCATCTTTTGGTTTTGAATGAATTAGAGGTGATTTAGTGGAGATTGGAAGCAAGATTGTTAAGGTAAGTTGGAGTTTTAGGGTTCTTAAGGATGGATTTTCCTTTCTCTCTTGTTATTTCTTTTGATTTTGTGTGAGTTAGGGTTTTGAATTAAAAGTAATTTCTGGATTTTTGGCTTGTGTAAGTTGGTGGTAACAAGAGGAAGCTCAAGGGCAAGGAAACGACTGTAGATAGAAGCTAGGAAAGGAACTGTGGATTTTTGATTTCCAGGTTTGGGAACTTTCTTTTATCTGTATATGAATTTTTATATATTCATGTATGATATAAGTTTCTTGAGTGTGTTGTGATGATTTGTGATGATGGTAGTGAGTGTTGACTCAAATGACTTATTGGTGCATGTGAATAGGTTTTTTTTAGGTGAAAAACTGGTTTAGAATACACTGGACCTTTGTTCGGTTATTATACTGTTTTGGGAGTTTTAGAACTCCAAATCATTCAATTCTTGAACCATTAGAACCATGAATGCCATTACTTTAAATGTCTCAGAAATAGCCTTGGACAAATTCTCGCTCTAAGACATCGAAAAATTGATTACAAATGTAGTGTCCCTGTTGTGTCGGGTTGTTTGACCAGTATGGGTTGTGGAGTTCATATCTGGAGTTGTAGACCTCTAATTGATGTCAAACTTGTTTCATTTGAAAGCTAAGACGTAGTAGAACATTTGTTAAGAAGACAACTTTTCCTAAAAATGAGGTTTAGAGGTCGGTTTATATGATATGAACTGGTGGTAGAAAGCAGTATGTTAGGGGAGCTGAAGCGAGCCTCTGTCGCGAGCGCGACAAGGGTCGCGACCTCGCGACAGAAAAGTATGTTTTGAGTATTTGCTTCTATATTTTTGAGTCTAGGATTGACCCGGATCAATCCCGTGCCTTTCCCATCAGTTATTATGCATGTTTAGGGTAATTAAATGGCTATATAAATAATTATCGTCGGGAAAAATTTTAGGAGTATGCTTAAGATTGATGATTAGCTAGTATATAATAGCAGATATATCTTGGTGAAGGATGAGGATTAATATGTATTGATCTCATGAATAACCTAAGCATGATGTACTATATGTATGAACGATGAATGATAAATAATATTGACATTATAGATTAAATAACTGGATATTATTTGTGGCATGTTTTATCGAAATTATTGATATGAATATTGGATTTATGTGTTAATGATGTGTGACTTGCTGGAGATGAGGTAAGAGACCTTGGGATGTGTTTTGTGTGATTGTGGATAAGTTTGAGGAAGGAAAGATCTTGCAAAATTCTGCAGATTTTCGGAATCATGACTCTGTCGCGATCGCGACAGAGACCGATGATTCTGATGCTGTGCCATCGCGAGTACGCGACGCAGTCGCGAGCCCGCGATAGCATTAGCTTGTCTGCTCTCCGTCGCGAGCGCGACAACCGTCGCGATCGCGACAGAGCACGTTGTTGACCTGTGCTATCGCGAGCACGCGACTTGTCGCGACCCCGCGATAGCAACACTTGCCCTCTGTCGCGACCGCGACAACATCGCGAGCGCGACAGAGCCGGGCCCTTCTCTCCTTCCCGCGATCGCGAAGCCCGTCGCACGCGCGCAGCGAAGAGACTATGGTCTCTGTCGCGAGCGCGACAGGGATCGCGAGCGCGACAGTTGTGTTGAATTGAATGAGTTTTCTTCGGTGATTCCAATGTTTGAGTTCCGAACTTGTGATGCCTTTAGGTTTACTCTTTGACTATTTTATGAAGTATGTTAATGTAATTGAATGTATTATGTATAATTATACTTCTGATCTTTTCTAAGATTATCATGTTATGTTCAAAGTGTAAATTGTATGATGCATGTTTGACTTTATGAACTTGTTCATATGTCTCAACTATTGCTAATTGTGTACAATGATATAAAGTATGTGATTTGAAATATGATTTGTATTATGCATGACCTGCGAGAGTCAGTCTAGTGGATAGTTAGGCATGCCTAATAGAGTCTTTGTAGCTGCAGCGCCCTTTGAACGATTTGGACCCTGATCAGGTCCCACGACTGGTTCCTCGCGAACCCCTATCAGTACGGATCCTCGCGATCCTTTTTAATGTGTTTGGATCGGGTTAAGATCCCTCATCAGTAAAATGCTTTTGTGACAAAATAAAATGATTTTCGATTAGTACCCGTAAGGTACTCTCTGGCCGACTTGTACCCGTAAGGTACTAATCAGTTCACTCGTTATCCACTATTATGAGTCAGCAGGTATTTTGATGGGTTGTTTTATTCTATTTTGAAGTAGCCATCAGAATGTGATATCAGAATGAGCAAGAATCAGTTTATGTGTATATGAATATGACTACGGGCTTCAGAGGGTAAATCTGTATTTAGTAAACATGACTTTTCAGTTAACATGATTATCCGTACTTGGTATGTGATTTGTTATTAGTTTCTGAATGTTTTGAAATGATTCGATCGATGTATTTATGTATATGAGTTAAGCATGGTTTTATTGTGTACAAGCATGTGAATCAGATCGGTTGTGAGGGTAAGTATATAACATATAATCGTACTTTCTGCATGGTTTTGATATGAATGTGAAATGATGTGATTATGCCTTCAGTCTCCGTTATGGGAGTGTTTACAGCATGATATGCTATGTATTAGAGTTGTGCGGCAGGAGTGTGGTGTTTTGGATGATTTTCTTGGGTATGTGGCACAGCCTGACAACACTGGTGTCGTGTTTTGGGTTATGACTGTTTTGGCCCATTCCTGATAAATGTATATGATTATATGTGTGAGTTTCCGAATGAATGCCTTTATTATGCAAATCTGTTTAGATATATGTTTTGAATATCCGCAATTGCCATTTGAATGCATTTTGCTTTGACGACCATTGTGAATGGCCGTCCATATTATTATGTTTGTTTTCCCCACTAAGCGTTATCGCTTAGCACGGGTTCTTTTTCCCGTGCAGGTGGCAGGTTTGCTTCTGTTCGAGTTGCGCATCTGCAGAGTCGGCCACATAGGAGTTAGAAGTGATGTATTTTGTGTAACTTCTGTAGCCTAGATTTTGTAATTCTGATGAATATGTATATGTAATAATATGTAAAGATATTTATATAATATTCTGGGCCATGTAAATATTTGTATAACGATGTTTGGAGAATAACTTCTATTGTATGCTTGTAAGTTTTCACAACTGTATGCTTTTGCTTAGTGTATGCGCCATTGTGAAATATGCATGTCCAAATCTACTCCTCAAGTTTTAAATTCTCCCGTATTTTAGTATGCTTTGTCTCGCTTCAGTCCGGTAACACACCTACTCGTACGGCCTCCTACTCCATTGCGGATGGGTTCGTCCACGTATGAGTTGGGGTGTTACATTTAGTGGTATCAGAGCATAAGATTCTGGTTGCCTTATTTGTTTGGGTATTGAGTCTTTGTATGTTACTTGTTATGTGTCGAGTCTTTGTTTGAGAGTCAGTTTTGTGTCGTGGCGTAATGCAGATGCGTCTTGTCCTGTGTGTGTTATGTTAGATGGAGCCTGACCCGAATGAGAAAGTGAATGATACGACAGAAAGTGTGAACCCAGTTAGTACTGATCAAAGTGTTTCGTCTCTGTGCACCTTTTGGTTAGAATTCCGGTCTTGTTTCTAATAATAAAACATTAGTGCAAGGATTAATTCGAATTTTGGATAGACTGACTGCTCCTAGAATTTCTTAAGGTTTTGTTCAGAGTGTACCTCAGTAAAGAAAGGTATCGAGTAAGTGGATGAGTATTTGGATCTTATAAGGTTTTGGTAGTACTCTATATGCCTGTCAGCTATCTCTAGAAAAGTGTTTAAATGAAAGCATATTGAATCATGGGGATGGGACAAATTGCATCATTATAGCATCAATTGCATCACTCTGCATATATGAATCATCTCAATCTCATTACATCATCATCATCCCTTTGATAATACATGATAAGCATATGCATATATGTTTTGATTGAGAGAAAGCTGATAGGGTATATATGTACTATTTGATATTAAGATTAAGGGTAAAAAAAAATAAAAAATGACGCGCTCAGCAATCGTTTAGGAAAGTGTTCTGTGTTTGGTTAAGGATTTTAAAGTTTCATAGGAGTGTTAATGGTAAAGAGAAACGTAAGTATGATGGACATCTTTTAAGTAGTGAAGGATTTATATATCAATTGGCGAAGTTAGTTGGTTTATGTGTAAAGTGTTCGGGTTTTGATTTCAATCGGTCATTTGAGTAATGATTGTTCTGATGAATGTGTTTGATTCGAATATAAGAAAGTGATTTAAGAATATAGCGATAGCGATAAGTGTAAGCGAGTGAGTAAGTTGGGAGTGAAATGTATGAGTTGTTGGTAACATGGAATGTAATGCTGGGAATTCCTTTCGGTATAAGTGAATTTCGAGGACGAAATTATTTTAGGAGGGAAGATTTGTCACACCCCGAACTGGGCCTAGTCGGAATATGCTTGCTCGGTCGGAATGAGTGAGGGTAATTCGGTAATTTGTACAGGAATAGTATGGATAATAAGGATTTATTTGCAAAGAAAATAATTAATTAATAAGATGTTAAGTGAGAAAACATCTAGTGGAACATGTGTATGGTATGTAGGAAGTGATTGGATAAGATGGTGACACTTGGGTTTGTAGGATGATGACAAGTGGTTTATAAGGAATTGTTAGAGTATGCTTTAAGTGTATGGAAGTAGGATGTGAGTGGGCTAAGAAATGCTATGGTATGAGTGGTGTTTGGTGTATTGAAGATATTTATTCAAGAATTATTTGTGTGTGTTTAGTGTATGGTGCATGTAGGAGTAAGTCAAAGTGGGATTGAAGATTATGACATGTGGACCTATAGGAAGGGGACAAGTGGCATTGGGTAGGTGTACATTTAATGGGAAAGAAAGACAAAGTGAGAGTAAGAGGAGTCCACGTTTTTGCCTTTTCCTCTTCCCGATTTTTCCATTTCTTTTCCTTTTCTTCCTTTTCTTTGTTCCATCTTTTGGTTTTGAATGAATTAGAGGTGATTTAGTGGAGATTGGAAGCAAGATTGTTAAGGTAAGTTGGAGTTTTAGGGTTCTTAAGGATGGATTTTCCTTTCTCTCTTGTTATTTCTTTTGATTTTGTGTGAGTTAGGGTTTTGAATTAAAAGTAATTTCTGGATTTTTGGCTTGTGTAAGTTGGTGGTAACAAGAGGAAGCTCAAGGGCAAGGAAACGACTGTAGATAGAAGCTAGGAAAGGAACTGTGGATTTTTGATTTCCAGGTTTGGGAACTTTCTTTTATCTGTATATGAATTTTTATATATTCATGTATGATATAAGTTTCTTGAGTGTGTTGTGATGATTTGTGATGATGGTAGTGAGTGTTGACTCAAATGACTTATTGGTGCATGTGAATAGGTTTTTTTTAGGTGAAAAACTGGTTTAGAATACACTGGACCTTTCTTCGGTTATTACACTGTTTTGAGAGTCTTAGAACTCCAAATCATTCAATTCTTGAACCATTAGAACCATGAATGCCATTACTTTAAATGTCTCAGAAATAGCCTTGGACAAATTCTCGCTCTAAGACATCGAAAAATTGATTACAAATGTAGTGTCCCTGTTGTGTCGGGTTGTTTGACCAGTATGGGTTGTGGAGTGCATATCTGGAGTTGTAGACATCTAATTGCTGTGAAACTTGTTTCATTTGCAATCTAAGACGTAGGAAAACATTTGTTAAGAAGACAACTTTTCCTAAAAATGAGGTTTAGAGGTTGGTTTATATGATATGAACTGGTGGTAGAAAGCAGTATGTTAGGGGAGCTGAAGCGAGCCTCTGTCGCGAGCGCGACAAGGGTCGCGACCTCGCGACAGAAAAGTATGTTTTGAGTCTTTTCTTCTATATTTTTGAGTCTAGGATTGACCCGGATCAATCCCGTGCCTTTCTCATCAGTTATTATGCATGTTTAGGGTAATTAAATGGCTATATAAATAATTATCGTCGGGAAAAATTTTAGGAGTATGCTTAAGATTGATGATTAGCTAGTATATAATAGCAGATATATCTTGGTGAAGGATGAGGATTAATATGTATTGATCTCATGAATAACCTAAGCATGATGTACTATATGTATGAACGGTGAATGATAAATAATATTGACATTATAGATTAAATAACTGGATATTATTTGTGGCATGTTTTATCGAAATTATTGATATGAATATTGGATTTATGTGTTAATGATGTATGACTTGCTGGAGATGAGGTAAGAGACCTTGGGATGTGTTTTGTGTGATTGTGGATAAGTTTGAGGAAGGAAAGATCTTGCAAAATTCTGCAGATTTTCGGAATCATGACTCTGTCGCGATCGCGACATTGTCGCGAGCGCGACAGAGACCGATGATTCTGATGCTGTGCCATCGCGAGCACGCGACGCAGTCGCGAGCCCGCGATAGCATTAGCTTGTCTGCTCTCCGTCGCGAGCGCGACAACCGTCGCGATCGCGACAGAGCACGTTGTTGACCTGTGCTATCGCGAGCACGTGACTTGTCGCGACCCCGCGATAGCAATACTTGCCCTCTGTCGCGACCGCGACAACATCGCGAGCGCGACAGAGCCGGGCCCTTCTCTCCTTCCCGCGATCGCGAAGCCCGTCGCACGCGCGCAGCGAAGAGACTATGGTCTCTGTCTATCAGTTTATGTGTATATGAATATGACTACGGGCTTCAGAGGGTAAATCTGTATTTAGTAAACATGACTTTTCAGTTAACATGATTATCCGTACTTGGTATGTGATTTGTTATTAGTTTCTGAATGTTTTGAAATGATTCGATCGATGTATTTATGTATATGAGTTAAGCATGGTTTTATTGTGTACAAGCATGTGAATCAGATCGGTTGTGAGGGTAAGTATATAACATATAATCGTACTTTCTGCATGGTTTTGATATGAATGTGAAATGATGTGATTATGCCTTCAGTCTCCGTTATGGGAGTGTTTACAGCATGATATGCTATGTATTAGAGTTGTGCGGCAGGAGTGTGGTGTTTTGGATGATTTTCTTGGGTATGTGGCACAGCCTGACAACACTGGTGTCGTGTTTTGGGTTATGACTGTTTTGGCCCATTCCTGATAAATGTATATGATTATATGTGTGAGTTTCCGAATGAATGCCTTTATTATGCAAATCTGTTTAGATATATGTTTTGAATATCCGCAATTGCCATTTGAATGTATTTTGCTTTGACGACCATTGTGAATGGCCGTCCATATTATTATGTTTGTTTTCCCCACTAAGCGTTATCGCTTAGCACGGGTTCTTTTTCCCGTGCAGGTGGCAGGTTTGCTTCTGTTCGAGTTGCGCATCTGCAGAGTCGGCCACATAGGAGTTAGAAGTGATGTATTTTGTGTAACTTCTGTAGCCTGGATTTTGTAATTCTGATGAATATGTATATGTAATAATATGTAAAGATATTTATATAATATTCTGGGCCATGTAAATATTTGTATAACGATGTTTGGAGAATAACTTCTATTGTATGCTTGTAAGTTTTCACAACTGTATGCTTTTGCTTAGTGTATGCGCCATTGTGAAATATGCATGTCCAAATCTACTCCTCAAGTTTTAAATTCTCCTGTATTTTAGTATGCTTTGTCTCGCTTCAGTCCGGTAACACACCTACTCGTACGGCCTCCTACTCCATTGCGGATGGGTTCGTCCACGTATGAGTTGGGGTGTTACAAACGGTTCATCCATCAGTCGACAAAATATTGCGGCCATTTTTCTCTAGTGACCTGATCTTTTCTTGACAGCCATCTACCTAAGCGTGACATTACAACCAAAGTAAGACCTCTTGATTCTGGGTTCAATCTTATCCAATTAGCGGAGAAGACCTTTTAATAAGGTTTGGTACGTAAGAAGAGGCCTATGGTGTTTCTTGAGCTTCAAGCGAGAAGCCATGAGTGCATTCATGCATTCGAGTTAAGTCTTGTCTCCAATGTTGCATCTATAATCCACGTTCAAAGAATAAAATGAGAGCAGAGAGAAAATATTCAATTGTGAAGATCAAAAGAGTGCTGAGTGACAACAGGAGTTAGATGCTTTCAAGATCCATCCCGAGATTAGTTGAGCTTTTGTATCTTGAGATTAATGCCAAATAATGATCATATATTATGAAATCAAATTGAAATACGTGCATTTATGCAATGATATTGATGTAACCAGAGTAGTTCATCTTGTATACTCAAAGCTACTGTCTATCCGCTGCTGCTCTCATCATTCAAGCACGCTAATCAACTCATCATGTTGTCAACTGCGAAGCCAGTGTCTACAGTTGTGCTTCATGACAGGATAGGAATCAAGCCTGTGCAATTGTGATTTGAGGCACAAGCACATGACAGTCACACCCGAAAGATCTTTGGTAACAATTTCAGCTTCTCTGAAAAAGAAAAAAAAAACGAAAAAAAAAGAAAAGCAAAAAAAAAAAGAAAAAAAGGGCCGTTAGAGATGAAAACCGTAATTGGCGCTCTAAGCAAAAGCTAGGCCAAAGGACAGGGTGAAAACCTGAAAACAGGCAGTCTGTCCTAAAAAAAAAGAAGAAAAAGCCGCTGGATTGGGTTGGGTCCATTCCAGGCAAAAATAAGGCACAGGGTCATGTGAAAATCCGAAAGGACGCATTTCCCGCCAACAAAAGCTAGTGTGAAAATCCACAAGGGACGCACTACCTTTAAATAATGACTACAGGTTTCAAACGAGAACCTCATGATCCCCAAAGAGCATGAAATTCAAAGGCAATTCCAGAAAGCACTGATCTTACTGCAAATTGCAACCAAATCGGCTGTCGCCTCCAAATCCACTTAGATGAATTTTCATACTGCATTGCTGCATACATACGCATCTCACGTGCATGCTCACAATTTTTTCTGCATATTTGCCTTTCTAAGACTGACAGAAAAAGAGACACGATGCGGACACCGGCAGAAACCGAGTGACGACATCATTCCATCCATCAATCAAGTTCTCATCCCAAGACCTCTCAGGGGGCAGATCTCAACCAAAGACCTCTCAGGGGGCAGATAATCAACCCAAGACCTCTCAGGGGGTAGATCTAAACCAAAGACCTCTCAGGGGGCAGACAATCAACCCAAGACCTCTCAGGGGGCAGATCTCAACCAAAGACCTCTCAGGGGGCAGACAATCAACCCAAGACCTCTCAGGGGGCAGATCTCAACCAAAGACCTCTCAAGGGGCAGCTAATCAACCCAAGACCTCTCAGGGGGCAGATCTCAACCAAAGACCTCTCAGGGGGCACACAATAAATCCAAGACCTCTGAGGGGGCAGATCTCAACCAAAGACCTCTCAGGAGGCAGACAATCAACCCAAGACCTCTCAGGGGGCAGATCTCAACAAAAGACCTCTCAGGGGGCAGACAATCAACCCAAGACCTCTTAGGGGGCAGATCTCAACCAAAAACCTCTCAGGGGGCACACAATCAACCCAAGACCTCTCAGGGGGCAGATCTCAACCAAAGACCTCTCAAGGGGCAGATAATCAATCCAAGACCTCTCAGGGGGCAGATCTCAACCAAAGACCTCTCAGGGGGCAGTTCTCAACCCAAGACCTCTCAAGGGGCACATAATCAAACCCAAGACCTCCCAGGGGGCAGTTATCAAACCCAAGACCTCTTAGGGGGCAGATCTCAACCCAAGACCTCTCAGGGGGCAGTTCTCATCCTAAGACCTCTTAGGGGGAACATAATCAAACCCAAGACCTCTCAGGGGGCAGCTATCAAATCCAAAGACCTCTCAGGGGGTAGTTATCAATGCAAGACCTCTCAGGGGGCAGATCTCAACCAAAGACCTCTCAGGGGGCACACAATCAACCCAAGACCTCTCAGGGGGCAGATCTCAACCAAAGACCTCTTAGGGGGCACACAATCAACCCAAGGCCTCTCAGGGGGCAGATCTCAACCAAAGACCTCTCAGGGGGCACACAATCAATCCAAGACTTCTCAAGGGGCAGTTCTCATCCCAAGACCTCTCAGGGGGCGCCACTCAACAGAACGGCTAGCACGATGACGGCACTACCACTCTATGGAGGGTTAGCACGATCACGGCACTGCCGCTTCTACAATCACAACAATAGCACTCAATTCAAGAAGACAGCCGCCTCAGGTAGGTGTCTTTGCATCTCTTTCTCTCTCTGAATTTTGTACTTTCTCCTTTGAATTTTAGCTCACCTAGGTGTCTATGCACTAGCTTCTCCAAAATTGGGGGCAACTGTAGACACCGGGTCCCGAGTCCGGCATAAAATGAAAATGGTGATTTTTGATCCTTGATTATTCCCTAAAAAATATATATATATATATATATATAAATATGTGTGTGAAATTAGGTAATTAATTAATTGATGTTATTAGTTAATTGAGTAATTAATATTATTGTGTGATTAAAGTGCATGTAAAATTAAAGTTTAAAGTGTATAATTAATTAGATAAAATATATATATATGTGCTAATTTAAATGAACTAAATGGTGTAATGTTTAATTAATTAGATAAATTATATATTAAATAGGTTAATTATATTAATATGTAATGTTTAATTATTGTAATGTTTAAATTGAATATATTAATGTGTAATGTATGTAATGTTTAATTAATTAATGTATTAATGTGATATGTGTAATTGATATATAATGTTTGATTAATTAGTATATGTATGTGTGTGTTAATTTGAATTAAGTGAGATTAATTAAGAATAGAGAAAAGGAGGGAATAATTGAGTGGGAAGTTACCATTATAACCCTTAGCCCTAGTTTGAGGGTATAAAGAGAACAAGATGAGGAAAAATTAAAGGGGCTCGGCAGATCAAG
Organism: Excoecaria cochinchinensis; assembly: GCA_947683425.1. Lineage (NCBI taxonomy): Eukaryota > Viridiplantae > Streptophyta > Magnoliopsida > Malpighiales > Euphorbiaceae > Excoecaria > Excoecaria cochinchinensis. Next base: position 933,697 of record CANTUQ010000212.1, read on the forward strand.
AAAAACCAAAGAAAAGGAAAAGAAAAGACAAGAAAGAGAGAGCTGAGCACAGGGAACCGAAGAACAAAGAAAAAGAAAAACAAAAGAGAAAGAAAAAAGAAAGAAAAGAGAGAGCAAAAAAGGAGAGGGCCAAATAAGGAAAAGAGGAAATAAAACAAAGGGAAGAAGAGAGGAGCGGACCCAGGCCAAACAGGGACGCCGGAGAGAGAAGAGAAAGAAGAAAGAGGAGGGGAGGAAACGTCGCCTCCGCCGGCCAGATCTTGCCACCGATCGCCGCACGCGCCCTGCCGCCGTGGAGAGGAGGTCCGGACGATTCAGGCGACGCCCACCGTTCTTCCATCGGACTCCGGCAGACGGCGCGTGAGGGAGAAGAACCCGAGACAAAGGCAGCGGCTTCGCACGCGATTTCCGGCTAATCGGCACCGGCTTCCGGCGCGTGGACACCGCTGGTGAGACCCTGTCACGACGATCTACAGTGCGACGGTGGAGGTGTAGGCCACTGCCTGTCCGGCGAAGCTCCGGCGAGGTAAATCCCTATTTCCTTTATATTTTATTTTATTATTATCATTATATATTTATTTAATTTCTGAATTATTATTATTATTATTATTATTATTATTATTATTATTATTATATTATTATATTTATTCATTATTCTGTTTTAGTATTATTTTATTATTTATTATTGTTATTTTTATATTTATTTATTATCATTATTATTATTAATATTGAGATTATATTATTGTTATTGGTGTGTGAATGTTACTACATTGTTGATATTATGATTATTATGATATTATTATTATTTGATTATTATTATTGTCATATTAATATTATATTATTTATTATTCTTAATGTTATTATTTTATGTTTAATGCATTTCATAATTATTATCATTGTTAATATATTATTATAACTTGGTTCATATCTATTATTATTTTATAATATTGTTGTTCATATTATCATTCTATTGTTGTTATTTATTTATGCAATTATTTATGTATCTATTCATTTATTTATTTAGAAATATGTAATTACTATTTTATTGTATTTTATGTATTCGTGGTCTGTAATAATAAAATGATTTTCGACCGCTTTTAAAAAGAACCACCACACAAATGTTTTATACCAAAATGAAATGTTTACTAAATAAAATTGGACCAATGTCTTATTTTTACCCAATAAAATCATCACATGAAAATTGTTTTCCATAATGAATGCATGAGAGGACCAATGTGCTCATTGTTAATGAATAACCCGTTTTATGCATGTATCGTGCATTTACAAACGAGGGTTGTATTCTGCCCTTAGTATTATTGTAATTTATTTGATTTAATGCTTTATTCTTTTATTCATTTATTTATCTATTGTTTTAAATACGTGAATAAAATGCACTTTTCAATCAATTGCATTGTGTGGAGAGAGAGCGAATTAATGATAATTAAAATTTAATCATAAAATAATCGAGGTAGAAATAGATGAGAAATCCCGGACCCAGCTCTGGTATTTGGGCTCAAAGAGGCTAGAGGTTTACCCTCCAAGACACCTTTTTGTGCCACGAGACTTTAGCGCTAATCCTAGGCTCCTTAGGGCGAGAGGTTTACCTTCCAAGACCCCTCTGGCTGGCCCAAAATGGATACAACGTGCAGTTTTAGGCTCTCTGAGGCGAGCGAAACTTTCCCAATGTTCTATTGGGTGGCGACTCCATGAAACCTCCTTGTTGCCCAACATAGACGCACTTGCGATTTATTGCAAGCTGTCAACGGACCCACAATTGCCCGATCGCCCTCGAGGGGGCGGTCAAAAGGGCGGCCGCGGGGATCTGGCGCGCTTCACAAGTGTGTTCATATTTTCAGATTATTTTTTAGAGGTTCATTGCATCAATTATGGTCTGGTCAAACTTGGTCAAAACTTGTCAAATGGACTATTTTTGCTGATCTGAAGTGACAGGCAGCCGTCCTTCACTAGGGACACCTGTCTATCAATGGCAGATGCCCAAAACCAAAATTTTCACTTCTTTTTTTCCTTTTTAAGGCCTATTTGACATCCCTTTGACCCTAAATTTAATCCTCGAACTCCCGTTGACACTCTCTTTCCAATGGTCTAATAAAATAATTTTGAACTCTGAAAGGTACTATTCACCTTGGTGTCACTGTTTATGGCCCAAAAATCACTATTCACAAAAATTACAATTTTTGGCCATTATAGAGAAGCTAGAAATATGAATTTAAAATTGAAGTTTGACATAAATTCATAGGGAATTGTAGTGGAAGATTCCAGCAAGGAAAGGCAAAGAAAAGGAGTAAGCTTGAAGAGGAAAGTTGGCCAAATAAGGTATGGGAGCTTATATGTGTATGGTTGCTATCACATGAATTGATATATAAGCTAAATTGATATGAAATTGTTGCTCGAGTGTTGGCTTGGAGTTGTTGAAATCAGTTGAATGTGCCATAGGGGTTAACATAGGTGAAATTCTATTAAAGTATTAATTGAATCGATTTTCTTATATTGGCCATATCTCGGTTTCTAGACCTCCAATTTGAGTAATTCTAGTTGGAGATGAAACATAACACTTAGACCTACAATTTTTATGAGCAACTAAGATTTAAATTTGCCCTTAAGATCTTTGAATTTTGGTTGAAGTCTCAGACCAGTTGTTGCCCTTATATTTGGAGCAATTATCATGGACATATATCATGATTTATAAGTCCAAATGGCATGATATTTGGTCCATATGAAACTTAAGACATAGAAGATCATTTGTTGTGAAGCCTAATTGGTGTAAGTGTTGCACTTGCTAGACTCTAATTATAGGATAATGTAATAGTAGAAATCTGCCCTATTTCTATAATGAATATAACAGGACTACATATCAGTTAGGAAATTCTGCCCGCCATGTAAAATGGTTCTAGATAAAATGTTTGCGTTTTGTGCAATTTACACAACTATAAATAATTTCTAACCATTGTGTAGTAAATCTTGCTCATCGTGTAAAATCATTCTAGACTGAAATTGTGGAATAAACATGTAAAAAAAAAATCTCTACTTTTAGGAAAGAGCCTAGATCTAATCCAATCTTACTTAACTTAGAAGTTTTATTAGATTCGTCCTTCAGCTGAAGCCTGAAAGGACATACTTGTGTAAACTTTAAGAACTAATAGTTATAGTCAGATATGGCATAGCTCGAGTCTGAGTTAGCTTAGCTTTATTTCTTGTCTATAAAAGGGTCGTCAAGTTGGGCATTGGGAGGTCAAGTCTGAGCGAACTTGTCTCTTAATTTCAAATGGATCTACCAGTTAGATATGGAACATAATGAGAACAATAAATATGAATGTAATTTGTAAATGATGAAACAACACGCACTATTGTTCTTTGTTCATTGGCATCATTCAAGACTATATGGCATGTATTCTTAACTATATACAATGACTATATAATTATAAATGAGCACATATAAATATGCTATGAATGCATATATTACAAGAAATGATCATATAAGAATAAACCTGCTTATTGTCTTTGTAGTGGATATATAAGCATGCCTATAGAGACTATAGATGTATCTACTTATAGTGTGACACCTATGGTCTCCTCTTTGAGACTGAAGGTCTCCTATAGTTCTCGTACCTTCGAGTACATATCGCATAGTATACTTTTGGGTACCTATAGCCTTGTACCTTCAGGCACCTACAGTCTTTCCCATTATCCACTTCTACATAGAGAAGTAGGCTAACTAAAGAAAGTGAATGATATATGTTAAAGGAAAGATTTGACATGAAATATATGTGATATCCATTGCCTAAATATCATGCATGACTATACAATGACATGTGTAAATGGATATGTTATAGGAAATAAATGAAGAAATTGTATATGAATGATGATATGGAAATACATAAAAATAAATGTATACTTATATAGCTTGTAAATGTATGATATTTTTGTCTTGCATGTTTGTCGAATGACTGTTGTGAGTGGTCGTCCAAAATTAGTACTCCCCACCAAGCTTGAAAGCTTAGCATGGGTGTTTATCCGTATAGGTATAAGTGTCAGAGCTACTTCTAGGGACAATCTATAAGAGTCGAGGCCAGTATAAGATTAGGATAAGAGCTTTATGTAGGTTCTTTTTACAATACTATATGTAAATATACTAAACTATTTTTTAAAATGAGATTGTATGAAATGTAAAGACTATGTTGTATTACGAGAAAAATATGTAGTTTAATGTAAACGTGTATACGTAATTAATCATGAAACTCTATTTGAATATATATATTAAATATATGGAATATAAGGAAAAATATTTTGATACCTCAGTTGTATGTATGTGTTCAAATGATACTCATTCAACCATAGTAATATGTATATGAATTCGATATATGTATATAGTTGTGTGATGCCTCCCATGCCTAATAGGCCTAAAATGTATATGGCAGGGTTTTATAAATACGGTATGGGTGTTACATGGAGTCCATTTTGAACTGCATAGCCTTAAGACATAATTCACGTTTTGAACTATTCAGAATTTCTTGATAGCTTATAGACTCATTGTCCTCTACTACAATCATATTCTTGTTCGAGCCAATGAGAAATCCATATCTCACTAGGATAAAATGTGTTTTAGTACATCTTCTAAGAACTCATGTATATTCAATTTTGACTATGATCTCATCATTATGAGATTTAGTCTCAAGTTTAATCAATTGATTTGCTTTAATTTATGGGTCTTGAACTTCACCAATTTCAATTCTACTTCTACTTTTCTCTTTTAAAAAGAATTCCCTTTCTAAAAAGACAACATGCCTTGAAGCAAACACCTTTTTTTCCAAGGGAAGGTGAAAGTAATATGTAATTGTTGCTTTTAGATATTCCATAAATATGCATTTATCAGACTTAACATCTAGCTTGTCTAACATTGTCCTCTTCACGTAAGCAGGACAACCCCATACCTTCATATGAGAAAGTTTAGGTTTCATGTTATTCCACATCTCATATGAAGTAACATCAACCAATTTACTAGGAACTCTATTTAATGCATAAATAGCAGTTTCCAGTATATATCCCCAAAAAGAATTAGGCAAGTTTGCTAGACTCATCATAGATTGAACCATATCTAACAATGATCAATTTATTCTCTTAGATACTCCATTATGTTGTGGTGTATATGGTGGAGTTCATTGAGATGAGATCCCATTATCTTTAAGATAATCTTGAAAATCTTGGCTTAAGTATTCTCCTTCTTGATACGATCTTAGTGTCCTAATACTCTTGCCATGTTGTTTCTCTACTTCATTTCTATTTTTTTAAAACTTTTCAAAAGCTTCAGATTTATACATCATTAGATAGATATATCCCTATCTAAAGTAATCATTTATGAGTGTAATGAAGTAAGAGTAGCCTCATCTAGCATGTATAGTCAATGGACCATATACCTCTAAATGTTTTAAGCATAATATTTTATTAGCTTGTCCTCCATTACTAGTAAAGGGTACTTTGGTCATTTGTCCGAATAAACAAAATTTGCATGTATTAATTGATTCATAATCAAATGATCCCAAATCACCAGACTTATGTAATTTAGTCATGCGTTTCTCATTTATATGGAAAAAATAACAATACTATATTAAAAAAAATTAATTAGATTATGTTGTTTTATTTTCTTGGTATTCATATTATGCACTTCTTTATTCAAATCAAGAGCAAATATACCATTCTCAACAACTTCATTAGCATAAAATACATTGTTCTTAAAAATGGAACAACTCTTGTCCTTATTAAAAGAAATGACATAAGCATCCATAAGACAACTGAATGAAATAATACTTCTAGATAAATCTAGAACATAATAATAGTTATGTAGTTCTAGTGTCAATTCATCAGGAAGAGGCAAGTAATAGGTCCCCACAACTATAGTAGAGATGTTCTGGCCAATCATTGACTGTGGACATATCTCCGCCTTTCCAACCCTTCTACTACTTCTAAGGGCTTATGGATCATTAGATAAATGAGATCCACATCCGGTATCTAATACCTAAGATTGCCTAAAAGTAATAGAATAAGTATTAATTTCAATATATGAATACCTGGAGTTGAAGCCTCAGCCTGCTTCTTCTCACTAAGAAAATCTAAGAGGCCATGTAGTTATGCTTCCATTGGCCATCCTTTCCATAGTGGAAGCAAGTCCCCTTAGGATTCTTTTCCTTCTTAGAAGCCTTCTACTTGGACACACCACCATGCTTAGTTGCACCTTAGTTGTCTTCTTCTTCTGCTTCTTACCCCTATTAGCAGAAGTCACAACCATGACAAATTTTGGATCCTTCTAAAGTGATCCATCAATAGTCTTAAGCATATTAATCAGCTTGAGAATAGTAACTTGGATTTTATTCATGTTGAAGTTAAGCACAAAAGGTGCAAAACTTAGAGCCAACAAGTACAAAAGTATCTATGCATAGATCATTATCCATAACATAACCTAGCCTACCAAGGTGATTAATAAACCCATACATCTTTAATGCATAAGCAGCAACCGAAGTGCCCTCCACCATATTGTAACTAAAGAGAGCTCAAGCAATATCATATTGTTCACTTCTAGCTTGAGAAGCATAAAGTTCCTTTATGTGCAAAACGATGGTCCTAGCATCCATCTTTTCATGTTGCTTCTGAAGTTGTGAGGACATAACACCAAGCATCACACGTGCTGCTGCTTCACTATCCTCCATGTATTTATGATAAATGCCCTTGATCTCATCAGTGGTATCCTCGTATGGAAGTGGTGGTGGATCTTAATCTAAGACATAGTGGATTTTCTGAGCTCTAAGAACAATTCTCACTTGTCGGATCCATCCTAAATGATCGCTACCAACTAACTTGTTATCCAAAATCGAATGTAGGTTTATTTGTGAAGTTCTCATGATGTAATCCTAGATGTGGAGAAAGAAAATGTATTAGAAATATTCACATATATATATATATATATATGCATTAACTAAGTCTTTAATTAATCCATTTTACTCTCACTATTTTATTACAAATCAATAGCCCTCATTATATAATCTGAGATAACCAGGTGGTTATCCTAGTTGGCCAATATCCAATCCTTGATATGAAATTTGACATTGACTTTGGTCAACAAATCAAATTTCATACCCTTGAAAGGTAGGTATCACTATACTAATTGTGTCACTATACAACTACTGGATCATTAAGTTATCAACTCTTGATGCATTCATATCATACATGTACTCTCTAATCTTCATTTTAGATCTATTAACCTTGACTTTGGTCAACAAGCTAATGGGCTAGCTAAGATGGCCCATTGATTGGATTTGAACATATTCGATATAATGTGGGTTTAACTTTGGTCAACAATCCATACTATAAAAAATTCTAGTTCTCTTTTAGTTAATGGAAGGCTTAATATACCTTAGTATTAATTTGAGGAATTTTGTTAATTAAGACTCATCATACATTGTTGGCATACATTGGTATACATCCTATATATATAACATAAATATAAAGTATACAAATATGGTGTAATTATGGACTTTACTATATTGATATTTCCGAGCCAAAAAGGAGATCAAAAGATCAAACCTAGGTAGTATGCATGATATCATAAAAAAAAGTATTACAACTATTTTTTCCTTGGAACGCCTATAAAGTTTTCCTCTATTTATTTTTTTTTTCATTTTCTATTTCATTTATTAAATATTTTATATACTTCTGCTCATTTTCTATTATATTCAATTTTTGAATATTGGTTTCTTGTAAGCAATTGATATTTTTAGAGATCATAGGAAAATTAAATTCAAAATTTATTTCTTTATTTAAAATTTTGGTTAAAATACCTTCTCCATTTACCTGAAACGGATATATCATAGTGACAAAAGAGAGTTTCTAATATTCTTCCTGAACTTAAATTCTTTATTAATATTAAATTTATTTTAAAATAATATCCTTTATTACAAATTTTTATATTTGATAACTTATAATTTACAATTAGCTTAGATCTACTAGCAGTATGTAATTTTTCTAAAATTTTTTAATAATATCTATTTGGTACAATCCTTCCATAATACAATTTTGATTTGCATCACTATTTATTAATGCTAAAGTAGATAAATTAAAATTATCACTATTAACTATATCTATTTTTAAGTACCATTTTTGATAACTAATATGAAAAATATTATTAATATATTTTTTACTCGTTCATTTTTCTTTATAACTAAAGTATGTTCCTTTTCTTTTCCATTATTTTCTTTTTTTTTTATTCTTGATGTAATTGCTTAAATTTTTCGTAAACTTTTCTTTTTCTAATGTTTGAACTTTTCCTTTTACTATTTCCAATTTTTATTTTAGGCTCTTGAAGGAAAATTATAATGAATATAATTTAATGCAGAGGTAACATTGAGAATGGTACCTACCTCTTGTGGCGCATAAACTCATTGCAAAAGCGTCTACAAGGATCTCGTTTGTTTTGGTCACTGGCCTAACTTTTATCCACGTGTGGTATAATAGCAACTATTCCACAATCTGAAAGCCCTTGAAAAATTAAGACAGAAAATAAGCATGAGTGGGAACGAGCAGCCTTCCGGCGTGTACGTTTTCTCGTTACCAAATAATGAGGAGCTCACTTCTATTTATAGAGATCCTAAAAGCTAGAGTCCTAACTCTAGTTTAACTCAGACTCATTCTGAGATAAGATTTGGTAATTTTAATTAGATTAAATAACTCAATTTAATTTGGAACTCAATCCAAATTAAAGTCATGGGCGTACCCAAACTCTATCATGCTCTTAACTTCTTCTTGGAGATCTAGCATTGTTGATATTTTCTGCTTTTTAAATCTATTGCAAATTTCTTGAAAATTATAAGGTTCAAATTCCTTACTACTATTTGCTCTTATTATATCTTTTAACTTTAACAAATATAATTTTTTATTTTCACAATCATCAATTTTGTCTATAATGCTTAATAAAAATTCATTGACAAGTGTAACACCCCCTTCCCATACGTAGGCGATCCCATCCGATAAGGAGTGAGATGCCGTATGAGACAAGGTGTCACCAAACAAAAGCAAGCAAAATATACATCCATTCATAACATACATTCAGAAATACAGAATAATTAAAAACTTTACATGCAGAAAGCAAAAGCTGATCATGCATTACTATAATTAAACTATTACAATAATGTGCTGATCAACCAGCAGAAACAAAAGAATATTACAAATATAAAATATAGTTACAGAAGCGGAAGCTGATACAGAGAGTTCTATACAAAAGAATTAATAACTGATACAAAATTGAGCCTACACTAAAACCCTTCTGTGTTGGCTTGATGACGGCGACTCTCCCAAAGCAAAACGCCTTCCGCACCTGCACGGGTAAAAACACCGTGCTAAGCGATAAACGCTTAGTGGGGAAACACACATAACTTATGGACGGCCACTCACAGTGGTCGTCAAGGCATAACACATTCACAATGGCAGAATGCAATGTTATTACATAATCCATATAAACATGCTCGTATTTAAATACCATACTTTCAGAATCTCATCATCATATGCATTACAGAATAAACCAGCCTGTATTTCATCATTAAACTCATTCAGATATTCCATTCAAAGCCATATCAGATCAGAACATTTCCATTAACATTTAAAGAATACCTGCTGACTCTAGACAGTGGATAACGAGTGTACTGAGGGTACGAATCGAATACTGAGGGTACCTCACAGGTACAAGTCAAATATTATATCATTTATCAAAACATGTTATTTATATACTGAGGGAATCTTAAACAAGATTCTATACTGAAGGGTTCGCGAGGAACCAAACGGGGACCTGATCGGGGTCCAAACTGAACTGAGGGCTGCAGCTAAAGACTCTATTAGGCATGCCTAACTATCCACTTACTTGACTCTAGCAGGTTATGCGTCAAACAGATCACATTTCAGGATACAGAATATAATTCATCAGAAAATCATGCCATCATGCATATCGAAGTATCAAACAGTAAAACATGCATCATACAACAGTAAAGACCATTCAGAAGATACCCAAATCATTTCTGAGTTAAAAACTAGGAAATTTCGGAAAAATGAGCTGAACGGAGAAACGGGCGAGGAATGGCTGGTTACTGGCGTGACTGGCCTTCTCAACAGGCAGGTCACGACGTGACCTAAGGTCACGTCTCGTGACCTGCTTGTTTCTCGCCTATCGCGTTGCGTGATCCTCGCGGGTCACGCAATGCTTATGCAGGTCACGGCGTGACCGAGGGTCACGCGACGTGACGCTGCTTCTCCCTCGCAGATCACGTTGCGTGATCTTACAGATCACGCAACGCCTCTTCCTCGCAGGTCGCACGACGTGACCGAAGATCACGTCGCGTGACTTGCCTGCTCTTCAGCTGGTCACGCGACTGGCTTCTCAGCAGGCAGGTCACGCCGTGACCGAGGGTCACGCGACGTGACTTGCCTTCCTTCGTAGCGAGTCACGCGACATGAAGAAATTCAACAGATTCAACAGATTCAACAGTACTTCGACTTTTCCAAAATTTCCAGAATTCTCAGAATAACAATTTCAATCCCAATTCGATTTTAACCCATACAAACCTGTCTTTACCTTTCAAAAATCATCTCAATTCACATAATCAATATACATGCAACTCAATTTAGCATTTAAACAACCAAATCCAGACTAATTGATTCAATCTCTTCAAGAACATATAAACCCTAGAATTTGCAGTAAACATCAAAATCACACAAATCACAATCAGATATTCCCAAACCTGGATTCTAAACTTCTATCACTTAGCTCCACTAGGACCAGCAACTTCTTTGCCCTTAGGTTCGCGAGGAGCTTCAGCTAGAACACAAATACAGTAATGAACATCAACATGGAACCCTAATTTAAAACTCAACCTAAAGAAGAAGATGAAGATGTAAACTTACAGTAAAACACAAACAAGATATGCACTTACCAAGCTAGGGGATGCAAGGAGAGATTATCTTCACCAAATCAAACTAGAATCCACACCACAATGCTTAGAGTAAAGAAAATGGAGAAAAAGAAGAGAAGAAGCATCAAAGAAAGAAGATAACGTGAATCTGTTATCTTCACTCCTTCCTTTCCTTTTTCTTTTTCTTTTCTTTACCCTAATTATGTGTCACATTCCTATTAGTGAAGCTAACCACTCACACCAATCTAAAATGCATTACACACACCCTAAGTAACCTCATTTAAATGTACCCTACAATGGTATATGTAAGTGCACACAAATGCAACTCAATTAATTCTCACCTTAATACCATGTATGCACCCACAGAATAATAAAATCCCACAATCATATATTTTACTGAAATACCGTTATGAATGCTGAACACATGCGAATGCTTACACATACAGACGGACAGTCAGACAGACAGACTGACTGACAGGCTCATTCTACTAGGGGACAAATGGGGTGTGATAACTCTCCCCTACTAATAAGAATTTCGTCCTCGAAATTCTCACCTGAACTGAATAACTGTGGATACTGAGCTCTCATCGACTCCTCTGGTTCCCAAGTCGCTTCCTCGACTCCATGATGGATCCACAACACTTTAACCAAAGGAATCTGCTTATTTCTCAACTGCCTCACCTCTCGGGCTAGAATAGCTCGCGGTTCCTCATCATAAGAGAAGTCTGGCTGAACCTGGATATCCTGAACTGACAGAACATGCGAAGGATCTGATCTGTATCGACGAAGCATCGAAACATGGAATACATCGTGCAACTTTGCTAACTCTATCGGTAACGCCAATCTGTAGGCTACAGGTCCTACCTTAGCCAAAATCTCATAAGGTCCAATGAAACAAGGACTCAGCTTACCCTTCTTTCCAAATCGAAGCACTCTCCTCCAAGGAGAAACTTTAAGGAAAACTTTGTCCCCGATCTCAAATTGCACGTCTTTCCTCTTCAAATTGGCATAAGACTTCTGTCGATCCTTGGCTACCTTCAAATTCCGCTGCACTACTCTGATCTTCTCTTCAGTATCTCTGACCAAGTCTGGTCCAATCATAGATCTCTCGGATAGCTCGGTCCAACAAATCGGAGTCCTACACTGACGACCATACAAAGCCTCATATGGTGCCATACCGATACTAGACTGGAAACTGTTGTTGTAGGCAAACTCCATCAATGACACATATCTGTCCCAACTACCCGAAAAATCCAATGCACAAGCTCTCATCATATCCTCCAAAATCTGTATAACTCGCTCTGACTGACCATCGGTCTGAGGATGAAACGCTGTACTGAAGTTCAACCTAGTGCCCAAAGCTCTCTGTAACTCCTTCCAAAACTTGGAAGTAAACCTCGGATCTCGATCTGAAACTATGGACAAAGGCACACCATGCAACCGAACTATCTGATCCACATAGATACTGGCTAATCTGTCCATGGAGTAGTCCACTCTAACCGGCAGAAAGTGAGCTGATTTTGTAAGCCGATCCACAATAACCCAAACTGAATCATGCTTCCTCTGAGTCATAGGCAAACCAGAAACAAAGTCCATGGCGATATCATTCCATTTCCACTCAGGAATGGATGAAGGCATAAGCAAACCTGAAGGAACCTGATGCTCAGCCTTTACCTGCTGATAAGTCAAGCACTTGGAAACAAAATCCACTATATCACGCTTCATACCAGACCACCAATAGAATTGCTTCATGTCTCTGTACATCTTCTCACTGCCCGGATGCATAGTAAAGACTGAACTATGCGCCTCACTCATGAGCTGTCTCCTCAAATCCTCAGACTCTGGCACACACAAACGATCTCTGAACATAAGTACCCCATCCTGAACTGAGAACTCTGACGGCTTACCCGATCTAACCTCATGCACAATCCGCTGAAGTCTCTGATCATCTCTCTGAGCATCCACAATCCTCTGTCTCAAAGTAGGCCTCACACGCAACTGGGCAAGTAAAGCCCCATCAGAATCAAAACGCCATCTGAATCGCCTCAAGAACAAAGCTGAAACCGATTTCCGACTCAAAGCATCGGCGACTACATTGGCCTTACCAGGATGGTAATCCACAATGCAGTCGTAGTCCTTAAACAACTCAAGCCATCGGCGCTGTCTCATATTCAACTCTTTCTGTGAAAGGAAGTACTTCAAGCTCTTGTGGTCCGAGAAGATCGTACACTTTTCCCCATACAAGTAATGACGCCAGATCTTCAAAGCAAATATTACAGCTGCGAACTCTAAATCATGCGTCGGATAGTTCTTCTCATGTGGCTTCAACTGACGAGAAGCATAAGCCACTACTTTTCCTTCCTGCATCAGCACACATCCAAGACCAACTCCAGAAGCATCACTGTAAATGACAAACTCCTTACCCGAGATGGGCTGAGTAAGGATAGGAGCCTCAACAAGCAACTGCTTTAACCGATCAAAACAAGACTGACACCTGTCTGACCACTCAAATCTGACTCCTTTCCTCAACAATCTAGTCATAGGAGCAGCAATCACAGAAAATCCTTTAACGAACCGACGGTAATAACCTGCTAAACCGAGGAAACTCCTCACTTCCTGAACATTTCGAGGCGCTTTCCAATCAACAATCGCCTCAATCTTAGCTGGATCCACCTGGATACCACTAGCTGAAATAATGTGACCCAAGAATGAAACTTCTCGAAGCCAGAAATCACACTTGCTAAGCTTAGCAAACAAATGATGCTCTCTCAACATCTGCAAAACCAATATGAGATGCTCCTCATGCTCACTCTCATCCCTGGAATATACTAAGATGTCATCAATGAACACTACTACAAATCGATCTAAGTATGGCCTAAACACACGATTCATCAGATCCATAAAAGCCGTTGGAGCATTTGTCAAACCAAACGGCATCACAAGAAACTCATAGTGGCCATACCTAGTCCGAAATGCAGTCTTCACCACATCTGCATCCTGAACCCGTAGCTGGTAATATCCTGATCGAAGATCTATCTTGGAAAAGACACCCGCACCTCGAAGTTGATCAAATAAATCCTCAATCCTAGGCAAAGGATACTTGTTCTTCACTGTAACTTTATTAATCTGGCGGTAATCAATACACATCCGCAGGGTTCCATCTTTCTTTTTGACAAACAGTACCGGAGCTCCCCATGGAGATATGCTCGGTCTAATAAACCCCTTATCCAATAACTCTTGTAGCTGAGATTTAAGTTCCCTCAACTCTACAGGAGCCATCCGATAGGGTGCTCTCGAAATAGGTGCTGAACCTGGCATAATCTCAATGGACAACTCAACCTCTCTCTCAGGAGGCAAACCAGGCAACTCGCTCGGGAACACATCACTAAACTCCCGCACTACAGGAATGTCCTCAATCTGAACCTGATCCCTCCTGGAATCTAACACAACTGCTAGAAAAGCCTCACAACCTTTCCTGATAAATCTCTTGGATTGCATCGCAGAAATAACATTATTAACAGAACTAGCACCCAAACCTTTCAGAAACACAAGAGAATGACTTCTATCCCGAAGTACAACTGTCTTCCTATGGCAATCAACTACAGCCCGATGCTTACCCAACCAGTCCATACCCAGAATCAAGTCAAACTCTCTGAAGGGTAACTCAATCAAATCCGCTGGAAGCACAGCTCCCTCAACAATCAGAGGACAACTCCTAAAAACTCTACTCACACTGACACTATGCCCTAATGGACTGGTCACACAAATCTCATAATCTAACTGATCAACTGAATGCAATTTATCAACAATTCTATCTGTGCACAAATATGAGTGTGTGGAACCAGGATCAATTAGACCATACAACTCAGTGTCATGGAGTAGGAACTTACTAGCAATAACGTCAGGCGCATCCTGCTCATCTCTGGCTCTCATAGCATAAGCTCTAATGGCACCCTGAGGAGGATGCTCAACAGTCTCAGAAGCAGCTCCATCTCTATGCCGGCCACCTCTACCTCTACCTCGGCCTCTGCCACGGGTAGCCTGAAAAGCATTCGAACCGACCCTACTACCCTCTCTCTGGGAACCTAAATCCTCCTGCACCCTCGGACAACCAGCCAACTGATGCTCCGAACTCCCACATCTGAAGCATGCACCGGTGAGCCAGCTACACTCACCCCGATGTGACTTACTACAATGAGGACAAGCTGGTGTAGTCTCAACTCTACCACCCCTGCCAGAACCTGACACAGCTGCAGGACCCTGTCGTCTACCTCTAGAAGCCGGGCCAGAAGATGACTCATCCTATGGGTTCCTAGATCTCTTACTCGAAGAAGATCCTCCACGAGAAGAACTCCTCCTCTGAGCTCTCTCTCTCATCACGGTCTCAGACAACTCAGCTCTCACAGCAGCCTCAACAATCTGATAATAGCTAACCCCAGGTATACACATCAAGGAAATCAAAGCAATCTTCAGAGACTCATTTAACCCTGCCTCGAAATGCTTGCATCTAAAATCATCAGTCATAACTCCTCGTGTGGCATAGCGCGATAACCTGTTGAACTCTTTCTCATAATCAGCTACAGACATGGCCCTCTGTCTCAAACCCAAAAACTGCGCCCATCTCGAATCTCTATAGGTCTGAGTGATGTACTTCTTTATGAACTCACCCTCAAAGAACTCCCAGGTAATCGGATCCGGTAACTGAGGATGCCTGCAAACTAACTCCCACCATTCAAAGGCAGACCCCTGAAGAAGAGCTAATGCACACTCTGCCAGCTGGTCGGGAGGACACCGAATCTCTCTCAAAGCACGCTTCACTTTATCTAACCATCTCTCTGCAGTCTCAGACTCATTCAAACCGGTACCATAGAAATCCTCAACTCCTGCCCTCCTCAGATTTTCCATAGGTGCTCTAGGAGCAGTCACTCTCTCCAAAACCCTAGCCATGTCCTGATGCCGTCTAAACATAGCCTCTAAGGGCATGGCTGCGGCCTCGGGCTGGACCCTAGCATGCTGAGCCGACCCAGTAACAGAAACAGACTGATCTACAACTGGAGGATTCACACTCTCGGCGGATTCCTCACGCGCACCATGAGCAGAATTAGAAGCCATCTAAACAAACAAGAAACAACCGTATCAGCCAACACAGATCTAGACACATACACATCACAGAAACTCAGAACAATCACAACAACACCCAGAAACGCCTAAACCTATGCTCTGATACCACTAACTATAACACCCCCTTCCCATACGTAGGCGATCCCATCCGATAAGGAGTGAGATGTCGTATGAGACAAGGTGTCACCAAACAAAAGCAAGCAAAATATACATCCATTCATAACATACATTCAGAAATACAGAATAATTAAAAACTTTACATGCAGAAAGCAAAAGCTGATCATGCATTACTATAATTAAACTATTATAATAATGTGCTGATCAACCAGCAGAAACAAAAGAATATTACAAATATAAAATATAGTTACAGAAGCGGAAGCTGATACAGAGAGTTCTATACAAAAGAATCAATAACTGATACAAAACTGAGCCTACACTAAAACCCTTCTGTGTTGGCTTGATGACGGCGACTCTCCCAAAGCAAAACGCCTTCCGCACCTGCACGGGTAAAAACACCGTGCTAAGCGATAAACGCTTAGTGGGGAAACACACATAACTTATCGACGGCCACTCACAGTGGTCGTCAAGGCATAACACATTCACAATGGCAGAATGCAATGTTATTACATAATCCATATAAACATGCTCGTATTTAAATACCATACTTTCAGAATCTCATCATCATATGCATTACAGAATAAAACAGCCTGTATTTCATCATTAAACTCATTCAGATATTCCATTCAAAGCCATATCAGATCAGAACATTTCCATTAACATTTAAAGAATACCTGCTGACTCTAGACAGTGGATAACGAGTGTACTGAGGGTACCTTACGGGTACGAATCGAATACTGAGGGTACCTCACAGGTACAAGTCAAATATTATATCATTTATCAAAACATGTTATTTATATACTGAGGGAATCTTAAACAAGATTCTATACTGAAGGGTTCGCGAGGAACCAAACGGGGACCTGATCGGGGTCCAAACTGAACTGAGGGCTGCAGCTAAAGACTCTATTAGGCATGCCTAACTATCCACTTACTTGACTCTAGCAGGTTATGCGTCAAACAGATCACATTTCAGGATACAGAATATAATTCATCAGAAAATCATGCCATCATGCATATCGAAGTATCAAACAGTAAAACATGCATCATACAACAGTAAAGTCCATTCAGAAGAAGTACCCAAATCATTTCTGAGTTAAAAACTAGGAAATTTCGGAAAAATGAGCTGAACGGAGAAACGGGCGAGGAATGGCTGGTCACTGGCGTGACTGGCCTTCTCAACAGGCAGGTCACTGCGTGACCTAAGGTCACGTCTCTTGACCTGCTTGTTTCTCGCTTATCGCGTTGCGTGATCCTCGCGGGTCACGCAATGCTTATGCAGGTCACGGCGTGACCGAGGGTCACGCGACGTGACGCTGCTTCTCCCTCGCAGATCACGTTGCGTGATCTTACAGATCACGCAACGCCTCTTCCTCGCAGGTCGCATGACGTGACCGAAGATCACGTCACGTGACTTGCCTGCTCTTCAGCTGGTCACGCGACTGGCTTCTCAGCAGGCAGGTCACGCCGTGACCGAGGGTCACGCTACGTGACTTGCCTTCCTTCGTAGCGAGTCACGCGACATGAAGAAATTCAACAGATTCAACAGATTCAACAGTACTTCGACTTTTCCAAAATTTCCAGAATTCTCAGAATAACAATTTCAATCCAAATTCGATTTTAACCCATACAAAACTGTCTTTACCTTTCAAAAATCATCTCAATTCACATAATCAATATACATGCAACTCAATTTAGCATTTAAACAACCAAATCCAGACTAATTGATTCAATCTCTTCAAGAACATATAAACCCTAGAATTTGCAGTAAACATCAAAATCACACAAATCACAATCAGATATTCCCAAACCTGGATTCTAAACTTCTATCACTTAGCTCCACTAGGACCAGCAACTTCTTTGCCCTTAGGTTCGCGAGGAGCTTCAGCTAGAACACAAATACAGTAATGAACATCAACATGGAACCCTAATTTAAAACTCAACCTAAAGAAGAAGATGAAGATGTAAACTTACAGTAAAACACAAACAAGATATGCACTTACCAAGCTAGGGGATGCAAGGAGAGATTATCTTCACCAAATCAAACTAGAATCCACACCACAATGCTTAGAGTAAAGAAAATGGAGAAAAAAAAGAGAAGAAGCATCAAAGAAAGAAGATAACGTGAATCTGTTATCTTCACTCCTTCCTTTCCTTTTTCTTTTTCTTTTCTTTACCCTAATTATGTGTCACATTCCTATTAGTGAAGCTAACCACTCACACCAATCTAAAATGCATTACACACACCCTAAGTAACCTCATTTAAATGTACCCTACAATGGTATATGTAAGTGCACACAAATGCAACTCAATTAATTCTCACCTTAATACCATGTATGCACCCACATAATAATAAAATCCCACAATCATATATTTTACTGAAATACCCTTATGAATGCTGAACACATGCGAATGCTTACACATACAGACGGACAGTCAGACAGACAGACAGACTGACAGGCTCATTCTACTAGGGGGCAAATGGGGTGTGACAACAAGGGCTAGTGCATTCACGAGAATGTAATTCACTTTCTTCTAAATCTTCACTTATTATATTTAAATCATTTTCGGAATAATATGATATCTCATTTACACTACTTGAGTAATATTTTATTATAATTTTCATTATTTACAATCTCAGTTCTTCTAATATATCCAACTTCTCAATTTGTTTTTTAACTCGAAAATCCTTAGAATAATGAACTTGTTTTTCACACCTATAACAAATTACTATGTCCTTTTTGCCAGATTTTCCTTTTGATTTTCAATATTTGTATGGTTTCGGTTTTTCTCCATTTTAAAGTTTTTTTTTCTGATTATAATTTTCCTTCTTGGGAAAATATTTTCAGCTAAGTTTTGCTTTTAGAAGACGTAGCACTAATTTTTTCATATCCATTTTGCTGACAGAATTATCCTAACTCATTTCTTCCCTGAACATTTTATTTCTTTAATTTTGCTCTTAGTTGTAAATCTATATAAATTGCTAGTCCTTCATTATTAATATAATTTATTAACTATACATAAGTTAGTTTCTGATAGGGTACAACTCCACTGTATTCTATTTTTATCTTTCTCCTAGTTCTTTCTGCAAATAATTTTGTTAATCTTGCTATAAATCTTTCTTTTTAAAATGCATTATTAAATCTAATCTAGTTAATACTTAAGTTAAAAATAAATCTTTATGCAACCTTAAATCCTGTAACTTAGGACATGTTAAATTTAGTAAAATTTTTGAATTTCTTTATTAATATTGTTTGGGATCTCCTATAAAGTTTTTCATTATAACAAAAATTCGATTCCTGATTATATCATCTTGTTCTGTTTCTATTTGTTAATTATTTTCCATTTTGATTATAGTTTTCTTATCAAAAAGTATGTGTCTTTTATCATCTAACGAAATATAGTAATCCCTTTTAATTGGCCTGTAAAGTTAGTATTGGGGTTACAACCCAAAGGCCCACATTGGAAAATTAAGAGAGAAATACCTTGAATATAAGGTGTTCACCTAAATCTATTAATATGAGGCCTTTTGGGATAAACCCAAAAATAAATTCGTGCGGGCTTGCCCCAAAGGGGACAATATCATGCTAATGTGGAGTTAAGTGATGTTTGACAGTCCTAACAAGTGGTATCAGAGCCTTGGTTCGGCTATTTTTTCACACTGCATCAGGATTGCAGTCCGGTGGAGTAGCAAATTTTGAAAAAATAAATATACTGCCAGGAAGAGAAAAATATAAAAAAATTTTCAGTACGATCTATTTCAAAAATGGACATAAAACGAGAAATTTGGTGAATAGTAGTACTATTCAAAGTGCAAATTTTTCATTCAAAATTTGCATGGCACTGTAGCTTTTTTTTCAAAGTTACTATTTAGAGTACTGTAGGTGGGCTAAAAGTATTGTCAAAACTACTGTAGCTGGCTACTATTCATACGGTGCTGTTTATACGGTACTATTTATATGATACTATTCACAGCAGCAACATGACATGACAGAAAATTGAGATCGAAAAGTTTAACGGCATCGGCAATTTTTCCTCCAGAATTTGAATGACCCGTTCAGACTGACCATCTATCTGAGGATGGAATGCCGTACTGAAGTTTAACTTAGTACCTAAAGCTCTCTGCAACTCTTTCCAAAGCTTCGAAGTGAACCTTGGGTCCCGATCTGATACTATGGATAACGGCACTCCATGCAACCGAACTATCTCATCCACATAGAAACTGGCCAACCTATCCATCGGATAGTCCACTCTCACTGGCAAGAAGTGAGCTGACTTCGTAAGCCGATCCACTATCACCCAAACTGAGTCATGCTTCCTCTGAGTCGAAGGCAAACCAGATACAAAGTCCATGGCTATATCATCCCACTTCCACTCGGGAATGGATAAAGACGTAAGCAATCCCGAAGGAACTTGATGCTCGGCCTTTACCTGCTGACATGTCAAGCACTTGGACACAAAATCCACAATATACCTCTTCATACCGGACCACCAATAAAATTGCTTCATGTCCCGATACATCTTTTCACTGCCAGGATGTATAGTAAAAACCGTACTATGCGCCTCACTCATAAGCTGCTTCCTCAACTCCTCATCCTCAGGCACACACAAGCGGTTTCTATACATCAACACTCCATCCAGAACTGAGAAATCTGACTGCTTACCCGATCTGACCTCCTGCACAATTCGCTGTAGCCTCTCATCATCCCTCTGAGCATCCACAATCCTCTTTCTTAAGGTAGGCTACACTATCAACTGAGCAACCAAAGCTCCATCTGGATCAAACCTCCATCTCAACCGTCTCAGGAACAAAGCTGAAACCGACTTCCGACTCAAAGCATCAACGACTACATTGGCCTTACCCGGATGGTAATCAACTATGCATGCGAGGACCAATGTCCTCACCATTAATGAATACCCCGATTTATGCATGATCTGTATTTATTTACAATGGGGGTTGTATTTCGCCCCTAGTTTTGTTGTATTTACTTTCATGTATTCTATTTTATTTATTGCTTTCCTTAAGTGGACAACCTGCGCTTTAATAAACTGCATTAAAATGAATGAGAAATAGGATGAAACTCTAAATTCAAATCTCAATTATAACATAATCAAGGTATGAATAAATGGGAAGTCCCGAGCACCTTCTCTGGTTTAAGACCTCGAGGTTAGATGACCTTTCCCAATTTCTTGTAAATTGGGTAGCGACTCCAAAATGCCTCAAAGGTGCCTAAAGGTTTCATGGGATTAGATGAACCTCCCAATGTTCTATTGGGTAGGGGATTCTGAAATGTCTCGTGTAACCCAAGATGAAAAATATGTGAACCAATCCCTCGAATCCTAAAAGCGGGTTCAATGAGGGCCTTGCTGGTCCGGCGCGCGTCACAGTGGCGACTCCGCTGGGGATTGTACTCGAGACTTCGCTTCGAAAGTACCTTGGTTAAAATTTACAATTGAGTTTTAATTTAAACATTTCATCCTTTTTCAAAACTGCATTGCATCGCATTAGAGCCTTAGATTTATGCTAGTTTGGTCCCTCTATTAGCCCCGGTGCATTCCCGAAGCACAACCCTACGTTCACTCAATGTAGGGAAGTGTTGAGGATAATCACCAGCCCAAGCCTCATACCATCAAGGTATATTAAATGGTGATCCGATCGGTCGTTACGCTCGTGATGAGCTAGACCCATCGGCAGGGACCATGCTTGGGTAGCCCTAAAATATCATCACCCATGACCAAAGCTCATGTAATGGCAATAGATACTTCCCCTAGGTGACATGTACCTTAATACAATGCTTGCTATGTGGGCTATTATATATTGAACAAATTCAACCCAATTAAATAGGCTTTTATCAAAGGCTTTAATGCCCCGGTGGGCCCATCTTAATTTAGTTGAAATGTTTAAATACATAAAGGCCAAAATCCATATATATGAGCATTAGATAAGAGATGATATGCTGTCGGCTTTCCACCGAGCACCATACGCGTCCATTGGGTTCCCCGCTAACCCATGGATCAAGCCCACCTAGGAAAGAGACCACATAACCTCGTGTGTGGGAGTAATAAGGTTGGAAGGATCTACTTGCTTGCATGTGATTGTAAATGTTGCATAGCTCACTATCATGCATTGTTTATGTCATTCATGCATCATCCTAACAATCTAATTTTTTAATCCATTATAGATTCATCTAAGTGGACTAGAGGTTCCAACGGTTGGCTCGTAAGGACAAATCTACTCTTTGAGTTGCCAAAACTAGTGTTTGACTAGGATTCTAAGTCATTCTCATCAATCAGTGAATCCTCTCTTGAATCATCAATGGCAGAAGAAGCTGGAGCTTTGACCACTCAGGACCTAGCTAGGAGGCTAGAGGATTTTGAACGGAGAATGATGGATATGATGGGTGCCATGTTTGAAAGGATTGCCCATCCACCTGCAGCCCCACAGCCGCCTGCTACTCTACAGCCACAGGCAGCCCCTCCTCGGGGGCAAGCCGAACTACCTGCTGGTGGGGAGGCTCCCTTCGCTAGAGTTGCTGCTCGTCAACCCAACAATGAGCACAGAGCTGCCGCACCAATCGAGCCAAGAGGTGAAAGGATTCGTAACCCTAATGATGATTTCTTGATGGAGGAAGAAGAAGAAGAGCTAATAGTCCACCATGTTGTGAGGCCCAGGGCACCCAGAGGGGAAGACGAAGCCTTAAGAGGGATGAGGCAATAGATTGAGGCAATCACGCGCATGCTATCAGTTGGAAAGGGGGTCAACCCAGAAGACAGAGATCTGGGGGATGAAGAGCTGCTGGCCCAAAGATTCAAGATGCCCGAGCTGCCGAAATTTGATGGCATCTCTGACCCATCGGCCCATATCAAGCAATACACCTTAATGATGAAGGGCACAGGGTTGAGCAAGAAACAGAAGGTGGAATATTTCTGCCTTAGTCTGGTGGGCCCGGTAATTGACTGGTACCAATGATCTAGAAAAGCATCGTCTTGGCTTTAGGGACTCTGACCCATAATATTTCAAAAGAGAACTGACCGTGTGCATCTTTTCCCCCTAGTCAATGAGCGTTTTGCCCCCAAAATATTAACTCGTGTCCTGAGTTATGCACTATATGCCTAAAGGGAAGTTATTCGAAGTAATGACATCTTATCACTCTAGGCTTCAAAAGTCATTATTTTAAAGGTAGTGCATCCCTTGTAGATTTTCACAGTAGCTTTTATTAGCGGGAAATGCGTCCCTTTGGGGATTTTCACATAATTCTATGCCTAATTTTTGCCTGGAATGGACCCAACCCGCTTCAGCGGCTTTTATTAATTTTTTTGTAGGACAGACTGCCTGTTTCCAGGTTTTCACCTTGCCCTTTGCCTAACTTTTGCTTAGAGAGCCAATTTTTGTTTTTAACTCTAACCGCCTTTTTTTTAATGGTATGACTGCAAGAAAAGTTGAAGCTACTATCAGAGCCCCCTTCTAGAGTAATTGACAGTTATTCACTGAGGCATTTTCTCCTTAGGCATCGGTTGCATTCCTTTGCCTCTCTCGATAAATGTGTTGCTAGATTGGGTGAGGTGGAATATAAGAATTAAGTTCCTTAGTGCTTCATGAGACTGCCTTTTACATTGCCACCCATTCAGCTCGATAGTTCAGAGGGATTAACGATGTAGTGAGCCATCCCTATCTTTTCAAGGTGGACCTTTATCTTTGGCTTTTACCTCCAGACACCATGGCCTCTAGGCAAGCTGCCGATGAAGACTATTATACAATTTATTAGGGATTGTTCTTTTACTTCTACTAATGCATTCAAGAGGTAGGTTCTTAGTCCCACAATTGATAACATAACTCATCGACTTAGATATCTGGACGATGAGAGCAGTAGCAGAGTGTAGTCATTTAAATTTCATGCATTCAGCAATGAATGATGTTTCGTTTTTTATAAATGAACTAGAAATAATAAACACATGTATTTGCAAAAATTGTGTACATTTCGGTATGATTTCTCTATACATGATCATTATCTAACATAAATTCAAAATATAAAACTACATCTAATCTCAAAGTAGATCTTGAAAGCATCAAACTCCTATCTCCAGTTAGTCCTCTAGGATTTTCTTAATTGGATATTTTATCTCAAGCCTTTAATTTTTGCCTAGGGTGCCTTTTTTCAATTTTCACCCTGACGACGTGCCCATTTTTAGTAAGGCCGCCTTTTTTTTGGTTTTCAATCTGTGGAGCTTTTATTCTCTTCTTTTGATTTTTAGTCTTTAGCCATGGAACTTCTTGGGTCTGTTGATGTTAACCTGTTCCTCATATTTGCTTCCATCTCTATTTGTCGAAAATCCTGCTCCCTTGGACAATAACTTCTCAAGAACAAATGGGCCTTCCTACACAGGTCTGAACTTGCCTCATTCATCTGGAACATTTGAACTCATTTGCTTAAAGATTAAATCTCCCTCTTTCAATAGGTACTTTTTGACTTCCTTCTTAGATGATCAAGCAGAGTATTTTCTGGTAGATCTGACTGTCGTGATAATCCCATGACATGTCCTCGTCTGACCAGTTTAACTACTACTACCACTGCTGTGCCCTATCGGCTTTCGAAATCTAGACTTCCATGATTGTCCTTAAAGATTTGAGTTCTACTTCAACTAGCCATACTGCTTCTGCCTCATGTATCAAGGAATAAAAAAGTGACCCTTGTAGCGGTTTTGACGGTGGTTCTTTAGCCTCGAAGTGCAAAAGGCCATTTCTCTGCCCAATCCTTGTAGTTTCGAACCATCTTGACCAAGATCTTCTTATTAGAAGCCTCTCCTGCCCCATTGGTTTGAGGGCAATATAGAGAGGACTTGTGGTCTTTAATGCCATACCTCTAGAGCAACTCCCTAGCCTTAGCCATAAATTGTCCTTTTGTCCTTGAACCCTGCGTGGTGTCGAAGACCATATTGACATATCAGATTCCTTTCGATGACCCTATCCGTTAGAGGCCATAGTGCACACCTCCCCTATGATGTCTATTCCCAAGCTTGAGCAACCCGTATCTATTGTAAGTCAATAGAACCCTTTTGGTCCTTTTCGAAAGTCAAGAAAAATGGTAAAGTATGGGCATATGTAGTTCAATGGGATTTGAACAAATCTTGCCCTTAGAATGACTTTCCTTTGCCCCCATATCAATGGTTTTTTTTTTGCTAGATCTACATATTGATTCTTTTCCTTCCTTCTTTTTTTTCCATTATATTTTTTCTCTTTTTTTTTTGGTTTTTTTTGCATTACATATTTTTTTACTCTCATTTTTTTATGGACAAGCTTTGTTCAAATCTTGATAGCTTGTAATTTTTCGCTCTTCTTGACTATTGGGATGATGCTGACCCACCAAGTCGGGTGTTGAACTTCGATAAGAAATTTTGGCTTCATCTCTGCTTGTGGATTTCTTCCTTGACCTTCTCTGCCCATTTTAGCCTCAGTATTCTGAGCTTTTGCTTAACTGATCCATAATCAGGATGGCATGTTCAGCAATTTCATGATCAACTCATGGCATGTCTTCATAGGTCCAGGCAAAGACTGTTTCATATTTTGTTTTAATTCTCTCAAATTTTGATCTTTTTTTAGGAGTTATATTAGATGCTATCATGATTTTTTTTTGGGTTTCCGAAGTTCTGAGGTTAAATGGAGTAGCATCAATTGAGTCAATGTCAAATATGAATGAGTCATGCTCATGATTATGCATAGTAAAACCATAAGAAATATCACACAAGGAAGCAAAAATGTTTATCTCATTTAACAAAACTAGAATTAAAATGTCATTATCAAATAGTTCAAGAATAAAAAGAACATCTAAAAGCTATCCTCCTCTTGTTTCCACTAATGCAGATGTTTTGGCCAATGGTTCATTATCATTCTTAGGGACCATCTTCCCCATCTCTCAGCTCCTCATCAATGAGGCCTTGAACAAGCTTCTTCAAAGTTCGGCACCCATCATCTCATGTCCAGTATGTTGATGGTAGGCACAATACAGATCTGCTTGGTAACTGGGATGCCCTTGGTTTCTGGCAGGTTTTGTAAGCTTTGGTTGTAACTTCCCCTTGTTAATCAAGTTAAAGAGGTGCTTAGATAAAGACTTACCCAAGATAATATAGCAGCCTTGGGTAGTTTTAATGCCTGAAACCTTGACGGCTCCAACATCTCCCACATCATAAACACCGAGACTTAAGCTCCCATGGTTACCTCTTCCTATAACATGGCTCCCTCCTTCAAGGATCACCATATGCTCATTATTAATAGGATCCTAGACTTGACCTTTTAGGGTTTGGCAATCATCCCTCAGATATCTAGCATGCCGACGAAACTTTATTCGCCCTTGATCTCTGGCTGATTTAGCCAATCATGGATGCAGGTTCTCCTCCCATCACTACAAGAAATTGTACCTTTTATGACGGAAAAAATTGAAATGAAAAATTTATTTTTCGTCGCTGAAAAGATAAGGTGACGAATTTTTATCGTCACAGAGAACGTAACGGTAGGCGCGTAACATAAAAGTTTACGTGACAATTTAGTTATTTGTCACCGAAAGTATCATTTTTTGGGACGAAAATGATTATCGTCATCTTTATTTCTTACTTTTCATGACAAAAATTATGTCATAAATAAAATTATATTTCGTCACATTATATTATTTATCATCACAAAAGATTGGCATTTTTTATGACAAATTTAAAATTCGTCACGAAATTAAACATTTTCAATGACGAAACTCTACTTTTAATGAAAACATTAATTATTGGTTAGGTAATTATCGTCACAAATAAATATAATTTTCGTCATAAAATATTTAGTGTCGTCATTAAATCTAATACTTTAAGTGACGAAAAATGATTTCGTCATTAAATTAATATATATTAATGATGACTATAAATCGTCATATTATTTTACAAATTAATGACATAAATACGGACAAAAATAATTATCACAAAAAATAGTTTTAGTGACAATTTTTTATTGTCATTAAATTATATTTTTTTATTACAATATTAATATCGTAATTGTAAACATTATATCGTCATTTATGAACTAACAAGTGAACAAATTATGACAAATATACTTGTCATATATGCGTTGTATTAAAAATGACACATTTTAAATTTAATGTTATACAATCAATTAAATTTCTAAAGAAAATCTAATATAATGTATTTATTTAAATAAAAAGGTTAATTAAATAAAAACATACTACCTAATGCAAAAAATTAAATTTGCATCCTAATCCAGAAATAAAATCTGTTGAAACTTCAGAATTTGCATCTTGTTCCTACAAAAAAAAATCATATATTAGATGAAAAAAACTCAATCATGTAACATTCTTAATCTATACACACACTACGGTTCCAACATTACTGCACAATTACTTGATTGTCTTAAACTACTCTTAAAATTGTTGCAAACTTCGGGTAATTATTTTTTTTATCCTTTCACTATACCCATCTGCCGTATAGATATTTAGTTTTACTATTCATTCAATCAAAATACAAATATGTCACTTAATTCTAATGAAATTTTGGCAAAATTTCCACTATAATATTGCCTATCCCCCTGTAAACAATAAAATATTTACACTTCAAATAATCATATATTCATTCACCCCGCTTCAATTCAAACTCTAACACAAGTTTACCCATCCTCCAATTTAAGTCCAATCTCACACCACCATATATTATAATATACTTATATCATCCACTTTCAATACTCAATTCAATTATACAAAATACAAAGGTACAATATTAATACATCAAAACTATCAGCTATAAATAATTTAAGATAATGTCGATATACATTTCGATCCATAATGTCAGAAATAATCCCAGTAACACAAGTTATCATTATCTCATACCACTCCATTTACTTACCACATTTCACTAATTTATCTTCACAACATGCCATTAATCACATATATATACAATTAAAATGCCTTAACAATCATAATATACCTCGTATATACAAGTATACATTCGGACACCACTTTTTTCTTCCCATTCCGAACCACCTTCATTTTATTTCATCAAACTAAGTTTATTTCATATCTTACCAATTATATATATTATTGTTTATACAAGTATTCACTACATTTCACTAGTCCAATTCTGTTTATAAATTTCCCCTTTTAAACATGTATAACCCAATTAATTTGTTTATGACCAGAAACTCTGATTTTCTTAACAATTTAATTAATTTTATTATTATAATTATCTTCAGGTATACTTAACTATACTCATTATTTATTAACTATACTTAATTTCTCTAATTCATTCACTTACCATCTAATTCCATTCTGGCTCTATAATACAATGTAAATTATGTTTACATAAATGATAAAACTATTAAGACTTTTTTTTTATAAGTGATGGAAAAATTCCAATTTAAAAACTCCTATTCGAATCTAAACTAGCATACTGTTCTTTAAAAAAAAATATAACTGTTAAAACTATTGTAATATCTATTAAAAGAAAATCATATGTAATTCAAACGTACTATTTTTCTAATCAATTTAAAATTCAAAGATCAGCCCCCGCTCAATGTAATTAAAAAAATGAAAATATAAATATTAAATCTACGAATATTATAGAAATTAGCATTCTATTTATAAGGTCACATATAGTCAAGTAGAATAAATAAATGATCATGCCGATGATAATAATAATATAACAAGTAACAACATCCTCTCAACATTTCAATATACTTGTCGAATTTTTATAAATTTCAAACAATTAATATAACTTATTTTATGCCATTATATTTTCACAAGAAAAGAGGGTGATCTGCAGGGTGAATTTGCCAGCCTGCGGACCCAAAATAGACACCATGCTAACAGCTATTTGAGAGAAAACTTCTACAATTTAGTCCCCTTTCACTGTATACTTCCTTATTAAATCTTATTCACTTACTTTAAATCATTTTCTTCATGATAAATTCCATCCTAGTTTAATATATATATACACTTAATTTCATTTTTTTTCCTAGCTTAGTTCACGTATACTTATATGGATAATGTGAATTCCATATACAGTAAACAAGTTAAGTATCTAATATCCATTTAAAATTTGAACATCCCAAGTCCTCTAACTATCATCAATTATTTTTATTTATTTTTCATTTCAAGCATAAATTCACTAAAATCACAATCTTACATAGCTTCTACATCTTATAATTTTTACATACCTAAACACCATTTTAATATTATACCCTATTAACAATTAAGAGTCACTAATTGAATAAAACATAGAACACAACACAGGAGATTTCCTGATCGACTATCTGTACAGATTCCATACTGAAGAATTCCTACTCTTCTACACATAAACTAACAATCCAAGCAATAATCAATCATTAATAACCAACCAACTGAATTATCACACTAAACATACACAACACAGATCATAAACTTTCTCTAAAACATTTAGTTGAATAAAAATCATGTTAGAAAAGTAAATTTGGCAGCCACATACCAGATTTCTGCATATTTTGGTCCCTTCACCATCGTCGGAGCCTCGCCGGAGCTCCACCGGAGGCACCGAAACCACCAGGAGGGAGCTCAAAGCTTTGGGGTTTCTTTTTCGGTGGTCACGCGCTGACCCGTCGCACCATCTAGCCGGAATCGCTGTTGGGAGCTTCAGTTTAACCCATCACCGATCTGCTCGTCGCCGGCAAGTGAGGAGGATCCACGGCCATCGTCTGCCCGCTAGGAGTCCCATCGTGTCTTTCGTGTCATCGTTCGCCGCCGGAGCTGGCCGAAAAATGCCGGAAAAGCTCGCGATTTTCCTCCCGCTCTCCTGGAACGGCGACGTCGCGACGGGGAAAAGAAGCCGAGATCGGCGTTATGAGGGGCCCGGTTGCTCGCCGCCGACCGCCGCTAGCCTCCTCGCCCCCTTTCGCCGTCTCCCTCTCCCTCTCCCTCTCTCTCTCTTTCTCCCTCTCTTTCCCTAATCTCCCCTGTTTGTGTCCCTCCCTTTCTTTTCTTTTTGTTTCTCAATATACCTAATAATTCAAGCTAAATCTCGCTTGTCTAGATAATTCTAGACCCATAGAAGTTATCACATGTTAAAATTACTTTTATTTGACCATTTACATGTAAACATACATATATATTTATATATATATAGTTGTCTAAAATTTATTTGAATAATTAAATTATGTAGTTTAAAAAAAAATCCACCTTTTATGCGTCAAAAATTATCTTTCGATAAAATTTTCACCTATCAAAGCACTATTCACAACGTCAGAATTTTCAGGGCGTTACATGTAGCCCCCTGTAATAGCCAATTTGGGTCGTTAAAAATAACGTTTAGACTTTCATTTTTCAATTTAAAGTTTAGGGTGTATTTTCATGATTTTATTAATTTTTTAATATAAATTGTTGTTTACCCTACTTTTGAAAGGGGACTGGAATTTTAAATAAAATATATTTTTCATTATACTTTCCTGCATCACATAATTTCTTTGTCATATATTAGCATTACAACCAACTGTTAAGAAAAAATATTATTATCATTAATTGATTGTATTGGTGACGAAATTGTATTTTGTCATAATATATTCATTTTTTGTAACATATTTATTTATCATAAATAACATTATTGTGATGAAATAATTTTATCGCCACTAATTCATTAAATTGTGACAAAAATAATTAATGTCACAAAAACAATAAGTATTTCATGACGAATTTATATGTCGCAAATAGTAAATTTTTCCGTTATATTTTTCCCTCCAAAAGAAAAAGATTGAAAATTTTTCCTTCATATCAAATGTGACGAAATTGTACCTCGTCATAATATATTCATTTTTTGTGATATATTTATTTGTCATAAATATAATAATTTTTTATGCCGATATGTTATTTGTGACGAAATTATTTTATTATCACTAATTTATTTAATTATGAAAAAAATAATTCGTCATGAAAAATAATGTTTTTGTGACGATTTTATACGTTGCAATAAGTTATTATTTTGTTATTATATTTTTTTCCCTCCAAAAAAATGGTGGGAAATTATCTCTGCTAAATAAACCATGACGAAATATATCTTTTCGTCATAAAATTAATCTTTTAGTGACGATAATAAAAATATAAAATGACGCAAGATAATTTCATCACAGTAATAAATAGTATGGTGACGTTTTAAAAATTTCGTTGTTGTAAGTTATAATTAGTGACGAAATTTTATGCGTCATTAAAAATTTTGTCACAAAAAGTCAAATTTCTTATAGTGTCAGCTTGAGGCAAAGATCTGTCTATGCCGAAATGATATTTCTTGCCTATTCTAGTCATTGATGCTTCTCCTGTCTTTTGAGTACCAACACAGCTATCACACCTAAATGGTTGATTTCCCATTTCTAAGTCCATAGAGAACTTCTTGCGGGCAGCCAGGGTAATTGCAAGTTTGGACTTTGAAATATCTTCTTTGAGGACGTTCATCCTTCTTTTCATGCCTCGTATCAAAGCAAAAAACCATTCTCTGAAACATGCACTTTGCCTTCTTACTCAGATGACGGAGCAACATGCAACCCTCCTCTAGACTCAGTTGGTGATAGGTGTACTTCCTTAGTTAGATCACGCTCTTTTTGCAACATGGTAGGAGCTGTAGGCTATTGTCCGATAGGTGGCACCACTGTGGCGACTAAATTCTCCATAATAGTCGTTGTTTGAGCTTCAAACTTTTCAAACCTCCCTTCTACCTTCTTCACTGCATCATTCTCCACCTTGGGGACTTTATTTCTCACAGCCTGAGGAATTACTAGCTCATTTGCTTCCTCCACCATGAAATCATCTTTCGGGTCAAGAATTCTTCCTTGTTCAACAGGTGTCGCTACTCTTGGCTCAATAACTGGTTGTCATACGATAGTGGCTGCTATAGGAGCCTCTTTCATAATTAGCGGTTCAGATTGCTCCACAGCAAGATCTACAAGCGGTTGCCCGGCACTTTGTGCCGTTTGAGCCATGATATTTTCCATCATGGCTAGCATTCTTCTCTCAAAATTATCAAACCTCTTGGCAAGGTTCTGAGTGGTTAAAACTCCAGTCTCTTCTACCATTGATGCTTTTAAGGGTACTTTGCTAGTCATTGAGAGTGACTCAAAATCCCAATCAGACACTAGTCCCTGCAACTTAAAGAGCATATTTGTCCTTACCAGCTGACCGTTGGAACCTCTGGTCCACTTAGATGAATCTATGATGGCTGAAAGATTTAAATTATTAGAATGAGGCATAAATGACATATATAATGCATGATCGTGTGTTATGCAATAAATGGCATACAATGGCTAAAAGAATCAAAGATGTTAGAATGATGTATACAGTGCATGGGAAAAAATTTATGCACAGGGTGCTATGTATATGTAAAGATTATATGTGCAGAATATAATGTACACACACGAAATGAAATGTACATGTTTTATTTTTTTTATGCATGAATGACATGTAATGCATGATCGTGCTATGCAAATGGTCATCGATGATCGAAAGATCTAGGGATTGCAATGATACATGTGATGCATGAAAAAAGAAATAAAATTTTTACACACGATGATATGTACATGTGAAAAATAATATGCAAATAAAAAGCTATACACACACATGAAGAAAATGTACATGTTTTTTTTTTCTAACATGCATGAATGATACGTGATATATGAGCATGCTGTGTAGCATCCACAATCACATGCAAGCAATTAGATCCTTTCAACCGTATCTCTCCCACACATGAGATCATATAGTCTTTCTAGGTGGGCTTGGCCCATGGGTTAATAGGGAACCCGATGGACGCGCATGGTGCATGGTGAAAAACCGGCAGCATAACCTCTCTTACCTAATGTTCATACGCATGGATTTTAACCATTATGTATTTAGGCAGTCCGAATAAATTGACATGAACCTATCGGGGCATGAAAGCCTTTGATTAGGTGACCGATCAAATTATATGGGTTTGCCCAATACATAATGATTCATATATCAAGCATAGTATTATGGTTCATACCACCTAGGGGAAGTATCTATTGGCATTACATGAGCTTTGGTTAAAGATGATGATACTTTAGGGCTACCCAAGCATGGTCCTACCAATGGGTCTAACTCATAGCGAGCATAATAATCGGTCGGGTCTTTATTTAATATACCAAACAGTACGAGGCTTGGGCTGGTGGTTATCCTTAACACTTCCCTACATTGAGTGAACGTAGGGTCATGCTTCAGGAACGCACCGAGGTTAAAAGAGGGACCAAAGTAGCATAGATCTAAGGCTTTAATGATATGCAATACAATTTCAAAATGGGATGAAATTTTAAAATTAAAAAATAATTATAAGTTTCAATCAAGGAACTTTCGAAGCGAAGTCTCTTATATCCCCCAGCGGAGTCGCCACCTTGACGCGCGCCGAACCCTGGGAAGCCCCGAAGACCCACTTTTAGGGCTTTCGAGAGAGGTTTATGAAAACTTGTAAAGAAAATGACAAGTGTGTCTATAAACACCGGGTCCCGAGATAGTCGAGATCAGGATTACCCAATGATGAAATTAAGTGTGCCTTTTTATAGGCAAAAATGAAAGTTAGAAGTGATGATTTCCTTCCCAAAATTTTATTTATTAGAAATAAGTAAAAATATATATATTTTTTAAATCTTTGCGAAAATACTATATTTTCAAAACTCACTTTTTTATCTTAAAATAATTTTTAAATACATTTTTACTTATTTCTAATAAATAAAATTTTAACAAGGAAATCATCACTTCTAACTTTCATTTTTTCCTATAAAAAGGCACACTTAATTTCATCATTGGGTAATTATAATCTTGGCTGCCTCGGGACCTGGTGTCTACAGTTGCCCCGAATTTTGGAAAAACTAGTGCATAGGTACCTAGGTGAGCCAGAACTCAGAAAAGGAAGGAAAGAGACACATACCTGAGGCAGCAGTCTTTCTGAACTGGATGATGCAATTGTGTTGGTTATTGCCAGCTTATCAGCATGTTATTTTTTACTAAAGCGAGTTACCGTGATCATGTAAATCCTCGTTGAAGTAGTGTTTATCGTCAGAGTGTAAATCTTTGCTCAAGTGGTAGTGCCGTGGTCATGCTAACATTCCGTGGGTGGCAGTGCCACCATCATGCTAACCCTTCTGAGATTTGAAGTAGTAGTGCCATGATCGTACTAACCCTCAGTGGAGTGATAGTGTCGTCATTATGCTAACCCTTCTGAAGTGGTAGTGGCGTGGTCCTGCTAACCTTCCGTAGAATGGTTGTGCCGCCATCATGCTAACTCTTCTGAGATTTGAAGTGGTAGTGTCGTGGTCGTGCTAACCCTCAGTGCAATGGTAGTGCTGCCATCGTGCTAACCCTTCTGAAGTGGTAGTGTCGTGGTCGTGCTAACCTTTCGTAGAATGGTAGTGCAGCCATCTTACTAACCCTTTTGAGATTTGAAGTGGTAGTGTCGTGATCATGCTAACCCTCCCTAGAGTGGTAGTGCCACCATCATGCTAACCCTTTTGAAGTGGTAGTGTTGTGGTCGTGCTAACCTTTCGTAGAATGGTTGTGCCGCCATCGTGCTAACCCTTCTGAGATTTGAATTGGTGCCCCTTAAGAGCCCTTTTGTATATTGCCCCCTGATAGGTCCTTGGTTAATTGTTGGATTGGTGTTTTGACTGATGTCGTCACTCACCTTTTGTCGGTGTTTGTATCGAATCTCTATCACTGCAAAACTTGAAAAGCAAATATACAGGAAAAATAGTAAGCTTGCACGTGAAATGCATGGGTAATGCAGAAAATGCAGGATAAGAATTCTTCTAAGTGGACTTAGATATGATAGTCGGGCTAACTACAACTTGCGATAGGATCGATGCTTTTTGAAGCTGCTTTTGAATTTCATGCCTTTGGAATTGCAAGGTTCTCAGTTGATACCTGTAGTCATTTTTTTGAAGGTAGTGTGTCCCTTGTGGATTTTCACACTAGCTTTTCTTAGTGGGAAATGCGTCCTTTGCAAATTTTAACATAACTCCGTGCCTTATTTTTGCCTAGAAAGGACCCAACCCAATCTAGCAGCTTTTCTTTTATTTTTCTTCTTTTTTTTTATATTAATTCAATTAATACAATTACATTTAATCTTGGAACTTTGGAAAACCCAAAGAAAATCTTGATAGCATCTAATATAACTCCTGAAAAGAGGAAAATTCTGAGAACTAAAAATAAAAAGAGAAAATAAAAATAGAAAATAGTGATAAAAAAAACTAGTTGCAATCAGGAGATTGGATGAAAACTCACTAAGAGCACTAGAACCTTTCTGATTACCCATCAAAGCGATCCCTGGATAAGACGGAACCTAGAAAATGATTTAGGCAGCCCTTCTTTTTATGCATGGCCGCGTGAGAAGAGAGATAAAAATTTAAAATTAAAATATCCATTTATGATTAACCAAGGCCTTAATAAGAGTAAAGTTTTGAATCTTTCTCTAGTTTAAGATCCCCGAGATTAGACGAACTTTCCCAATTTCTTGCAAATTGGGTGGCGACTCCAAAATACCTCAAAGGTGCTTAAAAGCTTCATGGGATTAGATGATCTTTCTAGTGTTCTATTGGAAAGAGGTGTGCAAGCATCGTGTCCTGGGGCGGTCCAGTGAAGAAATCGATACCTGGTCCCGAATGAGTGGATGGAACTCAGAAATTTGGATCCTCTGGGCTTACGAGAAGTAAAAAAAGGTTTTATAGGAAAAGGGAATTTGGAAAATTGGGGGTTTTAGCTTGAAATTTGAATTTTTTGCTCCACGGACGGTCTACCCGTTGGTAGTTGAATGTCCCGTCGGTCGTCGAGATAACCGCCTCTCTCAGGGATGGACAACCCGCCGGTAGCTCACAGACCCGTCGATCATTAAGGCGGCCACCGCTTTAACTCGGGAACACGTGTCTCGTGGGTCAGTAGAGACGGACACATGTCCCGTCGGTGACTCAGGGATGCCCGTCTGTGAGATTAGGCCTGCCCGTCGGTCATGCCTATAAATAGTAAATCTTTTCATTTGTAAAGGGTTGGAATTTTCTGGGAAAAAGTCACAAAGGACAAGTTTAAAAGGGCAAATCTTCCTCTTCTCAAGTCTCCTTGATCTTTATTTTGATTAAGTTCCCATTTTTTCTCACTTTTTCTATGGTTTAGTTTCACTTTTAAGTGAATCTATTTTACTTGGAGAAAGCTAAATCGATTAGTTTTCATCCAATTTGTGGATTTAGATATTTTAAAAATTCAGTAAAAATCAAGGAGAAATATAGACATTTTTCTTTCTTGGTTTTTACTTTCTTCTCGTGAGACGCACAAGGTTCAAGTCAACCGAAGTTTCACTCCAGAAAGGTATAATCCGAGGGTAAATATTCTGGACACCGCTTTATTAATCTATCACATTTATTTTCGCATTCATCGCATTTATTTATCTTTTATTTAGCTTTTATTTGCCTTTATTTTGCCTAAAAGTCGTTTGTTTAAGGAGAAAAGAGAAAAAGAAGTTTTTACACCTTTTTTTTTAGAAACCAGAGGCGACCGACGGGATGTAGCTCGCCGATGCCCGTACGTCGCTCAAGCGACGGGCAATAAACCCGTCTGTTGTTTGAGCGATGGCGTGTGAAGCCTATTGTCCATCGGTCACGTGAGGGACAGCTGTCGGTCGGCCACTAGCCCGTATCTCGTCTTTGTTGCTTTTTTTTCCTCTTTTTTATGTTTATTTTCATTTTCAAAACGTTTTTTTAACAATTTCTTTTTTGCTTATTTTATTTTTTCTTTTTCTCTTCATTTACATGTGTATCGCTTTAATTTGTAAATATTAATATTTCTTTTATTTTGTGAGTATTGTATTTTCCTTTTTCCTGGATGGATTGAGCTGAGGAAAAGAACCATCATACCATCATGGAAAGCTTGTCTTTGGTTTAGTTTTCCTATTCCTTTTCATTCATTTATTTTCCTTATTTCTTATTTAGCTTATTTATATATATATATATATTCATTTTACTTTTTTCGGCACAAATTAGAATAGATACTTGTTTTATATTAGTTAAAATTGGGATTATTTCATAAAATTGAAGGACCCAATATCCTGTTTTAGCCAATGAAAATGTCACATAAAAATCATTTTCATAATAAATGCATGCGAGGACCAAAGTCCTCAAAATAAATGAATTTCCCGTCTTTTGTATGTATAAATATATCATACCTTTAAAATGGAAGTTGTATTCCGCTCCTAGTTTTATTGTAATTTAACTTCGAGTATTTATTTCATTTACCTTTTTATGTATATTTACCGCTTTTATGTGGATTTTTGTGCTTTAATTAACATTTGCATCGCGTGGAGGGAGAAAGCGAATTAATAAATTCAACACTTGAATGTAAAGTTAAAACAAGGTAGAAATAAATGAGAAGTCCCAAACCCAGCTTTGGTCTTTGGGCTCAACGAGGCGAGAGGTCTATTCGATCACTCATTGGAACCTCCAAGACACCTCTTGTGTCCCATCAAAAGGCTTAATTAAAAATCCTAGGCTCCATAGGGTTAGAGTGTCATTCTCAATGTTCTGTTGGGATGATTGCCTCCAAGATCCCTTTGGTCTGCCCAAGATGGAAATATGCGCCGTCTTAGGCTCACTGAGGCGAGATGAACTTTCCCAATGTTTTATTGTGTGGCGACTCTATGAAACCTCCTTATTGCTCAAAATAGATGCACTTGTAATTCATTACAAGGTGCTAACGGACCTTCAAATGCCCGATCGCCCTCAAGCGGGGGGTCAATGGGCGCCCACGGGGTCCGGCGCGCGTCACAGTGGCGACTCCATTGGGGACCGGTTTGAGACTTCAAATTGAAAATACCTTGACTAACATTTACACTTTAAAGTTTTAGTTTATAAATCCGCTTTCTTTTAAAATTGCATTTACATCCCATTAGAGCCTTAGAATACGTTAGTTTGGTCCCTTCTTAAACCCCGGTGCATTCCCGAAGCACGACCCTACGTTCACTCAATGTAGGGATGTGTTAAGGATAATCACCAGCCCAAGCCTTGCACCATCATGGTATATCAAATGGTGACCTGATAAGTCGTTACACTCGGGACGAGCTAGACCCGTTGGCAGGGACCATGCTTGGGTAGCCCTAAAGTAACACCACCCGTGACCAAAACTCATGTAGTGGCCGTAGATACTTCTCCTAGGTAATATGAACCCTAATTCTATGCTTGTTGTTTGGATCCTTACATATTGCTAATGTCCAAATGTTTTGTTTGGTTACCTAGCCAAAGGCTTTAATGCCCCGGTAGGGCCATGTCAATATGTTCGGACTATCTAAATATGCAATGATCATCACCCATGCGCTTGTGCATCAGGTGGGGAGTGATATGCTGCCAGATTTTTTTTGTCGTGCATTATGCGTACCCATTGGGTCCCCGGTTGACCCATGGGCTAATCCTGCCTAGGAAAGAGACTATGACCACGTGTGTGGGAGTGATAAGGGTGGAGGTGACCTATTTGCTTGTATGTGTTATGTGGATGTTGCATATCACGAGCATGCATTCCATCGCACCCATACATCATTCTAACTCTTTGTCTGTGCAACCATCATAGATCTTCCTAGGTGGACAAGAGGACCGATGGGTAGATTGATCAGGAACTTAGACTTTGAGCTGTCAGAAGAGGGGAGTTTCTCAGAATCTTGTTTAGAGGCCAGTTACACCACTTTGAAGATGTCGAACTCACCGAAAGGGACCTGTGACACCCCTTACCCGTACTCAGGCGATCCCATCCCAAGAGGAGTAAGATGCCATATGAGTCAGGGTGCTACCAAACAAAGCAGAGAACAATGCATAGATAAACATACACAAAAGCGGGGTAATTAAAAACTTTTGCGAAGTATAAGAAAGCGAAAGCTGATCACGCATTAATATAACGGAGGCATTACATTACTGTTCTGATCAACTAAGAAATACAACAACTAATTACAAAACCCAAATTACATAAACAAAAGCGGAAGCTATTACAAATCCAATATAAGAGAGTTCTATACAAAAAGAATCTCAAAATACAAAACTCAGTCCTATTCTAAACCTTGCTCTGTTGGCTTGGACTGCGGCGACTCTCCCAAAGCAACTCCTTCCGCACCTGCACGGGTAAACACACCGTGCTAAGCGATAAACGCTTAGTGGGGAACCACACATATATAAAAGAACAACCATTCACAACGGTAGTCAAGGTAAAACAGAAGCATACATCATAATATACCATACACATAGCATATCAATTGCATAAGCATGCATATACACTAAAGCCATACATTCAGAAGCTCATAACATTATTCATATTCCCATAATAGATCATACTTTTCATTTATGAGTTCACACATATATCACATACATTTCCTCATAACACAATTCATACTAGGCACCTGCTGACTCGAGGGAGTGGATAACGAGTGTACGGACAGTACTTTATGGGTACGAGCCGATACGGACAGTACCTTACGGGTACGAATCGATAAATCAAGATACTTTTAACTTTCACAAAACATTTTCAAAAGGGATCTTAAACAAGATCCGAACACAAAGGGGTTCGCGAGGAACCAAACGGGGACATGATCAGGGTCCAAATGAAACTGAGGGCTGCAGCTATAAGACTCTATTAGGCATGCCTAACTATCCACTTTCTAGACTCTAGCAGGTCATGCATACACCATTCAATCCATTTCATAACGTTCCAAAATCATCATCAAACATGTACATAGTCGTATCATTGATCCGCATTCATATAATTCATAAGATATCAAGCATAAATCTCATAAACATTAAAGGAAACTGGAGTTCAAAAATTGCACACAACAAAAGAAAACTCATTCAGCATACAGGGAGCTATCACGCTCGCGACAGAGACCGAAGTCTCTTCGCTGTGCGTGCGCGACGGATTTCGCAACCGCGAAGAGGATGGAGGGGCCAGGCTCTGTCGCGCTCGCGACGAATATCGCGATCGCGACTGAGAACAAATATTGCTGTCATGGGCTCGCGACGTATCGCGTGCTCGCGATAGCACTTGGCCAGCATCGCGCTCTGTCGCGATCGCGACAGATGTTGCGCTCGCAACAGAGGGTGCTCAACAATTCGGCTATCGCGGGCTCGCGATGGAATCGCGTGCTCGCGATAGCGAAGCGCCAAAACACCGCTCTCTGTCGTGCTCCCGACATCGTCGTGATTGTGACAGCGTCGGGTTTTCAAAAATCTGCAGAATTCTGCAGATTTTCTTCCTCCCACACTCAACCACAAACACACAAAACTCATCCAAGAACCTCTTACCTCAAACCCAGCCATCCATTAGCATCAACAACAATAATATATCATTAATCACCAAGAAATTTCACACAATTCATTAATTTAAACCTCCAATTCAAAGAATCATCCAAAACCCCAATTTTTGCACAAAACCACATCAACTCCAACATTATCACAATTAACTCATGCTCTTGCAAGATTCACATTCCAAAACAAAAACCCATAGCATATACATCAAAATAAAGAACATATAACAACCTAATTCTAAGAAACCATCAAATCTCATACATAAACCTATATATACATGAAAACCAAGAAATTCCCAAACCTTAAAATCCTTAGCTCCTATTGCTTGGATCCACTAGTTTCAGCCTTCTCTTTGCCCTTTGGCTCACGAGGAGGCTCAACTAAGCACAAAGAAGCACCCAAACACAAAAAACACAAACCCTAACTTAGATCCAACCCAAGAAGAAGAAGAAGAAAATGCATGAATAACACAAGGAAAAAGCAAGAACTTACCAAGGAAGATGTAAGGGAGTAATTAATTGCACCACTTGAGCTTGAATCTAAGTGAAGCACTTAGGAGAGTGCAAAGGAGGAAGAAGAAGAAGAAGGATGAGAGAAAACGGGAAATGGGTTTCAAAAATTTGATTTTTCCCTTTTTCAATTTCTCTTTCCCATCTTTCTTTTCCCTTTACACACGTCAACCATCTAGTGGAGGAGATTACTTACTCACACCCTAACTAAATGTATCACATGCACACAATGAAACACCCTAATAATGTACCCTACACATGTATGAGCAACACACACAATGCTCCCTCAAGGATACACCCTACAAATGTATGAATGCATACACACTACAATAACCCACTAGTGCATATCCTACTATGGTGCACTCACATACACACAAATCTGTCCCAACTAATTCACACCATGGTGCAACACATGCACACACACGCACCAGAAAAACCCCAAATTATACAATATTACCAAAATGCCCTTATTATGCTAGATTCATGCAAATGCACACACATACATATATGGCTCATTC
Source organism: Excoecaria cochinchinensis (assembly GCA_947683425.1). Classification (NCBI taxonomy): domain Eukaryota; kingdom Viridiplantae; phylum Streptophyta; class Magnoliopsida; order Malpighiales; family Euphorbiaceae; genus Excoecaria; species Excoecaria cochinchinensis. The sequence goes on from CANTUQ010000212.1 coordinate 975,245, forward strand.
AACTAGGGGGCAAACGGGGTGTGACAACTCTCCCCTACTAACAAGAATTTCGTCCTCGAAATTCTCACCTGAACTGAACAACTGCGGGTACTGAATTCTCATTGACTCCTCCGGTTCCCATGTTGCTTCCTCGACCCCATGATGATTCCACAAAACCTTGACCAAAGGAATCTGCTTGTTCCTCAACTGTCTTACTTCCCGAGCTAAGATAACTCTAGGCTCCTCATCGTAGGAAAAATCAGACTGCACTAGAACCTCTTGAACCGACAACACATAAGAATGATCCGACCTATACCGACGGAGCATCGAAACGTGAAACACATCATGAAGCTTCAATAATTCCATCGGCAAAGCCAATCTGTAAGCTACTAGACCAACTCTTGCCAACACCTCATACGGACCAATAAAGCGAGGACTAAGCTTTCCTTTCTTCCCAAACGAAGCACTTTTCTCTAAGGAGAAACTTTAAGAAAGACTTTGTCCCCAACTTCAAACTGTACATCTTTTCTCTTTAGGTTGGCATAAGACTTCTGTCGATCCTTAGCTGCTTTCAAGTTCTGCTGCACAACTCTGATCTTCTCTTCTGTATCTCTAACCAGATTTGGCCCAATCACTGACCTCTCAGATAGCTCTATCCAACAAACTGGAGTCCTACACCGTCGTCCATACAAAACCTCATACGGTGACATACCAATACTTGACTGAAAACTGTTGTTGTAGGCAAACTCCATCAGCGATACATACTTGTCCCAACTACCCGAAAAGTCCAAAACACAAGCCCTTAACATATCCTCTAAGATCTGAATCACGAGCTCGGACTGACCATCTGTCTGAGGATGAAATACCGTACTGAAATTCAGCTTTATACCCAAAGCTCGTTGCAACTCTTTCCAGAACTTAGATGTGAACTTTGGATCCCGGTCTGAAACTATAGACAAAGGCACTCCATGCAACTGAACTATCTCATCCACATAGATACTGGCCACTCTATCCATCGGGTAATCCATCCTAACCGACAAGAAATGAGCGGACTTTGTGAGTTGATCCACTATAACCCAAACAGAATCATGCTTTTTCTGAGTCAAAGGCAACCCGGAAACAAAATCCATGGTAATATCATCCCACTTCCACTCGGGAATGGACAAAGGCGTGAGCAAACCCGAAGGAACTTGGTGCTCAGCCTTAACCTGCTGACAAGTCAAGCACTTGGATACAAAGTCCACTATGTCCTTCTTCATACCAGACCATCAATAAAACTACTTCATATCCCGATACATCTTGTTACTTCCGGGATGCATGGTGAAAACGGTACTATGTGCCTCATCCAAAAGCTGTCTTCTTAACTCTTCATTACTTGGTACACACAAACGGTTTCTAAATAGAAGAACCCCATCCTGAACCGAAAACTCTGACTGCTTGCCTAAATTGACTTCTTGCACAATTCGCTGAAGCTTCTCATCAACCTTCTGAGCATCAACTATCCGCTGTCTCAAGGTAGGCTTGACCCTCAACTGAGCTATCAAAGCCCCATCTGAACCAAACCTCCATCTAAACCGTCTCAAAAATAAGGCAGAAACTGACTTCCGACTCAAAGCATCTGCAACTACATTGGCCTTACCCGGATGGTAATCCACAATGCAGCCGTAATCCTTAAACAATTCAAGCCAACGACGTTGCCTCATATTCAGTTCCTTCTGAGTCAGGAAATACTTTAAACTCTTGTGGTCCATAAAGATCCTGCACTTCTCCCCATAGAGATAATGACGCCAAATCTTCAAAGCAAAGACAACCGCTGCTAACTCAAGATCATGCGTCGGATAGTTCCTCTCATGTGGCTTCAACTGTCGAGAAGCATAAGCCACAACCCTACCTTCCTGCATCAGAACACATCCCAGACCAACACCTGAAGCGTCACTATACATAACAAACTCCTTACTCGAGATGGGTTGAGTCAGGATAGGAGCTTCGACTAACAACTACTTCAACCTCTCAAAACAAGCTTGACACTTATCTGACCACTCGAACTTAACTCCTTTCCTCAATAACCTAGTCATCGAAGCGGCAATCACTGAGAAACCTTTAACAAACTGACGGTAGTAACCCGCCAGACCGAGGAAACTCCTTACTTCCAGAACATTCCTAGGCGCTTTCCACTCAACTATGGCCTCAATCTTAGCTGGATCTACTTGAATACCCTTAGCTAAAACTATGCGGCCCAAAAACGACACTTCCCGAAGCCAAAAATCACACTTACTCAACTTGGCAAACAACCGATGTTCCCTCAACACTTGCAAAACCAACTGAAGATGCTCCTCGTGCTCAGACTCATCCTTGGAATACACCAGAATATCATCAATAAACACCACCACAAACCGGTCTAAGTATGCCTAAACACTCTGTTCATCAAATCCATGAATGCCGCTGGAGCATTAGTCAAACCAAACGGCATCATAGGGAACTCATAATGGCCATACCGAGTCCGAAATGCAGTCTTAACCACATCCTCATCCTTAACCCGAAGTTGATAATACCCCAACCGTAGATCTATCTTAGAGAAAACATCGGAACCCCGAAGCTGATCAAACAAATCCTCGACTCTAGGTAGCGGATACTTATTCTTCACTGTGACCTTATTGATCTGCCTGTAGTCGATACACATCCTCAAGGACCCATCCTTCTTCTTAACAAACAGAACCGGAGCTCCCCAAGGAGATATGCTGGGTCGAATAAACCCCTTATTCAATAGCTCTTGTAGTTGAGTTTTAAGTTCTCTCAACTCTACAGGAGCCATCCGATAAGGTGCTTTCGATACCGGTGCGGTACACGGCATAATCTCTATGGCTAGCTCAACTTCCCTCTCTAGAGGCAAACCCGGCAAATCATAAGGGAACACATCACTAAACTCTCGAACAATAGGGATGTCCTCAATCCTAACTTGATCCCTCTTGGAATCCAAAACCACAGCCAGAAAAGCCTCACAACCTTTCCTCAAAAACCTCTTGACTTGAATCGCTGAGATCATATTGTTCACAGAACTCGCACCCAAACCTCTTACAAACACTAGAGCTCGGTTCCTATCCCGAAGCACGAAGGTCTACCTATGACAATCAACCACAGCCCGATGTTTGCCCAACCAATCCATACCTAAAATCAAATCATACTCTCTGAAGGGCAACTCTATCAAATCCGTAGGGAACTCAACTCCCTCAACCATCAAAGGACAACTCCTATAAACTCTACTCACACTAACACTATGCCCTAATGGATTGGTCACACATATCTCATAGTCTAACTAATCTACCACATGCAACTTATCAATAATCTTATCCATGCACAAATATGAGTGTGTGGAACCAGGATCTATTAGAGCATATAATTAAGTGTCATGGAGTAGGAACTTACCAGCAATCACATCAGGGGCATCCTGCTCCTCTTTAGCTCTGATTGCATATGCTCTAGCTGCAACTGGAGGAGGACGCTCAACCATCTCAGAAACAGCTCCATCTCTGGGTCGACCGCCTCGACCTCTACCCCTGCCCCTACTGTGGGCAGCCTGAGAAGCATTAGATCTAACTCCACTAGCTCCTCTCTGAGGACCCGAATCCTCGCTCGTTTGAGGACAAGTAGCCAAACGATGCTCGGTGCTCCCACACCTAAAGCACCCACCAGTGAGCCACCTACACTCACCCCGGTGAGCCTTGTGGCAATGCTCACAAACAGGCGTAGCATCAGACCGGCCACCTCTACCAGAACCAAATACCGCTGTTGAACCTTGCCTTCTACCTTTGGTTGCCGAACCAGCTGATGGCTCATCCTGCGGGTTCCTAGATCTCTTACCCGAAGATGAGGAAGAACCACCCCGAGCAGAATTCCTTTGCTGAGCTCTCTCCCTAAGCAATGATTCTGACCTCTCTGCCCTTATGGCGGCCTCTGCAATCTGATAATAACTTACCACAGGCATACACATCAAAGAAATCAAAGCAATCTTCAAGGACTCATGTAACCCGGCTTCAAAATGTTTGCCTCTGAAATCATCTGTCATAACCCCAAGCGGAGCATACCGAGATAACCGATTAAACTCCTTCTCGTAATCCAAAACTGGCAAGGTCCTCTGCTTTAAACTTAGAAACTGAGCCCATCTTGAGTCCCTGTAAGCCTGAGTCACATACTTCTTAGTGAACTCCTCACTAAAGAAATCCCAAGTAACTAGATCAAGCATCTGAGGTCGCCTACACACCAACTCCCACTATTCGTAAGCCGGCCCTTGAAGCAATGCCACAGTACACTCAGCTTGCTGATCTGGAGGACACCTGATTTCCTTTAATGCTCTCTTTACCTTATCAAGCCACTTTTCAGCTAACTCTGACTCATCAAGCCCAGGCCTATAAAAATCCTCAACACTAGCTCTTCTTAAACTCTCTATCGGAGCTTTAGGGGCAGTCACCCTTTCCAAAACCCGAGCCATGTCCTGATGCAATCTGAACATTGCCTCAAAAGGCATGGCAGCGGCCTCGGGCTGGATCCTAGCATGTTGAGCCGACCCCGAAATAGAAACTGACGGATCTACAGTTGGAGGATTCACACTTTCAGTGGATTCCTCAAGCGCACCATGAGCAGAATCAGAATCCATCTAACAAACAAGAGGACAGCCGCAACAGCCAACATAACCCTAGACTTAGACATATCCACTCATAGTATCACACAGACAATCACCCAGAAATGCCTAAACCTAGGCTCTGATACCACGACTGGTGACACCCCTTACCCGTACTCAGGCGATCCCATCCCAAGAGGAGTAAGATGCCGTATGAGTCAGGGTGCTACCAAACAAAGCAGAGAACAATGCATAGATAAACATACACAAAAGCAGGGTAATTAAAAACTGTTGCGAAGTATAAGAAAGCGAAAGCTGATCATGCATTAATATAACAGAGGCATTACATTACTGTTCTGATCAACTAAGAAATACAACAACTAATTACAAGACCCAAATTACATAAACAAAAGCGAAAGCTATTACAAATCCAATATAAGAGAGTTCTATACAAAAAGAATCTAATAATACAAAACTCAGTCCTATTCTAAACCCGACTCTGTTGGCTTGGACTGCGGTGACTCTCCCAAAGCAACTCCTTCTGCACCTGCACGGGTAAACACACCGTGCTAAGTGATAAACGCTTAGTGGTGAACCACACATATATAAAAGGACAACCATTCACAACGGTCGTTAAGGAAAAACACAAGCGTAAATCATAATATACCATACACATAGCATATCAATTGCATAAGCATGCATATACACTAAAGCCATACATTCAGAAGCTCATAACATTATTCATATTCCTATAAAAGATCATACTTTTCATTTATGAGTTCACACACGTATCACATACATTTCCTCATAACACAATTCATACTAGGCACCTGTTGACTCGAGGGAGTGGATAACGAGTGTACGGATAGTACTTTACGGATACGAGCCGATACGGACATTACCTTACGGGTACGAATCGATAAATCAAGATACTTTTAACTTTCACAAAACATTTTCAAAAGGGATCTTAAACAAGATCCGAACACAAAGGGGTTCGCGAGGAACCAAACGGGGACCTGATCAGGGTCCAAACGAAACTGAGGGCTGCAGCTATAAGACTCTATTAGGCATGCCTAACTATCCACTTTCTAGACTCTAGCAGGTCATGCATAAACCATTCAATCCATTTCATAACGTTCCAAAATCATCATCATACATGTACATAGTCGTATCATGGATCCGCATTCATATAATTCATAAGATATCAAGCATAAATCTCATAAACATTAAAGGAAACTGGAGTTCAAAAATTGCACACAACAAAAGAAAACTCATTCAGCATACAGGGAGCTATCGCGCTCGTAACAGAGACCGAAGTCTCTTCGCTGTGCGTGCGCGAAGGATTTCACAACCGCGAAGAGGACGGAGGGGCCAGGCTCTGTTGCGCTCGCGACGAATGTTGCGATCGCGATAGAGAACAAATATTGCTGTCCCGGGCTCGCGATAGCACTTGGCCAGTATCGCGCTCTGTCACGATCGCGACCTATGTCGCACTCGCGACAGAGGGTGCTCAACACTTCGGCTATCGCGGGCTCGCGACGGAATTGCGTGCTCGCGACAGCGAAGCTCCAAAACACCGCTCTCTGTCGCGATCGCGACAGCGTTAGGTTTTCCAAAATCTGCAGAATTCTGCAGATTTTCTTCCTCCCACACTCAACCACAAACACACAAAACTCATCCAAGAACCTCTTACCTCAAACCCAGCCATCCATTTGCATCAACAACCATAATATATCATTAATCACCAAGAAATTTCACACAATTCATTAATTTAGACCTCCAATTCCAAGAATCATCCAAAACCCCAATTTATGCACAAAACCACATCAACTCCAACATTATCACAATTAAGTCATGCTCTAGCAAGATTCACATTCAAAAACAAAAACCCATAGCATATACATCAAAATAAAGAACATATAATAACCTAATTATAAGAAACCATCAAATCTCATACATAAACATATATATACATGAAAACTAAGAAATTCCCAAACCTTAAAATCCTTAGCTCCTATTGCTTGGATCCACTAGTTCCAGCCTTCTCTTTGCCCTTTGGCTCGCGAGGAGGCTCAACTAAGCACAGACAAGCACCCAAACACCAAAAACACAAAACCTAACTTAGATCCAACCCAAGAAGAAGAAGAAGAAAATGGATGAATAACACAAGGAAAAAGCAAGAACTTACCAAGGAAGATGTAAGGGAGTAATTAATTCCACCACTTGAGCTTGAATCTAAGTGAAGCACTTAGGAGAGTGCAAAGGATGAAGAAGAAGAAGAAGGAGGAGAGAAAACGGGAAATGGGTTTCAAAAATCTGAGTTTTCCCTTTTTTAATTTTTCTTTCCCATCTTTCTTTCACCTTTACACATGTCAACCATCTAGTGGAGGAGATCAGTTACTCACACCCCAACTAAATGTATCACATGCACACAATGAAACACCCTAATAATGCACCCTACACATGTATGAGCAACACACACAATGCTCCCTCAAGGATACACCCTACAAATGTATGAATGCATACACACTACAATAACCCACTAGTGCATATCCTACTATGGTGCACTCACACACACATAAATCTGTCCCAACTAATTCACACCATAGTGCAACACATGCACACACACGCACCAGAAAAACCCCAAATCATACAATATTACCAAAATGCCCTTATTATGCTAGACTCATGCAAATTCACACACATACATATATGGCTCATTCAACTAGGGGGCAAATGGGGTGTGACAGGACCGATACCACCAAGGCAATGATTGTCGAGGAAGTGGAAAAGAGAATCGAGGAATTCGAGGCCCGAATGATAGCCATGATGGGAAATCTTACTGGCACTTTGGCGCCACGAGCAGGACAACAGGCTAGTACCTCAACTGCAGGGCAGGAAGGAAAAGAGGAGAATAGACCGAAGCCCTTAGTAGTAGTTAATCCACCGCTAGTAGAGCCGAGAGCCCCAGTCCTGGTTGACCATAAAGAAGGCCCTAGATCTGAGGTTGACCCATGGGATGAGCCAGAAGAGCTGACTGTAGCCAAGGGGAAATCACCTAGGGTGGAAGACGAAGTGTGGAAAAAGATGGAAGAAAAGTTCGAAGCCATGTCGAAAATGCTAAAGATGGGGGGAGGAATGAATCCCGAGGATAGAGAACTGGATAGTGATGACTTGGTACCCCAGAATTTTAAGATGCCCGACATTTCTAAGTGTGATGGTACTTCAGACCCCATTGCTCATATAAAGCAATATTCTCTGGTAATGAAGGGCATCACCCTGACGAAGAGGCAAAAAGTTGAGTACTTTTGCCTGAGTTTAACTGGCCCAGCGGTGGACTGGTATCACGATTTAGACTGAAGGACAAAAGAAAACTGGGAATTGTTGACCAAATAATTTCTCAGACAGTACGATTGCAGTACTAGGATGGAGATAACTCTGAAGGACTTGGAGCTTTTGCAGCAAAAGGCGGGGGAATCTTTCCAATAGTACCTCACTCGTTGGAGAAATAAAGTAATGGAAATGAAGCGAAAGCCGGATACGACGGACCAGATTCGACTGTTTATCCGAAATGCTAGCCCTTATCTGAGAGAGGGACTGAAGATGAAAGGCTCACGAGATTGGGAGTCTTTAAAAGATATTGCTATAGAAGCTAAGGGAGAATATCTCGTAAAGAGGGCTAATAGTGAGAATTATGTTAAGAAAGGCTATGGCAACACAGGGGCAAGCAAGCCTATAGGCTCCAGCAGCAGTAACAGAAGCAGGAGGATAGCAGAAGTATCGGTCACTGGGACGAGTCAGAGGCATTTCTCGAATTTGGGCCGGCCGTTATCGTGGGTTTTGAAACGGTTGATAAAGGAAGGAAAGCTCCAACCAATGCCACCCAGACCAGCTAGGAGCCAAGGTCAGCCGGAACACAAAGAACATGAATACTGTGCTTTTTATCAGCCTACCGGGCATTTAACGGATGATTGTATGACGCTGAGACATAAGATCCAAGATCTGATTGACAGTAAACAGATCACTGACCCTGAGCGAAGGGAAGGAAAGAAGAAGCCTAGTTACAATGCGGTTCTGCCACCTATTTTTACGATCGGGTCAAACTTACCAGAATTGTACGTGTTACAGGACTTGTACGGGAACGAGTATGTTGCTATCACCCGCCTTGAGGTTAGTAATAAAGGGATGTCTGTAGCGACAGTAGATTGCTGGTCTACTAGTGAAAGTAGCGAAGAGAGTGAGGAAGAAGGCCAAACGTCTGTGGATCTGTGGGAGTCAGATGAGGAAAGCAGAAAAGTAGGGGCTGTCACGAGAAGTGGTAGAGTTGTCCCCGAAATAGAAAAATTTCAAGAGCCGGTGCAAGCCCCAGTAGAGAAGGAGACGGAAGATAATCAAATTATCAGACAGATGAAAAAGACCACGGCTCAGATATCCATATGGGATCTGTTGAGGCAGTCCCCCTCTCACAGACAAAAGCTAGTAGAGGCCTTGACTGAGTCAGTTGTGGCTACTACTATAACTCCATCAGAGTTGCTGGATCTTGTAAAAGGAGGGTCCGGAGAAAGGTTAGTGTATTCCGATACCGACTTACCGGCTGAGGGCCGCAATCATAATCGACCACTCTACATTAAAGCGCAGGTCAATGGTAAACATACTGCGTGCATTATGGTGGATGATGGGTCATCTATAAATGTATGCCCTTTGGTCGCGCTTCAAGCTTACGGACTAGATAAGGGTATGCTTGGCAAGTCAGACTTAACCATCACGGCTTATGATAATTCCAGAAGACAAGCCTCGGGGACATTTAAAGCTCTGGTCAAAACTGGACCCATTTAAACAGAAGCAGAATTTGTGGTCCTACCTATTCCAGCCAACTTCTCAGCTCTGCTCGGGAGGCCCTGGTTCCATAAGCTAGGAGGGGTGCCATCCACGGTACACTAGATGATAAAGATCCCACATGAAGGGGAAGTGATAACCATTAAGGCGGCCAGGGAAAATCAAGTGTCAGCTCTGAGGATTGCTAATCAACCGTTTAGTGGCTTCCATGTGTCGATAATAGGGGAAGAATCAGGTTCAGGGGATAGTCCTCCAGTGGTGAGCATGATGAGGAAAATGCATTACCTTCCTGGGGCTGGTCTAGGTAAAAACTCACAGGGGCTGTAGTCTGCTATTACTATTCGAGGCCAGAAAGATCAAAAGGGCTTGGGGTATAAAGGAGAGCATAGTAAGAAGAAGACGATGCAGAAAATCCCTCACATCCGAGAGAGCTTTGTGCCAGCATCATCAGTTTGTGCCTATGCTAGGGAAGCTGAGCCTCAGTGGGCTGGAGGTAGAATAGTGCCGGGCTTTGAGCTTTTCAACAATGTATATGACTGGGAGATAGGTATGGTCAAGCCAGTGAGAGACTTTTGGGATGAAGAAGTCTTAACCGACCGGATTGTTTGGGACGGACAAGAGCCTGAGGAAGTTGTAAATGATGCCATGCTAAGCACTCATATTAAGGGGAAGGAGAAGCTAGAGAAAGTAGCTCAAGAGATAAAGCCCCTGAAGAATCTAGATGACGCGGAATCATCCACAAATGCTGAAGCAAGGATAGCAGGAGCGGAGGAGGAGACTAGCTTAGAATGTCTTTTCGTTCCTGAACTATTTAATGATGTAAATGATAGCCATAATTTCATTAATGATATTTCGCTTACTTGTGTGATGTTTCTGATAATTTCCATATGCATGATCATGATCACACTCCATTCATATTTGATATTGATTCCTCTGATGCGACTCCATTTAATCTTGGAACCTCAGAAAACCCGAAAGAAATTTTGATAGCATCGGATATAACTCCTGAGGAAAGGAAAAAATTTGAGAGAATGCTCAAAAAACATGAAAAAGTCTTTGCCTGGACCTATGAAGACATGCCGGGCGTCGATCGAAATGTTACAGAGCATGCTATCCCTACATATCCGAGTTACAAGCCTGTGAAACAGAAACTGAGAAGGCTCAGACCATAATGGGCGGATGAGGTAAGGGAGGAAATCCGGCAGCAGATTGAAGCCAAGTTCTTGGTAGAGGTCCAATATCCCACATGGTTAGCTAATGTAGTCCCCGTGGCCAAGAAGAACGGGAAAGTAAGAGTATGCGTTGACTACCGAGATTTGAATAAAGCCTGTCCAAAGGATGATTTCCCGTTGCCGCACATAGACATGCTAATAGACAGTGCCACTGCCTTTGCAATGTACAGCTTCGTGGATGGCTATGCGGGATATAATCAGATTCTAAACAAAATAATCGATAGAATCAAAACGGCTTTCATTACTGAATGGGGGATGTATGCCTATCGGGTGATGCCTTTTGGTCTGAAGAATACAAGGGCTACATACCAGAGAATGGCGACAAAAATTTTGAGCGACTTGATCCATAAGGAGGTGGAAGTGTACGTAGATGACATGATGATTAAGTCTACCACCAGAGAGGGTCATTTCGAAGCATTGGAGAAGTTCTTTACGAGAATAGAGAAGTATGACTTGCGACTGAATCCGAAGAAATGTATTTTCGGGGTGATCTCAGGGAAGTTATTAGGGCATGTGGTCAGTCAACGAGGTATCGAAATTGACCCGGACAAGGTTAAAGCTATCAGAGAGATGCCAGTGCCTCAGAAGGAAAAGGACGTGAGAAGCTTCCTGGGCAAGTTGCAATATGTCAACAGGTTCATTGCCAAACTGACTTCAATCTGCGAACTGATTTTCAAGCTTCTAAGGAAAAATCAGCCAATGGTGTGGAATGAGGATTGTCAAAAGGCTTTTGATGCCATCCGGGAATACCTGTTACATCCACCTGTGTTGAGGCCGCCGCAGCCAAACAAGCCTCTGATTCTGTACTTGGCCATAGAAGACAGCTCTGTGGGCGCCATGATGGCTCAAGAGGATGAGTTCGGAATAGAGTTTGCCATTTACTATCTCAGCCAGAAGTTCTTGGAGTATGAAATCAAGTATGCCGAGGTAGAAAAGATTTGTCTTGCCGTTATCTGGGCTTCAAAGAAGTTAAGGCATTACTTCCACTCATACAAGGTTCAGGCGGTAGCGAAGCAGAATCCTTTGAGGTATTTACAGGAAGCACCATCCTTGCTAGGAAAGATGGGCAGATGGTTATTGTTGCTGCAGGAATTTGATGTGGAAAACTATCAAGGGGTGAGCAGTGGCTGAGTTTTTAGCCGAGCACCCGATTCAAGGAGACACCTACGAATTCAATTTCCCAGATGAGGATATAGTAGCTATTACGATTCAGGGATGGCAATTGCATTTTGATGGGGCCGTGAACAATAAAAGGGCGGGAGTAGGAGTTATCTTGACGACCTCGAAAAATGAGAAGCTCCCTTTGGCCAGAAAACTAAGGTTTAAAGCTACCAACAACGAGGCTGAATACGAAGCATGTATTTTTGGATTAGAAGCTTTGTTAGCCTTGGGGGCGAAGACTGTTGAGGTGTTCAGGGACTCTTCCCTCGTAATCAACCAGATCCGAGGTGAATGGGCAGTTAAAGAAGAAAGATTGATGCCCTACATCCAGCATTTTAAAGGTCTAAGTAGCCAATTTGAGGTATGCACATTTTGTTTCATTCCAAGAGAGGAGAATCAATTAGCTGATGCACTCGCTACTTTGGTGTAAATGTGGGACAATCCAGAAGGAGTGATTATGAGACCCGTATTGATTTCCAGCTCAGATAGGCCCAGTTTCCAGTCACAGTCAATAGCAAAATTTGAGGTAGCGGATAGGAAGCCATGGTACCATGATATCATGAACTATCTAGAGAACACTATTTTTCCAGAGGAGGATACTAAGAAGGACCAGAGGTTAATTCGCAAATTGTCCATTCAGTTTATGTGTATAGATGGGGTGCTGTATAAAAGGCGGGCCGATGGCATTCAATTGAGATGTTTGAATTAGAGAGAAGCCTGGAGGGTGATGGAGGAAACTCACGAAGGTGTATGTGGACCCCATATGAATGGTTTGACACTGGCCAAGAAAATCATGAGACAAGGGTTTTACTAGCTTACAATGGATAATGACTGTTCAAAGTATGTAAAACAATGCCAGCTATGCCAACAATACGCAGACTTAAGGCATTTGCCTATGTCAGAACTGCATAGCTTAACGTCGCCTTGGCCGTTTGCCGCCTGGGGTATAGATATCATCGGGGAGATCTGACCCACAGCCTCCAATGGACATAGATATATCATAGTCACCATTGATTAGTTTACTAAGTGGGTGGAGGCATAATCTTTTAAGAAGATTGATGCGAGAGACATGGCCAAGTTTATTGAGAAGAATCTGATCCGTAGATATGGCCTTCCACATCATGTGGTGTCAGATAATGGCGTACAGTTTATGGGAGAAACCAGGAAGCTATTGGAAAGATATGGAATTGAACACCACAAGTCTTCTCCATATCGTCCACAGGCCAACGGAGCTGTGGAGGCCACTAATAAGAACATTAAGAAAATATTGGCCAAAATGGTCCAAACCTACAAAGATTGGGCGGAGAAGCTGCCCTTCGCACTCTGGGGTTATCAAACAACGGTGAGAACATCTACAAGAGCCATGCCATATTCTCTGGTGTATGGGACGGAGGCAGTGTTGCCAGTTGAGATAGAGCTTAGATTGTTAAGAGTAGTCATGGAAGCTCAGATCCCCGACACTGAGTGGGCTTAGCAAAGGCTGCAGCATTTAAACTTGCTGGATGAGAACAGATTAAGAGCCTACTACCACAACCAAATCTATCAGAAGAGGCTAGCTCGAACATTTAGAAAGAAAGTTAAGAAACATCCTTTGAAGGAGGGGGACTTGGTGTTTAAGTAGATGAGACCGGGAGCACCAGACATCCGGGGAAAATTCAGGCCTATCTGCGAAGGGCCTTTCATTCTCAAAAAGCTATTGTCAAAGGGAGCCACAATTTTATCAGGTAGCAACGGCAATGAATTTAAGGAACCGGTGAACATAGATAGACTCAAAAGGTTCCATGGCTAAAGACAATAAGAGAAAAAGAAGAGAATAAAATGCCCCGCGGGCCGAAAACCGAAAAAAGGCGGCCTTGCTAAAATTGGGCACCTCGACAGGATGAAAACTGAAAAAAGGCATCCTGTGCAAAAATTAGAGGCATGAGAGAAAATGTCCAATCGAGAGAACCCGAGAGGGCCGATTGGTAACAGGAGTTCTAATGCTTGCAAAATTCGGTTTCATAAATTAATGTAGTTTACATAGTTAAATCCATAGCAAATACTGATCATGTATATAGAAATTTTATGGAAAGGTACACAATTCTGTGAAATAAAATTAGGATTGTTCTTTTAATTTTCATCATTCTTTAGTTCTGTTTTGAAAAGGAATAACATTGAAAAGATATACATATTTAATCTACGCTAAGCACTACTGCCACTCTCGCCGGCCAGATGCTTAAGCCCTCGTGAACTAACAACCCATCGCTTGTACTCGCTGGTGCAAGCCGTGGAATGAACTCCAAATCAGGGTATAACTGTCTTCACAGGAAGCCGGTTCCATAGCTCATGGTAGCAGGAGGCAAAAGCGATGGAAAAGGTTCCTCCCCGGAAAGACAATGGGACTCTCACCATGTCTTGGGTCATCCCAAGCTGATGAGTGCACCGGGCCCTAATATAGAAAGTGGCCTGATGAAGCCCACAGAGGGGAACACACCCCGAAGACCCGTCAGTGACTGCGTGTGGAAGAGGAAGCCAAGCAGCCATAAAGCAGATGTCATTGTCTAATATATCGCCAAATCTGGCTATGCCCTCATCAGGAGATAAAAGTGTATACAGTCGTTGGAGCGGGAGAAAGTGCCTTGGCGATTATTGTGCAATGACTCGGTGAGGTGGCTCTGATAACATTTTCAGCTTCTCTTGCAGCCAAATCTGAAAAAAAAAAAGCCGCTGGGGTAAGTAGGATTTACTTTAGGCAAAAATTAGGTAAAGGGTTGTGTGAAAACCCGAAAGGGCGCACTTCCCGCTAAGAAAAGCTAGTGCGAAAATCCACAAGGGACGCACTACCTTTAAAACAATGACATACCTGAAGTAAGAGAGGGCTCCCGATGAGCGTAGAAGAAGATCCAGAACGGACCGAATCCAAGCCTAGGATAGTCTCGGCCAGAATGAAGGGGAAGGGGGTCAGCCCACGGTGAAAACCATCCAGAATTCCGAATAGACAGGGATCACCAACCAAATCCTCTGAGCTCACAGCTAGAAATCTTACCATGCAAAATAAGAAAATAATGCTTACTTGGTAGGTTGGGGCATCGAAGAATCTGTCCAGCACCTCGATCAGTGGTTCCATAGAAAATATAAAGCCTTGCAGAACCAATCGAGCAACTTCAGAAGGAGGTAAGCCCAAATAAAGGGCGATGTCTCAAGATTGAACTAGGTCGTAAAAGGGAATGCAAGGGTGAGTATTGATAGGATACCTTGCTCCGGCGATGGCAGCTAGCTCTTCGGGCAGGGGGCAAAGTTCCTGGTAGGTGAATTTGAAAACGTGAAATCGAGGGTTCCAGAAATGGGTTGCAGCTAACAGGAGGTTGTGGTCTATTTTAACCCGACGTAGAAATTTTAGGACAGACAGGGGGCTGAGCATATTGTTTTCCCAAGTGTGAGAATCATCCTGAATTTGGTACACCTTTTGAATAGATGAAAAAGACATTTTGCCAAGTCTAAAGTTAAAAACAATGGATGAGAAGCAGAAAAAGTTGCAAAGTTCAGAAAAATCTTGAATTTGTAGAAAAGCTCCACCGACGGCCTGACCGTGCCTAAGAATGGGCGGCCTGACCGTCTGTCGTTGTCCACCTGCCGATGTGCATGCATCTTCATACGTCATTATTACGTCGTCACCCACGCACATTTAATTTTGCATTGAATGTGGGAGTCAGAACGACAGATGGCTAAGCCGTCTGTCTCTCCTGGAGGTGGTCTGCCTGTCGGTCACGAAATCTATATATGTGACCAGTGGCCGACGGAGCAACAGTTTTTCCTCCTCTCCTCTTCCCATAACCAACGGCTTTGACGGTTTTTTGTCGTTTTCTTCCCCTTTTCTTCATACTTTTACATTTTTAGTGCATTTTTGTGATTGTTGTATTGTTGTGTATCAACCGGGACCTGTTTTTCTACGTTTTTCATTCCTCTTCTTTGATTTTCTATGATTCAGGTTAGTAAATAATTTATTCTTTCCTTTCTTTCTTTAAGTATGTTAAATTTTAGTACTTTCCCTATTTTCTTTCCTTATATTTATCTCTATTTTTTTTGTTCTTCCTAGTAATGTTAACATAAGGTAGTGCTAAAATGCTGCCCGTTTGCCTAGTAAATATTTATTTTTGGCACGAATATTTAACTTTCCTACTTTTAGTATATTTAGTTCATTTAGTTTAATTAAAGCCTTTACCTTTTAGATTAGATTGATATAGGGCCTTGAATAATTGTTTTTTTGCATATTTAGAGTAAGATTTATCGCCCGTATGTATGATTTCAAAAGCATAAATATTGTGACTGTTGGGGCCTAAGGCCTATTGTATTCTTTTATGCAGGAAGTGGGGCACACCCTTGCCGGGGTGCGGCCCATTTTTTTAATTTATTTTATTTTTTTTTACTTCTTTTATGGCATTATATTATCAATTTATGCATACAAGGTTGTTGAGGTCAATGCTTGTCCCTAGTTAGGAAAAATTTCTTGTTTTGGGGCACATCTTTGCCAGGATGTTGTCCAAATTTAGTCAACATTCTCTGTCCTGGTTGAAGGCCTGAGGCCTGTTGTATTGTTTTGCGCAAGTAGTGGGGCATTCCCTTGCCGGGGTGCTGCCCAATTTTTTATTATTGATAATTCCTTTTGTTTCTCAAGATGCAAAATTTATCTCGTATTTTCCTTCTAGCCTCCTTACTCAAGAGGGTTAAGATGTGTCTCTACTGAGATATTATCGTTCTTTTATCATTTACTATTACTAAATTGTCTATTGCTTTACAGGATGCCACCACGCAGACGAGTCCCCCATGGACAGGATGAGCCCCAGGCTCCCGTGTGGATGACTCAGAGGCTCGGCGGAGATATGTAGTCTTGGCTCGAGTAGAGTTTCGGGCCAGCCGTTTCGTTTCTAGACCATTCCTAGAGGCTCTAGGGATGGCAGATGAGGTAGATATTCTGGTCGCAGGAGCGGGTTGGACCGAGTTTATGGTGCCAGCATTCCCCACATATCCCGAGGCAGTGCGACAGGTGCTGGCCACTTTCCACTACGGGGGTTCCAGAGATCAAATACAGAGCCCGAAGTGGTTCAGTTTTGGTTTAACGGTGATCATTTCAGCATCACGCAGCAGAGGTTCGCGCAGGCCATGGGCTTGCCGCACGATCAGGATGTTATGGTACCTTAGAGGGTAGTCAGACGGGACCATTGGGCTGTTGTCGCTCTGCCCAGAGTACCGTATGACCATGACACGGCGAAAAGCACGGTCTTGATATCACAGGCGCTTCGGTATCTACACAGGGTGCTTTCCAGTTCATATCTTGGACGGGCCAGCAACCCGGGGTCGCTTAACGCGGTCGAGATTTGGAGCCTTTGGGCTACGATGATGGGTCGGCGCCTCGACATTAGCCATGAGATACTGCCTAATATGGCCAGAGTTTCCAGGGGACAGCCCCATCGGTGATGGTTGGAGGGGTCATTACCCGCCTGCTGTTGAGATTGGAAGTGGCTCCAAATAGGCTTCAGGGTGGTTTGGATGAGAGCATCTATATGGACGCCCCTGCCGCAGTACAGAAGGGGGTGGTGCTGCAGATCCCAGGACAGGCCGAGGCCTTCAGGCTCCTTACTATACATGAGACCCGGCCGGCCTTTGATCTTCCATCCTTAGTCCCGGCTCAAGAGCAGCCTGAGGGGGAGGTGCCAGTACCACCACAGCCTGAGGAGCAGTCACAGCATCAGGAGGTCCAGCCTCCCCAGTTTGGGCAGTATCAGGAGGGCCAGTCTTCACAGCCACAGCATCAAGAGGTCCAGCCTCCCCAGTTTTGGATTTCTCAGAAGGTCCAGCCTCCTCCCCTGTAGCAGTATGAGGAGCAGCTTCCGACTCCTGCCGATATGGGGATGGAGTTCACCATGGAGGAGTTGTTTGGTGCTTCTCCGACATCGAGAGCACAGCCGACATCGGGGGCATAAGGTTGTAGACACCGGGTCCCGAGTCGGGTTTAATGTCAAAAAGTGATTTTGGGTCGTTAGTAATTCCCTCCGAAAAAATAAAAATATATAATGTAGATTAGGTAGATAAAATTAGAAGTTAATTATTAATGTTGCGTTAATTTAATTTATTAATATCGTTTGTTTAATTAGATAATTAAAATGCATGAAATATTAAAGATTAATTAGTTAATATGTGAAGTGTTTAATTAATTAGATAAATTACATATATGATATATTAAATAGATTAATTATATTAAGATGTAATTAATATGTAATGTTTAATTAATATGTAGTGTTTTAAATAATTAATTAATGTGTGTTATTAGAATTAAATTAATTAAAGTATGAAAATGAAAAATAGAAAATGGAGGAAGTTACCATTATGACCAAGCTAACCCTAATTGTGGGTATAAAGAAAAAAGAATGAAGGAAAATGAGGGGGGCTCGGCAGATCAAGAGAGAAGAGAAAGAAAGAGCCAAGAAAGAGAGAAAGAAAAAGAAAAGAAAAGGAAAGGAAAAAGAAAGGAAAGGAAAAGAAAGGGAGAAGGGCTCAGCAGACCAGACCGGCCAGGGGAGAACGACGCCGGAAAAGGGAAAGAAAAGGGGGAAGGAGGCGAGGCCTCCGCCGGCCAGCCACGGCGCCGAACCGCCGCACGCGCCCCGCCACGGTGGAGAGCAGACCCCGGCGCACCGAAAGACGGTCTCCGATCAGCCATCAGCGCCGGCGTGGAGGAGATCGGCGGGAAGAAACAATAAAGGAGAAAAGAGGAAAGGGAGAAGGCGCTGCTCCCGCCGGCCAACCGCCACCGTCCACGGCCACACGCACCCCACCACCGTGCAGAGGAGACCGAGGCGCACCAGCCGGCATCGACCAGCCACCGCCACTCGCCGGAAAAAGCCAGATCGGCGAGAGAGGGGCAGTGGCTTTGCAATCGTTTTCCGGCGAGCCTGCTTCGTCGTCCGGCGCGTGGACACCGTCGGGGAGCTCAGCGCGCGGCGATCTACCTTCCGGCATAGGTGGTGTCGACCACCTCCCATCCGGCGAAGCTCCGGCGGCCCTCCGGTGACTTCCCTCTCTTATTTTATATTATTTTTATTTAATATTTAATATTTAATATTTATTATTATTAATTATTATTTATAATTCTGTTTTTATTATTTTATTTAATATTTAATATTTATTATTATTATTATTATTATTATTATTATTATTATTATATATTTTCTATTATTATTATCATTAATATTGTTATTGTCTAATTTGTTATTATTAGTGTTTATTATTATTATTGAGATTATATTATTGTTATATTTATCTATTATTATTGATTATTATTATTATTGAGATTATATTATTGTTATATTTATCTATTATTATTGATTATTATTAATATTGAGAATATATTAATTTATTGTTGATATTATGATTATTATGATATTATTATTCTGATTTTTATATTATTAATTATTATTATTATATTTATTTATTTTCTGTTTATAATATTAGCATTATTATTATTATTTTCGTTATTGCTATTATCATTATTATTATCATTATTTTATCCATTCATAATTACTATTATCATTTTATGTTTATTTATTGTTCATTATTATATTATGACATTATTATTAGCACTATTATTTTTATTAGCATTAATCATTTTAATTGTCATTTGTGCTTTTATATTCATTAACTCTCAATTTATTTCATCCAATTATTTATTTAATTATTTATTCAATCATTCATTTATTCATTCATTTATTCAATTGTTTATTTATTCATGATTAACAAATATCATTTTTCTATTTTGACTGCAATGCGGGAGGCATGTGGTTTTTCTAAGAAGTATGGGCGGAACAGGTAAATTAAGAATTATTTATCATTTATTATTTGAGAAATATGCAATTACTATTTTATTGTATTTTATGTATTTGTGGTCTGTAATAATAAAATGATTTTCGACCGCTACTAAAAAGAACCACCACACAAATGTTTTCTGCTAAAAAGAATGTTTGCTAAATAAAATTGGACCAATGTCCTATTTTTTACCCGATAAAATTATCGTATGAAAATTGTTTTCCATAATAAACACATGCGGGGACCAAAGTCCCCAAAATAAATGAATAACCCGATTTATGCATGATTCGCACATTTACAAAAGGGAGTTGTATTCCGCTCCTTGTATTATTGTAATTTATCATTTTCAATATTTATTTTGCTCATTTTCGGCTTTTCAAATATGAATGAATGCGCCTTCGATTAATTGCATCGTGTGGAGAGAGAGTGAATTAATGATATTAAAATTTGATTATAAAATAATTGAGGTAGAAATAGATGAGAAATCCCGTACCCAGCTCTGGTCTTTGGGCTCGAGAGGTTAGAGGTTATCCTTCAAGATACTTCTTGAGTCACGAGGCTTTAGCGCTAATCCTAGGCCTCATGGCTCAATATGGATAAAAAGCTCAGTCTTAGGCTCTCCGAGGCGAGAGAAACTTTCCCAATGTTCTATTGGGTGGCGACTCCATGAAACCTCCGTGTTGCTCAACATAGACGCACTTGCGATTTATCGCAAGCTGCCAACGGACCCGCAAATGCCCCGATCGCCAACGTGCGGGCGGTCGAACGGGCGGCGCATCGGGATCCGGCGCGCGTCACAGTGGCGACTCCACTGGGGACGTTTATGGTTCGAGATTTCGATTTGAAAATACCTCTTTTAACATTTATGATTAAAATTTAATTCATGAATTAACCCCCTCTCAAATTTGCATTTGCATATCATTAGAGCCTTAGAAATACGCTAGTTTGGTCCCTCTTTTATCCCCGGTGCGTTCCTGAAGCACCTCCTCATTTTCACTCAATTTGGGGAAGTGTTAAGGATAATCACCAGCCTAAGCCACGTACCTTAAATGGTATATCAAAATGGTGACTCGATCGGTCGCTATGCTCGTGATGAGATAGACCTGTCGACAGGGATCATGCTTGGGTAGCCTTAAAATTTTATCTCCCTTGACCAAAGCTCATGTAATGACTGTAGTCACTTTCCACAGGTGAAATGAACCTTAATTTCATGCTTGTTGTATGGATCCACGTGTATTGGGTGAGTCCAAATGTCTCGCTTGGTAACCTAGCCAAAGGCTATCATGCCCAGGTAGGGCCATGTCGAAATTTATGGAACGTCCAAATACGCGACGATCATTATCCATCCGCTTGTACATTAGCATAAGAGTGTCATGCTGCCGGTTTTTCGCCGCGCACCATACGCGTCCATCGGGTCCCTTGTTGACCCTTGGGCTAATCCCACCTAGGAAAGAGACTGCACGACCACGTGTGTGGGAGAAATAAGGGTGGAAGGACCTACTTGCTTGCATGTGATTGTTTATAATCACGTATTGTATATTATCATCCATGCATTATTCTAACAATTTGAATATTTCAGCCATTATAAATTTATCTGAGTGGATTAGAGGTCCTGACGGTTGACTAATAAGAACGGACTAGCCATTTGGATTGCCAGAAATAGTACTTGGTTGGGATTTTGAGTCACTCTCAACAATCAGTGAATCATCCACTGTGTTAGGAGAGGCTGGAACTTTGACTATTCAAGATCTTGCCAGAAGGCTAGAAGATTTTGAACGAATGATGCTAGATGTGATGGGCGCTATGGCTGAAGGATTGTTCATCATCCTGTGTATAGTTTTTCTTGAGTTTCAATGTATCATTCATACACAAATAATTTTTTTATTATTTCCTCTATATACGTACTTTCCTGTGCATAAAACTATCAC
Source organism: Excoecaria cochinchinensis (assembly GCA_947683425.1). NCBI lineage: Eukaryota > Viridiplantae > Streptophyta > Magnoliopsida > Malpighiales > Euphorbiaceae > Excoecaria > Excoecaria cochinchinensis. The sequence continues at coordinate 996,835 of CANTUQ010000212.1, forward strand.
ATGTACATATTATCTTGCGTATAGTTTGTCACATATCTCAATGTATCATTGTAATTTTCGTTAGACGTTATATATTATTGTTGAACAACATGACCATGTATTGCGCATTATTCATGCACCATAATCAGTACATATAGCCTACATACCTGAAGGTACGTATTGGCATGCATCATAGCACACACAGACATACTACCACCATGACATGTATAAGATAATAAAATATAATAAAAAAAATGCATTCACCATATGTCATAGCATGTACATATCCGTATGCTCACATTACACATGCACATTAACATTGTTCCCTGGAACATACATATACTGCTTCATGTCATAATGTGCACACATTAGCATACTTCATTAGACTAGACATCAAACACAGAAAATACCTTGCATTTTTCACATTGTACACCATATCATGAACATGTACTATCATACGTGAATTATGTCATGTACATATAATTTCTTCATCATGCATGTTAGTCATTGTATATACCAATGCATGTCTTGTATGCTCATACCATGTAAATACGCATACTTTGTGAACACTATTTGTTTCGTGCAGACACTTTCATTGCATGCCTCGTATTGCACGCATACTCCGCTCACTATGCACAACCATTCTTATGCTGTGTCCCATCTCATGTGCATTATTTGTATATACTTTGCACTTCTATATACGTGAGTTCTGCCACTCCTTGCGACTCATTGGTGCATATTACCATGTTAGGTCGTCTTCACCTTACGTCATGCATTCATATCTTGTCTAGATCATGTCATGTTTACATGTACCATATATCATGAACATTCATCCCTATACTGTGCCATAGGTTGTACTCATGCTTTCATCGTATACATGTACATTGCAAATTTATGCATGCACATCATTTATCATGCAGTGTTACACACTCATATTTTTCGCAAGTGTTTTACACACACCTTTGCACATATTTCATGTACACATTTTTTATACAAATGTTTTTACAAATGTTTCGCACATACAGATTCTTACACCCATTGCTAATGTACATGACGCTATTGCATATGCCATTCCATATACATGATTTGTAATGCATAGTTTGTGCATATTTCATAAAAAAAAAAGAGAAAAAAAATTCTTTGTGCCTACACAATTTTTGTACATATACATTTTTGATAAATTAAAAATATTTTTGTGTTAAGCTGTATCCTAAAACGCTGACATGTTTGCACCTCATAAAGGTACCTCTGATTCAAAGTTCGACTCTGCCTAAGTAGTTCTCAACTATGAATGGATTTGATCTTAACTCTAGAAATCTGAGTTTCATTCCACTTTGAATTAAGTAAGGAGTATATATGTTTGGTCTTTAAGAGCTAGATCACATGAGGATATTTGATCATACCATGTCATTTCTAAGTTCAGAGCACTTTTGGCCCGTTTTAAAAATAAACTAAAAAAAACTAGTTGCAACTAGGGGATTGGATGAAAACTCACTAAGAGCACTAGAACCTTTCCGATTACCCGTCAAAGCGACTCGTCGATAAGGCTGAATCTAGAAAATGATTTAGGCACTATTTCTTTGTATAGCTCTCTAAATGACCATTTCCTACCCTCGTGTTATAATCGCTTGCTAGCCCCTTGAGCCTTTATTTTGGTATGCTAAATGCGTGCCAGTTTTGTTGTTTCACACATTAGAATTACCTTTCGCCTAAAATGATTTTGGCTTCCCCTTAGAAGAATGGCCGCTCTAGTAAAGATGGATGCACTTTACGATATTCTCTTGAGCTATCAAAAAATTGTCCCGACGAAAGTGGGTTTACGCTTCTGAAAGAGATTTTTAATCATTGATGATCTTTGAGGTTTGATCGTTGACAATTCTTTGAACCATCAAAAATCGTCCTGATTAGAATGGATTTACACTTTGGGAAAAATAATCTCAATCTTTGACAATTTTCTTTGAGCTATCAATATCATCCTGATAAAGAAGGAGAGCACTTTGAAAAAGAGAATCTCAATCAGTGATAATTTTTTGGGTTGCCAGAAATCACCCTGATAAGGATGGGTTTACCCCTTGAAAAATTTTCAATCATCGATAATCTTTGGACTACACTTTTGGAAAGGGGTTTGAATCATCGATAAACCTTTTGTGTAGTTAGATACATGAGCTTGCGAAAAAAAAAGAAGCAAAAAAAAAAAAAGAAAAAAAAAAATCGAAAAAAATCGAAATTGAAAAAAAAAGAGAAATTGAAAAAATTGAAGAAAAAATAGAAGAAAAAAAAAAGAAAGAAAAATGGTAGGGCACAAGATAATACCCCTTGATGAGTTTCAATAGCTATCTTTTAGCTTAATTTTTATGCTGAGCTTGATGAGATCAAGTATTACCGAATTCTAATTCAAGAGTATCTAGAATAGTATACAATTGGGGTTGAAAATGGTTCATTCATCCGAATGAACGCTGCGGCCGTTTTTCTTTAGCGACCTGATCCTCCTTTGATAACCAATTACCCAAGCCTAACATTACAACCAAAGTAAGACCTATTGATTCTTGGTTTGGCCTTATCTAACTAGCGGAGATGACCTTCTAGTAAGGTTTGGTACGTAGGAAGAGGCGTATGGTGTCTCTTGAGCTTCAAGCGGGAAGTCACGAGTGCATTTGCATTCGAGTTGAGTCTCGTCTCCAAAGTTGCAATTAGAATTTGCTTTCAAGTGATGAAAAAGTGATGAAAAACTCTTGTTTTGGCCTTTTGCACATACACACGGAGATCGCATGGTATGCCTCGTATTCACATGCTGATTTAGTAAACATCGATACTTACATGTTTACTTTCTTGCACCTCATTGGGAATGACTCCCGAATTCTTTTGATGAGATTGAATCAGTTGAGAATGTAGTTCATTCAGTATGCTCAAAGGCAGATAGAAACTCGAGTTTGAGGTACCTAATAGGTTGCACTCATTTTACAATCTTGGGATATTTCCTATCACTGCTCATAAAAATGATACTTTGCTTGTATCTCAGCAATATTCTTTGTACATCTACTTTTTGCAAATGTTTTTACACATAATTGTAGCAAATATTCTCAATAAATAGTTTTACATGTACAATTCTTGGTGCATGTCTTTTGGCATAAGAGCTTTAGCGAATACATTTCATAAGTGCTTTTAACGCATGTGGCTCTTTATGGGCATATCCTTTGCCAGCATCTTGCATCCACATTTTTCGCATGCATTCAATACACATATATGTGATTTTTCCTACATATGTTTCATACACATAGTTGTATATGCACACATCGCACATACCCAATTCCTTACATAGCTTTCATGTATATAACATATCCCACCTGTCTTTGCATATGATTTTTTACATCTATGCCGATGAATGACTCTTTACCGCATGCATGGTCATTTGCACATAGTTTGCATACATAATCCCTTGTATATATTTATCATGCATGAACTTTTGCATGTCCTTCTCATTCATGATCATTTGCAAACACGTTAGAATAACGATTCTTAGCGCATGTTCCATAATCTTCCACATGGATATAAGCCATTGGCATATATGACATACGCATAAGCATTTCAGGGTCATAGTCATTTGCATGTCATTTCATAAATGCATAGCCTTTCACACGCATTCCATGCATACATGGTGTCCAACGCACACTAGATAGTATACATCAGTCCCATGTAGACAAGCTTAAGCCCTCTGAAAAGGCAATTCTTAATCAACCAAAATTCTCTTTGGGGGCAAGTCAACCCAAGTCCTCTCAAGAGGCGATTCTTATCCCTCTGCATACATTTCTCATGCTTGAACATTTGCATGCATAGCTTCTCACATGCATTCCATGCATACATGGTGCTCGACACCCCTCTCAAAGTCCTCTGAAGAGGCATAAAAAGAATCTCAAAGTTCTCTGAGGAGGCAAATTATCCAAGTTCTCTAGGTAGGCAAAATCTCAAAGTCCTCCGAGGAGGCAAAAATCTCAAAGTCCTCCGAGGAGGCAAAATATCCAAGTTCAAGCCCTCTGACGAGGCAAACCCTAAATCCTCTGAAGATGCAATTCTCCAAATCCTCTTAAGAGGTAATTCTCAAGTCCTCTGAAGAGGCGATTCTCAAGTCAACCTAAGTTCGGGGGCAAAGATGCACACGGGTCTAGATTTTTCAGGGGGCATCAGGGTAGCCGAGCCAATGCCTTATCCATTTTTGCATCTCATATGCATCTCACATGCATAGATGTTTTGCATGTCTTCTTGCATATCTCATGTGTTTAATCCTTTACACTTAAAATAAGCAGATCAAGATGAAGTCCTCACGAGAATGGAATCTCGCGGACCCGCTCCCAAAAACACTCAAAAGAGCAAGCCTATTCCTGCACTCCATGCCGAGGGCAAGCAGGCAAGTTTTTTTTCTATCATAAGTTTTACGCTCACACACATCACACAAAGTGTACAAAATTCGAATTCGAATGTATATATACCTTTTACACACATGCTCACATACACACACAATATTTTGTATATATTGTCATGTACGTGACTCGGGGGAAAGGTCCAAATAGAACCCATGCTTAAAAGTGACCCAAATGATGGGTTCAGCTCAACGTTGTCAGACACTACCCAGAAAAGCGGGCCTGTTCATACACGCCGTGCCGGGGGACAACCGGGCAAGCAACATAACTTTCAACCGATCTCTCATTTCCAGAAAATCAAAGCCTCCCAATGAATATCAAAGCCTCTCGATCAAAGCCTCCCAATGAATATCAAAGCCTCTCGATCAAAGTCTCCCAGTGAGCATCAAAGCCCCTCGATCAAAGCCTCCCAATGAGCATCAAAGTCTCCCAGTGAGCATCAAAGCCTCTCGGTCAAAGCCTCTCGGTCAACATCCAAGTCTCCCAGTGAGCGTCAACTGACAGCGACTCCAACAGGCAGGTGCCGCTACAGGTACATATCTCCTTTTAATTTACCCTACAGATTTGCGTCTTCCTTTTGCAGAAAAAAAGATAGTTCAAGATAAATATCAGCGATAGAGCAGATCGCAACCAGAACTGCAGTTAGAGAACACTGCACCTCACAAGGCGGGACTGCAGTTAGAGAACACTGCATCTCACAAACCGAAGTTGCAGTTGAAGAAACACTGCCCTTCACCAGATCGAAGTTGCAGTTGAAGAAACACTGCCCTTCACCAGATCGAAGCTGCAGTTGAAGAAACACTGCCCTTCACCAGATCGAAGCTGTGGTTAGAGAAACACCGCTCTTCATCAGATCGAAGCTGCAGTTAAAGAAACACTGCTCTTCACCCTGGAGCTGCGGTTGAAGAAACACCGCTCTTCATCAGATCGAAGCTGCAGTTAAAGAAACACTGCTCTTCACCCCGAAGCTGTGGTTAGAGAAACACCGCTCTTCATCAGATCGAAGCTGCAGTTAAAGAAACACTGCTCTTCACCCTGGAGCTGCGGTTGAAGAAACACCGCTCTTCATCAGATCGAAGCTGCAGTTAAAGAAACACTGCTCTTCACCCCGAAGCTGCGGTTGAAGAAACACCGCTCTTCATCAGATCGAAGCTGCAGTTAAAGAAACACTGCTCTTCACCCCGAAGCTGCGGTTGAAGAAACACCGCTCTTCATCAGATCGAAGCTGCAGTTAAAGAAACACTGCTCTTCACCCTGGAGCTGCGGTTGAAGAAACACCGCTCTTCATCAGATCGAAGCTGCAGTTAAAGAAACACAGCTCTTCACCCCGAAGCTGCGGTTGAAGAAACACCGCTCTTCATCAGATCGAAGCTGCAGTTAAAGAAACACTGCTCTTCACCCCGAAGCTGTGGTTAGAGAAACACCGCTCTTCATCAGGTCGAAGCTGCAGTTAAAGAAACACTGCTCTTCACCCCGAAGCTGCGGTTGAAGAAACACCGCTCTTCATCAGATCGAAGCTGCAGTTAAAGAAACACTGCTCTTCACCCCGAAGCTGTGGTTAGAGAAACACCGCTCTTCATCAGATCGAAGCTGCAGTTAAAGAAACACTGCTCTTCACCCCGAAGCTGCGGTTGAAGAAACACCGCTCTTCATCAGATCGAAGCTGCAGTTAAAGAAACACTGCTCTTCACCCCGAAGCTGCGGTTAAAGAAACACTGCTCTTCACACCGAGTTTGTAGCCAGAGAGCGCTACATCTCTTCAACCCTGCGCAAGCCGAGATGAGGCCAGCAGAAGTTGAAGCTGCGGTTAAATAAACACTGCTCTTCACCAAACCAAGGTTGTAGCCAAAGCATGCTGCATCTCACAGATCGAAGCTGCAGTTGAAGAAACACTGCTCTTCACCAAACCGAGGTTGTAGTCAGAGAGTGCTGCATCTCACAAGCTCCGTGCAGGTCGAGACGAGACCGGTAAGGGCACATGTACCAGCGCCCACAAGGTGAGGTTCGGCATCCCCAGGTATGTAATTCTCCCTCTTCCTTCTTGAATTTTGGCTCACCTAGGTGTCTATACACTAGCTTCTCCAAAATTGGGGGCAACTGTAGACACCGGGTCCCGAGTCGGGTTTAATGTCAAAACGTGATTTTGGGTCGTTAGTAATTCCCTCCGAAAAAATAAAAATATATAATGTAGATTAGGTAGATAAAATTAGAAGTTAATTATTAATATTGCGTTAATTTAATTTATTAATATCGTTTGTTTAATTAGATAATTAAAATGCATGAAATATTAAAGATTAATTAGTTAATATGTGAAGTGTTTAATTAATTAGATAAATTACATATATGATATATTAAATAGATTAATTATATTAAGATGTAATTAATATGTAATGTTTAATTAATATGTAGTGTTTTAAATAATTAATTAATGTGTGTTATTAGAATTAAATTAATTAAAGTATGAAAATGAAAAATAGAAAATGGAGGAAGTTACCATTATGACCAAGCTAACCCTAATTGTGGGTATAAAGAAAAAAGAATGAAGGAAAATGAGGGGGGCTCGGCAGATCAAGAGAGAAGAGAAAGAAAGAGCCAAGAAAGAGAGAAAGAAAAAGAAAAGAAAAGGAAAGGAAAAAGAAAGGAAAGGAAAAGAAAGGGAGAAGGGCTCAGCAGACCAGACCGGCCAGGGGAGAACGACGCCGGAAAAGGGAAAGAAAAGGGGGAAGGAGGCGAGGCCTCCGCCGGCCAGCCACGGCGCCGAACCGCCGCACGCGCCCCGCCACGGTGGAGAGCAGACCCCGGCACACCGAAAGACGGTCTCCGATCAGCCATCAGCGCCGGCGTGGAGGAGATCGGCGGGAAGAAACAATAAAGGAGAAAAGAGGAAAGGGAGAAGGCGCTGCTCCCGCCGGCCAACCGCCACCGTCCACGGCCACACGCACCCCACCACCGTGCAGAGGAGACCGAGGCGCACCAGCCGGCATCGACCAGCCACCGCCACTCGCCGGAAAAAGCCAGATCGGCGAGAGAGGGGCAGTGGCTTTGCAATCGTTTTCCGGCGAGCCTGCTTCGTCGTCCGGCGCGTGGACACCGTCGGGGAGCTCAGCGCGCGGCGATCTACCTTCCGGCATAGGTGGTGTCGACCACCTCCCATCCGGCGAAGCTCCGGCGGCCCTCCGGTGACTTCCCTCTCTTATTTTATATTATTTTTATTTAATATTTAATATTTAATATTTATTATTATTAATTATTATTTATAATTCTGTTTTTATTATTTTATTTAATATTTAATATTTATTATTATTATTATTATTATTATTATTATTATTATTATTATTATTATTATATATTTTCTATTATTATTATCATTAATATTGTTATTGTCTAATTTGTTATTATTAGTGTTTATTATTATTATTGAGATTATATTATTGTTATATTTATCTATTATTATTATTGAGATTATATTATTGTTATATTTATCTATTATTATTGATTATTATTAATATTGAGAATATATTAATTTATTGTTGATATTATGATTATTATGATATTATTATTCTGATTTTTATATTATTAATTATTATTATTATATTTATTTATTTTCTGTTTATAATATTAGCATTATTATTATTATTTTCGTTATTGCTATTATCATTATTATTATCATTATTTTATCCATTCATAATTACTATTATCATTTTATGTTTATTTATTGTTCATTATTATATTATGACATTATTATTAGCACTATTATTTTTATTAGCATTAATCATTTTAATTGTCATTTGTGCTTTTATATTCATTAACTCTCAATTTATTTCATCCAATTATTTATTTAATTATTTATTCAATCATTCATTTATTCATTCATTTATTCAATTGTTTATTTATTCATGATTAACAAATATCATTTTTCTATTTTGACTGCAATGCGGGAGGCATGTGGTTTTTCTAAGAAGTATGGGCGGAACAGGTAAATTAAGAATTATTTATCATTTATTATTTGAGAAATATGCAATTACTATTTTATTGTATTTTATGTATTTGTGGTCTGTAATAATAAAATGATTTTCGACCGCTACTAAAAAGAACCACCACACAAATGTTTTCTGCTAAAAAGAATGTTTGCTAAATAAAATTGGACCAATGTCCTATTTTTTACCCGATAAAATTATCGTATGAAAATTGTTTTCCATAATAAACACATGCGGGGACCAAAGTCCCCAAAATAAATGAATAACCCGATTTATGCATGATTCGCACATTTACAAAAGGGAGTTGTATTCCGCTCCTTGTATTATTGTAATTTATCATTTTCAATATTTATTTTGCTCATTTTCGGCTTTTCAAATATGAATGAATGCGCCTTCGATTAATTGCATCGTGTGGAGAGAGAGCGAATTAATGATATTAAAATTTGATTATAAAATAATTGAGGTAGAAATAGATGAGAAATCCCGTACCCAGCTCTGGTCTTTGGGCTCGAGAGGTTAGAGGTTATCCTTCAAGATACTTCTTGAGTCACGAGGCTTTAGCGCTAATCCTAGGCCTCATGGCTCAATATGGATAAAAAGCGCAGTCTTAGGCTCTCCGAGGCGAGAGAAACTTTCCCAATGTTCTATTGGGTGGTGACTCCATGAAACCTCCGTGTTGCTCAACATAGATGCACTTGCGATTTATCGCAAGCTGCCAACGGACCCGCAAATGCCCCGATCGCCCACGTGCGGGCGGTCCAAAAGGGCAGCGCGCGTCACAAAGGTCTCCCTCCTTCTCCGGCTTCGAGGGTTCAGAGGACTTCTCTTCGGCCTTCACCCAGATTTTACCCCTACACCAGAGGAGATCCGAGGCCATCCACCTCCATAGCTCCACCTCCGGGATAGTCATTAGAGCCGGTTTCGCCTCCAGCAGTGCCGCAGCCGGATATCTCTGAGCTTATAATTTTCGCGTTTGCGGCTTTCGAGCGCAGATAGGAGGAGAGGGATAGGGCCCTCCTTGCTCGGATTGACGAGAGAGATAGAGTTCTGACAGAGAGGTTGGACCAGCAGTAGGGACTGATCCAGGAGCAGGCTAGGGCCATTGATCAGTTGAGGCAGGAGTATGCTGGACTCCCTAGGCAGATGGCAGAGCAGCAGGAGAGGATGGTAGACCAACTGAGACAGGATGTGAGGACCTCCCAGGACGAGGCAGCTCAGGGGGTGGACATGACCCTCCATATGATACAGGAGTTGATGGATTCTCTCCGTTCGACAGTGCAGGTGATAGATGGGGCTGTCCACCCTATGAGCAGAGGTTGGGAGGTATGAGTACTACTTCTGCAGATCAGACTCGCCAGCTGAGTAGGGCCTTCAGAGAGCTAGGAGGGATGGTCACAGATACCTTACGCTTCATGATGGAGTGTGCCCAGCCCTTCTTTGATGGATACGCCCAAGTACAGTTCCAGCAGCAGGGTTCAGGGAGACCGCAGCCATCGTTTGTGCCTGTGGCGATTCCTCCCAGGCTTGAGCCGATGGTGGAAATATGGGCATCTCAGCGCCCAGCAGCAGCAGGTCCTTTTACTTCAGGAGCTGGACCCTCTACCTCTAGGTCTCAGTCTCAGCCTCGACCACCGACCCAGCCGCATCCTCAGCCTCAGCCTCAGCCTCAGTCACCACCTTAGCCCATCCACATATCTGATGATGAGGACCCTGATGAAGAGATTGGAGATTATCCACCTTTCTAGCCATTCAGGGAGTGTGGATGACGTTTTATTATATTTGTCTTTTAGTTTCTTTTTTATATTTTCTTTTTTGTATATATCTTGTACAAAATTATTATATAGTGAAAAATCGTATGTATGTTTATTCTTCCTCATCCTTGCATGTTATGCTTACATTAATGACAAATGAGTGTACATCTTTACTCACGTTCAAAATAAAGTATTTATAATCATAAAAATCAGGAAGATGATAACAAAACAATGAATAATAGTACAAACTCATTTATGAACCTTGTAAACAAGAGCAATTCACATAAGAGTAGTAAGAAGTTCTTTGATATGCAGGAAGATCTGCCTAATCTTAATCCAAATATGGATATCAATCATATAAGAAGAATCAAGTCAGGGATGTTTACCTTATGAATTGTAGAGTGGTTAACAAGGAAATTTCCGACCAAGACCAAGATCGTTGTCAGAAAGATCTGTATCTCACAGCCAGGGTTTCAGTCAGATAATGCTGCGTTCCACCTTGCAGATCATATAGTGGTTAGCAAGGAAGTCTTCACAGCCGGGGTTGCAGTCAGATAACGCTGCGCTCCACATTGCAGATCGTATAGGGGTTAGCAAGGAGTTCTTCACAACCGGGGTTGCAGTCAGATAACGCTGCCCTCCACCTTGCGGAACGTATAGGGGTTAGCAAGGAACTCTTCACAGCCGGGGTTGCAGTCAGATAACGCTGCGCTCCACCTTGCAGATCGTATAGGGGTTAGCAAGAAACTCTTCACAGCCGGGGTTGCAGTCAGATAACGCTGCGCTCCACCTTGCAGATCGTATAGGGGTTAGCAAGGAATTCTTCACAGTGGGGGTTGCAGTCAGATAACGATGCCCTCCACCTTGCAGATCGTATAGGGGTTAGGAAGGAACTCTTCACAGCCGGGGTTGCAGTCAGATAGCGCTGCTCTCCACCTTGCAAATCGTATAGGGATTAGTAGGGAATTTGCATCTTTGCCTTACTGAGATGAAGTCTGCCCAACAAACAGCGCAAAAGGAAAGGATCGCCCAGGTACGCTTTTCTTCCTTTCTCTCTTTGAATTTTGGCTCACCTAGGCACTTGTGCACCAGCCTTCCCAAAATTGGGGGCAACTGTAAGCATCGTGTCCCGGGGCAGTCCAGATCGGAGATTACCCAATGAAGAAATCGATACCTGGTCTCGAATGAGTTGATGGAACTCGGAAATTTTGATCCTCTGGGCTTACGAGAAGTAAAAAAAGGTTTTATAGGAAAAGGGAATTTGGAAAATTGGGGGTTTTAGCTTGAAATTTTAATTTTTTACTCCACGGACGGTCTACCCGTCGGTAGTTGAATGTCCCATCAATCGTCGAGATAACCGCCAATCTCAGGGATGGATAACCCATCGGTAGCTCACAGACCCATTGGTCGTTAAGGCAGCCACAGCTTTAACTCGGGAACACGTGTCTCGTCGGTCAGCAGAGACAGACACGTGTCCCGTCGGTGACTCAGGGACGCCGTCTATGAGATTAGGCCTGCCCGTCGGTCATGCCTATGAATAGTAAATCTTTTCATTTGGAAAGGGTTGGAATTTTCTGGGAAAAAGTCACAAAAGGCAAGTTTAAAAGGTCAAATCTTCCTCTTCTCAAGTCTCCTTGATCTTTATTTTGATTAAGTTCCCATTTTTTCTCACTTTTTCTATGGTTTGGTTTCACTTTTAAGTGAATCTATTTTACTTGGAGAAAGCTAAATCCATTAGTATTCATCCATTTTGTGGATTCAGATATTTTAAAAATTCAGTAAAAATTAAGGAGAAATATAGACATTTTTCTTTCTTGGTTTTTGCTTTCTTCTCATGAGACGCACAAGGTTCAAGTCAACCGAAGTTTCACTCCAGAAAGGTATAATCCGAGGGTAAATATTCTGGACACCCGCTTTGTTAATCTATCACATTTATTTCTGCATTCATCGCATTTATTTATCTTTTTTTTAGCTTTTATTTGCCTTTATTTTGCCTAAAAGTCATTTGTTTAAGGAGAAAAGAGAAAAAGAAGTTTTTACACCTTTTGTTTTAGAAACCAGAGGTGACCGACGGGATGTAGCTCGCCGACGCTCGTCCGTCACTCAAGCGACGGGCAATAAACCCGTCTATCATTTGAGCTACGACGTGTGAAGCCTAATGTTCGTCGGTCACGTGAGGGACGACTGTCGGTCGGCCACTAGCCCGTCACTCGTCTTTATTGCTTTTTTTCCTCTTTTTTATGTTTATTTTCATTTTCAAAACGTTTTTTAACAATTTCTTTTTTGCTTATTCTATTTTTTCTTTTTCTCTCCATTTACATGTGTATCGCTTTAATTTATAAATATTAATATTTCTTTTATTTTGTGAGTATTGTATTTTCCATTTTCCTAGATGGATTGAGCTGAGGAAAAGAACCATCATAGCATAATGGAAAGACTGTCTTTGGTTTAGTTTTCCTATTCCTTTTCATTCATTTATTTTCCTTATTTCTTATTTAGCTTATTTTTTTATATATATATATTCGTTTTACTTTTTTCTGCACAAATTAGAATAGATACTTGTTTTATATTAGTTAAAATTGGGATTATTTTATAAAATTAAAGGACCCGATGTCCTGTTTTAGCCAATGAAAATGTCACATAAAAATTGTTTTCATAATAAATGCATGCGAGGACCAAAGTCCTCAAAATAAATGAATTTCCCGTCTTTTGTATGTATATTTATATCATACCTTTAAAATGGGAGTTATATTCCAATCCTAGTTTTATTGTAATTTAATTTCGAGTATTTATTTCATTTACCTTTTTATGTATATTTACCGCTTTTATGTGGATTTTTGTGCTTTACTTAAAATTTGCATCGCATGGAGAGAGAAAGCGAATTAATAAATTCAAAACTTGAATGTAAAGTTAAAACAAGGTCGAAATATATGAGAAGTCCCAAACCCAGCTTTTGTCTTTAGGCTCAACGAGGTGAGAGGTCTATCCGATCACTTATTGGAACCTCCAAGACACCTCTTGTGTCCCATCAAAAGGCTTAATTAAAAATCCTAGGCTCCATAGGGTTAGAGGGTCATTCTCAAAGTTCTGTTGGGATGATTGCCTCCAAAATCCCTTTAGTCTGCCCAAGATGGAAATATGCGCCGTCTTAGGCTCACTGAGGCGAGACGAACTTTTCCAATGTTTTATTGGGTGGCGACTCCATGAAACCTCCTTGTTGCCCAAAATAGGCGCACTTGTAATTCATTACAAGCTGCCAACGGACCTTCAAATGCCAGATCGCCCATAAGCGTGCGATCAATGGGCACCCACGGGGTCCGACGCCCGTCACAGAGGTGTCCAAAATATCACATGATTGCCCAAGATCAAACGACACAGACCCTCTCGGGCCCTAAAAGTGGGCTTTCAGGAATCTATCGGGTCTGTCGCGGGTCACAGCGTCTATTTTTGGCAACAAGGAGGTTTTTTGGAGTCGCCACCCAATAGAACATTGAAAAAGGTCGTCTAGCCTCAGTGAGCCTAAGACAGCGCATATGCATCCATTCTGTGCAAACAAGAGATATTTTGGATGCCCCACCCCAATAGAACAATGGGATGGTCCTCTAACCTCATGGAGCCTAAGACTATGCAAATTAGGTTTTTTTTGTGCAACAAGAGATATTTTAGAGACCCCACCCCAATGAGACATTGAGATGGTCCTCTAAGCTCTTTGAGCCTAAGACCAGAGATGGTTCGGGACTTTCCATTTATTCATACCTTGATTAAATTACCAATGAGTTTTGAATTTAAGATTTTATCCCTTTTCTCATTCATTTTTAATGCAACAATTAGAGTGCATCCCAATCACATAATTAAAGTGGTAAATAAAATAAGATTAAAATAAAGTAAATAAGAGTGCAATAAATTACAACAAAATTGGGGGCGGAATATAACCCCCATTGTAAATAAAATATAAATCATACATAAAGTGGGCTATTTATTAATGATATGGACATTAGTCCTCGCATGCATTGTTAAAGAAAATAATTTTAATGTGATAATTTATTTTGGATGGAAAAACTAGGACATTGGTCCCATTTTTATTAGAAAAGTTCTAAGTTCATTAATAAAAATATTTTTATGATTTTCTTTTTAGCGTGCTTAAAATAAAGAATTTTATTAGGAATTACATTTGACAAAATAATTAAAAAGGCCAAATAAATCCAATAATACAAATAATAAAAATAAATTATCAAAGCAAATGAGCCTCTTAGATCTTCTTATTTGCTCGCAAGAATGCCCAAAAATGGAAAATAGATATTGGAGTCAAGAACAAATACAAAAAATTAATGTTAGTAATCAAATCAATTGAATGAGTTAAACATATAATAAATGATAAAATAAAATAAAATAAAATAAGATGGCATCAAAATAACAAATGAATTAAAATTTTAATAAATTAAAATAAATGAAAAAATATATTATGAATGACGAAGGAATTAAATGATGTGATGAATTAATAATAATAATAACAATAATAATAATAATAATAATAATAATACATATTAATGAAACAAATATACAAACAATAGAATAAATAAATAAATTAAAACAATAAAAATTTAGATTTTAATATATTAAATATGAACCAAAATAAATAAAAGAAAATAAAAAAAGAGATCAAGTCTAAAATGTTTAGCCTCGGAGTTCGGGTTCGATGAAGGGGAAAAAGTTGATTGATTTCCTTACTTTATTTTGCAAAATTAGAATTAAAGATGATAAAAATTGAAATTTTATTCCAAAAAAATAAATTTACTTAAAAGATGATGAAAGAAAATAAAAATTCTGAAGAACTAACAAGGAATTTCTTTGTCTAAAAAATGATATTTATTGATTAAAGAAATAAAAATATTTTCAAAAACAAACAATTATTTTTTTTTCTCTCAAGAAAAAATTATTTATGAAAAATCTTATTGTTTTAGAAAATCAAATAAAAAAATTGGATTTCAAGAACAAACAAATATTTTGTTTGCCCCAAATTTCATTTTTTATCAAAAAGGGATTCGAATAAATTTTTTTGAGAAAACTCAAGCAAAAAAAAATTAATTGAAAGACAAAAGTAAGAAAATTGAATTTTTAAGAACAAACAATCACTTCATTTGTCTCAAAAATCAATTTTTCATCAATAAAATTCCCTTCTACAATTCTATTGGAAAAGAAAATGAAGAAGAATTGAACTTTTCAATTTTTATTTTTTTTAAGGGAAAAACCTAAAAAAATCTAGAGAGAATTTTGAAGAAGAAGAAGAAAAAAAAAAAAGAAGAAAACCCTAAAAAATAAATCTCTTTTTTTATTTCATCTTTTTCTATTTATATTAAAATAAAAAAATATAATGAATTAAGGAAAAACTAATTAATTAATTTAAATATTATTTATCTAAATTTAAAAATGGAAGAAAACGTGAAAAACCTTAAAAAATGGGACAAAAAATCAGATTTGGTGAAAAAATCCCGAAAAAATCAAAATTTGGCCAAAAATCAGCATTTTCGGTGGAACAGGGGCGATCGACGCCCGTCGGTGCGCTTGCGCTTGCCCATCACGCAACAGCATGCGGAGCGACGTGCGTCGCTCACGCGCGGACACCGTACTCTCCGCGCGCCTGCGCACTACCGCAGGGCGCAGACGTGGCCGACTCTGATTTTTTTTTTCAATTTTCAAACTTAACTAAAAACACTATAATTTTTAAACTCCATTTTTTAAATTTAATTATTAATACATTTTTATTATTTTTAATTTTTTTTTACTCTAAAATGCAAATTTTATAAGGAAATTATGACTTTCAACTTTTTCGATCATCATTGGATAACTCCGATCTGGGCTTTCTTAGGACCCGGTGTCTACAAGGTGATATTTGGCACACATGTTATGTGAGGCTTTTGGTGCATGGTTGCCATGTGGTTTTGGCATGCAATAAAAGGATTTTGAGTGGGAAGATCTGTCTTAAGTGAATTGTATGCATTTTGGTTCTTTTTCCTTTCTCTTTCTCGGTTTCTTCTTTGATTTTGTCTTTCTATGGCCATTTCTGCATTGGATGGTTTGAAGAGATTGTTAGAGGTTTGAGAAGGTAAGTGTGATTTAGAATTGTTTAGGGTTTTCTTCTACTCAATTTATGTTTTTGGTTTGAGCTGGTTGTGAGATGGACTAAGAGGTTTAGTGTTGGTGTTCTTGGCTGTGTATGAAGTTTCAGAGAGAAGGTTTCAAAAGGGCAACGATGAGGTCTGATTGTGGAAGTATTTTGGCTACTTTTAGAGGTTTGGGATCGTGTGCCTATAGTTTGTGCATCTGTAATTGATTTGTATATTTTGATGCATGTTGTGGTATGAGTTGGAATTGTGTAAATGCATGTGTTATTAGATTGAATATGGATGCTTTAGATTCTATTTTAGAGCATGATGTTAGCAAGTACGCTTAGTCGTGATTTTGAAAGCATGTGTGTATGATTTTGATGGTTCATGTTCCTTGGCTAACTTTGGTATATGATTATGAGTAGTTATTGATTTAAAGCTTTGTAAAGTCATTGGCATATTGTGTGTTAAGTATAAGAAAGTATGTTTGTAAGTATTGTTGGATGATGAGTGTGTTTGCATGTGAAAGTATGTGATACGTGAGTTCTGGAACACATAATTTTGTTTTGTCGCGAGCACGACAAGGTCATGAGCGTGACAGAATCCGTTTAGCAAAGTCTACCTATCGTGCGTCGCCAGTCCTACCGAGTTTGCTCATCCTCGAGTAAATGAATTATCCACATTCCTGAAATTTCAAACTCTAACTCGGAATAAGAAAACTTAACAACAATCATAGCATTAAGTAGAATAGTCTTAACCAAAAATTCTCAAATCAGCTTATATCAAGAAATTTCACGTGTGTGTGTGCTAGGCTAAAAACAATTTGTCTCTTTTCAAAACAAAACAACCAGCACATTTCAGCAATTGAGCAAAGGAAATGAATAAGCAAATAAATTGCACATTGGTTACGTACTTGCAACTCAGGGTAATCATAAGCCTCTCCTTTAGTACCGGAACCACAAGGGTCATCTCCACTAAACAACTCAAGCTAAGAGCAGGATCATTAGGACTTATTCCAAGGCTGAAATGTTAGGTTAGGATATTGGCTAACAAGAATAGTTAAGGAAATCAAACAAAGAGTCAGCCACTCTACCTACAAACATCACTACCCAAATTGAATACAATCTTTCCATGACCTATTTTTAACCTCCCCCCAGTTGCCAAAACTCTTCTAAACTTCCCCAAATGAAAAACATTAAACCATCAGAAAACGAGGAGATGAAATTCCCTAATGAAATTTGTTTCCTCAAACCTGATCATCTATGAATGTGAAGACATCTTCTTCTAATTGAGGGTACCCCACACTTGAATTTTTCTACATCTGACTAACTCAAAAATTAAAATAATGATCAACCTTTTCATCAAGTTCTTTTTTTTTTCTTATCTTTCCACCATTTTTTTTTATTTTTTTTATGAGATTCCCGAAACCTCTATTTTTTTACAACAAATTTGATCCATTAAGGGAAATTTAAACAATATACTAGACAACACCCCAAAGTTTCACAATTCTTCTCACACCCACACTAATTTAACAGTAAATACCCTTATTCAACTTTCAATGATATCCCACCCCAATCCTAGGGTGGCCAATTTTTAGAAAGGATAGGCAAAAGCATTTAGGTTAAATGGAAAAATACGAGTGTAACAAAGAAAAATACATAGTACACTTTTAGCATACCAAATAAGCTCAACGGGGCTAGCAACGGAAATTACGCAAACAGTTAGGTAAAAAAAAAGTCATTTAAAGTGCTTACCAAAGAAAAATTTGCCTAAATCATGTCCTAAACCTGCTTAAGTTTTTATACCATTTTGAAGGGTGATGAGGAAGGTTCTAACTATCCTAAAATTCCTTCACTCAAAAACTTTCACACACTGGATTTTTTCAAGTTTTTCGCAAACAAGCCTAAAGTGCACAAAAGATCGGAAATTACAAGATATATGACTAATTGAGATTTATTTGCTGCTAAAACTTTCAACTACTCTCTTGCTAGGATCAATTATTAAGATAATTCATTCTCAAAATAAAGTTCAAAACATTCACAACAGGAATACTAGAGGCAAACTAAACTAAGATAGGAAAATTCAGATAACCACAATTAAGTATTCAAACAACGTAAACAAAATAAAATATGCGAATAAAAATAAATAAAACATAAATCATGCAAATAAAATAAAAAAATATAATTAGTTACATATTAAGATGTTGGAGTTACTCCTCCTACCCCACACTTAATACCTTGCTGTCCTCAGCAAGTCAAATAATTACAAAATAAAATTAAAATAAAAATAAAAAAACAAAAGATAGTAGGCCTCCCTGTTCAACTCTCTGCAGGTGGTGGCGGTAGAAATTGTGCATCAAAGCGCGTAGCTAAAGAGGAAAGTTCCAATAGCACCTGATTCATCCGTGACTGAAGATCGGCTTGAGACGCGGTGATGGTGCTCATAGACGCGGTGATGGTGTCCATCCGCTCCATAAGAGCACTGTTCTGCTGTGAGGAAAGTTGCTCAGGCTTTGGAGCTGGAGGGGCTGGTGCTTCAGGATCGTCATCTTGCTCGCGTGGTAAGCCTCCCAATCCATGCTCCACCCACTGCAAATATTCCTCTCGAGTAGTCAGTCTGTACCTATGTGCAGCTGTCGCGTCAACCACTACCACCTTCATATTCTTCAGCATCTTCTTATCAATAGTTGCAATGGAGGGTAGTGGTTTGGGTTTCCTCAATGGGTGATGCACACCCTTGGCAATTACCGTTACCAAACCACCTAGTGCAATCTTCTTAACCTTCTTTAGATTCCATTGTATTTCCTCCAGTTTATGCCACAAATGAGGAGTGCCATTAATTCTGAATCCCCTTACCATACAAGCTAAAAACAATGCTTCCGGTAAGTTTACCTGCCCAGGTGAGTCCACATGACTCAGAAAAGATAGTGAGAAAAAACGATGAATAATCCGCAGGGCATGACTGTCGAGATGGTGCGCCTTCGTCTTGCCTGACACATACGTCGTGGCTGTCACCGTGTCTCTAATTGTCACCCAGGCATTATCTTTATCATAGTCATTAAAGCAATTTGGGACTAGGGAAGGGAAACCGAGTAGTTCTGTGAATCTCACAAAAGTCATCTCATATTTCGTACCCTCCAGAAAAAATGATACTGTTCCCGGATCTCTAGAAGGGTCGCGGCTGATCTGACATATAACAGTTGCCACAAAATCTCTCGTTAACCTCGGATAAACCTTCTCATTTATAGCAAAAAGTTGCTCCCACCCAACATTGGAAATTAGGCGCTGGACTTCATTCTTGATTCCCAGTTTCTCCAACAGGTCAAAATCCAAGGAACTTGTTGGAATGTAAGAGCATTTGGAAAATAAAGCATAAGCAGTCTTCTTATTACTCGGAACCCAGGTCGGCACATTGGAAATATCCAATGAAGGCTGGCTGGAAGGTTGGCTTGTAGAATTCGAGGCGAGAGCATAACTTTTTCTCTTAGGGGCCACTGCACGAAAATGAAAGACCAAATTCAATGGCATTCTATATGCATCAAACAACAATGGCTTTAAATATATAGCATCAGTTATCAAGCTCATTCTAACCTAGTAAAAACAATCTTCCCATGCCCATTTGAGTTTAAGAGATGCATCAATTCACAAAGCATTCAAGAAAGTTAAATGATTGCAATACGCACAATTCAACATAAGTGAGATCCAATTCAACATCATCATAAGAGCACTCATGAAGTTCAATCTAACCAAGAATAACCATTAGCACATACTCATTAGAATGTTAGGAAAGTTGCATCTATTGACAAAGAAGTAAAAAATGATCAATGAGAACAAATAGCTCATTTGAAAATAATGGCAAAGGAATCTCTGCATTCGAAATTGTCATGAAATGGCAAAATCAGGAAAACCGTTCATTGAGGCATTTTATCAAACACTTGGTATGCAGCAATTTAACTAACTAAAATTGAAACCCACAGATATTAACAATAACCCAAATCTAAAATTAGATGCATTAACATGTAGAGCAAACAGTTAAAGCCTAGCAATTCCCATTTTCAACCAAGAATTTGAATAAAATTAACAACCCAATTCACACACAGACTAAGCCCTAACTTCCTACTTCCCAAACGTTTAGGTTAATTATAGAGTCGCAAATTGAGAAGGAAGAAGGAATTGATAGCACTCACCACAAGAAATCAGAGCAATAAGAGAAAACGAAATGAAATATTCGTAAAATTTAAGCTTGAAAAACATAACAATGGAGAAGAAACATGAACAGGGAACAAAATGCAGAAAGAAACGTAAAGAAAATAAAGAAAAAGAAAGTGAAAAATTACTTACTTGTTGTAGATTCCAAAAATTTATAGCCTAGAAGAGAGAAATGAAACACAAAATAGCCAAAAATAATGAAAAGTGTAAGCTTTGAGAGAGTAGTGAGTGGTAGAGTTAGAGACAAAACACAAAAAACTGGGATTTTAAAACAAATTTTCATGGGGGTCACGGTGGTAACAAAATGGTTGCCACTATGACATACCCAAAATTTTCACTCCAGATTTGAACCGCCACATGGTCACGGTGACAACCAAAATCATTGTCACCGTGATAGACCACAACTTCAAAATAGAATCGAAACTTCATCACGTCACGATCACAACGGATTTCAATGCCACCGTGACATGTGCAAATTTAAAAATAGTATGCAATCCTCCTTAGGTCACAGTGACAACAAAAACACTCAGCACCGTGACATGCATACACATCAAAACAGAATGCTACTTACCAGATGGTCACGGTGACAACCAAAATCATTGTCACCGTGATATACCGGTTATACCAATCCAGAATGCCATCCTCATCTGGTCACGGTGACAACCAGATACCTTGCCACCGTGATATGTGCACAATCCAGAATCCAGAATGCATTTTCCTCTAGTCACGGTGACAACAAAAACTCTTGGCACCGTGAACACCTGCAAACTTGCAAAAACTTCATAAATCACTCCAAACTTCAAGCTACTTAAACTTTGAAAATTCTCCAAGTAAAATATAATTGCATTATGACTACTAACCACACAAATTGGACAAAAATAAACAAGACTAACTATCTAAAGGAAAAATCAATAAACACAACATAACAAAGTTTGAGAAAAAGTTATGCATTTAACAAGTCCGTAGCTAGACTTTTAAATACCGTTAAGGATCCACTAGGTTGACGATCGCTAAAGCCCCATCATACGTTGAGTCAAAATAACGCTTCACACGATGTCCATTTACCTTGAACTCGTTTTCACCCATCGGGTGCTTCAATGTTACCACTCCAAATTGATCAACTCCCACAACTTCATAAGGTCCCTTCCACCGCGATTTTAGCTTATCTAGAAACAAATGCAACCTGCTATCATATAAAAGAACTTTCATACCTGGAATGAATTCTTTCCTGACCAATTTCTTGTCGTGCCATTTCTTTGTGTTTTCCTTATACGACCAATAGCGTATCTCTTCTAGTTCATTCATCTGAAGAAGTCTCTTCTCACCTGCACTCTTGATATCAAAATTTAGAAACTTGGTTGCTCAACAAGCTTTGTGTTCTAGTTCGACAGGGAGATGACATCATTTACCACAAACAAGCTTAAATAGAGATAATCCTATAGATGTTTTGAATGCAGTTCTGTAAGCCCACTGTAGATACCGGGTCCTAAGTAGCCTTGATCAGGATTACCCGATGATGAAATTTAGCTATGCCAGCTTATAGGCAAAAAGAATGAAGGTCGGAAGTAAATTCGCTTGTCATTTGGATTTGTTAGGAATGGGAAAAAATGTATTTTTCTTAAATATTTTAAAAATATTAAAAAATTTATTTTGGGGTAAAAAATGAGTTTTTAGGTTTTTTATTTGATATATAAAAGAAAAATATATTTTTTTTCGCGAGTGTCGGGGCGCGGGCGCCAGCACGAGAAGCGCAGCGCTAAGCAAGCATGACGCTCACGTGAGCGACGCGCTGAGCGTCGCTCGCCCCGCTGGAGATGCCAAGCGCATCGCGCGGAGCGTCCACGCACTGCACGCGATTTCCGCGCGTAGTGCGCACTGGGACGCTCGTCGGGCGCATCGACAGGCATCTCTCGCCCACTTTCGCCCCCATTCGCCCATTTTCGGTTTTTTTACATTTTTTGGGGGGTATATGGGTGGTTTTTTTCAGTTGTTGAAGGGAATTAAAGGCAAAAACTGGAGGATTTTTAGGGGGACGATTTTTGGGAGTTTGGAGGAAGGTTTTTAGGAAAAAATCTAATTTTTCTTAGGGAGAAAAAAATTGGGTTTTGGCTGAAAATTTTGGAAAGGATTTTCTTAGAAAATTGCTTCATTTTTCTTTAAAAAATTACATAAAATTATTTCCAATTTCTTACATCTGAATTTTATTATTATTCTAACAAATCAAGGCAAAATGATTAATTCATCTACCTTCAATTCTACAAGAAAATATTGAGGATCGTTGTTTTATTCTTATTTGAGCATCCACGCACATGAAGGAGGAGATGCGGGGTTTAGTATCTTTATTGTACATTTTAATTCTCATTTTGTTTATATTTTTTATTTTCATGTCTGTAATTGTTAAATAAAATGGTTTTTATACACGCTTAAATAAAAAATCGCATAAAGATATTTTATAGAATAAATTGGTTTTTTCTAATAAAATAGGACCAAAGTCCTAAATTTTCATCCTAAATAAAATTGCCACGTCAAAAGTGTTTTCTTTAAATATGTATGCGAGGACCAATTCCTCATCCTTAAATGAATAACCCGATTTATGCGTGGATCGCAGCTTATTTAAAATGGGGGTTGTATTCCGCCCCTAGTTTTGTTGTAATTTATGTTTATACTCTTTATATTATTCTTTATCGCTTCATTTATATGGTTGATACTGCACTTTAATTTTTATTGCATTTAAATGCGTGAGAAAAGAGACGAAAAGGTAAATTCAAAACTCAAGTATAAATTTAACCAAGATATTAATAAATGGGAAGTCCCAAACCTTCTCTGGTCTTTGGGCTCAACGAGGCGAGAGGTCTATCCGATTATTCATTGGAGCGAGACCTCCAAGACACCTCTTGTGTCAAAAAGGCTTAATAAATCCTAGGCTCCATAGGGTTAGAGGATCATTCCCAATATTCTATTGGGGTGATTACCTCCAAGACCCCTTTGGTTTGCCTTAACTGGAAATATGCACCGTCTTAGGCTCACTGAGGCAAGACGAACTTTCCCAATGTTCTATTGGGTGGCGACTCCATGAAACCTCCTTGTTGCCCAAAATAGACGCACTTGTAATTCGTTGCAAGTTGTCCACGGACCTCATCAGCCCGATCGCCCTAAAGTGGGCGGTCAAAGGGGCGCCCCGGGGTCCGGCGCGCTTCACAGTAGCGACTCCGCTGGGGACTAAGAGACTTTCCTTCGAAAGTACCTTGGTTAAAATTTACAATTGAGTTTTAATTTAAAAATTTCATCTCTTTTCGAAATTGTATTGCATCCATGCTAGAGCATTAGATTATGCTAGTTTTGTCCCTATCTTAACCCTGGTGCGTTACCGAAGCACGACCCTACATTCACTCAATGTGGGGAAGTGTTAAGGATAATCACCAGCCCAAGCCTCGTACCTTATGGTATATCAAATGGTGACCCAATTGGTTATGCTTATAATGAGCTAGACCCGTTTGCAGAGACCATGCTTGGGCAGCCCTAAAATATCATCACCCGTTGACCAAAGCTCATATAATGGCAATAGATACTTCCACTAGGTGAAATGTACCGTAATACCATGCTTGCTATATGGGCCATCATATATTAGACAAAGTCAATTTAATTAAATGGTCTTTATTAAAGGTTTTCATGCCCCGGTGGGCCCATCTTAATTAAGTTGAATTGTTTAAATACATAAGGGCTAAACACTCATATGTATGTACATTAGATAAGAGCTGTTATGCTACCGGTTCTCCACCACGCACAATACGTGTCCATCGGGTTCCCCGTTAACCCATGGACTAAGCCCACCTAGGAAAAAGACTGCACTACCACGTGTGTGGGAGAGATAAGGTCGAAAGGATCTATCTGCTTGCATGTGTTTGTCTATGTTGCATTAGCATGAGCATGCATTGCATTTTTTTTAAATCATGCATCATCTTAACGTAATGTTTTCTTTCAGCCATTATAGATTCTCCTAGGTGGTCTAGAGGTCCCGACGGACGGTTAAGAAGGATTCTGCTTTTGGGGTTACCAGAGTTAGTATCGGATCAGAGTTCAGATTTTCTCATAGAAGACGGTGAGGGGTTTTCTTCTGAGTCATCGACAGACGTAAGTATGGTAATCCATCGAATGAGTCTGATGCAACCCGGGTAATAATTGCCGAGGAAGTACGAAGAAGAATGGAGGAGTTTGAGGCCCGAATGATTGCAATGATGGCCAACCTAGCCACTACCATAGCTGGGCAACAAGCTATTGCTGCCCCTATCCGAGTGCCAGTTGCACAAGGGGTCATTAGAGAAGATCCCCCTACTGTAATTAACCAACCTGTGGTCGACCCACCTGCTATGGAGCAAATAGTTCCCATACCCGTCGAGCGCGGAGAAGGCCCTAGGTCCGAGGTTGATTTTCGGGAAGATGAGCAAGAGGAGCATGCGGTAGCTAATGGAAAGTCACTGAAACTGGAGGAGGTGATGTGGAGAAAAATGGAAGAGAAATTTGAGGTCATGGCAAGGATGATAACTGTAAGGAGAGGAATGAACCCGGAGCACCGAGAGCTGGATGGGGATGACCTGATTCCCCAGAACTTTAAGATGCCCGATATTCCAAAATTTGATGGCACTTCTGACCTTGCTGAAAGTGGTAATCGCTTGTCATGAAGGGTACAACTTTAACAAGAAAGTAGAAAATAGAGTACTTTTGCTTGAGTCTCACAGGAGCTGGCATTGATTGGTACCATGGACTGGACAGAAGGTCCAAAGAGGATTGGGACTTGTTAACTGAGGAGTTCCTTAAGCAGTACGATTGCAGCATTCGAATGGAAGTTACTTTGAAAGATCTGGAGTTATTACAGCAGAAGTCTGGAGAGTCCTTCCATGAGTACCTTACTCGGTGGAGGAATCGAGTTATGGAGATGAAATGCAAGCCAGACACTCCTGATCAGATTCGATTGTTCATTCGGAATGCCAGCCCATACTTGACAGACGGACTAAAAATGAAGGGGCTGAAGGATTGGGAGTCCTTAAAAGACATTGCCATAGAAGCGGAAGGAGAATATATGGCCAAGAGGGCAAATAGTGAGTCCTATGCCAAGAGGGGCTACAGCAATCAAGGGACAGCCAAGTCAACAAGTTCAAGCAGTGGTAACAGAGCTGGAAAGACAGCCGAGGTGTCTACAATAGGCGTGAATCAGAAGTACTTCTCCAATTTGGGTAGGCCTTTGTCATGGGTTTTGAAGAGGCTGATAAAGGAAGGGAAGCTACAACCCCTGCCACCTAGGCCAGTTAGCACCCAAGGGCAGCCAGGGCACAAATAGAATGAGTATTGCGCCTTTCACCAACATACCAGACATCTGACGGACAATTATTTCAGGGTGAGGCACCTAATTCAGGATCTGATCGATAGTATGCAGATCACCGACCCTGAAAAGAGAGAGAGCAAAAAGAAGTCTAATTATAATGTTGTGCCACCGCCAGTCTTTATGATTGGATCGAGCCTATCAGAATGGTATGTGATGCGAGATCTACACGAAAATGAGTATGTCACTATCACTCGCCCTGAGGCAAGTGAAGAAGGGATTCCCGTGGCAACGATAGACTGTTGGTCCACTAGTGAGAGTGGAGATGAAGATAATGAAGAGAAAGATGGAGAATTCACGGATCCATGGGATTCAGAGGAGGAAGAAAGAGTTGGGGCTGTAACAAGAAGTCGGAGAGTCATCCCCGAAGTTGAGAAGCAATAAGACCCAGTGCAAGCAACCGCAGAGAAGGAGCCGAAAGAAAGTCCCATAGTAAAGCAGTTGAAAAAGACCACGGCTCAAATATCAATTTGAGACCTTTTAAGGCAGTCCCCCTCCCATAGACAGAAGTTGGTCGAGGCATTGAGTGTGTCCACTGTAGCCACTACAATTTCTCTAATTGAGCTGCTAGACCTTATTAAAGGGGGATCCGGGGAGAAACTGGTGTTTTCTGATGCAGATTTACCAGCTGAGGGTCGCAGCCATAACCAGCCATTATATATCAAAGCACAGATTAACGGTAGGCACACTACTTGCATTATGGTTGACGATGGGTCATCAATAAATATCTGTCCTTTAGTGGCGCTTTAGGCTTTTGGGTTAAATGAAAGCATGCTGAGCAAGTCTGACCTAACCATCACAGCTTATGACAATTCCAGGAGGCAGGCATCGGGAACTTTCAAAGCTGTTGTCCGGACTGGACCCGTTGAGACAAAAATAGAGTTTGTGGTCTTACCCATCCCAGCAAGTTTCTCAGCTTTACTTGGAAGACCGTGGTTCCATAGGTTGGGGGGAGTGCCATCCACTTTACACCAAGTGATTAAGATACCTCATGAAGGAGAGGTGGTGACCATTAACGTAGCAAGAGAGAACCAAGTGTCTGCCTTGGAGATCTCTAATCAGCCATTAAGTGGCTTTCATGTATCAATCATCGGAGAAGAGCAAAGCTTAGAAGGTAGCCCTTAGGTGGTGAACATGCTAAAGAAGATGCACTTCCTCCTAGGGGCTGGTTTGGGCAAAGATTCACAAGGGTGGCAGGATGTCATCACTTCGCATATCCAGAAAAATCGAAAGGGGTTAGGCTACAAAGGAGAGTATGGTAAGAAGAAAGTGTCAGAGAAGATTCCCCACATTTCAGAGAGCTTTGTGTCAGCATCCTCGATTTGTGCTTACGCTGGAGAAGAGGAGCCACAGTGGGTAGATGGGAAGATCATCTCGGGTTTTGAAATTTTTAATAATGTCTTCGACTGGGAGGTTGGAGTTATTAAGACTATAGAAAACTTCTGGGATGAGGAGATTATGAGCCAGTGCAGCATCTGGGACAGGGATGAGCCCGAAGAGATTGTAACTGATAAGCTGTTGGCCACTAAACTCAAAGGGAAGGAGAAGATGGTAGAGCCAGAGCCGAAGATCGAAGGTCTCAAGATTTCACCAGAGGTAGTTGAAAAGCCACCAAGTCAAGGAGCCAAAGTACAGTCGGCCGCAGCATCGGCATCGACAGGAGATGAAGATGATAGTTATCTAGATGCTGTTTTTATACCAAAACTTTTTAATGACAATGTTAATGTTTCTGATTATGTTAATGAGATGAACAACTTTGCTTACTTGTGTAATGTTTCTGATGATTTCATTTCGCATGATCATAAGCATGTTGCATTCATTTTTGATATTAATTCAACTGGTACAACTGAATTTAATCTCGGAACTTTAGAGAATCTAAAGGAAATTTTGATAGCATCAGACATAACTCCTGAAGAGAGGATAAAATTTGAGAGAATATTAAAAAAATATGAAAAAGTCTTTGCCTGGACCTACGAGGATATGCCAGGAATTGATCGAGATGTCGTCGAGCATGCAATCCCAACTTACCCAGAGTTTAAACAAGTTAAGCAAAAGCTCCGGAGACTAAGGCCAGAATGGGCGCAGAAAGTGAAAGAGGAGATCCATAAGCAAATTGAGGCTAAGTTCCTGATAGAGGTTCAGTACCCAACATGGTTAGCTAACGTGGTTCCCGTGGCTAAGAAGGACAGAAAAGTTCAAGTATGCATGGATTATCGGGATCTGAACAAAGCTTGCCTGAAAGACTATTTCCCTCTGCCTCATATTGATGTGCTGGTAGATAGTGCCACTGCTTGCATGATGTAAGCTTTGTGGATGGATACGCGGGGTACAATCAAATCCTTAACAAGATAGTGGATCGGATTAAGACGGCCTTCATTACCGAGTGGGGGACATATGCTTATTGGGTTATGCCTTTTGGTTTAAAAAAATGCAGGAGCAACCTATCAGAGGATGGCCACTAGGGTTCTCAATGATTTGATCCACAAAGAGGTGGAAGTGTACGTTGATGACATGATGATTAAGTCGGCTACAAGAGATGGTCACTTTGAGGCTTTAGAAAAGTTCTTTCAAAGGATTAGCAAGTATGATCTGCGCCTCAATCCCAAGAAGTGCATTTTTGGAGTTACCTCAGGAAAGTTGTTGGGTCATGTAGTAAGCCAGAGGGGAATCGAGGTAGATCCTGATAAGGTTAGAGCCATTAGAGAGATGCCGGTGCCTTGAAAGGAAAAGGAGGTTAGGAGTTTCCTGGGAAAGCTTCAGTATATCAGCCAGTTCATTGACAAGCTGGCTTCAGTATGTGAGCCCATTTTCAAGCTTCTAAGGAAGAACTAGCCTGTGGTATGGAATGAGGATTGTCAATTGGCCTTTGACACCATTAAGGATTATCTCTTAAATCCACCAGTCTTAAGACCGCCACGCTGTGCCAAACCACTAATCTTGTATCTGGCTGTAGAGGATATTTCAATGGGTGCTATGATGGCTCAGGCAGATGACTTTGGTGTGGAGTTTGCTGTTTATTATCTTAGCAAGAAATTCCTACCATATGAAGTCAAATATGTTGAGGTGGAGAAGATTTGCTTGGCGATTATTTGGGCTTCTAAGAAGTTGCGACATTACTTTCATTCCTTCAGGGTACAGGCACTTGCCAAGCATAACCCTCTTTAGTATCTTCAGGAAGCGCCCTCTCTGCTAGGGAAAATGGGGAGATGGTTACTGTTGTTGCAGGAGTAAAACATTGAATACATAACCAAGAAAACCATTAAGGGAAGAGCCGTAGTGGAGTTCTTAGCAAAGCATCCTATTGAGGGAGATCAGTTTAAGTATAATTTCCCAGATGAAGATGTCACAGCCATAACAGTACAAGGATGGCAGTTATTCTTCAATGGAGCGGTCAATAGTAAAGGAGCAGGCGCAGGAGTCATTCTTACCACCTCGGATGGTGAGAAGCTACAATTAGCTAAGAAGCTGGGATATAAGGCTACCAATAATGAAGCAGAATACAAGGCTTGCATCTTTGGATTAGAAGCGCTACTCGCCCTGGGAGCAAAGACTGCAGAAGTATTCGAAGATTCTTCTTTAGTAATTCATTAGATCAGAGGGGAGTGGTCTGTCAAGGAAGAGAGGCTGCTGCCTTATGTGAAATGCTTGAGAATGCTATGTAGCCAGTTCGAGACGTGCACTTTTCGCTTTATCCCCGGAGATGAAAAACAGTTGGCTGATGCTCTAGCGATGTTAGTGTCTATGTGGGATAATCCAACAGGAATTGCTATGAGGCCCGTGCTGATCTCTAGTTTGAATAAACCTTGCTTTGAAGCTGAGTAGGTGATGGATGTTGAGGCCACCGATGGAAATCCGTGGTACTATGACATTCAGAATTATTTAGAAAAGTCAGTTTTTCCAGAAGAAGCCACGGAGAAAGACCAAAGAATGATTCGGAAGCTATCCACTCAGTTCATCAGTGCAAACAGTACCTTGTATAAAAGACAAGCTGATGGCATCCAGTTAAGATGTTTGGCAGAGAAAGAAACAGAAAAAGTTATGGGAGAGGTTCATGCTGGGGTCTGCGGAGCTCACATGAATGGCTTAGCCTTAGCAAAAAAGATCATGTGCCAAGGATTCTATTGACTCACAATGGATACAGATTGTTCGAAATATGTGAAGCAATGCCAATCATGGTAGCAATACGCAAATTTGAGGCACGTGCCGGTTTCAGAGTTGCATAACTTGACTTGTCCATGGCCATTTGCAGCTTGGGGGATAGATATCATAGGCGAGATCCAACCTATAGCTTCTAATGGGCACGGGTTCATTATAATTGCCATTGACTACTTCACTAAGTGGGTTGAAGCAGAGTCTTTCAAGAAGGTTGATGCAAGGGACATGGCTAAGTTCATCGAGCGGAATTTGATATGCAGATATGGTCTCCCGCCTGACAATGGGGTACAATTCCTGGCAGAAACTAAAAAGATGCTCCAAAAATATGGAATCCAGCATCATAAGTCTTCTTCTTACCGTCCTCAGGCCAATGGCGCAGTTGAAGCAGCGAATAAGAACGTGAAGAGGATATTGGCCAACATGGTTCAGAGCTATAAAGACTGGGCAGAAAAGTTACCTTTTGCGCTTTGGGGTTATAAAACCACAGTCAGGACTTCTACGGAGGCGACACCATTCTCTCTGGTATATGGAACTGAAGCGGTCCTGCCGGTTGAAATTGAGTTGAAGTCTTTGAGGGTAGTCAAGGAAGCGGAAATTCCAGAGGCAGAATGGGCATAACAATGATTATCGCAGCTGAATTTGCTGGATGAAGATAGGTTACGGGCTTATTATCACAATTAGGTTTACCAGAAGAGGTTAGCTCGGTCATTTAGCAAGAAAGTACGAAAGCACCCATTGAAAGAGGGAGATTTGGTCTTTAAGATGATGAGGCCGGGAGTGCCAGACATACGAGGAA
The DNA here is from genome assembly GCA_947683425.1 of Excoecaria cochinchinensis. NCBI lineage: Eukaryota > Viridiplantae > Streptophyta > Magnoliopsida > Malpighiales > Euphorbiaceae > Excoecaria > Excoecaria cochinchinensis. The sequence goes on from CANTUQ010000212.1 coordinate 1,027,597, forward strand.
AATTAAGGCCAACCTGGGAAGGTCCGTTCATTTTAAAGAAGTTGCTAATAAAAGGAGCAGCAATCTTGGCGGATAGCGATGAGAATGAGCTCAAGGACCCGGTCAATATCGATAGACTAAAAAGGTTCCACGGCTAAAGACCAAAAATAAAAAGAAGAGAATAAATGCCCTGCGGGTCGAAAACCGAAAAAAAGGCAGCCTTGCTGAAATTGGACGCCCTGTCAGGGTGAAAATCGAAAAAAGGCATCCTGGGCAAAAATTAAGGACCAAGAGAAAATGTTCAATCGAGAAAACCCGAGAGGGCCGATTGATAACAGGAGTTTGATGCTTATAAGATCTATTCCGAGATTAGGCGTAGTCTTGTGTTTCTTTTGAATTCCTATCAAATGAGAATCATGTATGATGAAATCATATAGAAATGTACACAACCTTGTAATGAATAAAAGAATACATTTTCATTGTTCTTTTAGTTCTGTCTTAAAAAAAAGAAATGTATCATTTATCTATCTAATGACTATTGTATAATCTTTGTGTCGAAAGATGTCTAAGTGGATATATGTTGGCCACCTCCTGGCAATTATTCTGCTAATCGCTTTCTCCAGTATTCCTTAAAAAAAAAAAAGAAGAAGAAGGGCTGTTAGAGATGAACCGTAACTGGCTCTCTAAGAAAAAGTTAGGCCAAAGGGCAGGGTGAAAACCTGGTAACAGGCAGTCTGCCCTACAAAAAGAATGAAATAAACAAAAGTCGCTGGATTGGGTTGGGTCCATTCCAGGCAAAAATTAGGCAAAGGGTTATGTGAAAATCCCTTAGGGGACGCATTTCCCGCAAAGAAAAGCTAGTGTGAAAATTTGCAAGGGACACACTACCTTTAAAACAATGACGTTCGATGCCTGGAGCGATAAGGCGGCATTACTTCAGACGATCTTCTTTCAATTAGATAACAAGTAGCACGGGACATGAATCAAAATCCTGGGCATATGATCATCGATCGGGGGGGGGGGGGGGGGGCAAAGATGTACTGGATGTCTCTTTCAGAAAACTTGTTGGGGACAGAATCCCTATGGCCAAGATGACAATCCTCTGGATTCCGGGGGCATGGTGGAGCAAACAAGCTATATCCTCAGCAGACCCTGGGCCACCTAGGGCATGGTCTATACATTCTTACAAGCATTTTGCATCTGATATCATACACACACGTTTTCTTATATATATTTCTGTGCACGTAATTTTGCAGGAAATATCTAAAAGACGATAGTCAACATCAGAAGATGGAACCCTACACTTTTAGTAGTCTTGTCAGCGACTCGATGTAGTGCACTTTTGGTAGTCTGTAGCAGACTCGGTGCAGTTCAAAAGAGTAGGTTTTGCATTTCGTAGTCTTGTCAGCGACTCGACGCACCATCATCAGAAGATGGAACGGTGCACTTTTGGTAGCCTTGGTAGTAGCTCAATGTAGTTCTTTCGCGCACTTTTGGTAGTCTTGGTAGTGACTCGGTGCATCTCTCTTGTGCGTTTTTTAGTAGCCTCGTGAATGGCTCGGCGCATCACCGTTTTCGGATGGAACCCTGTACGTGTAGTAGTCTTGTCAGTGACTCCGTGCAGTGCACTTTTAGTAGCCTTGTCAGCGGCTCAGTGCGATTTTTCGGTCTGCGCTTTGAGTAATCTTGTCAGTGGCTCGGCGCATCGCTATCTGTTGATAGCACCGGTACGTTTAGTAGTCTTGTCAGCGACTCTATGCAGTGCAATTTTTGTAGCCTTGTCAGGGGCTCGGTGCGATTTTTCGTTCTGCGCTTTTAGTAGTCTTGTCAGTGGCTCGGTGCATCGCTATAAGCTGATAGCACCTGTACGTTTAGTAGTCTTGTCAGCGACTCCGTGCAGTGCACTTTTAGTAGCCTTGTTAGCGGCTCGGTGCGATTTATCTTTCGCGTTTTGTAGTCTTGGTAGCGACTCGGCGCATCACCGTCCGAGGATGGTCCCTAGCACTTCGTAGTCTTGTCAGCGACTCAGTGCAACTCGGAGAGGATATTCATATTTCAAGTCATAGCAGTGTTCCCCAGGGAGCAGCAGGAAGGTCGCCGCTTCAGGTATGCGCTTCTTTCCTTTTCCTGAATTTTTGGCTCACCTAGGCACCCACGCACTAGCCTCCCCAAAATTGGGGGCAACAGTAGATACCGGGTCCCAAGTAGCCTTGATCAGGATTACCCGATGATGAAATTTAGCTATACCGGCTTATAGGCAAAAAGAATGAAGGTCGCAAGTAAATTCGCTTGTCATTTGGATTTGTTAGGAATGGGGAACAATGTATTTTTCTTAAATATTTTTAAAATATTTAAAAAAATATTTTGGGGTAAAAAATGAGTTTTTAGGTTTTTTTTATTTTATATAAAAAAAATATATTTTTTTTTTTGCGAGTGTCGGGGAGCGGCAGCGAGCTGGGCGCGCGCGCTAGCATGCGGAGAACTCGGCTGCGCGAGCGCGACTCTCGCGCGAGCGACGCGCTGAGCATCGCCTACCCCGCGGGCGATGCCAAGCGCGTCGCGCGGAGCATCCGCGCGATTTCTGCACGCAGTGCGTGCTGGGATGCCCGTCAGGCGCGCCGACAGGCGTCCCTTGCCCACTTTCACCTCCACTCACCCATTTTCGATTTTTTTATGTTTTTTGGGGGGTTTATGCGTGGTTTTTTTCAGTTTTTGAAGGGAATTAAAGGCAAAAACTAGAGGATTTTTAGGGGGATGATTTTTGGGAGTTTGGAGGAAGGTTTTTGGGAAAAAATCTGATTTTTCTTGGGAGGAAAAAAATTGCGTTGGCTGAAAATTTTGGAAAGGATTTTCTTAGAAAATTGCTTCATTTTCTAAATTATTTTCTAAATAATTACATAAAATTATTTTCCTTCAAAAAATTACATAAAATTATTTTCAATTTCTTACATATGAATTTTATTATTATTCCAACAAATTAAGGCAAAAGGATTAATTCATCTACCTTCAATTCTACAAGAAAATATTGAGGATCGTTGTTTTATTCTTATTTGAGCATCCACGCACATGAAGGAGGAGATGCGGGGTTTTGTATCCTTATTGTACATTTTAATTCTCATTTTGTTTATATTTTTTATTTTCGTGTATGTAATTGTTAAATAAAATGGTTTTTATACACGCTTAAATAAAAAAACGCATAAAGATATTTTATTGAATAAATTGGTTTTTTCTAATAAAATAGGACCAAAGTCCTAAATTTTCATCCTAAATAAAATTTCCACGTTAAAAGTGTTTTTTTTAAATATGTATGCGAGGACCAATTCCTCATCCTTAAATGAATAACCCGATTTATGCGTGGATTGCAGCTTATTTAAAATGGGAGTTGTATTCCGCCCCTAGTTTTGTTGTAATTTATTTTTATACACTTTATGTTATTCTTTATCGCTTCATTTATATGGTTGATACTGCGCTTTAATTTTTATTGCATTTAAATGCGTGAGAAAAGAGACGAAAAGGTAAATTCAAAACTCAAGTATAAATTTAACCAAGATATTAATAAATGGGAAGTCCCAAACCTTCTCTGGTCTTTGGGCTTAACGAGGCGAGAGGTCTATCCGATCATTCATTGGAACGAGACCTCCAAGACACCTCTTGTGTCAAAAAGGCTTAATAAATCCTAGGCTCCATAGGGTTAGAGGATCATTCCCAATTTTCTATTGGAGTGATTACCTCCAAGACCCCTTTGGTTTGCCAAAAATGGAAATATGTGCCGTCTTAGGCTCACTGAGGTGAGATGAACTTTCCCAATGTTCTATTGGGTGGCGACTCCACGGACTTCATCAGCCCGATCGCCCTAAAGGGGGCGGTCAAAGGGGCGCCCCGGGGTCCAACGCTCGTCACACCCACAAAGCTTCATCCAACCTTAAATACCAATCCTTTCTAGATGAATTTACCGTCTTCTCTAAGATGGCCTTAAGTTCCTGGTTGGACACTTCAACTTGACCATTAGCTTGAGCATGATAAGGGGTGGTGACCTTATGCCTAACTCCAAATTTTTTCAATAAAGCCTTGAATTGGTGGTTAACAAAATGTTTACCACCATCAGTAATAATCGCTCTAGGGGCTCCATATCGGGTGAAAATATTCTTCCTAAAGAAATCTAGTACAACTTTGGCATCACATATTCTAGTGGCTATGGCTTCTACCCATTTACTCACATAGTCAACTGCCACTAAAATATACTCATACCCATAGGAAATCGGAAAAGGCCCCATAAAGTCTATCCCCCATAAATCAAACAGTTCTACCTCAAGCAAATTGGTTAAGGGCATCTCATCTATCCTAGAAATGTTGCCTACCCTTTGGCATCTATCACAGGTTTTCACAAAGAATTGCACATCTTTAAACATAGTAGGCTAATAAAAACCAGAGGATAGAATTTTCGATACCGTTCTATTTTGCCCGTGGTGTCCACCAGCTTCTCCGCTATGACACGCCGTTATGATCTCAACTTTCTCTTCATCTGGAATGCACCTTCTTAGCACTTGATCCTCACACAGGCGAAATAAATAAGGATCATCCCAGATGTAATGCTTCACATCAGTCTTTAGCTTCTTTTTCTGCTGCCATGTGAATTCCTTGGGCATAAATCCTTCTGCAAGAAAATTAGCCAAATTAGAAAACCAAGGAACAAAAATTTCAATTGCAAATAAAGCACAAATATGTTCATCAGGGAATAAATCTAAAATTTCCCCCTTTTTCAATGTGATCATTATCCAGTCTTGACAAATGATCCGCCATAAAATTTTTCGCCCCCTTCTTATCTTTGATTTCCACATCAAACTCTTGTAAGAGGAGCACCCATCGAATCAGTCTAGGTTTTGACTCCTTCTTAGCAAACAGATGCCTTAAGGCTACATGGTCGGACCACACCACAATTTTTGAACCCAACGAATATGGTCTGAACTTCTCAAAAGCATAAACAATTGCAAGAAGCTCCTTCTTAGTTGTGGTGTATTTAACCTATGCCCCTGTCAAAGTATGACTTGCATAATAAACTGCACAAAATACCTTCTCCCGCCTTTATCCAAGCACTGCCCCTACTGCAAAGTCACTAGCATCACACATTAATTCAAAAGGCAAATTCTAGTTCGGAGATATAATCACCGTGGCTGAAATGAGCCTTTGTTTCAAAGTATCAAAAGCTAGCATGCATTCACTATCAAAATCAAAAGCAGCATCTTTCATGAGCAAATTGGACAAGGGTTTAGCAATTTTTGAAAAATCTTTGATAAAGCGGCGGTAAAACCCTGCATGTCCTAAAAAACTCCTAATGCCTTTGACACTAGTTGGCGGTGGCAATTTTTCTATCACTTCTATCTTGGCCTTATACCATAAAATGGCATTTTTCCCAATTCAATACTAGGTTGGTATTTTCACACCTCCCTAGCACTAAAACGAGATGCTCTAAACAACTCTCAAAATCTGTCCCATAAACAGTGAAATCGTCCATGAATACCTCCATAAATTTCTCTATGAAGTCATGAAAAATAGCCATCATACACCGCTGAAACGTAGCCAGTGCATTACATAATGCGAAAGGTATTCTCCTATAGGTGAATGTGCCATAAGGGCAGGTAAAGGTTCTTTTCTCTTGATCTTCAGGGGCTATGGGAATTTGTACATACCCTGAATACCATCTAAAAAACAGTAAAACCTATTCCCTGCTAGCCTCTCCAACATCTGGTCAATAAATGGCAAAGGGAAATGATCTTTTCTTGTTGCATTGTTTAATCTTCTAAAATCAATACTGACTCTCCAACCCATAACTGTACGTGTTGGAATCAATTCATTTAGCTCATTCTTAACCACTGTCATCCCCCCCTTCTTAGGCACACACTGCACTGGACTAACCCATTTACTATCAGAAATAGGATAGATTATACCTAAGTCAAGGAGTTTAAGTACCTCCTTCTTTACCACTTCTTGCATTGCCGGATTGAGTCTCCTTTGGGGCTGAGCTACCGGCTTACATTCTTCCACCATTAGTATTCGGTGAGTACAATAGCTTGGGTCAATCCCCTTTAAATCCGACGTCTCCCATCCGATTGCATCTTTGTGCTTTTTCAGCACCTCAAGCAGCATTTTCTCCTAGTACCTGTCAACAAAGAGGAGATAATTACTGGTTTTTTCTCATTCTCTAAAAACACATATTTTAAATGAGAAGGAAGGGGTTTAGGTTCAGGAATTGAATCCCCCTTTTTCGTATTAAGCTCCTCTAGCTGTGATTCCTCTTCTTCACCTTCTTTCTCCACAGCTGCTATCACTTCTCCCCCTAACTCTTCTTTTAAATCTTCACCCTCCACTGAATGTATCAAACTCACATTCACTGGGTCAGCCCCCAAAACCTTTTCTTGAACTTCCTCTACACACTCCTCCACCGTATCTACAAAATGAATAGACTCCTCCATATAACTTGATGGATACTTTGGAGTCTTGTTCATGTCCACTACTAGCTCTTCATCATTGAAACGTAGGGTGACTGTTTGACCATGTACATTGATCAATGCCTTTGCTATATTTAAAAACGGCCACCCCATAATAACTGATACCCTCCGATCTTCTTCCATTTCCATTACTACAAAGTCCACTGGAAAAATGAATTTTCCCACTTTTACTAGCAAATCCTTGATTATCCCCTTTGGTCTCCTTACCGATCTATCCGCAAGTTGGAGTCTCATTCATATTTCCTTGAGCTCTCCAAGATTAAGTTTCCTGCAAATAGAATACAGCATTAAATTTATGCTAGCACCTAAATCACACAAAGCACTACCATAAAAGTTCTCACTAATTTCACAGGGTAATGAAAAACTACCTGGGTCCTCCAATTTTTCAGGGATCTTGTTCATTATTATAGCACTGCAATTTTCTATGAGCTGCATAGTCCCATGCCCTTCTAATTTATTTTTTTAGAATATAATTCTTTCATGAATTTTCCATAATTGGGCATGTGAGCTAAAGCTTCAGCAAAGGGTATATTAATATGCAATTTCTTAAACATCTCAAGAAACCTAGCTAATTGCTCATTCTTCTTTTCTTTTCTAGCCACAGCAGGAAAAGGCAATCTATTAGTATCATGATCCTCTAACTTAAGATTCACTAGGCTCTTACCCTTGTCACGCACTGGAGTATTTTCATTAACTTCTACACTAGAGTTAGAGTTACTTACCTTCCGTGTTGGCTCCTCCTTACTTGTTGATGGTGAAGAAATTTTACCTTGGTCCTCTCCTTGCACTACCTCCTTACCGCTTCTCAATGTGATAGCATTAGCTTCTTCCTTAGGATTCCGGTCCACATTCAAAGGAAAGGTCCCCGGTTGCCTTTGAGCCATAGAATTTGCATGCTGTCCCAATTGAGTTTCTAAATTTCTCATCGAAGCATCTTGATTTCGGTTCCATTGTTCTTAAGATTTCCACCTTGCTTCTTGGTTAGCCATGAACTGTTGTTGGCTAGTCACAAATTGCTGTTGACTGTTCATAAAGCTAGCTAACATATCTTCAAGGTTTGGCTTTTTCTCTTGAATCGGTGCCCTCGGTTGATATCCCGGTGGGAGGTAAGATTGAGGTTGTGATTGATTTGATCCCTGCCCTTGGTAATAGTTTGATGGATATGGTGTTTGGTAATGAGTGGATGATTGAGGTTGGTATGACTGTTTGTGGTTCTGATGAATGTTTTGGTTGAAGGGAGCTCTCACTTGTGGTTGAGAAGATGATGCATTCTGATTTTCATCATTCCAAGAGAAGTTTGGGTGATTCCTCCAACCCAGATTGTACGTGCTAATTTAGGGGTCATTTCTTCGGTAATCTCCCACAGGATTTACATCTACCACTGTTCCACCCTCTTGAACATACAGCACGCCTTCAAACAACCCACTTTCTTGAGAAACGGAGGCTACAATTTGAACTTTCAATCCACTCATCTCTTTCTGCATTGACTCAATCTGTGCCTTCAGCATCGACACTTCATCCACATTATGTATCCCTTGCCTTTTCGGAACTAACTTGGGAGCAGCCCATTGAGCATCATTCACTGCCATCTCATCCAGCAGATGGAAAGCATTTTCTGGCAGCCTATTTAAAAAGGAACCTCTCGATGATACATCTAAAAGGGACCTTATTTGTGGTGTAACCCTAGAATAGAATGTTGTCATCAAATGGTAGACCGGTATCTCATGATGTGGACAACTCCTCAATAACCTCCTAAACGTTTCCCAAGCCTCATGAAAAGGCTCCTCATTCATTTGGTGAAAATTCAAAATATTATTGCGGATATTTGCAGTCTTTGTAGGAGGAAAAAATCTCATCAAAAACTTTTCTTGTTACTGATCCCATGATCTGATTGACTGGCTCGGTAACATTTGCAGCCATTCCCTCGCTTTTTCGATCAAAGTGAAAGGAAATAATTTTAATCTTACCGCATCAGATGTCACCCTTGGAATCTGGACTGTATCGCTAACCTCCAAAAATATATCTAGGTGCTATGCAGGATCTTCCAATTTTGAACCCGAAAACTGGTTCCTCTGTACCATATTGATGGTTGCTGGTTTAAGCTCAAACTGCACTCCCCTAGGTAGCACAATTGTCCGATGATCTTTGTTCCATCTTAGCACAGCATAGTCCCTTATCGTCGTCTGCCTAGGGACCTCTTCTCAATAATTACCCGGCATCTCTTCTTGTGCCCTTGGCACTTGTTCATTCTCGGGAGGAAATTCATCAACGCGAGGATTATTTTCCATATTGTTTTCAAAAGTAGCTCTCCTTCGTTGATGTAAAGTCCTCTCGATTTCAGGGGTCGTAGGGTGCAATTTGTCCTTGTCTCAATCTGCTCATGCACCACAACTACCTGAAAAGAATAAAAAAAATAAAATAAGAAAAAGAAAAACAAATACAAATAACAACCAAAACTCACAAACAACGCTAATCCCCGGTAACGGCGCCAAAAACTCGACGCGACCTCAGCAAGTGTACTGATTAGGCAAGTAATATAGTGGGGTAAAATTAAGACCCCGAATTATCGTACCCAAGGGATTGTGTGAACAAGTAATTAAAATCAAATGTATGCTAAAGAATTCCCAATTGTTTGAATTTCATGAGTACCTATTCATTAAAAATGAAGAAATTAAACAACGAAAAGGCAAATCAAAATAAAAGAATTAAACCGACAGCAAAAATCTGTGTAAAAATAAATTGATGGCAAAATTTAACAACCAAAGAACTCAAAATAGAAAAACGTTGCTCGGGTTCACTCATCCACCCCATACCCAAATGTGAAAGAAATTGGGATAACCCTCTTAACCCAGGCTTCCCAATCCGGAGCCAGCCACTCTAATTACATGACATCCCAATCCGGAGTCAGCCATATAACTAGCATATGCACAGGTCTAAAATCTTAAGTTTGGTTTATTTTCCCAATACGGAGTCAAATAACCCAGACTTTAAGTATCTCACTCTCCACTCTAGTCTTAAATCATAACATTCTGCACTTCTAGATTCCCAATCGGAGTCTTCCAAAAGATACATCAAGAATGATAAAAACTAAATATAAATAATCATGGCATCCAATCCATACAACTCAATAACCAACAAAGATACATGAAATAAATCATTAATCAAAACTGGAAATTAACTTGAGAACATAAATCCAATAAATTAACAATAAGAACCAGTGAAATAAACCATTCAATCATATAATTAAATTCAGAAGATGTTCAGCATTCACATCGTGGGTAGGGGATTCAAAGATCCCCCAAACAACTAAAAGATTACTCACGATCTATTACAAAATCAAAAGGAAAAAAGGAAAGAATAAACCCAGAAATTCATTAAGGAGGAAATCCCGGTTGAATCCCACGTTCTTCGATCTCCTTCTTCAAACCTTCGACGGAGAAAAATTCTGGAAATCCGGATATAAAAACTGTGTATTGATATTAAACCACTAGTTTCCCATGTAAAAGTCTTGATTTGTAATTCAATTCTAAAGACAAAGTTGAAAACCTAAATTAAGAACAAAAGAAAAGCTAGTAAAAATTCTAGATCTAAAACCCTAATATAAAAATAGGTTAAAAATATCTGCCCTCCTTTGCCAAACAGAAAACTTGCCTTTAAATATCCCGAGGGATCACGGTGGCAACCAAATGGTTGTCACCATGAGGTTGTCAAGGAATTGATTCTGCCTTACGTACAGGATAACGGTCACGGTGGCAACCAGATTTGTTGCCACCGTGAGATGCTCAACTTTAGCTTCTGTCCAGGAATTCCTTATGTCACGGTGACAATGGATTCCTTTGCCACCGTGAGGTACCTTCTCAAATGATTTTGCCTTAGTGAGTTTTATGTCACGGTAACAACCAGATAGGTTGCCACCGTGAGGTGATTCTTGCCTGCATTCTGTCCAATGAAGAAATATGTCACGGTGACAACAACATTGGTTGCCACCGTGACCCATAGTAAGCCCAGCTACTGATTTTTGAATCCTTTGAATGTCACGGTCACAACAAATGTTGTTGTGACCGTGAGGTACCTAGAAAAATGCTGCAAACACAATTCAAACTCAATCAAAATACTAACTAAAATGCATAAAAATTCTAATTTCACTAAGATTGACAAAATTAATCTAAAGTAAGCATGCCATGACAATAAACACCACTAAACACCCATAAATCATATGAAAATACTATCAAAACTAAATACTAAATTTAAGTTATCAGCTGCCTCAGGACCTGGTGTCTACACCTACAAATCAGATATCGTTCAATGAATCTAGCCATTTCCCGGGCCCCTAACTTCTTGAAAGATTCAGCCTCTACCCACTTAGTTAAGTAATCGATAGTGACTACGATAAATCTGTGCCCGTTGGAGGCTGTCGGGTGTATTTCTCCTATAATGTCAATCCCCCATGCTGCGAATGGCCATGGAGACGTTAGGTTGCACAACTCCGAAACTGGCAGGTGCCTCAGATTAGCATACTGTTAGCATAGTTGGCACTACTTCGCATACTTAGAGCAATCCGTATCCATTGTCAGCCAGAAGAACCCCTGCCACATGATTTTCTTTACTAGAGCTAGACCATTTATGTGGGCCCCACAGACCCCTGCATGGGTCTCCTCCATAACCTTTTTGGCTTCTTTCTCATGTAAGCACCTTAGCTATATGCCATCAGCTTGTCTCTTTTACAACACCCCATCTACACTGATGAATTGAGTGGATAGTTTGCGAATCATCCTTTGGTACTTTTCAGTGGCCTCTTCGGGGAATACTGACTTTTCCAAATAATTTTGGACATCGTAGTACCATGGCTTTCAATCAGTAGCCTCGACATCCCCAACCTGCTCACTCTCAAAGTATGGCTTGTCTGAACTAGAAATGAGCACAGGCCTCATGGCTATTCCTTCAGGGTTATGCCACATAAATACCAAGGTAGCTAGGGCATCTACCAGTTGGTTCTCATCTCTGGGCACGTAGTTAAAAGTGCAAATTTCAAACTGGCAACTTAGTTCTTTTAAGCATCTTACATATGGCAACAGCCGCTCTTCCTTGATGGTCTAGTCACCCCTGACCTGGTGGATTACTAAGGATGATTCCCCAAAGAACTCCACTACTTTTGCCCCCACTGCTGAGAGCGCTTCCAACCCGAAGATGCAGGCTACATATTCAGCTTTGTTATTGGTGGCTTTGTACCTTAATTTCATGGCTAAGGGGAGTTTCTCACATTCTGGGGTCACTAGAATCACTCCCGTCCCGGCTCCTTTATTATTTACTGCCCCATCAAAATACATCTGCCACTTCTGTACTGTGATGGCTACCACGTCTTCATCGGTGAACTTATATTCCAATTAGTCTCCTTCAATCAAATGGCTCTGCAACTGCCCGACCTTTAATGGTGTTTCTGGTAACGCATTCTACGTCAAATTCTTGCAGCAATATCAGCCATCTTCCCATCTTTCCTACCAAAGAGGGTGCCTCTTGAAGGTATCGGAGGGGATTTTGCTTAGCAACAGCTTGCACTTTGTAAGAATGAAAGTAATGCCTCAGCTTCTTTGAAGCCCAGATTACTGCCAGACAAATCTTTTCCACTTCAACATATTTGGCTTCATAAGGAAGGAATTTCTTACTGAAGTAGTACATCGCAAATTCAACCCTGAATTCATCCTCTTGGGCCATCATAGCACCTACAGAATTCTCCTCTATTGCTAGGTAAAGGATCAATGGTTAGACAGGCCGTAGTGGTCGCAGTACTGGGGGGTACTGGATGTAATCCTTAATAACATCAAAAGCCTTCTGACAATCATCATTCCAGCTGATTGGCTGATTCTTCCCGAGGAGCTTAAAAATGGGTTCGCACACCGAAGCGAGCATGGAAATGAACCAACTTATGTACTGCAATTTACCCAGAAAACTCCGAACTTCCTTTTCCTTTCGAGGCATCGGCATCTCTCTGATTGCCTTGTTTTTATCAGGGACCACTTCTATCCCCCTTTGGCTTACCACATGGCCTAGTAGCTTACCCAATGTAACTCCGAATATGCACTTCTTGGGATTGAGGCGAAGATTATACTTGTCAATCCTCTGAAAGAACTTCTCCAAATCCTCGAAATGTCCCTCTCGAGTGGCCGACTTGATCATCATATCATCAACATACACTTCTACCTCCTTATTGATCAAGTCGTCCAGGATTTTAGTAGCCATCCTTTGGTATGTTGCTCCAGCATTCTTCAACCCAAAAGGCATCACTCGGTAAGCGAATGTCCCCCTTTTCGTGATAAAAGCCGTCTTAATCCAGTCCACGATCTTGTTAAGGATTTGATTGTACCCCGCGTACCCATCCACGAAACTGTACGTCATACAAGCGGCTATCTACCAGTACATCAATATAGGGTAAAGGAAAGTCATCTTTGGGGCAGGCTTTATTTAGGTCTCAGTAGTGAACATACACTCGGACCATCCCATCCTTTTTGCCTACGGGGACAATGTTAGCTAGCCATGTTGGGTACTGAACCTCTACCAGGAACTTGGCTTCAATCTATTTGTATACCTCTTCCTTTACCTTTTCTGCCCATTCTGGTCTTAGCCTTCTGAGCTTCTCCTTGACTGGCTTGCACTCGGGATAGGTCGGAATGGCGTGTTCAGCAGCTGACTGATCAATTCCAGGCATGTCTTCATAAGTCCAGGAGAAGACTTTTTCATATTTTTTCAAAATTCTCTCAAATTTTATTCTCTCCTTAGGAGTTATATCCGATGCTATCAAAATTTCCTTTCGATTTTCCAAAATCCCGAGATTAAATGGGGTAATATTTGTTGAGTTAATGTCAATTATGAATGATTCATATTCGTGATCATGCATAATGAAATCATGAGAAACATCGCACAAGTAAGCAAAGTTATTCATCTTATTAAAATACTCAAAATTACAGACATAATTTTCAAAGAGTTCGGGAATAAAAAGTACATCAGAAAAATTATCATTAATGTCCTCCGCTGGTGCCGATGCTGAGGTTGATGGTCCGCTGTCTTGGCTATCGACTATCTTCAGGCTCTTCAATTCTGGCATTGCCGCTTCACCTTCCACCTTTTCTTTGCCTTTTGTCTGGGTAGCCGGCAGACCTTCAGTGATAACTTCCTTAAGGACTTCTCGATCCCATGCCAGACTCTAATTGAAGTTCTCCTCATCCCAAAAACCTTTTACTACCCGGACTACTCCATCGGACCAGTCAAACACATTGTTGAAGGTTTCAAAGCCTGGAGTGATCTTGCCACCAAACCACTGTGGTTCGGCCTCTCCACAGTAGGTGCACGCTGATGCAGCTGGTGTGAAACTCTCTTAGATGTGCGGGACCTCTGCTGGCTTCTTCATAGGCTTGTCCTTCTTGGCCTCAGCAGCGTAGCCCAAACCACTCTTATCCTTTTGTCCCCTTGTGGCGACGGGCGCCTGAATCCCTTGCGAGCTCCAAACCGGCCCCGTGGAGGAAGTTCATCTTTTTCATCATATTGAAAACCTAGGGGCTTACCACCGACTCATCTTCTTTGCTCATCATAGCCACATGGAACCCACTGAAGGGTTGATTGTAAATCCCGAGCACCGACACTTGATTGTCACTAGCTGCTTTGATTGTCACAACCTGGCTTTCATGGGGAATCTTAATCATCTGATGGAGTGAGACGGAACCCCTCCTAATTTGTGAAACCATGGCCTTCCCAGTAGCACTGCGAAGTTAGCTGGTATTGGTAGAACAACAAACTCAGCTTCAATATCGACTGGCCCGGTTTTAACTTGTACCTTAAAAGTCCGAGCAGCTTGCCTTCTCGAGTTATCATAAGCAGTGATGGTCAAGTCAAATTCACTCAACATGCCTTCATTCAACCCAAACGCAGATAGTGCCACGAGTGGGCAGACATTGATAGAGGACCCATCATCCACCATGACACAGGCCGTGTGTTTATCATTGATTTTTGCCCTAATTTACATAGGGCGATTGTGATTGCGACCCTCAACCAGCAGATCGGCCTCGGTGTAAACTATGTTCTCTCCAGATCTCCCTTTCACCATTTCTAACAACTCGGTAGGTGAGATAGTGGTAACGACTGTCGATTCGTATAGGGCTACACTAGCTTTTGCCTATGGCTTGGGGATTGTCTCAGTAAGTCCCATACCGATATCTGAGCCGGCATCTTCTTTAGCTGCTTTAGGACCTGATTCTCCTCGATTTCTCGCTCCATGGTCGGGGGCACTGGATCCTGTGACCTCTCGATCTCCGGCACCACTCTTCCACTACGGGTTACAGCCTGCACTTCTTGTACCTCCTCTTCACCCCAAGAGTTCCATACATCCTCTGGCTTATCAGCCTCTTTAGTCTCACTTTCACTGGTTGAGTCCCAACATTCTATCATGCTGACTTAGGGCTTCTCCTCACCATCCTCTTACTCGAGACGAACAGCAGCCACATAATCATTGCAGTAAAGGTCCCTCAACACATACCATTCTGGCAGACTTGAACCTATCATGAAAATAGGTGAAGGAACAGCATTGTACCCGGACTTCTTTTTCTTTTTCCTTTTCTCAGGATCGAAGATCTATTTACTATCAATAAGATCTTGGACTCGATCCCTCAAAGTCCTACAATAATCAGTGAGATGGCCTATGTGCTGCTCGTAAGCACAAAATTGATCCCCCCTGTGACCCGGCTGGCCATGAGTTCTAGCTTGCCTGGCAGGTAGCGGCTGGAGTTTTCCCTCTTTCATCAATCTTTATAGAACCCAAGATAATGGCCTTCCCAAATTCGAGTAGTATCTCTGGTTTGCCTCGGTGGCTGAAACTTCTACTGTCTTACCTATCTGATTGTTGCTGCTTCCGACGCCACTTGGCCTATTCCCTCCTTGGGTCCCAAAGTTCTTCCGAGCAAAACTATCATTACTGGCTTTCTTCACTAAGTACTCCAATTCAGCTTCAATTGCTATGTCTTTTAAGGATTCCTAATCCTTCAGCTGCTTCATCTTGAGCCCCTCTCTCAAATACGGACTTGCATTTATGATGAACAGTCTTATCTGGTCTTGAGTGTCTGGCTTTCGCTTCATTTCCATAACTTTGTTCCTCCATCGTGTGAGGTATTCATGAAAGGGTTCCCCGGCCTTTTACTGTAACAACTCCAGATCTTTCAAATTTACCTCCATTCATGTACTATAGTCATACTGTCTCATGAATTCTCCCATCAATAAATCCCAGTTTTCTTTCGACCTTCTATCTAGTCTGTGGTACCAGTAGATCGTCGGCCCCGTCAGGCTAAGGTAGAAGTATTCAACCTTTTGCTTCTTTGTAAGTCCTGTGCCCTTTATGACCAGGGTGTATTGCTTGATATTAGCCGATAGGTCCGACGTACCATCGAACTTTGGTAGCTCGGGCATTTTAAACCTTTGTAGCAACAGCTCTTCGTCTCCCAAGTCTATGTCCTCGAGAATAACCCCTTTTTCGGCTAACAATAGGCGAGTGATAGCTTCCATCCTCTCTTCAATCTTTTTTACCACATCACCCTCTAACTTGGGGACCCTATACCTCACAGCCTGAGGGACCACCGGCTCATCTTCCACCTCTTCCAATAAATCATCCTTCGGATCTGAAACCCTCGCTCTTTTTTGTTCAACTGGAGCTGCCGTTCTGGGCTCGACAGCCAGTTGTTGCACATTGACAGCTGGTATGGGAACCTCCCCCACAGCAGGTGTTTCAACTGGCTCAACAACTAGAACCACAGATGGTTGTCCAGCATTCGGTGCCATCTAGGTAGCAAGCCCACCTAGTAAAATCGGCCAAACGTTTTATATTTAATAAACTGAATTCTTCATAAAATCAAGGACCCAATGTCCTATTCTTTATCCAATAAAATCCTCACAATAAAAATTCCCAGTTTAATAATGATGCATGTGAAGACTAAAATCCTCAAAATAAGCAATGCCCCGATTCGTGTATGTGTCGCACATTTATAAAAGGGAGTTGTATTCCGCTCCTTATGTTATTGTAATTTATCGCTTTCATTATTTACTTGTTCATTTACCGCTTTCTAAATGTGAATAAATGCGCTTTGATTCGATTGCATCGTGTGGAGAGAGAGCGAATTAATGAAAATTAAAATTTGATCATAAAATAATCAAGGTAGAAATAGATGAGAAGTCCCGAACCCGGCTCTGGTCTTTGGGCTCAAAGAGGAGAGAGGTCTACCCGATCACTCATTGGAACTATGACCTCCAAGACACCTCTTGTGTCACAAGACTTTGATGTCAATCCTAGGCTCCTTAGGGCGAGAGGTTTACCCTCCAAGACCTCTTTGGTTGGCCCAAAATGGATACTAAGCGCAGTCTTAGGCTCTCCGAGGCGAGAGAAACTTTCGCAATGTTCTATTGGGTGGCAACTCCATGAAACCTCCTTGTTGCCCAAAATAGACGCACTTGTAAATATCTTTACAAGTTGCCAACGGATCCTCAATTGCCCGATCGCCCTCCGGCGGGCGGTCAAAGGGGAGGCCGCGGGGTCCGGCGCATGTCACAGTGGCGACTCCACTGGGGAACTTCGGTTCGAGACTTCGACTTGAAAATACCTCGCTTAACATTTATGATTAAAGTTTAATTCATAAATTCGCTTTCTCTAAAAAATTGCATTTACACCACATTAGAGCCTTAGAATATGCTAGATTGGTCCCTTCTTAGCCTCGGTGCATTCCTGAAGCACAACCCTACGTTCACTCAATGTGGGGAAGTGTTAAGGATAATCACCAGCCCAAGCTCCGTACCTAATGGTATATCAAATGATGACCCGATCGGTCCTTATGCTCATGATGAGCTAGACCTGTCGGCAGGGATCATGCTTGGGTAGCCCTAAAGTAACATCTCCCTTGTCCCAAGCTCATGTAATGGCCGTAGCTACTTTCCATAGGTGATATGAACCGTAATTCCATGCTTGCTGTATGGATCACTATGTTTTAGGCGAGTCCAGATGTCTTGCTTGGTAACCTAGCCAAAGGCTTTCATGCCCCGGTAGGGCCATGTCAAATTTTTTGGAATGTCTAAATACACGATGATCATTATCCATTCTCTTGTACATTAGCGTCGGAGTGTCATGCTGCCGGTTTTTTGCCGTGCATCATGCGCGTCCATTGGGTCCCCCACTGACCCTTGGGCTAATCCCGCCTCGAAAAGAGACCGCGCGACCACGTGTGTGGGAGAAATAAGGGCGAAAGGACCTACCTGCTTGCTTGTGTTTTGTGAGCATTGCATATCACGATCATGCATTGCATCTCCATTCCATGCATCACATCTAACGCCTTGTCCCTGCAGCCATAATAGATCTGCCTAGGTGGACTAGAGCGACTACTGAATGATTGATCTTAGTTCCTGCATCTAAACTGCTAGATAGAGAAGACCTTCCAGAGATCTTACCGGAAGTCAGCTGTATCGTATCTGAGATGGCAAACTCACCTAGGGGTAATGGCGTCACCAGGACCATGATTGCAGAAGAAGTGGGTCGACGGTTTGAAGAGTTTGAGGGCAGAATGATGAACATGCTAACTGCTTTGGCACAACAGAATGCTCCGCAGAATCCACGACCTCCTCCTCCCGTGAGACAAAATGAGCAAAGAGAGGAAAGAGTTGAGAGACAAGAAGAGCCCATTCGACCGCCACCAATAGAGCTGAGGTCAGTAGCTTCGGGAGGTCAGAGGAGAAGACTAGCACTGAGGATAGATGATGATAGGGATGACGAAGATGACAAAATGAGTGTTGTGTCTGAGAGAGGGAAGGCTCCCCAAACTGATGAGTTAATTCTGAAGAAGATGGAAGAGAGGTTTGAAGCCATGGCCCGTATGCTGAGTAGAGGTCAGAGGATGAACCCGGAGGACAAAGAATTGGAGGGAGAAGACCCGATTCCTTACAATTTCAAGATGCCTAATGTGCCAAAATTCGACGGTACCTCCGACCCGACTGCCCATGTGAAGCAGTACTCTCTGGTATTGAAAGGGACCACTTTGTCTAAGAGGCAGAAGGTGGAGTACTTTTGTTTGAGTCTGCCTGGCCCTGCCATCGACTGGTACCATAGCCTCGATCGTTGAACTAAGGAAGATTGGGATCTACTCACAGAGGAGTTCTTGAGGCAATACGATTGCAACACCAGGATGGAGGTGACTCTTAAAGACCTTGAATTGCTCCAACAGAAGGCCGGGGAATCTTTTCGCGATTATCTCACCCGCTGGCGGAATAGGGTAATGGAAATGCGAAGAAAGCAAGACACCCAGGACCAGATCCGCCTGTTTATTAAGAATGCGAGCCCGTATTTGAATGATGGTCTGAAGATGAAAGGGCTAAAGGATTGGGAGTCTCTAAAAGACATAGCCATTGAGGTGGAGGGAGATTTCTTGGCCCGGAAAGCTAGCAATAATAGTGTTACAAAGGGAGCTAATACCAGTCAAGGGACAAATAGGCCAGCCGGTCCCAGTGGTAGCACCAAAAGAATGGTTGAGGTGTCTGCTACTGATGCAACTACCCCGAGGAAGTTTTCGAACTTAGGAAGACCACTGTCTTGGGTCTTAAGAAGGTTGATGAAAGAAGGAAAGTTGCAACCTTTGGCTCCTAGGCCTGCTATGACGCAAGGGAAGCCAGGTCACAAGGATAATGAATACTGCGCATTTCATCAGCACACAGGCCATCTAACAGACAAGTGTAAGGCGCTGAGACACTCTATTAAAGATCTGATTGATGACAAGCAGATTTCTGACCCTGAGAAGAAGGAAGACAAGAAGAAGCCTGGTTACAATGCCGTATCGCCACCGGTTTTTATGATCAGATCCAGCTTGCCAGAGTGGTACGTGATGCAGGACTTATATGGGAGCAAGGGTATTGTTGTTATTTGTTCTGAGGATAAAGAAGGAAGAGCAGTTGTAGCGACCATTGATTCTTTGGTCGAGCAGTGAGAACGGTGAAGAGGCCGAAGAGGAAGGAGAGGTGAGCTCTGATTTGTGGAGATCTGATGAGGATGAAGAAGAGGTAGGGGCTGTGACAAGAAGTGGGAGAGTGGTCCCTGAGATTACAAGGGTACCAGAACCAGTGCAGCCATCGACGAAAAAGGAGCCGGAGGAGAGCCAGATTGTTAAGCAGTTGAAAAAGACTGCAGCTCAGATATCCATCTGGGATCTCTTAAGACAGTCCCCTTTTCATAGGTAGAAAGTGGTAGAGGCCTTGACTGAGTCCACTGTTGCCACCACAATTTCCCCATCAGAACTTTTGGGTCTAGTTAAAGGAGGATCGGGGGAGAGATTGGTTTTTTCCGATGCCGACCTGCCAGTCGAAGGCCGCGATCATAACTGACCCCTGTACATCAAAGCACAGATTAACGACAAGCACACCGCTTGCGTCATGGTAGATGATGGATCTTCTATCAATGTTTGCCCACTAATAGCTCTTCAGGCTTTTGGGTTGAGTGAGGATATGCTCAGTGAATCAGATTTGACGATCACAGCCTATGATAACTCAAGAAGACAAGCCTCGGGAACATTCAAGACCTTGGTCAAAACGGGACCCATTGAGGTAGAAGTAGAGTTTGTGGTTCTGCCCATTCCAGCTAATTTCTCAGCCCTGCTTGGGAGGCCTTTATTTCATAGACTAGGAGGAGTACCATCCACGCTGCATCAAATAATAAAGTTCCCACATGAAGGGGAGGTGGTAACTATTAAGGCGGGCAGGGAGAATCAGGTGTCAGCTCTTGAAATTGCTAATCAGCCATTTAGTGGCTTCCACGTGTCAATGATAGGAGAACAGCACGGACCAGTGGATAACCCAGCAGTGGCTAACATGATGAAAAAAATGCACTATCTCCCTGGGGCTGGTTTGGATAGAAACTCTCAGGGGCTGCGACTGCAATCACCACTTGAGGTCAAAAGAATCGGAAGGTTCTGGGGTATAGAGGCAATTTTGGCAAGAAGAAGGCGGCAGATAAGATCCCCCATATCTCGGAAAGCTTCATACCAGCATCCTCAGCATATGTTTATACAGGTGAAAACGAGCCGCAGTGGGTGAATGGGAGGATTGTCCCCGGATTTGAGATCTTCAATGATGTATTTGACTGGGATGTTGGGGTTATCAAGACCGATGAGAACTTCTGGGATGAAGAGGTCATGACTCAGTGTATTGCTTGGGACAGATATGAGCCTGAAGAGGTTGTCACCGAGAAGATGTTATTTGCCAGGCTGAAAGGGAAGGAAAAGATGGCAGGAGCAGAATTGAAGATTGGGGATTTAAAGATTTCCTCAGACACACCTGAAGGGCCTCTGCTGAATCAGGAAGCCGATGAGCAAGCTGCAGCAGCATCGACCTCTAGGGAGGCAGAAGAAGACTCTAGCTTAGATTGTCTTTTTATTCCAGAACTTTTTTATGATGTAAATGACAATTATAATATTATTAATAAGGCAAATAATTTCTCTTACTTGTGAGATGTTTCCAATAATTTCAACATGCATGAACATGATCATATTCCGTCAATTTTTGATATTGATTCCACTGATATAAAGCCTTTTAATCTTGGAACCTCAGAAAATCCGAAAGAAATTCTAATAGCATCAAATATAACTCCTGATGAGAGAGAAAAATTTGAGAGAATAATAAGAAAACATGAAAAAGTCTTTTCCTGGACCTATGAAGACATGCCAGGGATCGACCAAGACGTAGCAGAATATGCTATCCTGACTTATCCAGACTATAAGCCTGTAAAATAGAAGTTGAGAAGGTTCAGGCCAGAATGGGCAGACAAGGTCAAGGAGGAGATTCGGTAGCAGATTGAGGCGAAGTTCCTTGTTGAAGTGCAGTATCCTACATGGTTGGCAAATGTAGTCCCTGTAGCGAAGAAAGATGGGAAGGTCAGGGTATGTGTGGATTATCGAGATCTGAACAAGGCCTGCCCTAAAGATAATTTTCCACTACCCCACATTGATGTGTTGATAGGCAGTGCCGCCAACTGCGCGATGTACAGCTTTGGAGATGGTTATGTGGGCTACAACCAGATCCTAAACCAGATAGCTGACCGGGTTAAGACCGCTTTCATCACAAAGTGGGGGACCTATGCCTACCGGGTTATGCCTTTTGGCCTGAAAAATGCAGGGGCCACATACTAGAGGATGGCGACCAAGATTCTAAGTGACCTGATCCACAAGGAGGTGGAGGTGTATATCGATGACATGATGGTCAAGTCGGCCACCCGAGAGGGCCATTTTGAAGCTCTAGAGAAGTTCTTCACCAGGATTGATAAATACAATCTGCGACTTAACCCCAAGAAGTGTATCTTCGGAGTGACTTTAGGGAAACTGTTGGGACATGCCGTCAGCCAGAGGGGAATAGAAATTGACCCAGACAAGGTGAAGGCCATCAGGGAGATGCCCGTGCCGCAAAAGGAGAAGGATGTAAGGAGTTTCCTGGGCAAGCTACAGTACGTCAGCCGATTCGTTGCCAAGCTCACTTCGATATGCGAGCCCGTTTTTAAGCTGCTCAGAAAGAATCAGCCTGTAGTCTGGAACGAAGATTGCCAGAAAGCCTTTGATAGCATCAGGGAATATCTGTTGAATTTGCCAGTGTTGAGGCCGCCGCAACCAGTCAAACCGCCTATCCTGTATCTGGCAGTGGAAGGCAGTTCTGTGGGTGCCATGATGTCTCAAGAGGATGAATTTGGGGTGGAATTCGCAATTTATTACCTCAGAGAGAAGTTCCTGGCTTATGAGATAAAATATGCTGAGGTAGAAAAGATCTGCCTCGCGGTGATTTGGGCATCAAAGAAGCTGAGGCATTATTTCCATTCGTACAAAGTTCAGGCAGTGGCCAAGCAGAATCCGTTGAGATATTTGCAAGAAGCGCCGTCTTTGCTTGGTAAGATGGGGAGGTGGCTGCTTTTGTTGCAGGAGTTCGATGTTGAATACATCACTCATAAAACTATTAAGGGACGAGCGGTAGCCGAATTTCTTGCTGAACATCCCATTCAAGGGGACACCCCCGAGTTCACCTTTCCTGAGGAGAGTATAGTCGCGATTTCTGTCCAAGGATGGCAGTTACACTTCGATGGGGCAGTGAATAACAAGGGGGCCGAAGTTGAAATTATTTTGTCAACCCCAGATAATGAGAAACTGCCTCTAGCCAAGAAGCTGAGGTACAAAGCAACCAACAATGAAGCCGAATATGAAGCATGCACTTTCGGGTTAGAAGCTTTAGCTGCTTTGGGGGCAAAGAATGTAGAAGTCTTTGGTGACTCATCCTTGGTGATTAACCAGATCCGAGGTGAGTGGGCTGTAAAAGAGGAGCGGCTGGTACCCTATGTTGAATATTTGAAAGAGATATGTGGGCAGTTTGAAACCTGCACTTTCCACTTCCTGCAAAGAGATGAGAACCATCTAGCTGATGCGTTGGCAACCCTAGTGTCGATGTGGGATAATCCTGAAGGGGTAGCTATGAAACCAGTGCTGATTTTGAGTTCTGTGAAGCCCAGCATTGAGATCAAGCCAGTAATGGAAGTAGAAGTGGCGGATGGAAACCATGGTACTTCGACATTATGAATTATTTGGAAAATGCCAGGTTTTCAGAGGAAGCTACCGAGAAAGACCAGAGAATGATCCGAAAACTATCTATCCAGTTCATATCCTTGGAAGGAGTGTTGTACAAAAGACAAGCAAATGGGATTCAGCTCAGATGCTTGAATAAAAAAGAAGCTCGCAAGGCAATGGAGGAGACCCATGCAGGCGTCTGTGGTGCTCACATGAACGGTTTAACTCTGGCAAAGAAGATCATGAGGCAAGGCTTCATTGGGTTACGATGGAAAGTTACTGCTCAAAGTATGTCAAGCAATGCCAGTTATGCCAACAGTACGCAGATTTGAGACACCTGCCAGTATCAGAGCTACACAACCTGACATCGCCTTGGCCTTTCGCTGCTTGGAGGATAGATATCATTGGAGAGATTCGTCCTACGACATCTAACGGACACAGATACATCATAGTCGCAATTGACTATTTTACCAAATGGGTAGAGGCCGAATCCTTCAAAAAGATTGACGCAAGGGATATGGCCAAGTTCATAGAGAGAAATCTGATCTGCAGATATGGCCTCCCTCACCACATAGTGTCTGACAACGGGGTGCAGTTCATGGGGGAAACCAGGAAGCTCCTTGAGAAATATGGTATCAAGCACCATAGATCCTCTCCCTACCGACCACAAGCTAACGGGGCAGTAGAGGCCGCCAATAAAAATGTAAAGAGGATCGTATCCAAGATGGACCAAACTTACAAAGACTGGGCAGCGAAGCTACCCTTCGCACTGTGGGGATACAGGACAACTATAAGGACATCTACGAGCGCTACGCCATATTCTCTGCTATACGGGACGGAGGCAGTGTCGCCAGTTGAGATAGAGCTCCGATCGTTGAGGGTGATTATGGAAGCCCAAATTCCGGAGGCTGAATGGGCACGATAGAGGCTACAACACTTAAACTTACTGGATGAGAGTAGGCTGAAGGCTTATTATCACAATCAGATCTACCAGAAGAGGTTGGCCAGGACATTCGGGAAGAAGGTGAGAAAGCATCCGCTGAAGGAAGGGGACTTAGTGTTCAAGCAAATGAGACCAGGTATACCGGATATCAGAGGAAAATTCAGACCAACCTGGGAGGGGCCATATATCCTTAAAAAGCTGTTGTCCAAAGGAGCTGCAATCTTGTCGGATAGCAATTGAAACAAATTCAAAGAACCGATCAATATCGATAGACTCAAAAGGTTCCATGGCTAAAGACAAAAATAAAAAGAAGAGAATAAATGCCCTGCAGGTTGAAAACCGAAAAAAGGCGGCCGTGCTAAAATTGGGCGCCTCGACAATGTGAAAACCAAAAAAAGGCATCCTGTACAAAAATAAGAGGCACGAGAGAAAATGTCCAATCGTGATTACCCGAGAGGGCCGATTGGTAACAGGAGTTGATGCTGTTAAAATTTGGTTTCATGTATTAATAGGGCGTACACGGTCGTGTTAATGTCAAAACTGATTATGTATGCTGAAATTACATGGAAATGTACACAATTTCGTGAAATAGAGCAAATAATATCCTTTTCATTTTCGTTATTTTCTAGTTCTGCATTAAAAAGAAATGTAACACCAAAAGAAATACATATGTAAGCTAAGCTAAGTCCTGCCACTGCTCTCGCTAGCCAGATGCTTGAGCCCTCGTATCCTATTATCAGATGCTGGGCTGAGGACCCATTTCTTATACTCACTGGTTGAAGCCACAGAGTGATCGCCGAACCTCAGAATAACAGTCTTCACTGGTAGTTTGCTCCATAGCTCATGATACTGAGAGGCGAATGCAGCCGAAAGAGCTCCTCCCCGAAAAGATAAGGGAACCTTCACCACATCCTGGGTCATCCCAAGCTGACGTGCACATCGAGAAACGATGCAGAAAGTGGCTTGAGGGAGCCCACAGAGGGGAACACACCCCGATAGCCCATCATTGGCCACATAAGACAGTGGGAGCCAGGAAGACGTGAAACTGATGTCATCATCTTACAGTTCGCCAAATCTGGTAATGCCTTCACCAGCAGTGGCACACTCACACAGTCGTCGACGTGGAAGGAAATGGCTCGACGAGTACTGTGGAATGACTCGAGGAGGTGGCTCAGACAGCATCCTCAGTTTCTCTTGCTGCCAGATCTAAAAAAAAAAAAAAAAATAGAGCCGCTGGAGTAAGTAGGGTTTACTTTAGGCAAAAGTAAGGCAAAGGGTTGTGTGAAAATCCGAAAGGACGCACCTCCCGCTAAGAAAAGTTAGTGCGAAAATCCACAAGGGACGCACTACCTTTAAAACAATGACGTACCTGGAGCAATAAGGGGCTACCGATGAAAGTAGTGGTGGATCCAGAGCTCATAGAGTCCAAGCCAAGAATGGTTTCAGCTAAAATGAGTGGGAAGGGTGATGATCACCGATGAAAGTCGCTCAGAATCCCGAACAGGCGAGGGTCGCCTGTCAATCCCCCTAGAATAACAGTGAGAAAGTTCGTCATGTAAAACAGAAATATGATGCTTACCCGGTATGTAGGGACACCAGTGAACCGATCTAGAGCCTCGATCAGTGGCTCCAAAGTAAAGGAAGAGCCTGGAGAAACCAGCCGAGCGGCCATAGATGGGGGTATGTCCAAAGCCATAGCTATATCCCGAGTCTGGAGTAGACCGCAACGGGGGACGCAAGGTAGAACGTTATGGGGGTACCAGGCTCCAAGAATGGCAGCTAACTCCTCAGGCAGGGGGCACAACTCCTGATAAGTGAATCAGAAAACATGAAACCGGGGGTTCCAGAAGTGAGTCGCAGCCAGAAGAAGGTTCTGGTCAACTTTGACCCGACGCAGATATTTTCGCCCAAACAGAGAGGAAAGGGCGCCTTTTTCCCAAGTGTGCTTGTCATCTAGGATGCAGTTAATTCTTTGGAGAAGAGAGGAAGACATTTTGAGAAGAATGAGGGGCTCGAGATGTTGGGAAAATGAAAAGACACAAAAAAGCAAAATTTTTTGAGAAATTTATAGAGAAGCGCCCCCGACGGCCTACCCGTCGCTCACAAGAGACGGCCTGCCCATCAGTAAAAATCCACCTGGCAGATGCATACGTCAGCATAAGCATTTCAGGATCATAGTCCTTTGCATGTCATTTCATAAAAGCATAGCCTTTCAC
The DNA here is from genome assembly GCA_947683425.1 of Excoecaria cochinchinensis. Lineage (NCBI taxonomy): Eukaryota > Viridiplantae > Streptophyta > Magnoliopsida > Malpighiales > Euphorbiaceae > Excoecaria > Excoecaria cochinchinensis. The sequence goes on from CANTUQ010000212.1 coordinate 1,053,842, forward strand.
ATTCATTCCATGCATACATGGCTTCTCACATGCATTCCATGCATACGAAGTGTCCCGTGTCCACTAGATGATGTACGTCAATCTCCACCTCGTGACTTCACATGTTAGCATTTCTCAAGCCCTCTGAGGAGGCACATCCTTTAAGTCCTCTGAGTGGGCAAAAAATTTTCTAAGTCCTCTGAGGAAGCGAAGATCTCAAAGTCCTCGCATGCATCATTATCAAAATGGATATTTTTATTGTGAGGATTTTTATTTGATAAAAATAGGACATTGGGTCCTTATATTTATGAAAACTTCTCTTTATTAAATATAAAACATTAATCAATTTTTATATTTAAACGAGATACAAAAAGGGTATACTCATGTGCATAAAATAATTAATGAATAAACAAATAAAGGAAATAACCAAGAAGGTTAGAAAACTAAACCGGATGGACTCCTCCAAGCATGGTAGATCGCCCCTCGAGCTCAGGATAGTCCAAGAAAATCAATATATGCTCACAAAAGGTTAAAAGATGTTAGTATATGAAAGCTCAACATAAATGAAGTCAAAAAGCCTTGAGAAAGATAGAAAAGATTTGAAAACGTGGAGACAGACCCACCGACGGCCTCTACCGAGTGACCGACGGGCATCAGTCAAAATGACCGACATTTCCGTCGGTCACACAAGAGAGAGCATCTGTGAGTGGGGTGACCGACGGGCGTCGGTGAAATGGATGACCCGTCGGTCACCACTGCCTCCGAAAATAAACAGTAAAAAACTCTCTTTTTTCGAGCAAAAATAGGTTTTTAACACAAAAAGAGATGAAGAGAATGAAGATAAAGAGAAGTGAAAGCAAAAAACCAAAAGAACAGCAAAAATAAAAGATAAAGATGAAATAACACGGAGAATAAGTCCGGAATATTTACCCTCAGACAATATTTTAGTGAGATTCTTGGTGTTGATTAGAGTCCTGCACGCTCCACGAGAAACGAAACGAAAGGTTAGGAAAGGGGAAAATAGATTGTTTCCTTCTTAACCCCTTAAAAAGACTGACTTTGGAATCGAAAACCCGAAGAAAACTAATTAGTTTTAGCTCCTTTTTAACGGTTTGATTCTCAAATTAAAAGAAATTTCTTAATATATGTGTTTGCTGGAAGAGAGAGAAAATATGCTTGAATTTGGGCAGAGTTTTCCGTCTTGAAAATTTTTAGAACCCTTTTTAGGAAGAAATTCAAAGATTTTATAGGCCAGGCACGACCGACGGGCGTCGGATGTGGAGACGGGCGTCGAAAGAATCCTTCTGACACAAGGATTCATCCGACGACCCTGCCATTTCCATCGACGGGCGTCGGAGAGGTTGCATGCTCTGGGAAACCAGTTGGCGTGCTCCGGAAGAAGCGAAGCCTTCCGACGGGCGTCGAAAAAATCATTGGCCGTCTGTGACCCCAAGCGACGGGCTGGCCTCTAACAGACGGGCGGACTGTCTGTCACGAAAAAAAATACTTTTTGACTCGAAAATTCCCTGTTTTCTCCCCCTCTGCCGACGAAAGGTGAAAAGACTCATTTCTCGTGGAGCATGGGAGTAAAAACCTCCGAATCCAAGCCGTTTGTACAGGCTCGGATACTGATTTCATCATAGGGTAATCTCCGATCCGGACCGCTCTGGGACACGGTGCTTACAGTGTGTTTTCTCTCTCTTCCAACAAACACATTTCTAAAAAGATTTAATCGATTTCAAGAAATCAAACCATTAAAAGGAGCTAAATTTAATTGGTTTTCCTAAGGTTTTAATTCCAAAAATTCAGTTTTTAGAAAAATCAAGAAGGAAACAACCTATTTTCCTCATTCTTGATTTTTATCTTGTTTTCTCGTGGAGCGCGCGGGAAGCCATACAACTAGGAATCCAACCAAAAGGTTTTTCTGAGGGTAAATATTCTGGATCCTTTTCTGTCCCATTCTTACCTTTATTTTCGATATTATCTTTGCTTTTGCCCTTATTTTCATTTCTTGCTACTACTCTTCTTGAATTTGTGTAAAATTTTTTTTTTTTAATTTTTGAAAAACTTCTGTTTTCTGGGACAGAGGCGACCGACGGGTCATCTGCTGTGACTAACGCCCGTCGGTCGCCTTTAAGCATAACCCATCGGTCACCCCCCACAGACGGCTTCCTTCGAGTAAGCGACGAGTTTTATCGGTCTCCTTAACCGACGCCCATCGGTCATTCAGCATAGCCCGTCGGTGGGTTCTGTCCCACATTTTTAACCTTTTTCTTCTTTTTCCTCTTTGTTCTCTCAAATTTTTATGTTTATTTATAACTTTTCTTCTGTATTTTAACATCCCTTTGGCTTGTTTTGTGAGAATATGCTTCTGTTTCTTGGACTGGGTGGAGCTTCAGGGAGTTCTTACGCATTTGGAAAGTTCGTCTGGTTTAGTTCCCTATCTTCCTATTCTTTATATTTCATGTATTTATTTATTATTTCTCCCGTATATGACAAAATTGTTGTATTTCTCGCTAATGTAAAATCGGCCAAACGTTTTATATTTAATAAAATGAATTCTTCATAAAATCAAGGACCCAATGTCCTATTCTTTATCCAATAAAATCCTCACAATAAAAATATCCATTTTAATAATGATGCATGTGAGGACCAAAGTCCTCAAAATAAGCAATGCCCCGATTCGTGTATGTGTCGCACATTTATAAACGGGAGTTGTATTCCGCTCCTTGTGTTATTGTAATTTATCACTTTCATTATTTACTTGTTCATTTACCGCTTTCCAAATGTGAATAAATGCGCTTTGATTCGATTGCATCGTGTGGAGAGAGAGCGAAATAATGAAAATTAAAATTTGATCATAAAATAATCAAGGTAGAAATAGATGAGAATTCCCGAACCCGGCTCTTGTCTTTGGGCTCAAAGAGGCGAGAGGTCTACTCGAGCACTCATTGGAACTACCACCTCTAAGACACCTCTTGTGTCACAAGACTATGACGTTAATCTTAGGCTCCTTAGGGCGAGAGGTTTACCCTCCACGACCTCTTTAGTTGGCCCAAAATGGATACTAAGCGCAGTCTTAGGCTCTCCGAGGCGAGAGAAACTTTCCCAATGTTCAATTGGGTGGCGACTCCATGAAACCTCCTTGTTGCCCAAAATAGACGCACTTGTAAATATCTTTACAAGTTGCCAACGGATCCTCAATTGCCCGATCGCCCTCAAGCGGGCGGTCAGAGGGGCTGCCGCGGGGTCCGGCGTCCGTCACACACGCATAATCCAACCTGTCATTCCGAATTCAGCTGGAAATATAAATGTCAAAATTAAAAGAACATAGCATTTACACATATAAGAATTTTTGGATTTAGCTCCAATCATCATCAGAAATGCATATATAACAAGAGAAATAAAAAGAAATCATGAAAATATTCATTAAACCTATATATCCAAAATACAGAATATGATTCAAGAACTCCTAAATAACTACTCTAACATCGAGAATATATACATTGAATAAAGAAAATAAAAGTTCAGAATACACCCTTGATATGAGAAAAAATAGATCTTGAAGCTTTTTCATTTTCAATCCTTGAAATCTTCCTTGAATCCCAAAATTAAAGATCTAAACTAAATTAATCTAAGTTACATACTAGCAAAATTGAGATTAAACTAAAATCTAGACTAAAAACATGAAATAAATCAGTGTTCTTGGTGCAAAAATAAAGCCTTAAAATAATAATCAAATTCCCCCTTTCGATCTGAAAAATTTGGTCTTTATAATTAATAAGTCACACGATGGTCCCATAAACCTGACCGCTATGTGAATTGCTATTGGGCACAATATGATCAAAATTTCCATTCTACAAGGTGATTACATAAAACTGACCACTGTGTAAAGTCTTTAATAGCTGCAGTTCTTCTATCACACGGTGGCCACTGAATCCTGACCATTGTGTTAAGTGTTTCCACAAGCTTTATAGCCTTTTCAGGATCACACGATGGTTATAATACCCCGACCACCGTGTTAAATTCTAATTTCCTACGAAAATAACTAAAAAAATCACATTAAGTCTCCTAAACTTTCATATAAAAAAATTTAAACCAAAATGAACATAAACAAGACTTAAGACATGAAAATTCACGTAAAAATCACTCAAAATAAAACACAAAAAGGGACATGTCAAAAAAGTCTTAGTCTTTTTTCGTCCTCCTGCCTAGGCCATGGTACCAATCTATTACGAGCCCTATTAAGCTCAGGCAAAAATATTCTATTTTTTTATTTCTTCTTAAAGTTGTACCCATCATCACCAGCGAGTACTGCTTTACAACTTCTATTGGGTCAAAAGTGCCATTAAATTTTGCGACTTCAGGCTTTTTAAAATTTCAGGGAGCTAAATCTTCTCCATCCAATTCTTGTCTTTTAGGTTCATCCCTTTTCCCACTACTAACATGTTGACCATAGCTTCAAACTTTTCCTCCATTTTACTGGAGATAATTTCCTCTAACCTAGATGCTTTTTCCCTTATCACTAGTGGTTCCTCTTATTCTTCCTCATAGAAATCATAGTCGGGGTTGTGTACTCTCCTCCTCTCAACGGGGCTGAACCCCTTGGTTCAGTTACTGGCGAGCGTGCTACTACTGGGGGATCCTCTCTAATTGGCTCTTGTTCATTTTGCTTGATATGAGGAGCAGCAGGTGGTGCTAAAGTGGCAGTTAGGTTCCCCATTATTTCCATTATTCAAGCCTCATACTGCTCCAACCTTTTGCCCACTTCCTCAGTAATCATGGCATGAGTTACATCAGATTCTCTTAGTAGGTTGGCCACACTAGTTTTCACTAAATATTCTAAAGAGAATGTTTCACTACTGTTTAAGAGTGACTCTGAACCATAATCCATTACTCTTTTTGACAATTTAAAAAATAGATTCCTAATTAAATGACTATTAGGACCCCTAGACCACTTAGATGAATCTATGATGGTTACAAGATTCACATTATTAGGATGATGCATGAATGACATATAATGCATAATCGTGCTTTATACAACATCCACAACCACATTCAAGCAAGTAGATCCTTCCAACCTTATTACTCCTACACAGGAGGTTTTATAGTCTCTTTCCTAGGTGGGATTAACCCATAGGTCAACGAGAACCTAATGGATACATATGGTGCATGGTGTAAAGCCGGCAGTATAACCTCTCTTTATGTAAAACACATACATGTGAGTTCTGGCCATTGCATATTTAAGAAAAATAATTGAATTAGAATTCGCCCATTGAGAAATAAAAGCTTTTGAGCATTGACCATTTAATTTGGTTGAATTTATTTAATTAGTAATGGCTAATATAGCAAGTACAATACTAAGGTACATATTACCTACGGGAAGCATTTATTGCTATTACATAAGCTTTAGTTAGGGCGATGATATTTTAGGGCTATCCAAGTATGATCCCTACCAATGGGTCTAGTTCTTCATGAATATAGCGACCAATCAGGTAATCATTCGACATACTAATATGGTATGAGACTTAGGTTGGTGATTATCCCTAACACTTTCCCACATTGAGTGAACATAGGGTAGTGGTTCATGAACACACCGGGGCTAAGAAGGGACCATTTACCATAGATCTAAGGCTCTAAGATGGATGCAATGCAATTTTCAAAGACAGATGGAATGTTAAGTATAAAATCTCAATTATATATTATTTAACCAAGGCACTTTAGGAGCAAAGTCTCTATATTCCCAGCGGAGTCGCCACTATAACATGCATCGAATGCCGTAGTACCTAGAGGCCTGCTTTTTGGGTTCAAGAGAGGTTCATTTAAGCTCATAAAGAATGGCCAAACTTACGAGTGCATCTATTTTGGACAACAAGAGGTGTTTTGTGGTCTCCACCCAATAAAATATTAAGAAAGTTCAACTAGCGTCATTGAGCCTAAGACTATGTGTATGTGTCTATTTTAGGCAATAATAAAGTATTTTGGAATCACCTTCAATTAAAACATTAGAAGGGTCATCAAACCTCATAATCCTAAAACTAGAGAGAGTTTGGGACCCCACCCGTACTTATACATTGGTTAAAGTTATAAATGAGTTTTTATATTAAATTTTTATTTCTTTTCTCAGATGATTCATGTAGTTAAATTAAAGTGCATCTCAAGCACATAGAGGAAAGCAGTAAGTAAAGCAATAAATAAAGTTAACTTACAACGAAAAAGGGGCGGAATATGGCCCCCAACAAATAGAATGAAAAGAAATCATGCATAAAATGAGGTATTTATTTGAGGTGGTAACATTGGTTCCCGCATGCACAATTACAAAATTGAATATTTCTTAAGTGATATTTTATTGGAGGAAAACTAAGACATTGATCCTATTTTATATAAAAAATAAATCCCATTTTAGTTGAAAATATTTTGTGTTGATTCTTTTTAATGCGGTCAAAAACCCTTTATTATTATAGTGTGACATGTATGGAACCTGCTATATTTCCTGGAGGGCCACTTTTAGGGTCCGAGAGGGTTCGCATCTAGATCTTGGTTAACATGATATATTTTGGAATCCTTATCCCGATAGAATATTAGGGAAGTTCATCTAATCCTATAAAATCTTTAGGCACCTTTTGACGTATTTTGGAGTCGCTACCCAATTCACAAAAAATTAAAAAAGTTTATCTAACATCGAGGTCTAAACTAGAGAGTAGTTTAGAACTTCACTCTTATTAATGTATGTGTTAATTATAAATGAGTTTTTAACAATTAATTTTCCATCTCTCATCTCACATAGTCATGCATTAAAATTTAAAGCGCACATCAACCATCGCAGGAAAGCGGTAAAGATTGGTTCCTTAAATAAATCACATACATAAATTGGGGCATTATATGGAATAGGAACATTTGTTCCTTCATGTTTACTTAAAAAAATTAAGATTTATTTTTGGGTATTATTGAAAAAATCTGGATGGGTGATCCCTTTTTATGAAAATTAACTCCCCTTTAAGAAGTGAGATTTTATTGGCTAAAATTAGGATATTGGTCCTATTTTTTTATCAAAAATCCCAAATTTATTAAAATAAATATTTTTGTGATATTTAATTAAATGTGCATAAAATAAATAACTTTATTACAAATTACATGATAAAAAAATGAAAGGTAAAATAAAAAAAATGATAAAAAATACTAAATCAACTAAAATAAATCTCCTAGATACTCTTATTCGCTTGCAAGAGTGCTCGAATATTAAAAAAAAAAAGCATTGAAATAAGAAAACATAAATAAAATTAACGTTAGTAATTAAATAAAAAAATAAAATAAAAATGAATTAATATAAATAAAATGAAATAAAGTGAATTATGAATGGCAAATAAATCAACTCATATAATGAAACAAATAAATTAACACACATAATAATAATAATAATAATAATAATAATAATAATAATAATAATAATAATAATAATAATAATAATAATAATAATAATAATAATAATAATAATAATATTAATAATAATAAAACTAAATAGTTCTATTGGAAGGGGGATTCTAAAATATCTTTGATTGACCAAAATAGACACACATGCGCTGTTTTAGGCTCAGTGAGCCTAGATGACCCTTCCCAATTTTTAATTGGGTAGCGACTCCAAAAAACCTCCTTGTTGTCCCAAATAGATGCCCTTGTAATTTTTACAAGATTCTTGAACCTCTCTCGAATGCCCTAAAAGTGGATTTTTAGGGCCACACGGTGTCACACCCCAAATCAAGCCTAGTCGGAATTTGCACGCGAAGTCGGGAATTTAAGGGTATTTCAGTAATTTATACTTGGGGGAAATTGGATAATAAGGATTTAATGGCAAAGTAATTAATTAAGTATGTTAAAAAGAGAAATGTTAGAGTGTGCTTGTAGTGTATGGAAGTAAGATGTAAGTGGATTTTTCAGAAATGCTATGGTGGGAGTTGTGTATGGTGCCTTGAAGATTTTTATTCAAGGAATGCTTGTATGTGGATGGTGTATGGTGCTTAGGAAGTGAATGGACAAGATTGTGACACTTGGGAATGTAAGGTGTTTGTTAGGGGTTTTTGTCTAGTGTGTGTTGTTTGGTAACATGGAGTAAAGGCAATAATATAGTGGATTGTGTGTTTGGTACCTAAGATGGGAAATATCTACTCAAGTAATTATATGGTGTATGTGAGAGTATGGTGCCATGGTTTGAAAAGTCAAAAGTGGATGTTTGGTCCAATAGGGAGTTGCCATGTGGATTGATTGGTAGAGTAATTAATGAAGAGGGAAAAGAAAGAGAAAAAGGGGGAAAAGAAAATCTGCCTCACGTCCTCTTCTCTCTCTCTCTCGGTTCCTTCTTTCTTTTCCTTGTTCATTCTCTACTCTATCTCCTTTCCTCTCTCTCTCTCTCGGTTCCTTCTTTCTTTTCCTTGTTCATTATCTACTCTATCCTTGGTTTGCTTTGATGGAGTTTTGAAGCAAGATTGGAGAGGTAAGTTGGAGTTTTAGGGTTCTTGTGTTGGGATTTTGTTTCCTCTCCTTCTTCTTCCTCTTTGGTTTTATTTAAGTTGAGGTTTTTTGGATGTGTAATTTGTGAGTTTTGGTTTTGTGCAAGTTTTGGGTGGTAAGAGAAGCTCAAGGGTATAGAGAAGGTGAAGATGGGGTTTTGAAGCTACAAAGAAATCAGGTTTGGGAGCGTTGATTTATGAGCTTGAATTTGTGAGTTGTTTTTGCCCTAATTCTCACTTAGGATGTAAATGAGTTTGTATTGTTTAAATCTCTGGAATTTTGAGTGTTTGGCATGTGTATATGTATGATTGATGTGGGTAGATGAGTTAGTAATGCATGATTAGGATTGACTTGAAGGTATGCGAATTTGGGAATTTCTTGGTTTTGATGTATATATATATGTTATGTATGAGATTTGATAGTTTCTTAAAAATGGTTGTTGTATGTTCTTATTTTGATGTATATGTTATGGGTTTTTGTTTTGGAATGTAAATCTTGCAAGAGCATGAGTTAAATTTTGGAAATGTTGGAGTTGATGTGGTTTTGTGCATAATTGGGTTTTTGGATGTTTCTTGGAATTGGAGGTCTAAATTGTTGAATTATGTGGAAATTAATTGTTGATAAATGTTATATTGTGTAAATTGATGCTAATGGGTGGCTGGATTTGAGGTAAGAGACCATTTGGATGTGATTTGTGTGTTGTGGGTGTGTTTTGGAAGAGGGAGAAATATGCAGAATTCTGCAGATTTTGCATATCCCGTCTCTGTCGTGAGCGCGACAAGGATAGGTGATCTTGGCCCGCGCTATCGCGAGTACGCGACTCTGTCGCGAGCTCGCGATAGCAAAAGTTGGTGTGCTATCTGTCGCGAGCACGACGTTGTCGCAATCGCGATAGAGCGCAATGTTGGCCTGTGCTATCGCGATCTCGCGATAGCGATGCTTATGATCTCTGTCGCGAGCGCGACAGAGCCCGGTTTTCTCTCCTCCCCGCGATCGCGAGGTCCGTCGCGCGCGCAGTGAAGGGACTAAGGTCCCTGTCGCGAGCGCGACAGCCTAGTTATGTTGAATGAGTTTCTTTTAGTGCCTATAAGTTCTATAACTGTTAACTTATGAATTATATGTATGCGAATCCATGATATGAATACGCTTATATGTATGTAAATAATATATATATGTGTGATTTGGGATAATATGGAATGAGTTGAATGGATTATGCATGACCTGCTAGAGTCAGTTCAGTGGATAGTTTGGCATGCCTAATAGAGTCTCTTAGCTGCAGCCCTCCGAATGTTTTGACCCTGATCAGGTCCCCATTTGGTTCCTCGCGAAGCCTTTTATGTATTTGATTCGCACCCGTAAGGTGATGTCAGTATTCGATTCGCACCCGTAAGGTGATGTCAGTATTCGATTTGCACCCGTAAGGTGATGTCAGTTCACTCGTTATCCACTATTTTGAGTCAGCAGGTATTCTGTTTGTTTTTCCTAATATGAACAAGAGAATGTGATATCCATATGAGCATGATACTGATTTGAGGAATCAGTTTATATATATAAGAATGTGAATATGAGCTTTGGAACGTATGTATTTGTTATGCAAGCATGACTTTATATCTAACTCGGTTATCCGCATTTGTCATATGATGTGTTATAAGTTCAGAATGCTACGAATGTGATTATGAATCTCTGAATGGATTGAGTGTGACCCAAACATGTGAATTGGACATATTTATCTGCTTATATATGTATATGTATATCATATTGTGAATGTATTGTATGCCATCAGTTGGGGATATAAGTACGGGAACTAAGATGTGCATGACTGTGATCATGATCTTTCGAATGCCATGATTATACTTCATTATGCCATGCTTATGAAGATGCGAATTCGATTAGTTATTTTTATAAGAATATAAATTAATAGGTATATGAATGCAACCTTGAATTGTTGAATGCTATGGTTATAAGCATGCACACAAATGTGATTTTGTACTATTGATTGTCATGGTGAAGTATGTGAATCAAGATGCGTATGAATGTGCTCTTGACCTTGGAATGTTATATATATTGTGTTATGTTACGTGCCCTCTCTCTCTAGTTTTCCCATTGTAGTGATTTCGGCGTGTGGTCATGTGTTTACATTTCAAGGCATGATATTGTGTGGATTAGAGTTGTGCAGTGGAAGTGTGGTGGCTTGATGTTATATCCTGAGTTCCAGTTAGCGTATGCATCTTGTGGCATGATAAAAGTATGTTTAGATAACTAGTGTTCTCGGCATGATAGCTGGGTGCGTTATTGCCCGATAATTGTATTGCATGTGCATGGGTTTTCCGCTCATGCATGGGTACTTTGGCATGATAGTTGTATGTGCATTATCTCTCGTGACTGTGCACGGTATGGTACTGATATCTGATACCCGGTAAGTATATGCATAAGAGTCTGTATGTATTTTTACATGAATATTTGTATCTACTGTAATCCTTTGTCTGCTTGGGGCTTTACTTAACATGATATAAGAGTGTAGTTTTCGGACGAATATGATATTGAGATGAGCACTCAGGTAATATGTATAAGTATGTGAATATGAACTTCCGAATGCATGGCTTTCCTATACAGGCTTGTGTATCCATCTGTTGTGATAATTTGCATATGCCATTTGTGTATGTGACTTGCCTTGACGATCATTGTGAATGGTCGTCCATATTGCTTGTGTGTTCTCCCCACTAAGCATTTATCGCTTAGCACGGGCTCTTTTCCCGTGCAGGTGGCAGGTTGTGTTCGGATCGAGTCGCGCATCTGCAGGGTTGGCCACATAGGAGCTAGAAGTTTTGTTATTTTGTCATCAGCTCCTGTATTTTGATTTCTGTAATTTGTAGCCTTTTGATTATGTAAGGACCTTATTGTAATTAAGTTTTCAGTAAGTTCTCCGCTTTATGCTTCCGCTGAATGATCATATGTATGCATGTGTATATGTTTCAGCTTAGTGCCTGTGTGTGTATGAATTAATGTATGTCCAGTTTTGCTTCCCAAGGTAAGTTTTAATTTCCCTGTGTTTTTGCATGATTGTGTGCTTTCACTTAGCGTAAGTGTGCATGTATGTGAGTGAGCGTCGGTTGCGCACCAGCGTCCTTCCAACGGGGACGTAGGGGGTGTTACACACGGGATTCGACGCGTGTCACACTAATCAATAAGATGGATAGCCTCATCAATCCATTGAGCTACCACTGCCTATGAGGCACTTAGATCTTTCCTTAAACTCTCTATGAGCCGCTTTTGTCTATCTAGACAATCTGCTAACCTCCTAGCTCGCTCCTCCATATGCCGGTCCATCACTGCAAGAGTAATAGTGACAGCTGAGATGATCTTCTGCTGCATAGATGGAGAAGGAACCTGTGCGCTAGCTTTGACTGGCTCCGCTCGGGGATCTAGTGGTGGAGAAGAGGTGGATGTAGATGCCCCTGGTTGTCCAGGTCAGTTGTATGGGCGATATCTTCTCTCAGCCTGGGTATCTGCCCGCTAAATTGATGGTAGTGGAAGGATAGTACTCGACACCTTTGTATGACCTTACTGAGAAGCCAGGGTGTGAATCATATCATCCAAATCTATGTCCAGGCCCTAATCGTAGGGCATATGAGGCTGCTCCTCCTCAGGCCGCTACTACTGTGGATGGTCCCCCTCTAGCTGGATCTCTTTCTCTGGGATCTCATTTGCTGCCGGCTCGAGTGGAGGTAGATGGAAGAGCCATTGGGTCTTCGCTACTGTGAATAACCTGTACACTCCAAAGCAGTCGGGTACCTAAGCAACCATCCCCATGGTATGGGCTATAGCCAGATCTATAAAGATGTCCTCATCGACTGGAGGTCTAAAGTGAAGCTCAACTCTAAGGTGTAGTAGCAACTGTGCAATCACTCCTCTAGCACATATGAATGTTGCAGACCCATGGCCTAGCCTAACCAAATTAGCCACGATCTCATGGCTAATGTTCAAGCATCACCGAGAAACCATAGCCTATGAGCTCCATATCTATGCAGAATTAACTGACCCAGGGTTTCTTGTTCTGCCTTGGTATGAGCTAGATAGCACTCTGTGGAGGTACCTAAGGGCTTATGAAAAGAGCATGGTGCTCTTCACCATGTCATGGTCATATAGAGCTCCGGGTAATGGAATGGTTTCCTAATGGTGCCGCCTGACTGCTCTCTCTTATGTGATCACCTCTACCCCGACAGGAAACCCCAGTGCATGTGCAAAAACCTGGCGGGCAATGCTAAAGTGGTGCCATCTAACTCTAAACTGAATAACTCCCTCCTCTGTATCTGGCCTCTGAAATCCTCTGTACTATCAAGTAGCTAGGAACTCTCTGTAGAACTCTGGATAAGTCCAGAAGGATGGCCCAAGGAACTCTGTCCAACCAACTTCCTCTAATAATGCATCTACCTCCTCAATCATCCCCATATGCTGGAGGAATGGCCTAGAAATGTATCTGCTAGAGCGAAATTAGGCCCTAGCTAAAGCCTCAAATCGCTCCTTCTGATCAAGGCTCATCCAAATGTGGGCATAATGCTCTTACTGCTCTCGAGAAATATTATGTCTCAGAGACATCTTAAAAAAGATTACAAGTTAATTTTATTTTCAAAACAAATTAATCATGAGATAACTAAATAAAACTTGCATTTTGTGATTTCTTCGAAATTTTGGCAGTATTTCGGCTAGGATGTGTGTAACACCACGAAATGTACCCAAGAAGGATTTGTGCATTTTCGGGGATTTTGACGATTGAAATCGTGTGATGTGATGGTCGAATTGATTAAGTAGTAGGAAAAGATATAATTAGAATCAAGAAAAAGAGAGCCAAGGGTATTTCGGTAATTTTATATATATATGGATTTAACTGAGTGAAATAAATAAATAAGAGGGCTGAATTTTGAGAATGGATCATTTATATGTCGAATGTATGTGAAATGTGGTGTCAGGTGTGCCGAAAGGACGAATTCGGTATTAGTGCAAAAGTTTCGGCAAGTGCGGCCAATTGCAAATTTGTAAGATATCAATTTAGGACTTAATTGAAGGGGATAAAATTTAATTGTTGGAAAATGTATGAATTATAAACATGTATTATGCCAAGGAAAGGTTAAAGAAGAGTTGGAGGACCAACAAGGAGAATTGTCATAAAAATCTACCTAGGGCCAATAGGGGTGGTGCCATGTGGCATTTGGGATAGGCTTGACTTAATTAAAAGGGATTAAGAACAGATTTCTGCTCATTCCCTCTCTTTCTTCACGTTTTGCCTTTCTCCTCTTCCCTTCCTCTTCTTCTTCATCTCACGCCAGCCCCTTTCTCTCTCTTCTTGCAAGCCCAAGTTGTGTATAATGGATTGTAGCTCAAGTACTTTTATAAGAGATTAGAGATAGAAAGGTAAGTTATAACTTTTGATTTCTGCAATTCCTCTTTGTTCAATTAGAAATCTTAAGTATTATTTTATGTTTTGATGAGGAAATTGGAATAATAAAACTGAAGAAAGAGTGTGGAAGCAAGAAGAGCAACCATTGAAGCTAATGGAGCAAAGGAGTTTGAGGTTTGGGAAAAGTTATATGTTTTGGTGTGAATTCTTAATTATTGATTTGTGTATGAATGAGTTTCTATTTTGAAGTGTATTTTATTTAAAATTGATTAGTTGTGTTGATGTGGTTGTGTGGATTGGCTTGGGTTTAGCGAATTTGAATTTTCTAGGGATACTCTGTCCAAACTCCACTGGACCTTTAGTGTTCTTTTTAGTTATAAGTCAAGCTATAGATGTCCAAATGAGATAAGAATAGCGCCATTTGAAAGATAATTCATTTATGTAAAATTATCTCTGAAGGACCGGAACCTAATTCGGACTCTAGGACCCTTGAAACTGGTAAAAACCGGGGTGTTTGTACTTAAACGGGTTTACAGGAGCAGTGTAGGTTGTGTAGATCATATCTGGAGTTTTAGATGTCCAATTGATCTGAAACTTGTCCCATTTGAACGATAACATCCTAGTGAACAATGCTTTTGAAGACCACTTTGCCTAAAAATGTGTTCTAGAGGGTAGTTTTGGCGATACTAATTTAGGGTAAAAAGCAGTCTTGTGAGGCACCAGAGGCGAGCCTCTGTCGCGATCGCGACACAGGTCGCGACCTCGCGACAGAACAATGCATATAAGGCTTGTTCTTCTTCTTTTTGAGCTCCTAGTTGCCATGGGTCAACCCCTTACTCTTCCCCTTAGCTTATTATGCATGTTTGGCGTTAGCAAATGACTATAAAGTCGTTATAAACGGGGAAATGCATCTGAGTATGTTTAAGACTGGTAATTTAATTAATAAAGTAACAAGGTATAAATGTATTAAGGATTGTAAGTGGTGTGATAAAAATGTATGAACCTATGAGAGCATATATATATGAGGATGTGATACAAGAGTTTATGCGTTGAATTTAAAAGTTACATGCTTTTAGTTGTTGAACATGATTGATAAAGACTGCATATGAATTAAAAGCCTCTGAAGTTGATGAGTGCATTTGAATTATAATCCATACTTGGTATCAAAGTAGAGTATAATTGAGTTGCGGTCTTTTGAGCCTTATTACCATTATAGTGGATAGATAAGCGTGCTTATAAAAGGTTAGAGTGCAGCTGCTAGAGTTAGCCTTAATTGTGGCCCATTTGTATAAGACCAACAAAAGTCTGCTAATCTTTAATGATTGAAGACTTGAGGAGATTTATTTATAGTTTAGAATTTATATGAGATGTTAAGAATGAAGTAAATGATGGAATTAAGTGTGTCGTAAACAAAAATTAAAATGAACCTTTCGTATCTCGATGACTTTTAATTTGACTATTTAGTTACGAAATGACTCTTAGGCAATTGAGTAGTTTGGGATATTTGTGTTGGAACTCTTGAATTCTATACACGAATTTAGGAAAATAATGTTTAAGAAAATTAGTTATGGACATGACAAAAGTAAGTATGTTTCTATGTGAAGTGTATGCAAGTGAAAGAAGAAAGAAGGATGATGTTTAGCTCTGTCGCGAGCGCGACTGGTGTCGCGAGCGCGACAGAGATCATCTGGTTTATCGTGGTTGCGACTCAGGTCGCGAGCGCGATTCCTAGTGTTTGGTTGGGCTCTGTCGCGAGCGCGACAGAGGCCATTTAACTTTCTGTCGCGATCGCGACAAGGGTCGCGAGCGCGATTCCTTTCTATGCCATGAATAGATGATTGATTGAGTTATTTGACATGAGTTTTGGCTTGTGATTCACATGTGACATAGTGTGTAATTTAAGATGTGCGATACCATGCAAGTTAAAGTTATAATAATTTATGGAGCATGTACTAAAATTAAATGTGATTTTAATTAAAGGTTACAGATAGTTATAATTAAGTGAACCATTATTTTTATGAACAATTTATGTATCGGATTATTATGCGATTATAATAAAAGTATGTACTTTTGAAAAAGATTTTATATTATGGCATGAGCATTCCAAACAGAAACAATTAAGTATTAGCATGCATTAGTCGAGTCGTGGATAGTTAGGCATGCCTAATAGAGTTATGTGTAGCTGCTGCCATGTGTACGATTTGGACCCTGATCAGGTCCCCCGAATGGATCTTCGTGATCTTTCTGTTGAATCTTACCTAAGATTCTATGTGAAAATACTTTGGAACAAGAATAAACAGATTGTTTTGATACCCTCGGGTATCTATGTGTTACTCGTTATCCACCCTTTTGACTTAGCAGGCATTAACGAGCATAATTATGTGAACTGAATGATACGTGTGACTTGATAAAGATATGTTAAGCTTTGTATAAATTTATGCACTCAATGAGAATGTGATCACCTTGTGCGATAAGACTTATATTGTGGCATGAGTTCCGCTTCGCGCATCTATGGTTTTGGGTCTAATGGGATCCCTATGAGTAAATGTGGTAATGTCTTTAATAGTTCATATGCTTCAGCTTTGACTATTTTCTTTGTACTATTAACATGAGTTAATGATACGATAGTAATACATCAATTTGAAGGAAGTAATTAAACGAAAGTGATTATATATATATGAGATACATTTATATGCTTTGAACATGAAGTTAGATCATTAGCGGCTTAATCATGACCTCCTTGATATGTGAGAATAATTGTAATTAGAGATCTGAGTATAGGCTGAACAAAATGATGTGTATGACATGCGATATATGAGTAACAAAATATGAAAAGCATGTATCAAGCAAGACTGTCACCCTGTTTAATCTTTTAAATGATTGTGATTCAAATATTCTAATTATGATCAATTATGTATATATGTGTTAAATGACTGGATGTTGGTTATCTATTGTGTGTTGTGACTGACGACCGTTATGAATGGTCGCCCATACTATGTGTTTTCCCCACTAAGCTTTGTGCTTAGCATGGGTTTTTATCCATGCAGGTTTGGAGTTAATCGTGTCGCCGAGGATAATCCGCAACAGTCTGGCCATCCAGTCCATAGTAATAGCTAGTGTTTAGGAATTATAGTCTACCTTTTTAATGTAATTCTTAATGAGCATTGTATTGAAGCGATTGGGATGTAATAAAATATTATGAACAATGTAATGATCAGTATAGGAATGTCTTTTGTGTTTGTGGATGTTTGTATGTTACGAGAAAATTTTTGATAGTTCTGCTTATATTACTGTTCCCGGCTTGCTTTGCCGTAGCATTCCTCACCCATCGTCACATACTGTCTATGTCTTCCACACAGTATGCTACACGTGGGTGAGGGGTGTTACAATGTGTCCTACCAAAAAAATTTTAGTAGCATCTCGGCAAGAATGTACCTAGCTTTTTATACAAAAAGAAGCAATTAAACAGGTCTTGGGTACAAATAAACCCATTTGCAAATAATGTGGTCAATTTTTATCATGACAAAAACGAACTAAAGAATTCTAATTGAACGAAAATTTATCCTCTTTTTTTCGTATTTCCATTGTTTACTGTCTCTTTTTGTTTGTTATTTTTTCATATAGAACAAAAATCATATAGAATTAAATGCACAGAGTTTTATCTACATTTCAAAGCATGCATATCTATAATGCATCTAGAACACAAATTTAAAGTAGAAAAGAGATAAATTGCAGAAAACTAATCTATGAACTTATGAACTAAATCGAAAAAAATGTGAAATAAATTGTGGAAACCTAGACACAGTGTAGATGCAGAGTTCTAAGGCAGCCCATGTAACACACACTAAATCCCACACATAGTGTAACACCCCTTACCCGTACTTAGGCTATCCCATCAGATAAGGAGTGAGATGCCGTATGTGTAACAACCCAAATAGGGCCTGGTCGGAATTCGCGCGGTAAGTCGGTTAAGAAAGGGGTATTTACGTAATTGAGTTTTTGAATAGTAGGAAGTTTAGTGTGTGCTTGTAGTGTAAAGTGGTAGGGTGTAAGTGGACTAAGGGTTTTTATGGTTTGTGTTTAGAGTTTGGTGCCATAAGTGGTGTTGTTAAGATTGATGGATTGATTCTCTAAGTTTGAGACAAGTGGCAAAGGTTTGGTGAGCATTTAATAAAAGTAGGAGAGAGGGAAAGAAGGGAGCAGATTTTTCCTAAGCTTCCCGTGGAAGCTAACTCCATTTTCTCCCTTTCTTTCTTCAATTTCCGTTCTCTCTCTCTCTTGCTTCCATTTTTCTGCTCTCATCCCTTTTCTCTTGTGTTTTCCTTGAGTTGTGAGTGAGATCTTGAAGGTTTGTGCTGGAATTATTGTAGGTAAGTGTTTGAGTTCGGTTTGGGGGTTCCTTTGCTTGTTTCTTGTTCATTGATTTCTGGTTTTGAATGTGATTTGGGTTTGAATTTAAGTGTTCTTGGTTGGGTTGTGCAAGAATCGGAAGAGAGAAGGAAGAGCAAGGGCAAGGATATAGTGGATTCGTGACGAAACTCGGTTCGAAGCTTCGTTTTCCAGGTTTGGGAGTTGTGTTCTTGAGTGTTTGTTTGGGATTTTTCCTAATTGTGAATGTGTGTATAATTATGTGTTTATGAGATATTCTGAAAGTTGTTGATTGAGTTATGTTTATACGGTTTATATGCTATGGGTTTGTATTGGTTGAGTGGTTGAGTTTAGTTGTGGAGTTTAGAACTCATTTTTATGTTTTTATGTAGTGATGTTGCTCTTAGAATTCATGAGTAAGATTTGTTGATGGTATGACTCTTTGATGTTTGGATTGAGTTTCTATTGTTATTGGAGTGTGAAATTAGTTGATTGAAGTGAAGGTTGTGAGATTTTGGCTTGAAAGACTTGGAAAATTGCACTGAGGAATCCCATCTGGGCATGGGTCACGGTGGCAACTAATCTGGTTACCACCGTGAGCCACGAACCAGATGCATTCTGCCGTGAAGTTTGGTATGTCACGGTGGCAACCAATCTGGTTACCACCGTGAGGTATCCAAACTTTTGATTCTATCTGACTGCTTTGGTATGTCACGGTGGCAACCAATCTGGTTACCACCGTGAGGTATCCAAACTTTTGATTCTGTCTGACTGCTTGGTATGTCACGGTGACAACCATTTTGGTTACCACCGTGAGGTACCCCAGACTTGCTTTCTGCCAAGGATCTCTGGTATGTCACGGTGGCAACCAATCTGATTACCACCGTGACCTACCCTGTTTTGCAATAAAATCCTTTCTGTTATTCATGTTTTATGAATGTTTATTTATGATTTTTAGCACGTGATACCATGTATTCTGGGTTTTGTATTCATCTTTTGCATCTTTCAGTTGATCAGCTTTTATGAATGGTGTTACAATTTGAACATTGTCTTGTTTGTCTAATGTCATGTGAGAGTGTGTTGTCGAGCCTGAAGTGTCAAGGTATAGGATAATTAAGCATGCTTAAGAAGGGTTAGTATACAGCTGTACTGTCCGCCCCGTTTGGGCGAAGCGGTCGACCTCCGAGATGGTCATCTTCCGTGTAATGATAAAATGTTTTGAGACTCCGGTCTCCCGCGCTACCTTCGGGTATTAAAGTGTTTTTGAGGCTTCGGTCTCCCGTGCCGTGTTCCCGTATCCTCCACCATTGATTTCAGGCTATTGTGTGAACTGTTTGGTATCGGTTTAGCGAATTGTTCTGATTATTGTGTGACTCTGAGTAGTGTATTGATTCAGTGTTATGTACTATTTATCCTGATTATATATTTATATATCTGTACTCTGATTCATATTGTTTTATGAATATTAGTGCATGTTTTCGTGTATAGTGCTCTGTTGTGCTTGTTTCTCCCCACTAAGCGTTATCGCTTAGCACGGGCTTTTATCCCGTGCAGGTAGCGTGAAGGATTTTTGGGAGTTGCTCGCGTCGCGCATCTACAGGCTGGCCACTTAGGAGTCGAGTTATTTATTTGTTTATTTTGTCTTCTCCTGTATTTCGTTTTGGATTGTATTCTTTTGTTTAGTGGCTTATGTAAATTTTTGTAAAGGATTTTAAAATGTAATCTTTTGGGCTATTTTTATCTAACTCGTATTTTGATTAGTTATGTAATGAAGTATGTTTCCTATTATATTTTCTAAGATTTTATTTATTTTTGGTTGTTGAATGCTTCCGCTTAGCGCATGTATGCTTCCACTATATGTTTCGTCGCGTCGTGAGTGAGCGTCGTGTGGCGCGCCCGTCGGTGCCCTTCCAACGGGGGCGGCGGCGGGGGTGTCACAGGTTGTGGTATCAGAGCGCCGGTTTAGGCGGTTCTGGTTGCCTCTGTTTGTTATGTGTTGAGTCTTTGCATGTGAGTCAGTTTTGTGTCGTGGCCTAATGCAGATGTGCCTTGTCTCGTGTAGTGTCTAGATGGAGTCTGATCCAAGTGAGCAAGTGGGTGAGACAGTTGGCAGTGCGAGTGTAGTGAGAGGTGAGCAACCTGCTCTGCAGCGTCAGCAAGAGGAGATTCCTGGTATGGGTTTTGGTCAAGAGAATTCGGTCCTAGTGCAAGGGTTACTTCAGTTGGTAGAGAGGCTGACTGCTCCTAAGGCTCCAACTGAGTTATTAAGGAAGAGAGGAGCCGAGGATTTCCATGGAACTGCTTTGGACCAATCTGATGTTGCCGAGTTTTGGCTTAAGAGGGTAGGTCGGATTTTACAAGAGATAAGATGTCCCGCAGATCAGAAGGCACTTTGTGCAGTGTCGTTGCTTCAGGGGTCAGCGTATGATTGGTGGGAATTGGTGATGCGAAATCCTCAGCGACCAGCCGTGTTGACTTGGGAATTCTTCAAGCAAGAATTTGAGCAGAAATATGTGACGAAGGCTTATCAGGAAGCTAAGTGGAGAGAGTTCATCAGTCTAAAGCAGTGAGGTATGACCGTGAGTGAGTATGATAAGGAATTCAGCCGGTTGAGCAAGTACGTACCTGAAGCTTTGTTGACGGATGAGTTTAGAAGTAGGCATTTCCTAGAGGGACTGCGTGAAGTGTTCAGAGGTCCTTTGTCGGCAATGTCAGTCTTGCAACCAGTGGGGTATTATCAGCTTGTGGCAGCGGCAATGAAGTTGGAGGAATCCGAGGTGATCAAGCAGAAGGTTGAGAACAAGAGGAAAGCACTGGATGGTGGGTTCAGTAGTGGCAAGAAGTCGAGAGGAGTTCCGAGTGGCCAAAGTGAGAAGAATTCAGTTCCGGTACGTTCAGAAGTCGATAGTGTAGCGCCACCCTCTAGCAAGGGAAGTGTGATTCCGGAGTGCGAGAATTGTCATAAGCGCCATTGGGGCGTGTGTAGGAGGCTCTCTGGAGCGTGTTTCAGATGTGGCAGCCAAGAGCACATGGTGGGGAATTGTCCGGATCGGCGAGAGCTTCAAGATGGACCCGAGAGTAGAGTGAGTGGTCAGCGATCCAGAGGGAACCAGAGTGGTAGGGTAAGCGGCCGTCATTATCAAGCGCTATCAGAGACAGTGCAGAAGTCGCAAGCTGAAGAAGTGCCTGCGCATCCGAGAGTTTATGCAATGCAAGTAGGAGATATAGCAAATCGAGCGGGACCTTCTGGTAAGATTGCATAATAGTTTATGCTCTTTTCGGTTTGAGTTTTGGGTTGTCTGGATTTAAGTGATTAGCGGGGAAATTTCGAGGACGAAATTTCTTAAGGGGGAGTGATTGTAACAACCCAAATAGGGCCTGGTCGGAATTCGCACGGTAAGTCGGTTAAGAAAGGGGTATTTGCGTAATTGAGTTTTTGAATAGTAGGAAGTTTAGTGTGTGCTTGTAGTGTAAAGTGGTAGGGTGTAAGTGGACTAAGGGTTTTTATGGTTTGTGTTTAGAGTTTGGTGCCATAAGTGGTGTTGTTAAGATTGATGGATTGATTCTCTAAGTTTGAGACAAGTGGCAAAGGTTTGGTGAGTATTTAATGAAAGTAGGAGAGAGGGAAAGAAGGGAGCAGATTTTTCCTAAGCTTCCCATGGAAGCTAACTCCATTTTCTCCCTTTCTTTCTTCAATTTCCGTTCTCTCTCTCTCTCTTGCTTCCATTTTTCTTCTCTCATCCCTTTTCTCTTGTGTTTTCCTTGAGTTGTGAGTGAGATCTTGAAGGTTTGTGCTGGAATTGTTGTAGGTAAGTGTTTGAGTTCGGTTTGGGGGTTCCTTTGCTTGTTTCTTGTTCATTGATTTCTGGTTTTGAATGTGATTTGGGTTTGAATTTAAGTGTTCTTGGTTGGGTTGTGCAAGAATCGGAAGAGAGAAGGAAGAGCAAGGGCAAGGATATAGTGGATTCGTGAGGAAACTCGGTTCGAAGCTTCGTTTTCCAGGTTTGGGAGTTGTGTTCTTGAGTGTTTGTTTGGGATTTTTCCTAATTATGAATGTGTGTATAATTATGTGTTTATGAGATATTCTGGAAGTTGTTGATTGAGTTATGTTTATACGGTTTATATGCTATGGGTTTGTATTGGTTGAGTGGTTGAGTTTAGTTGTGGAGTTTAGAACTCATTTTTATATTTTTATGTAGTGATGTTGCTCTTAGAATTCATGAGTAAGAATTGTTGATGGTATGACTCTTTGATGTTTGGATTGAGTTTCTATTGTTATTGGAGTGTGAAATTAGTTGATTGAAGTGAAGGTTGTGAGATTTTGGCTTGAAAGACCTGGAAAATTGCACTGAGGAATCCCATCTGGGCATAGGTCACGGTGGCAACTAATCTGGTTACCACCGTGAGCCACGAACCAGATGCATTCTGCCGTGAAGTTTGGTATGTCACGGTGGCAACCAATCTGGTTACCACCGTGAGGTATCCAAACTTTTGATTCTATCTGACTGCTTTGGTATGTCACGGTGGCAACCAATCTGGTTACCACCGTGAGGTATCCAAACTTTTGATTCTGTCTGACTGCTTGGAATGTCACGGTGACAACCATTTTGGTTACCACCGTGAGGTACCCCAGACTTGCTTTCTGCCAAGGATCTCTGGTATGTCACGGTGGCAGCCAATCTGATTACCACCGTGACCTACCCTATTTTGCAATAAAATCCTTTCTGTTATTCATGTTTTATGAATGTTTATTTATGATTTTTAGCACGTGATACCATGTATTCTTGGTTTTGTATTCATCTTTTGCATCTTTCAGTTGATCAGCTTTTATGAATGGTGTTACAATTTGAACATTGTCTTGTTTGTCTAATGTCATGTGAGAGTGTGTTGTCGAGCCTGAAGTGTCAAGGTATAGGATAATTAAGCATGCTTAAGAAGGGTTAGTATACAGCTGTACTGTCCGCCCCGTTTGGGCGAAGCGGTCGACCTCCGAGATGGTCATCTTCCGTGTAGTGATAAAATGTTTTGAGACTCCGGTCTCCCGCGCTACCTTCGGGTATTAAAGTGTTTTTGAGGCTTCGGTCTCCCGTGCCGTGTTCCCGTATCCTCCACCATTGATTTCAGGCTATTGTGTGAACTGTTTGGTATCGGTTTAGCGAAGTGTTCTGATTATTGTGTGACTCTGAGTAGTGTATTGATTCAGTGTTATGTACTATTTATCCTATTTATATATTTATATATCTGTACTCTGATTCATATTGTTTTATGAATATTAGTGCATGTTTTCGTGTATAGTGCTCTGTTGTGTTTGTTTCTCCCCACTAAGCGTTATCGCTTAGCACGGGCTTTTATCCCATGCAGGTAGCGTGAAGGATTTTTGGGAGTTGCTCGCGTCGCGCATCTGCAGGCTGGCCACTTAGGAGTCGAGTTATTTATTTATTTATTTATTTTTTCTTCTCCTGTATTTCGTTTTGGATTGTATTCTTTTGTTTAGTGGCTTATGTAAATTTTTGTAAAGGATTTTAAAATGTAATCTTTTGGGCTATTTTTATCTAACTCGTATTTTGATTAGTTATGTAATGAAGTATATTTCCTATTATATTTTCTAAGATTTTATTTACTTTTGGTTGTTGAATGCTTCCGCTTAGCGCATGTATGCTTCCGCTGTATGTTTCGTCGCGTCGTGAGTGAGCGTCGGGTAGCGCGCCCGCCGGCACCCTTCCAACGGGGGCGGCGGCGGGGGTGTCACAGTATGAGTAAAGGTGCCACCACACAGATACAGAATATACATACATTCATACATAAACATACATACCGAAATACAGGGTAATTTAAAACTTTACAGGACCATTCATGAAATAAGCTGATCATGCATTAATATAACGGAAGCATTATATTACCGTTCTGATCAACTAAGAAATACATCAGATAATTAAAAATTCCAAAATACATGTACAAAAGTGGAAGCTATTACAAAATCAATATCAGAGAGTTCTATACAAATAGAATCCTCAAAATACAAAAATAAAGCCCTACACTAAGACCCTGTTGTGTTGGCTTCGAAGGCGATGACTCTCCCAAAGCAACTCCTTCCGCACCTGCACGGGCAAACACACCGTGCTAAGCGATAAACGCTTAGTGGGGAAACACACATATAGCATAAGGACAACCATTCACAACGGTCGTCAAGGCAATACACATGCGTAGCACGTACACATATATATATACAATAAACATAGCATAACAATTGCATATACACATGCTCGCATACATAAAGCCATTCATCAGAGAACTTATAACAATAGTCATATCCTCATAACAGATTATACTTTTCACCATCGAATCCATGCATATATCTCATACGTTTCTCATATTACAGTTCATCCAAAACATTTTAAGCACTGAAACACCTACTGACTCAAGGTAGTGGATAACGAGTGAACAGAGAGTACTTTACGGGTACTAACCGATTAGAGATAGTACCTTACGGGTACGAATCGAAAACCATTTTAAATTTTCATTCACAAACATTTTCTGAGGGATCTTAAACAAGATCCAAACACATTACAGGGGGTTCGCGAGGAACCAAACGGGGACCTGATCGGGGTCCAAACAGAACTGGGGGCTGCAGCTATAAGACTTTATTAGGCATGCCTAACTATCCACTTACTAGACTCTAGCAGGTCATGCATCAACCATTCAATTCACTTCATAAGGTTCCAAAAACCATTATCATACATGTACATAGTCTTATCATGGATCCGCATTCATATTATTCATAAGATATCAAGCATGAATCTCAAAAAGCACTGAAGGAAACTATAGTTCAAAAACCACACGCAACGAAGGTAAAACACATTCAGCATAAAGGGGACTGTCGCGCTCGCGATGTCTGTCGTGCTCGCGATAGAGACCAAAGTCTCTTCGCTGCGCGCTCGCGACGAATTTTGCGACCGTGAGGAGGACGGAAGGGCCAGGCTCTGTCGCGCTCGTGACACATGTCGCAACCGCCACAGAGAGCAAAGTTGCTATCGCGGGCTCGCGATGAATCGCGTGCTCGCGATAGCACTTGGCCAACATCGCGCTCTGTCGCGATCGCGACAGTTTTCGCGCTCGTGACAGAGAGTAATCAATGCTTCGGCTGTCACGGGCTTCCGACGGATGTCGCGTGCTTGCGACAGTGAAGCTCCAATTACCGATACCTGTCGCGCTCGTGATAGACCTCGCGATCGCGACAGCATCGGGCTTTTGAAAATCTGCAGAATTTTGCAGAATTTTCTCCTCCCAAATCCATCCAACAACACACAATTCAAAACCAATAACTTCTTACCTCAAATCCCGTCATCCAATAGCAACAACAACCATAATATAGCTTTTAATAACAAGAAATTTCATACAATACATTAACTTAAACCTCCAATTTCAAAATTCAACCAAAAACCCAATTTATGCTCAAAACCACATCAATTCCCAAATTACCAAAATTAACTCATGCTCTTGTAAGATCCACATTCCACAACAATAACCCATATCATACATACCATAGCAAAGGCATATCACAACCCAATTTCCACAAATCATCAAGAACACATACATGAACTTATTTACATGCAAAAGCAAGAAATTCCCAAACCTCAAAATCATTAGCTCCTATTGCTTGGATCCGCTAGTTCCAACCTTCTCCTTGCCCTTTTGCTCGCGAGGAGGCTCAACTAAGCACAACCCAACAAAACCCACAACAAAGCAACTCTAGATTAAAACCCAAATCCAGAAAATATGAAGAAGAAAGATGAAGAAGAGGAAGAAGAAGAAGATGGAAAATGCAGATAGCTTACTATGGAAAAGAAAAGAGATGATTAATTTCCACCACTAGAGGCTGGAATCCCAACTAGGGCACCACAATGAAGGAGAAGAGAAAGAGGAGTTAGGAAGAGAAGAGAGAACGGGATTGAGGGAGCAAAGTTTTGCTTTCGTATTCTCTTTCCTCTTCTTAATCTTTACTTTTCCCTCTCTTGCCAAGTGTCCTCATCCTAATGGTGGAATTCAATCACTCACACCCAACAAACATACCTCACATGCACACAATGGAACACCCTAATAATGCACCCTACATATGTATGAGCAACACACACCCAATGATTTCTCCAATAAAACACCCTACAAATGTATGATGCCCACACACTACTATAACCCACTAGTGCATACCCTACTATGGTGCACTAACACATACACAAATATGTCCCAACTAATTCACACCATAGTGCTACACATGCACACACGCACCAGAAAAACCCCAAATCATACGATATTACCAAAATGCCCTTATTATATTAGACTTATGCAATTGCACACACATACACAAATGGCTCATTCAACTAGGAGGCAAACGGGGTGTGATAACTCCCCCCTACTAACAAGAATTTCGTCCTCCAAATTCACACCTGAACTGAATAATTGCGGGTACTGAGATCTCATTGACTCCTCTGGTTCCCAAGTTGCTTCCTCAACCCCATGGTGATTCCACAAAATCTTGACCAATGGAATCTGCTTATTCCTCAACTGCCTTACTTCTCAAGCTAAGACAGCTCTAGGCTCCTCATCGTAGGAAAAATCTGACTGCACTTGAACCTCTTGAACTGACAACACATGAGAAGGATCCGATCTATACCGACGGAGCATCGAAACGTGAAACACATCATGAAGCTTCGATAATTCCATAGGCAAAGCCAATCTGTAAGCTACTGGACCAACTCTTGCCAACACCTCATACGGACCAATGAAGCGAGGACTAAGTTTTCCTTTCTTTCCAAATCGAAGCACTTTTCTCCAAGGAGAAACTTTAAGAAAAACTTTATCCCCAACTTCAAACTGTACGTCTTTCCTCTTCAGGTTGGCATAAGATTTTTGTCGATCCTTAGCTGCTTTCAAGTTCCGCTGCACAACTCTGATCTTCTCCTCTGTATCTCTTACCAGATCTGGTCCAAGCACTGACCTCTCAGATAGCTCTGTCCAACAAACTGGAGTCCTACACTGTCGTCCATATAAAGCCTCATACGGTGACATACCAATGCTCGACTGAAAACTGTTGTTGTAGGCAAACTCCATCAGTGACACATACTTATCCCAACTACCAGGAAAATCCAAAACATAAGCCCTCAACATGTCCTCTAAGATCTGAATCACTCGCTCGGACTGACCATCTGTTTGAGGATGAAATGCCGTATTGAAGTTCAGCTTGGTACCCAAAGCTCGTTGCAACTCTTTCCAAAACTTAGATGTAAACCTTGGATCCCGATCTGAAACTATAGACAAAGGCACTCCATGCAACCGAACTATCTCATCCACATAGGTACTGGCCAATCTATCCATCTGGTAATCCATCCTAACCGGCAAGAAGTGAGCTGACTTTATGAATCGGTCCACAATAACCCAAACAGAATCATGCTTTTTCTGAGTCAAAGGCAACCCGGAGACAAAATCCATGGCGATGTCATCCCACTTCCATTCGGGAACGGACAAAGGCGTGAGCAATCCAGAAGGAACTTGGTGCTCAGCCTTTACCTGCTGACAAGTCAAGCACTTAGATACAAAGTCCACTATGTCCCTCTTCATACCAGACCACCAATAAAATTGCTTCATATCCCGATACATCTTGTTACTCCCGGGATGCATGGTGAAAATTGTATTATGTGCCTCAACCAAAAGCTGTCTTCTTAATTCTTCGCTATCCGGAACACACAAACGGTTTCTAAATAACCCATCCTGCACCAAAAACTCTGACTGCTTGCTTAAACTGACTTCTTGCACAATCCGCTGAAGCTTCTCATCAACCTTCTGAGCATCCACTAACCGCTGTATCAAGGTAGGGTTGACCCTCAACTGAGCTATCAAAGCCCCATCTGAATCAAACCTCCATCTGAATCGTCTCAAAAACAAGGCAAAAACTGACTTCCGACTCAAAGCATCTGCGACTACATTGGCCTTACCCGAATGGTAATCCACAATGCAGTCGTAGTCCTTAAACAACTCAAGCCACCGACGTTGCCTCATATTCAGTTCCTTTGGAGTCAGGAAATACTTCAAACTCTTATGGTCCGTAAAAATTCTGCATTTCTCTCCATACAGATAATGATGCCAAATTTTCAAAGCAAAGACAACCGCTGCTAACTCAAGATCATGCATCGGATAGTTCCTCTCATGTGGCTTCAACTACCGAGAAGCATAAGCCACCACCTTACCTTCCTGCATCAGAACACATCCCAAACCGACACCTGAAGCATCACTATACATAACAAACTCCTTACCCGAGGTGGGTTGAGTCAGTATAGGAGCTTCAACTAACAACCGCTTCAACTGCTCAAAACAAGCCTGACACTTATCCGACCAATCGAACTTCACTCCTTTCTTCAATAACTTAGTCATCGGAGCGGCAATCACAGAGAAACCTTTAACAAACCGACAGTAATAACCCGCCAGACTAAGGAAACTCCGTACTTCCTGAACATTCCTAGGTGCTTTCCACTCAACTATCGCCTCAATCTTAGCTGGATCCACTTGGATACCCTTAGCTGAAACTATATGGCCCAAAAATGACACTTTCCGAAGCCAAAAATCACACTTACTCAACTTAGCAAACAACTGATGTTCCCTCAACACTTGCAAAACAAACCGAAGATGCTCCTCATACTCGGCCTCATCCTTGGAATACACCAGGATATCATCTATAAACACCACCACAAACCGGTATAAGTATGGCCTAAACACTCTGTTCATCAAATCCATGAATGCCGCTGGAGCATTAGTCAAACCAAACGGCATAACAAGGAACTCATAGTGGCCATACCTAGTCCGAAATGCAGTCTTAACAACATCTTCATCCTTAACACAAAGCTGATAATACCTAGACCGGAGATCTATCTTGGAAAAGACTCCTGCACCTCGAAGCTGATCAAACAAATCTTTAACTCTAGGCAAAGGATACTTGTTCTTCACTGTGACCTTATTGATCTGCCTGTAGTCGATACACATCCTCAAGGATCCATCCTTCTTCTTAACGAACAGAACCGGAGCTCCCCAAGGAGATATGCTGGGTCGAATAAACCCCTTATCCATTAGCTCTTGCAGTAGAGTTTTAAGTTCTCTCAACTCTACAGGAGCCATCCGATAAGGTACTTTTGATACCGATGTGGTACCCGGCATAATCTCTATGGCTAGCTCAACTTCCCTCTCTGGAGGCAAACCCGGCAATTCACTTGGAAAAACATCACTAAACTCCCGCACAACAGGGATGTCCTCAATCCTCACTCGATCCCTCTTGGAATCCAAAATCACAGCCAGAAAAGCCTCACATCCTTTTCTCAAAAACCTCTTGGCTTGAATAGCAGAAATCACATTGTTCACCGAACTCGCACCCAAACCTCTAACAAACACTGGAGCTAGATTCCTATCCCGAAGCACGAAGGTCTTCCTATGACAATTAACTACAGCTCGATGCTCACCCAACCAATCCATACCCAAAATCAAATCATACTCTCTGAAGGGCAACTCAATCAAATCTGCAGGGAACTCAACTCCCTCAACCAACAAAGGACAATTCCTATAAACTCTACTCACACTGACACTATGCCCTAATGGATTGGTCACACAAATCTCATAGTCTAACTGATCTACCACATGCATCTTATCAATAATCTTATCCGTGCACAAATATGAGTGTGTGGAACCAGGATCTATTAGAGCATATAATTCAGTGTCATGGAGTAGGAACTTACCAGCAATCACATCAGGGGCATCCTGCTCCTCCCTGGCTCGAACTGCATAAGCTCTAGCTTCAACTGGAGGAGGACGCTCAACTATCTCAGAAACAGCTCCATCTCTAGGTCGACCACCTCGACCTCTACCTCACCCTCTACCACGAGTAGCCTGAGTTGCATTCGACCCCACTCCACTAGCCCCTCTCTGAGATTCCGGATCCTCATTCAACTGTGGACACTTAGCCAGACGGTGCTCGGTGCTACCACATCTAAAACACGCACCAGAAAGCCACCTAAACTCACCCCAGTGAGCTTTACTGCAGTGCGAACAAATAGGTATCGCATCAGACCTACCACCTCTACCAGAGCCAGATACTGCCGCTGAGCCTTGCCTTCTTCCTCCGGTGGCCGAACCAGCTGCTGGTTCATCTTGCGGGTTCCTAGATCTCTTACCCGAAGATGAGGAAAAACCACCTCGAGCAGAATTCCTTCGCTGAGCTCTCTCCCTAATCAAAGATTCCGTCTTCTCCGCCCTCATGGCAGCCTCTGCAATCTGATAATAACTTACTCCCGGTGTAACCATCAAAGAGATCAAAGCAATCTTCAAAGAGTCGTTCAACCCGGCTTCAAAATGCTTACATCTGAAATCAGCTGTCATAACCCCACGCGGAGTATAACGAGACAACCGGTTAAACTCTTTCTCATAATCCGCAACTGACAAAGCCCTCTGCCTCAAACTCAGAAACTGAGCCCACTTTGCATCCTTATACGCTTGAGTCACATACTTCTTAGTGAACTCCTCACTGAAGAAGTCCCAGGTCAAAGGATCGGGCATCTGAGGTTGCCTACTCACCAACTCCCACCATTCGAAAGCCGACCCTTGGAGCAATGCCACAGCACTCTCAGATTACTGATCGGGAGGACATCTAACTTCCCTTAAAGCTCTCTTCACTTTATCCAGCCACTTCTCAGCTATCTCTGACTCATCTAATCCGAGTCCATAAAAATCCTCAACACCAGCTCTTCTCAAACTCTCTATCGGAGCCTTCGGGGCAGTCACCTTTTCCAAAACCCGAGCTATGTCCTGATACAATCTAAACATTGCCTCAAAAGTCATGGCAGCGGCCACGGGCTGGACCCTAGCACGTTGAGCCGACACCGAAACAGAAATAGACGAATCTACAGCTAGAGGATTCACACTTTCAGCGGATTCCTCGAGCACACCGTGAGCAGAATCAGAATCCATCTAACAAAAAAGAGGACAGCCACATCAGCCAACACAGCCCTAGACATAGACATATCCACACATAGCATCACACAGACAATCACCCAGAAACGCCTAAACCTAGGCTCTGATACCACAACTTGTAACACCCCTTACCCGTACTTAGGCGATCCCATCCGATAAGGAGTGAGATGCCGTATGAGTAAAGGTGCCACCACACAGATACAGAATATACATACATTCATACATAAACATACATACCAAAATATAGGGTAATTTAAAACTTTACAGGACCATTCATGAAATAAGCTGATCATGCATTAATATAACGGAAGCATTACATTACTGTTCTGATCAACTAAGAAATACATTAGATAATTACAAATTCCAAAATACATGTACAAAAGTGGAAGCTATTACAAAATCAATATCAGAGAGTTCTATACAAAAAGAATCCTCAAAATACAAAAATAAAGCCCTACACTAAGACCCTGCTGTGTTGGCTTCGAAGGCGACGACTCTCCCAAAGCAACTCCTTCCGCACCTGCAGGGGCAAACACACCGTGCTAAGCGATAAACGCTTAGTGGGGAAACACACATATAGCATAAGGACAACCATTCACAACGGTCGTCAAGGCAATACACATGCGTAGCACGTACACATATATATATACAATAAACATAGCATAACAATTGCATATACACATGCTCGCATACATAAAGCCATTCATCAGAGAACTTATAACAATAGTCATATTCTCATAACAAATTATACTTTTCACCATCGAATCCATACATATATCTCATACGTTTCTCATATTACAGTTCATCCAAAGCATTTTAAGCACTGAAACACCTGCTGACTCAAGGTAGTGGATAACGAGTGAACAGAGAGTACTTTACAGGTACTAACCGATTACAGATAGTACCTTACGGGTACGAATCGAAAACCATTTTAAATTTTCATTCACAAACATTTTCTGAGCGACCTTAAACAAGATCCAAACACATTACAGGGGGTTCGCAAGGAACCAAACGGGGACCTGATCCGGGTCCAAACGGAACTGGGGGCTGCAGCTATAAGACTCTATTAGGCATGCCTAACTATCCACTTACTAGACTCTAGCAGGTCATGCATCAACCATTCAATTCACTTCATAAGGTTCCAAAAACCATTATCATACATGTACATAGTCTTATCATGGATCCGCATTCATATTATTCATAAGATATCAAGCATGAATCTCAAAAAGCACTGAAGCAAACTGTAGTTCAAAAACCACACGCAACGAAGGTAAAACACACTCAGCATACAAGGGACTGTCGCGCTCGCGACAGAGACCGAAGTCTCTTCACTGCGCGCGCACGATGAATTTCGCGATCGCGAGGAGGACAGAAGGGCTAGGCTCTGTCGCGCTCGCGACGCATGTCGCGACCACGACAGAGAGCAAAGTTGCTGTCGCGGGCTCGCGACGAATCACGTGCTCGCGATAGCACTTGGCCAACATCGCGCACTGTTACGATCGCGACAGTTGTCTCGCTCGCGACAGAGACTGATCTATGCTTCGGCTGTCGCGGGCTCGCGACAGCGAAGCTCCAATTGCCGATACCTGTCGCGCTCGCGACAGACGTCGCGATCGCAATAGGATCGGGCTTTTGAAAATCTGCATAATTTTTTCCTTCCAAATCGATCCAACAACACACAATTCTCAACCAAGAACTTCTTACCTCAAATCCCGTCATCCAATAGCAACAACAACAATAATATAGCTTTTAATAACAAGAAATTTCATACAATACATTAATTTAAACCTCCAATTTAAAAATTCAACCAAAAACCCAATTTATGCTCAAAACCAAATCAATTCCCAAATTACCAAAATTAACTCATGCTCTTGCAAGATCCACATTTCAAAACAATAACCCATATCATACATACCATAGCAAAGGCATATCGCAACCCAATTTCCACAAATCATCAAGAACACATACATGAACATATTTACATGCAAAAGCAAGAAATTCCCAAACCTCAAAATCCTTAGCTCCTATTGCTTGGATCCGCTAGTTCCAACCTTCTCCTTGCCCTTTGGCTCGCGAGGAAGATCAACTAAGCATAACCCAACAAAACCCACAACAAAGCAACTCTAGATTAAAACCCAAATCCAGAAAATATGAAGAAGAAAGATGAAGAAGAGGAAGAAGAAGAAGATGGAAAATGCAGAAAACTTACTAAGGAAAAGAAAAGAGATGATTAATTTCCACCACTAGAGGCTTGAATCCCAACTAGGGCACCACAATGAAGGAGAAGAGAAAGAGGAGTTAGGAAGAGAAGAGACAACGGGATTGAGGGAGCAAAGTTTTGCTTTCCTATTCTCTTTCCTCTTCTTAATCTTTACTTTTCCCTCTCTTGCCAAGTGCCCTCATCCTAATGGTGGATTCAATCACTCACACCCAACAAACATACCTCACATGCACACAATGGAACACCCTAATAATGCACCCTACATATGTATAAGCAACACACACCCAATGATTTCTCCAATAAAACACCCTACAAATGTATACATGCTCACACACTACTATAACCCACTAGTGCATACCCTACTATGGTGCGCTAACACATACACAAATATGTCCCAACTAATTCACACCATAGTGCTACACATGCACACACGCACCAGAAAAACCCCAAATCATATGATATTACAAAAATGCCCTTATTATACTAGACTTATGCAATTGCACACACATACACAAATGGCTCATTCAACTAGGGGCAAACGGGGTGTGACACATAGCATGCCGAAAGAAAATGTGGGCAGAGTACTACGGTGAGCAAAGGGTGCTACTGAACGGAAACACTCACTTAGTCATAACGAGCAACCGAATAATAAAATTTCTTAGAATCAAAACACCAATGGCATACACATCCCACACTTATAAAGCTAGCACACTATTATTCACAATAAAATATTACAACTCAACACCAAAGCTAGATAATAAAACTTAATTACATTATGAAAATCCAGTAAAACTTCCTATAAAACTTTTATCGATTGTTGGCCAAAGTTACAGTAGACCACTCGAACCAAACATCAATCTCCTACCCGCGCGGATAAACAACCGGGGTATGTGATGACACTTAGCAGGGATAAACAATAATAATAAACAACAACTCACTGTAGTTATTGATACTAATCACATGCGTGAGCAACATATAAATAAGCATACAGTGTACTAGCTAGAGATACTACAGATTCACATCATCATTCTCATATGAAAACATAAGCAATCTCAATTACCTTTTATATACTCATCATTTGGTAAAATTGTTTAATTAACCTTATAGATAGTTATACCTCATAGGCTACCAATATACATTTTGCTAGTCAAAATATAAAGTCTTAGAAATTCCCATTACTACGAATATTTCCAGAATCATGCCTAAAACAGTATTGATACTTAAGTCAAAACATGTCATTTGTTCTAACCATTACATTGTTCAAAACTAAAAACACCTCAATCCTCAGATTGGGTTCGGGCTTGAAATAAATATACCAAACTTTCTACATATCCTTACGGTTGGGGAATCAGAACCATGTAGTTCTATAGAAAACTTTTATACACACATATTCCAGAATTAATCTTTACTCATTAACTAAACCCATGGATCTATATCATGCTTACCACTTTATTTTTTTCCTTACTTACTAATCAACATATAATTACCATATTCATTGAGGACCAACAAACAATGCACATAAATTCCTTACCAATATACTTACAGTAGTTATCTAGGCTAAGGTCCAGAAGGCAGATAACATATAACATACCTGTATTCTCATTTCAAACATATAAACGAGTATATTCGTAATATCCATTTACTGAATAATCGACTATAGCAAATACGCATATCAATTACTTTAAAAATTCACTTTAAAGACCTCATATAGATAATCATACTCCAAACTTTTAAATAGATTAATGACATGCATTTTCCACATACAAATTCTTATGCAGTCAGCATTCATTCATACACGCCTATTTGAGCAAACATTATTTGCTATATCTTTTTTAATTGAATTGATATTAGATTAAGATACAAAAGCATATAGGTATCTTAAGATACCACACAATTCCACATAGGTGTCCATAAAGGATCCAGAACATATAAGTACGTAAAGCATATGCTCAAATGATATATATAAGCCTCAAAAGCAATATATATATCAATAGACACATTCGATGCTTATTCACGTATCTTTTTGCAAATCATCAAAGAACTTATCGATTTATTCAGATTTTTTATTCATTTAATTGCCTGGTAAGTCATAGGGGTGGATAAACGAGTGAACAGAACACATTGGGGTACCCGAGGGTACAATCAAAAGGCAACATCTTTATTTTCTCATAGAAAATATTTTCACATTGGGCGATCTTAAACAAGATCCGAACACATTGAGGATCGCGAGGACCTAAACGAGGACCTGATCAGGGTCCAGAACGCATTGACGCTTCAGCTAAAAGAACTCTATAGGCATGCCTATCTATCCACAACCAACTATGCAGGCTGAATACACATATGTTTCCATTAAATGCTTGTAACATTCTTTTATTTTCACATAGACTCAGGCATTTATAAACTTGCATATCGTTTGCACTAATCATACTTATCATATTCAAAACTAATCATGTATTCTTTCATGGGTTGAAATATTCATATAAACATATTAAAATATATTCATATTATTAGATATCATGCACTTATTTAAACTTAATAAATAAATGAACATTTCCTTACACATATACGTTCATCAAATAATAATGGTAGATAAAATTCTCATATTTCAATTTTTACCATGCATAGGAATGTTTGAATAATTCATATTCCAAGTCACATATATGCACAACACAAGTGAGAAACCATATAATTAGGAAATTTAGCAAAAACATTTTAAGGCAAAGAGGATTGTCGCGCTCACGACAGTAGCCAAGCTTGCCCTACAAGAAAGGAAGCTGTCACAAGTTATGCTCAATGTCATGAGTCTTGACAGTAGCTTACAGTCAAACCTGATGACAGTCGTCATGACTCGTGATGAAGCCAACATTGTACCGAGTCGTGATGATCGTCATGACTCGAAATAAATCCTTCACTGAAAGCTCGGCTGCCTGTAAGATGCTGGAATCACCGAGCTCTGTTGTGCTCGCGATAGAGTCACATTTTCCAGTTCTCTAGAAATTCTGCAGAAATTCTCATGACCAAAATCCACCAAAATACAAATAACTCAATAAATTTCAACATAATTCTAAACCCACATTCAATACACTTTATACCGCATAAAACGCATGTTTCAAACTAATTATCATAATTAAAACATCTAATTTAAGCAATCAAAAACCAGAGTTCTTCAAACCTAGAATTTTACCCTAAATTCATACAAATTCAAATTTTGATCCAATAATTCACAACCATGGCATCTCTATTTAAAATTAATCCAAACCCACAATATTTACACAAACTTAACAAAATTTAAACTCATAACTTCCAGAAAATCAAATTTAAATACCAAATCATAACATGCATCAAATTCACAAAATCCCAAACCTCAACTCCTTTGCTCTTAGTAGTTCCTTTAGCTGATCTTTCTTGCTCCCAAACCCATCCTAAGTCTTTCTCATCCAAAATCCTCAACAATCACACATATACATATACAAAACATAAATTTAGATTTTAGCTAATCAATAAGGAAACGAAGAAATCAAAGCTTATAACTTACCTTTCCTTAACAAATTCTTTACTTAAATCACTTGAACTAACAAACTTCATCATCTAAATCTTGGGCTTTGATCTAAGAGAGAGAGCAAATGGCATTGAAGTAAGAAGGAGATGAATAAGATACAGGAGAGGCAGAACAACAAGAACGAGAGAGGGGAGAGTAGATTTCTACCCTCTCTCTCCTTCTCTCTCTTCTTTTATACCTCCTCTAATCTTCTTGCCACATGTCACCATGCCATTGGTCCAATCTTGATATTTATGTCAAATTCTCCTTTAAATCCCTCAATTCTCATATCCTTATGCATTAATACTTAACTAACTAATCCTTCACATTGGCCCACTTAATTAATTTTATTATTTTAATCAACTCCTAATTCCATACTTCACAATTTTACCTTTGGCTACACTTACCGAAACTTTTACATTAATTCTTAAATTGTCTATTCGACACACCCGACACTACAATTTGCATAACTTTGGTCACCACTCATCCTCAATTTGTACAAATCCTTCCAAGGTACATTTTGGGTTGTTACAGCCTAGATCAGAGTTACCCAATGATGATGAGATGCCTATTCACAGGCAAAAAGGTTAAAAGTGATTATTTCCTTGTGAAATTAGCATTTTAGAGTAAAAAAGAAAAAAACAATAAAAAATGTGTTAAAAATTAAATTTAAAAAATGGAGTTTGAAAATTATAGTATTTTTGGTTAAATTTTAAAATTTTTTTAAAAAAATGGATGTCGGCAGCGTCAGCGCGTTGCGGCTGCCCGCAGGCACAGTGCCTATGAGCGGAGTGCTATAACGGCCACCCGCGCAGGCACTGCGCGAGCGATGTGCTGGGCGAGCGCACGCGGCCAACGAGCGTCGGTCGCCCCAATTCCGCCCAAAATGTTGATCTTGGCCCTAAAATTTATTTTTTCCGGATTTTTCACTAAATTCAATTTTTTATCCCTTTTTAAAGGTTTTTTCATATTTTTTCCATTTTTAAATATAGATATATAATATTTGAATTAATTAATTAGTTTTTCTTTAATTAATTATATTTTCCTTTTTTTCTTGATATAAATAGAAAAAGATGAAAAAGAATTGGGAGGCAATTTATTTTTTAGGATTTTTCTTGATTTTTCTCTTCTTCTCTTATTGAACAAAAATCCTCTCTACTTTTTTAGTTTTTCTCCTCAAAATAAACTTTTTTAAGTTAAATAGTTTAATTTCTTTACGAAGAATTTTTCTTGAGACAAAGAAAAATTATTTTATGTTTTTGAAATTTTTATTCATTTTTTGATCAATTATTTTCTTGAGATAAAAAAAATCATTTTTTATTTTTGAGAATTTTAATTTTTCTTTCATTATTTTTTTTTCTTCTTCAAATAAAAATATTTTTTTTAATCGATAATCATTCTTTAGACTAAGGAATTCATTTTTTGTTCTTAAAAATTTTTATTTTATTTCATCTTTTTTTGCAATTTATTTTTTTGAATAAAATTTCAATTTGTATTATTTTCAATTCTAATTTTGTAAAACAAAACAAGAAAATCAATCATCATTTTTTCCTCCATTGAATCCGAATTCTAAGGGTAAGCATTCTAGGCTTGATTCGTCATTTTTATTTTCTCTTATTCATATTTAATTAATTATCATGTAAATCTTTATATTTATTGTGTATTTATTTATTTTATATTATCTTAGATTAAATTTAAATTTTTTACATTTTTTATTCATGTGATTATTCATTCTTCTTTTATTTATCATTTTTTTATCATTATCATTGTTATTATTATTATCATTGTTATTATTTTTATTATCATAATTTTTATTATTTTATTATGATTCTTATTATTATTATTATTATTATTATTATTATTATTATTATTATTATTATTATTATTATTATTATTATTATTATTATTCATTATCATTTTCATTATTGTTATTCTTTTTGTTTTATGAATATGTTAATATGTTGAGTTATTGGTTTCCACCATGTCATTTAACTTATTTGTCATTCATAATGCATTTTTTTCATTTGTTTTGATTTATTAACAATTTAATTCATTTGTCATTCTTTTGATGTAATCTCATTTTATTTTATTTTAATTTGTTATTTATTATTTTATGTGCTTAATTGATCTTATTGATTTAATTACTAAAATTATTTTATTTGTGTTTATTTTTCCAAAACTTATTTTCTTTACTTGGACATTTCACGAGCACACGGGGAGATCTAGGAGGCTCATTTGGTTTAATCTTTTCTTCGATTTTTATTATTTATATTATTTTCTTTATTTGGCTTGTTTATTTATTTTACTATGCAGACTTTAACAAAACATGTCCTAATTTTTATCCCCAAATAAACTGTAACAACCCAAAATAGGCCTAGTCGGAATCTGTGTAGTATGTCAGAATATTTAGAGCATATCGGTAATTTTAGCAAGAGAAATTTGGATGATAAGGGCTTTATTGCAAGGAATTAATTTAGTTAAGTCAATTGAAGGAATTAAATGGTATACATGTGTTGTATGGATGCAGGGTACTTTTGGTTGTGGCATAATCTAGTAGTATTTGTGTATGGTAACTTGGATGAAAAAGTGATTTCTTAGAGATTATATAATGTGAGTTAAGTTTGGTACCTTGGATTGTTAGTCAAAGATGAGAGATAAAGGGACCATTGGTAAAGTGACATGTGTTTGGGTTGTTGGGAGCATTGAATGAAGATTTGATAGGAGAAGAGAGAGGGGAGGAAGAAATGGTAGCTTCTCATGGAAGCCACTTAGTTTTGCCCTCTTCCTTCTCACATTCTCTCTCTCACTCTCCCATCTCCATTTTCTGCTCTCTCTTCCTTTCATGTGTGTATTTCTCAAGCTTTAAGCTAGGGTTTTAAGTTTTGAAGGTTCCAAGAGGTAAGTGGCCATGTTAATTAGTTTTGATATTCTTCTTCTTCTCCTTCTACGGGTCTGATTATGGGTTGTGGTTGATTGCATGGATTAACTAAGTTTTGGTTTTGGTTGATTGGTTGCAAGAAGCTGAAGAAAAGAGAAAGAATAAGGGAAAAGGAAAGGTTGTGGCTTGAAGGAAGTGAATTTTAAGCTCCATTTTAGGTTTGGGAGTGTTTTTACATCATCACTTTGGATCATGTTTTGAGTCAAATATTGTTGTTGGTTGTGAGTCTTGGTATATGAAAATGCATGAGTATAAGTGATTTGTGTAATTATTGTGTAAGTGAGTTATGTTGTTATAAGCATTATAAGTGTAGCATGGTTATGAGTTCATTATGGTATATGCTAAGGATATGATTAAAGCAATGAATGATTATTTATGATTTTAGGGTTGTGATGGTTTGGGAAGGCTTGAATATATGTTTGGGTGCTGTGCATTTGGAATTTCACATAGGTCACGGTGACAACCAGTTTTGTTGCCACCGTGAGGTATGTTAGGAATGCATTCTGCCCGCCTGTTGTATGTATGTCACGGTGATAACCACTTTGATTGCCACCGTGAGGTACCCAGTTTTGCTTTCTGTTTTTGAATTCTGAGGTATGTCACGGTCACAACCATTTGGTTGCCACCGTGAGGTACCTCAGTCTTGCATTCTGGTTTGATTGATATGCATGTCACGTTCACAACCATTTGGTTGCCACCGTGAGGTACGGCAGTCTGGCATTCTGTCTTGTTTGTTATGCATGTCATGGTCACAACCATTTAGTTGTCACCATGAGGTATCTTCAACATGCAATTTTTCTCCTTTTAGCATTCTCAAATGTTAATTATGTGGAATATTGGCTTTCATAATAAGTTTAACATATCTAAATAAGTTTTCATAGCATGTTAAATGGTATATGTCTATTAGTTATTCATTTGAGAGTTGTACGTTGATTATACCTGTAAATGATTTACATGACTTTACTTATGATTCATGTACATGTGTGGTTAAGTTACTTGAATACTTTGGTAGTTTATACCTTTATAGTGAAAGGAGTTATATATACGTATTTATTGTTTTATAAATGCAATTTGAGCCTGGTAGTCATAGTTAGCGGATAGATAAGCGCTTATCCAGGGTCAGAGTGTGAGTACAGCTGCTATATGTCATTTGTTACATTTGGGCCCCATTTGGGTCATATAAGATGTATAAGGCCTCGGTCTCCGGTATACTTTCGGGTATACATGATTATAAAATGTTTTGAGACTCATGTCTCCATATGCTTGGGATGTTGTGTCCTATTAGTATCATTGGTACCCGTATCCACTAATTAGCGAATAATCAGGCTGTTAGTTGAGTTTAGTACATGCGATTGTTTTATGAAGCTAATAGTTATATGAAATGAATATATGTTACATGTATATGAATATGAGTTATGACATGATGAGATGTAAAACTTGTATTCGAATTTGAATAGTTTATTTTCCCAAAATACCTGAGTATGATGACAATTGTTATATGCATGAGTAATATATGTTTTTATGCTTTGGTTATTATTGTGTTTATATATATATATATATATATGTTATTGCGATTATATGTACATGCATATGTTGTTCCTCCCCACTAAGCGTTATGGCTTAGCACGGGTTCGTTTCCCGTGTAGGTGGCGGGTTTTTCGTGGAGTCGGACATCTACAGGTCGGCGACTAGAAGTCTTTATTTGGGATGAAGTATTTTGTGTCTTCCATTGTATATTTTTTGTATATGGAGTATGATTTTGGAAATGTAATTTTTGTAAAGGATTATATTGTATATGCATTTATTTACAAATCCCATTTTGTAAAATGACATGACAATATGATTATATATTTATGGATTTGTTATCTTTTGATTAAATGTACTTGTTTTCTTAACATGTCTTGAGTATATGTATGCGTTGCTGTGAGTTGCGCGCGTGGCGCCCCGGCATCCTTCCAACGGGGGTATCGGGGGGGGGGGGGGGTTACATAAACCATCACTTTTAATGCTTTTTCTTTTAAGCATGCATGCAAGGACCAATGTTCTCATCATAATAAATATCCCGTTTTATATATGATTTATATTTTAGTTACAATGGGGTTGTATTTCGCCCTTAGTTTTGTTGTAATTTACTACACTTTTATTTACTTTATTTTAATCTTGCTTTTATTTACTGCTTTTCACTATGTGATCGATGTGCGCTCTAATTATTGCATTGAATTGGTATGAGAAAAGGAATAAAATCTTAAACTCAAAACTCAATTGTAATTTAATCAAGGTATGAATAAATGGAAAGTATCAAACCATCTCTGATCTTAGGTTCAATGAGGTTAGAGGACCATCTCAATGTCTCATTGGGGTAGGGACTCCAAAATATCTCTTATTGCCTAAAATAGGCCCAATTAGCATAATCTTAGGCTCTATGAGGTTAGAGAACCATCTCAATGTCTTATTGGGGTGGGGTCCCCAAAATATATCTGCCTTGCCCAAAATGGATGTACATGCATCATCTTAGGCTTCATGAGGTTAGAGTACCATCCAGATGATCTATTGGAATGGGGACTCCAAAATATCTCTGGCAGGCCCAAAATAAACACAAATGCGCTGTCTTACGCTCAGTGCAGCTAGACGGCCTTTCCCAATGTTTTATTGGGTGGCGATTCTAAAAAACCTCCTTGTTGCCTAATATAGATACCCTTGTAATCTCTTGCAAGTTTCATGAACCTCTCCTGAAGGCCCTAAAAGTAGGTCGTTCGGGGCACCCCGGGTTTCGGCTCGCGTCACATTGGCGACTCCGCTGGGGACCTAAAAGATACTTTGCTTCGAAAGTTCCTTGATTGAAACTTGTATTTGAGTTTTAATTTAAAAATTTCATCCCTTTTTGAAATTGCATTGTATATCATTAGAACCTTAGATCTATGCTAGTTTAGTCCCTCTTTTAACCCCGTTGAATTCCCAAAGCACGACCCTACGTTCACTCAATGTAGGGAAGTGTCAGTCCAAGCCTCTTACCATTTGGTATATTAAATGGAGACCTGACTTATCGTTACGCTCGTGATGAGCTATACCTATTGGCGGGGACCATGCTTGGGTAGACCTAAAGTATCATCACCTTTGGCCAAAACTCATGCAATAGCAATGGATACTTTCCCTAGGTGGTATGAACCATAATACTATTCTTGTTGTTGGACTATTATGTATTGGACAAATCGAAATAAATCGGATGGTCACCTAATTAAAGGCTTTCATGCCCCGAAAGGCCCATGTCAATTTCTCTAGATTGCCTAAATACACAATAGTCAGAACCCATATGTATGCACATAGATAAGAGAGGTTATGCCGCCAGCTTTCCACCGTGCACCATACACGCCCATTGGGTTCCCTATTAACCCATG
Organism: Excoecaria cochinchinensis; assembly: GCA_947683425.1. Taxonomy (NCBI): domain Eukaryota; kingdom Viridiplantae; phylum Streptophyta; class Magnoliopsida; order Malpighiales; family Euphorbiaceae; genus Excoecaria; species Excoecaria cochinchinensis. Next base: position 1,097,183 of record CANTUQ010000212.1, read on the forward strand.
GGTCAAGCCCACCTAGGACAGAGACTATACGACCTCGTGTGTGGGGGAAATAAGGTTGGAAGGATCTATCTGCTTGCATGTGATTGTGAATGATGCATTATATATTCATGTCATTCATGCACAAATAAAAAAAAAAGTTATTTCCTCCTTATATGTGCATCTTATTATTTGCATATAATTCTTACATGTACATATCATCATGTGTATAGTTTTTCTACATGTTTCACATGTATCATTATAGTATCTTTCAGCTATCAAGGATCACTTACATAGCACGATCATGCATTATATATTATTCATGCATTATTTTAACTCTTTAATTTTTCAGTCATCAAAGACCACTTTTCTAGTTGGTTAGGGGTTCCGACCGCTACCATATCAAAGGGTTTCGATTGATCGACCAGAATCAAAATCAAGTGCAATTAACAGGCATACAAAAAAATTTTCAGAAATGGCCAATTCATTCAGAGAGGTAGATACAACCCGGGCCCTGATAGCCAAGGATGTGGGCAGACAGTTTGAAGAATTTGAGAATAGAATGGTGGCCATGATAGCAACAATGGCCCAACCTGCTGCACAAAACCCAGCTGCCCCTCTTATGAGACCAAATGAATAGGAGGAGGCTAGAGAGGACCCACTTGAGGAGGTTCATCCACCACCAGTGAATTTGAGGGCTACCACATCAGGAGGCCAGAGAAAAGGGATAACCCAACGAGTAGAGGATGATTTGGAAGAGGATAAATATGAAGAGCTTATGTTTGTTAGAGGGAAAACACCCCAGATAGATGAAGCCATTTGGAAAGAAATGGAAGAGAAGTTCAAGGCGATATCCCAAATGCTGATGATGGGAAAGGGGATGAACCCCGACGACAAGAAGCTGGATTGAGAGGATCTACTCCCTCTTAATCTCAAGATGCCTGATGTCCCGAAGTTTGATGGCACATCGGACCCCACTGCACACGTCAAGAATACTCTCTGGTAATGTAGAGTACTTTTGTTTAAGTTCGATAGGTCCTGCGGTGGATTGTTATCATGGACTAGATCGGAGAATAAAAGAAGACTAGGATCTACTGATGGAGGAGTTCCTCTAGCAGTACAACTATAGTACAAGGATAGAGGTTACTCTGAAAGATCTAGAGCTAATGCAGCAAAAGCCAGGCGAGTCATTCCATGAGTACCTGACCCAATGGATGAACCAGGTAATGGAGATGAAGAAGAAGCCGAATACTCCAAACCAAATCAGGCTATTTATCAGGAATGCCAGCCCATATTTGAAGGATAGGTTAAAGATGAAGGGGCTAAAAGACCGAGAGTCCCTGAAAGATATAGCTATCAAAGCTGAGGCCAAGCATCTGGATAAAATGGCCAAATTTGTAAACTTGGCCTTTGTCAAAAATAGAGGAAATAGCAGTAGTAATGGGGGCAATACTGGGGCAACAGATGTCTCAACCACAGGAACGACTAGGGGCCACCTCACACAGCCATTATCTTCGCACTTCACTCGTCTCATTAAGGAAGGGAAGTTACAACCCTTGTTAGTTGGGCATGCCCCAAGTCAAGGACAACCTAGACATAAAATAGACTGGTATTGTGCATATCACCAGTACACAGGGCATATGTAGCAACCTAGACCCGCATAAGATGCAGATATCGGATGCAGCCACATTATACGGTAATGCACTTCTTAGATTTAATAATTTTTATTTTATTTTTTTTTCTGCATGCAATAGTCACACTACGTGCTGAGCATTAAAATGTCCAGTGGTGGATACATATCCGAAATTTTTCACACTAAAACAACATGCAAGCACACACAAGCATTTCTCTTTATTCCCATAATGTTAACATTAATTTATGAGTCTTTAAACAGATTATGACATACTTTTTCTACAATCATTTATTTTTTACTTTTACCATTATTATAGCAATCGCATATATCATTATTATTTGTATTATTAGTATAACTATCACCACGCCATTGACATTTCCAATATTACTATTACATGCTGTCTATAAATTGGAGAGCCAGTTATGATGACAGTTTCTGCAATTATCTAATAAATGTATCCATCTGTTATTCTCTTTACCTGCTTAACTTATCTACATTTCTTACTGTACATTTTCTTTATGAATACTATAATTAATACACTAACTTATTTGAACTTTTAATATTTCCGTTAGTATTGTCTTAATCTTACACATGATTTCCTCAAACATTATATGACTTATATCTATCATTCACTGTCTTAAATAACCTTTATCATTACCATGTCTAATAATGATATTATTATAACAATACTTGAATTACTTATTCTATTTAATTTTATCTTTAGGCAAGTCATCATTAATTTTCTATTAGCCTATAGCATTTTGTTATTAGACTTAACTTCCTTTATACTTACAACAACGACATTCTCATGTAGCCCTTATAAATAATTTACTATATTTCTATCGTTATATAACTTGGTCCATTATTAAATTAACATAATTACCTTTTTCAGGAACATTATTGTAATATCCATCAAATCTATATCAATTTCAGTTACCTATTTGTCCATGTTATTAATTAGATTGCTTGATAAAATTTACACATACAGTAGCCTAAGAGCATTAGATTTTCATGCATTACATTAATTACATTTCAACTATCTTCCAAATTTTATTCTTTTATGCACTCCTAGATCTTTATATTAGTACTTTAATTATGCAACCCTAAATCAATGTTCTCAATAATTTTCATACCACAATGATATGCCCCATTAATTACCAACAATGACATTATTCATTTCTTACATACAATACTACTATGTTCACCATTTTCTAAAATGAATACTTATTATTATTTCCATTGTTAACATTAATTTCTATTAACATTATTTACATTAGCACAATATTAACACTACCATTCTTATCTCATTATCTAACATGCAATAATATTCATAATGTCAATTTAATCAATCATTTAAGGACATATACATTTATAGCACACATAAAATTTTATATTTACATTTTGGTCCCTTAACTATGGCATAATTATAATTAAGTCCTCAAACTATTCCATATTTACACTTAGGTCCTTCAACTATGCTATATTTACACTTAGGTCCTCAACTTTTTCCAAAATTACAAAATTGCCATCACTTTGTCTTACATACCTTTTTAACCATTTTTTTACTATCTAAAATATATATATACATATTACTATCATTATTACCTTTAATCATTATTTCCATAATTAGCTTAATTAATTACCAATTTGGAATTCTAATTCACTTTGAATTCTAATCCAAATAAAATTCTAATCCAAATAAAATTCTAACCCAATTAGACTTCTAATCCAAATTGACCTCTAATTCAACTTGTCTTCTAATTCCAATAAAGTTTTAGCCCATTTACATTAGGGTCCTTTAACTATTGTTCAATTACAATTATGCTACCAAATCAACTTATAAATTATTTAATTCCTTATATAAAAAGCAATTTACCATTAAATCACACAATTAAGGTCATTTACACATTTAGGACGCATAAAAATCATATTTACCATTTTACCCTTAACTTATGACAAAATTACAATTATGCTCTTAAACTTTTCCAAAATTACAAAAATGCCCTTAGTTTATTTGCTTTTTATCAAAATTACAATTAGGCCATTAGTTCATTTTATTTCACACAAATTACAATCATGCCATCAATTCACATACAAATTACCATTATACCCTCATATTTTACCAAATTTACCAAATTACACTTACATTTACACCTTTTTACCTAACTTTTCACTTTTTACCTAACTTTACACTTTTTACCTAACTTGATGTAAAATTACTGTTTTACCCTCTAACTTTTGATATAATTCCAATTATGCCCTTTTTATAAATAAACTTCAATTTGATCACATTTTAGCCATTTAAAGCTCATTATTACCATTATGCCCTCAGAAGTTTTCATTAATTACGATTGTAGCCTTAACCTTATCTTTATTCTTTATCCTTATCCTTATCACTTAAATCATTACCATATCTTATTTTTATCACATAATCATTACCATATCTCATCTTTATCATATAATCACATGCATATCTCATCTTTATCACATAATCACATGCAAATCTTATCTTTAACACATAATCACATGCATATCTTGTCTTTATCATATAATCACATGCATACCTTATCTTTATGACATAATCACATGTATATCCATTTAATCATTTATCTTTCATACTAACATCATTTTAATAACAAGTTAACCATTTTAAACTTATTTTTGCCACTTTGACCCTATATAAACTTGGCAGACATCTATGACCAGGATAAACGAGACATAAACCCCTAAAGGCTCACAATAACCTGGAGAGACCCCAAATGATCAATCCAGTACATTCCAACCTAAAAAACCCCGAAGGATTACCCTAGTACATTCCAATATAGATACTTTTTAGAAACATAATAGGTCCATCATTGGCCTATAAAAATAGTGAGACGCCATGCTCAGTCCCACGGTCTTATGTCCCTATGGCTAGCGATCATATCCTGAACTAGACTTGACTACCAGATTACTGCATAGGACATCAAAATTCCACTTTTCGCATTCTTAAGTTACCGGTCATACTTTGTGTGGAATTTCATCACTTTATTCCATTCTTTTTATACATTCCAATCATTATTCATGTGATTATCATCATCATACCATCACATCTCATAAAAAGTCATTACTACATCATGGTATGCATGTATACATACATGTACACATTCGACTAACAAACTAACTTTTCACCATTAATTCTTTTTATCAACTTTAGAATTTATTTAGGCTATTCACATGTCAAATAACATAGCCATGCCATTAATTCACATCAAAATACATCAAAATCATACCTTTACATATATAACCCATTCGGCCTCACATGTACATCATCCATTATACAAATTTTTCATATTCTAACACATGCCATTAGTTAATTCACATGCCAAATACAATGTATACACCATGAATAGGCCATAAACATAATCATACATCACAAAAAACCCATGTATACCATTCGGCCTACATACTAATCTTTCACTTTCAATTATTTTCATCAACTTTATCATTTATTTATGTCATTTACATATTGAATAACATAGCTGTTCATTTATTTTTCATTAAAACCCATCAAAATCATACCTTTACACATGATAACCATTCGGCCACATACATACATCATACATCATGATATTTTTACATGCTCTAACATATACCATTGATAGATCACATGCCAAACATAATGTATACATCATTAACATATCATGTGTAACACCCCTTACCCGTACTTAGGCGATCCCATCCGATGAGGAGTGAGATGCCGTATGAGTAAAGGTGCCACCACACAGATACAGAATATACATACATTCATACATAAACATACATATCGAATTACAGGGTAATTTAAAACTTTACAAAACCATTCATAAAATAAGCTGATCATACATTAATATAATGAAAAACATTACATTAATGTTTGATCAACCCAAAGATACAAAAGATAATTACATCTCCAAAATTATACATATACATATGCGAAAGCTATTATAAAACTGATGTAAGAGAGTTCTATACGAAAAGAATCATTGAAATACAAAATTAGGCCCTACACTAAAGACGCAGCTGTATTGACTCCGATGGCTGCGACTCTCCCAAGCAAACTCCTTTCGCACCTGCACGGGTAAACACACCATGCTAAGCGATAAACGCTTAGTGGGGAAACACACATATAGCAAAGGACAACCATTCACAATGGTCGTCAAGGTATACACATACAGATGGCATAATCAGAAATACACATTAAACAAGAGTATGAACATATGAACATGTAAACATATAGAGTCATACCTTCGATTAAGTACCACTGCCTTCATAACATCTCATTAATAAACATATTCGGATCACACAATCACATACTTAGCAAAGCAATTCAAAATGATAAAGTGCCTGCTGACTCAAAGTAGTTGATAACGAGTGAACGGACAGTACTTTACGGGTACGAGCCGATTACAAACAGTACCTTACGGGTACGAATCAAAAGCCATTCTTTACTTTATCATTTGCAAAACATTTTATAAAGGGACCTTAAACAAGATCCGAACACAAAGGGGTTCGCGAGGAACCAAGCGGGGGACCTGATCGAGGTCCAAACTGAACGAAGGGCTGAAGCTAAGAGACTCTATTAGGCATGCCTAACTATCCACTAGACTGACTCTTGCAGGCTAAAATTATACAGTCAACATCCGCATTTTAATTATAACAAATGAAGAATTCATATACTTTAAATAGATCATTACATGTACAATTATGGCTCATATCAAGTGATATAGCGTGCTAGAAACCAGAATTTAACATTCCCAAAATGTGTAAAACAAAAGAGGTTTTATTGCAAAAATAGGGTAGGTCACGGTCACAACCAAATTGGTTGTCACCGTGACATACTGTAACACCCCGTTATCCCCGTTGGAAGGATACCGGAATGCCACACGGACAAACATATAAATGAATCCAAAGCATACTAATAAATAAAATAAAAGATGTAATATAAAGAAACTTTTAATCATACTATATTAAAACCTCTAACATATATATCAATATCGTTTTACAAAAAGAGGCTCGTAAGCAAATACATATACAAAAAGAATTTTTCCTTTACAAAGATTCATTTTGCTATTAATAAGCCATGTACAAAATAACAGCGGAAGACTCAAAAATAACTTCATCCAAAAAGACTTCTAGTGGCCGACCTGCAGATATCTGACTCCAAACCGAACTCGCCACCTGCACGGGAAAAGAACCCGTGCTAAGCGATAACGCTTAGTGGGGAGGAACAAAACAAATGAACAATATACATATACAGTATTTACAACAATACTAATTTCATCACAACTATAAACATACATTACAAACAATTAACTATTAAAATCATGTTTAGAATTAACATACTTCTCACCATTCTAAGTACACATATACAAGGTATATAAATATAAAGTTATGCAAGAATTCATATGCATCATATACTTTTAATCCTGTCAATAAACATCTCAACATATGCAACATATATTAACATGTAGCCTGATTAGTCGGAAAGTGCTATTTAGAAGTGGATACGGTCGAACGGATACTGATAGAACACAGTATCCCAAGCATATAGAGACATGAATCTCAAACATGTGATTCTCTTATAGAGACCAAAGTCTCGCATTATTTCCATATAGACCCAACAGGATCGAACAAGGATCCAAACGGACCCGCATATAAAGTTTAATCATATAGCAGCTGCACACACACACTCTGACCTAAGTAAGCGCTTACTTATCCACTACTATGACTTATCCAGGCTTAAGGACACAACCCATCAATTCAAGTATCAATATCATAACATGAGAATTGAAATTAATACAAATCTATAATCCATGTATACATGTATACTGATCACATTTGAAATATGTAAATATAAATATTAAATACAGAAGTTAAAAGGACCTATAACTCACATTGAAATAATCCATACTCATGTAAATTATAAACATGTAAATCATGTACATTAATATTAATTATGACCACAAATCTCATAATTAAACAATTATTAAAATATAATTCAAATCTTTAAAACCCAAACGTTTGATATGTACTGAAAAATCCTTTAAACCAGAAGTTAAAATTATGCTTTTAGGAAACAAGGCAGTAGGAGGAAGGCCGGTCACGAGTCACCCAGGCAGTGGTGCCTCGTGACGCTAGCTTCACGCGACCGCCACGTAAAACGGAGGCAGTCACGAGTCGTGACCCTCTGTCACGCCTCGTGACGCCAGAGAGGAGAGGGAAGGTCACAAGACAAAATCTCGTGACACGCATGGAAGGCAAGGTCACGAGGCGTGATGCTCCATCACGTCTCGTGACTTCCCAGGGAAGGAGATCACGGCATGATGCTCCATCACGTCTCGTGAACTTCTTCACACAAACTGCTTCTCCTTCTCAAAATTTCAAAAAAAACAACGTAAGAAAACAGCAAACGTAAAAACAGAGTACATCTAAATCTCAAAACCCCATTTCGTCTAAAACCATTTTTCATGCAATAATTAGTCAAACACATACCTTTTTGTCTCCAGAATACATTTATTAAAAATCTTAATGCAGATCACGTATTTTCACAATGCAAACAGAGTCAATTCCAAAATGTCAAGAAACCAGGATTTTGCATTCAAACTCATACATATTCATCACATTGCATGCTCAACATCATTCTTTTTCTACTGTAATTATGTCTACAACATTAAGTAACTCCAGCATTTTGATATACAAACACGCACATAAATACATTAATATCAAAACTACAGACAGGATCCAAAATGGGAAAAAGGCAGACACTCCCAAACCTGTAATGAAGTTCAAAATGTCCACTGTACTCTTCAATCCACAATCTTTCCTTTTCCCTTCTCTTTCCTCTTATCTTCAGATGCTTGCAAACAGATAAAACCACATTCCATTAACCCAAGAACAGAATCTCTATAAACCCAAAGGAGAAGAAGAAGGAGATTCAACCATAAAACCCAAGAAAACTTCTGCCACTTACCTCTGGAAATCCCTTCAAAGCTCAAAACCCTAGCTCACAACAGATGAATACACATGCAAATGAGAGAAAGAACAGAAAATGGAGAGGGAAGGGATGGCTAACATGAGAGAGAGCAAAAGAGAGAAAACCTCACGTCTTTAGTTTCCAGGAACTAAAAACATTCAGACCTCTCTTTTCTCTCACCCACATGCACACACTCACTCTCCACTTGGCACACATGCACGGTTCACAAATCCACTAAATACTCTTTTACAATCTGCTCCATCTATTACCAATAAGCCCTTGTCAAATTACTCTTTACTCAGTAAACTAAAAATCTGTAATTAATTCTTTATTAAAACCTTGCAATAAAATCCTCTTTTCCTCATGCAAATTACCCACTTGCCCTTAATTGTCCAATTAAAATCGCTAATTCTAATTATGTCACTTATGGGGTGTGACACATACCAAAGCTCTCGGCAGAATGCTAATAAGGGGTACCTCACGGTCACAACCAAAATGGTTATCACCGTGACGTACCAAGAAAATCAACAGAACCCAAAAGCTAGACATCTCACGGTCACAACCAAAACGGTTGTCATCGTGACATGTCCCCAACCCAAAACAGAATTGAAGTTCTGGGTACCTCACGGTCACAACCAAAATGGTTGTCACCGTGACGTACCAAAGAAGGCAAACAGAAGCAAAAGTTTGGGTACCTCACGGTCACAACAAAAATGGTGGTCACCGTGACGTACCCAAAACCCATAACAAAAGTAAAATCTGGGCACCTCATGGTCACAACCAAATTTGTTGTCACCGTGACCCATGCCCAGATTCCACGCTGTCGAGCTAAAACACCCGATTTTTCAACCCAACACTAAAATTCCTCACTCAAACCATGATATAATGACTCAAACTTTAAATTCAACCAAATCCATCATCAAAATCATGCCATAACAAAATCCTCTCATAAATTCAAAGAACAACATCAAGAACATCAACAATTTCTAGAATTTCATTCAAAAAATATCATGCCAACAATACATAAAACACAAATTCCCAAACCTCAAAATTAGAAGCTCTATCACTTAGTTCCACTAGATCCATCAACTTCCTTGCCTTTAGGATCTCTTGGAGGCTCAGCTAAGCAACAAACTACAAAAATACACAAACTCAAAACCCTAACTTCAAACCCAAAACCTGAAAAATTAAAGGGAAGAAGAAGAACTTGAACAAAAGCAAAACCAAAAGCATAAAGCTTGCCAATCAAACACGGGGAGTAATTAATTCCCACCACACCAACTTGAATCCAAACAAATCACTTAGAGAAGAGCAAAGAGGAAGAAGAAGAGGGAAGGAGAAGGGAGAACGGGAAAATGGGTTTGGAAATCTGAATTTCCCCTTTTCCTCTTTCTCTTTCCTTTCTTTTCTCCCCCTTTACACTTGTCAACATCTTAGTGGAGGGCATTAATCACTCACACACTAGATGCACATGTCACTCACACACAATGAAACACTCTAATAATGCACCCTACACATGTATGAGCAACACACACAATGCACTCTCATCTAATACAAACACTATGATATGTTCACATGCATATAATCACAACTCCACTTATGCACACCTTATTTCTATTTGCACACCCACACCGGAATAAAACCACAAAACATACAATGTTCTCAAAATGCACATATGATATGCCAAACACATACAAATACATACTCACATATATGGCTCATTTTACTAGGGGGCAAATGGGGTGTGACAACTCTCCCCTACTAAAAAGAATTTTGTCCTCGAAATTCTCACCTGTACTGAACAACTGCAGGTACTGAGCTGTCATCGACTCCTCTGGGTCCCATATCGCCTCCTCGACTCCATGGTGATTCCACAGAACCTTTACCAAAGGAATCTGCTTACTTCTTAACTGCCTTACTTCCCGAGCTAGGATAGCTTTGGGTTCCTCATCGTAGGAGAAATCAGACTGCACTTGAACCTCTTGAACCGATAAAACATGAGAAGGATTCGACCTATATCGACGAAGCATAGAAACGTGGAACACATCATGCAACTTGGACAACTCTATCGGTAAAGCAAATCTATAGGCCACCGGACCAACTCTTGCCAACACCTCATATGGACCAATGAAACGAGGACTAAGCTTTCCTTTCTTTCCAAACCTAAGTACTTTTCTCCAAGGAGAAACTTTCAGGAAAACCTTATCTTCGACTTCAAACTGCACATCCTTTCTCTTCAAGTTGGCATAAGATCTCTGTCGATCCTTGGCCGCCTTCAAATTCTGATGCATAACTCTGATTTTCTCCTCTGTATCTCTAACCAGATCTGGCCCAATCACTGACCTCTCGGATAACTCTGTCCAATAAACTGGAGTCCTACATTGCCGTCCATACAAAGCCTCATAAGGAGCCATACCGATACTGGACTGATAGCTATTGTTGTAGGCAAATTCCATAAGCGATACATACTTGTCCCAACTGCCCGAAAAGTCCAAAACACAAGCCCTTAACATGTCCTCTAAGATCTGAATCACTCGCTCGGACTGACCGTCTGTCTGAGGATGAAACGTCGTGCTGAAGTTCAACATGTTACCCAAAGCTCGCTGTAACTCTTTCCAGAAATTAGATGTGAACCTTGGGTCACGGTCTGAAACTATAGACAAAGGCACTCCATGCAACCGAACTATCACATCCACATAGATACTGGCCAATCTATCCATCTGGTAATCCATCATAACTGGCAAGAAGTGAGCGGATTTTGTGAGTCGATGCACAATAACCCAAACAGAATCATGCTTTTTCTGAGTCAAGGGCAACCCAGAAACAAAATCCATGGTAATATCATCCCACTTCCACTCGGGAACGGACAAAGGCATGAGCAATCGAGAAGGAACTTGATGCTTAGTCTTTACCTGCTGACATGACAAGCACTTGGACACAAAATCCACTATATCTCTCTTCATACCAGACCACTAATAAAACTGCTTCATATCCCGATACATCTTGTTACTCCCGGGATGCATGGTGAAAACCGTGCTATGCGCCTCACTTAGAAGCTGTTTCCTCAATTCCCCATCATCTGGGACACACAAACGGTTCCTATAGAAAAGCTCTCCATCAAGAACCGAGAACTCTGACTGCTTGCCCGGACTAACCTCTTGCACAATTCGCTGAAGCCTCTCATCAATCTTCTGAGCATCAACTAACCGCTGTCTCAAGGTAGACTTGACTCTCAACTGAGCTATCAAAGCCCCATCCGAACCAAACCTCCATCTGAACCATCTCAAAAATAAGGCAGAAATTGACTTCTGACTTAAAGCATATGCAACAACATTGGCCTTACTCGGGTGGTAATCCACAATGCAATCGTAATCTTTAAACAACTCAAGCCATCGACGCTGTCTCATATTCAGTTCCTTTTGAGTCAAGAAATACTTCAAACTCTTGTGGTCCGTAAAGATCCTGCACTTCTCCCCATAGAGATAATGGCGCAAAATCTTCAAAGCAAAGACGACCGCTGCTAATTCAAGATCATGCGTTGGATAATTCCTCTCATGAGGCTTTAACTGTCGAGAAGCATAAGCCACCACCATACCTTCCTGCATCAGAACACATCCCAGACTAACACCTGAAGCGTCACTATACATAACAAACTCCTTCCCCGTGATGGGTTGAGTAAGTATAGGAGCTTCGACTAACAACTGCTTCAACCTCTCAAAGCAAGCCTGACACTTATCCGACCACTCGAACTTAACTCCTTTCCTCAACAAATTAGTCATCGGAGAGGCAATCACCGAGAAACTTTTAACAAACCGACGGTAGTACCCCGCTAAACCAAGGAATCTCCGCACTTCCTGAACATTCCTAGGTGCTTTCCAGTCGACTATCGCCTCAATCTTAGCTGGATCTACTTGAATACCACCCTTGGCTGAAACTATATGGCCCAAAAACGACACTTCCCAAAGCCAGAAATCACACTTACTCAATTTGGCAAACAACCGATGTTCCCTCAACACTTGCAAAACCACTCAAAGATGTTCCTCATGCTCGGTCTCATCCTTGGAATACACCAGGATATCATCAATAAACACTACCCCAAATCGATCTAAGTATGGCCTAAACACTCTGTTCATCAAATCCATGAATGCCGCTGGAGCATTAGTCAAACCAAATGGCATAACAAGGAAATCATAATGGCCATACCGAGTCCGAAATGCAGTCTTAACCACATCCTCATCTTGAACCCGAAGCTGATAATACCCTGACCGAAGATCTATCTCAGAAAACACACCTGCACCCCGAAGCTGATCAAACAAATCCTCGACTTTTGGTAGCGGATACTTATTCTTCATTGTAACCTTATTGATCTGCCTGAAGTCGATACACATCCTCAACGACCCATCCTTCTTCTTGACAAACAGAACCGGAGCTCCCCATGGAGATATGCTGGGTCGAATAAACCCCTTATCCAACAGCTCTTGTAGTTGAGTTTTGAGTTCTCTCAACTCTACAGGAACCATCCAATAAGGTGCTTTCGATATAGGTGTGGTGCCCGGCATGATCTCTATGGCTAGCTCAACTTCCCTCTCTGGAGGCAAACCTGGCAAATCATTTGGAAAAACATCATTGAACTCCCGCACAACAGGGATATCCTCAATCCTCACTTGATCTCTCTTGGAATCCAAAACCACAGCTAGGAAAGCCTCACAACCTTTTCTCAAAAACCTCTTGGCTTGAATCGCTGAGATCACATTATTCACAGAACTCGCACCTAAACCTCTTACAAACACTGGAGCTCGGTTCCTATCCAGAAGCACAAAGGTCTTCCTATGACATTCAACTACAGCCCGATGCTTGCCCAACCAATCCATACCCAAAATCAGGTCAAACTCTCAGAACGGTAGCTCTATCAAATCCACAGAGAACTCTACCCCTTCCACAAACAGAGGACAATTCCTAAGACTCTACTCACATTGGCACTATGCCCTAATGGATTGGTCACACATATCTCATAGTCTAACTGTTCTAACACATGCAACTTATCAACAATCTTATGCGTGCACAAATATGAGTGTGTGGAACCAGGATCTATTAGAGCATATAATTCAGTGTCATGGAGTAGGAACTTACCAGCAATCACATCAGGGGCATCCTGCTCCTCTCTGGCTCTAACTGCATATGCTCTAGCTGCAACAGGTGGAGGACGCTCAACCGTCTCAGAAATAGCTCCCTCTCTTGGTCGACCGCCTCGACCTCTACCTCAGCCCCTACCACGGGCGGCCTGAGTAGCATTAGATCCAACTCCACTAGCCCCTCTCTGTGGACCCGAATCCTCGCTCATCTGTGGAAAATTAGCCAAACGGTGCTCAGTGCTCCCACACTTAAAGCACCCACCAGTGAGCCACCTACACTCACCCCAGTGAGCCTTGTTGCAATGTGCACAAACAGGTATAGCATCAGATCTACCACCTCTGCCAGAACCAGCTACCGCTGTTGAACCTTGCCTTCTACCTCTAGTAGCCGAAGCAGCTGATGGCTCATCTTGTGGGTTCCTAGATCTCTTACCCGAAGATGAGAAAGAACCACCCCGTGCAAAATTACTTCGCTGAGCTCTCTCCCTAAGCAATGATTTCGTCTTTTCCACCCTCATGGCAGCCTCTGCAATCTGATAATAACTTACCCCAGGCATACACATCAAATAAATCAAAGCAATCTTCAAAGACTCGTTCAACCCGGCTTCAAAATGCTTGCATCTGAAATCATCTGTCATAACCCCACACGGAGTATAGCAAGACAACCGATTAAACTCCTTCTCATAATCCGAAACTGACATGGCCCTCTGCTTCAAACTCAAAAACTGTGCCCATCTTGCGTCCCTATATGCCTGAGTCACATACTTCTTTATGAACACCTCCCCGAAGAATTCCCATGAAACCGGATCAGGCATATGAGGTTGCCTACATACCAACTCCCACCATTCGTAAGCCGATCCTTGAAGCAATGCCACAGCACATTCAGCTTGCTGATCGGGAGGACACCTGACTTCCTTTAAAGCTCTCTTTACTTTATCAAGCAACTTTTCAGCTAAATCTGACTCATCTAGCCCTGTCCCATAAAAATCCTCAACAGCAGCTCTTCTTAAACTCTCTATTGGAGCTTTAGGGGCAGTCACCCTTTCCAAAACCCGAGCCATGTCCTGATGCAGTCTAAAGATAGCCTCAAAAGGTATGGCAGCGGCCTTGGGCTGGAGCCTAGCACGTTGAGCCGACACAGAAATAGAAATAGATGGATCTACAGCTGGAGGATTCACACTTTCAGCGGATTCCTCAAGCGCACCGCGAGCAGTATCAGAATCCATCTAACAAATAAGATGACAGCCACATCAGCCAACACAGCCCTAGACATAGACATATCCACACATAGCATCACATAAACAATCACCCAGAAACACCTAAACCTAGGCTCTGATACCACAACTTGTAACAGCCCTTACCCGTACTTAGGCGATCCCATCTGATGAGGAGTGAGATGCCGTATGAGTAAAGGTGCCACCTCACAGATACAGAATATACATACATTCATTCATAAACATACATACCAAATTACAGGGTAATTTAAAAATTTACAAAACCATTCATAAAATAAGCTGATCATACATTAATATAACGGAAAACATTACATTATTGTTTGATCAACCCAAAGATACAAAAGATAATCACATCTCCAAAATTATACATATACATATGCGAAAGCTATTACAAAAATGATGTAAGAGAGTTCTATACGAAAAGAATCATCGAAATACAAAATTAGGCCCTACACTAAAGACCCAGCTGTATTGACTCCGATGGCTTCGACTCTCCCAAGCAAACTCCTTCTGCACCTACACGGGTAAACACACCGTGCTAAACGATAAACGCTTAGTGGGGAAACACACATATAGCAAAGGACAACCATTCACAATGGTCGTCAAGGTATACACATATAGATGGCATAATCAGAAATGCACATTAAACAAGAGTATGAACATATGCAAATGTAAACATATAGAGTCATACCTTCGATTAAGTACTACTGCCTTCATAACATCTCATTAATAAACATATTTGGATCACACAATCACATACTTAGGAAAGCAATTCAAAATGATAAAGTGCCTGCTGACTCAAAGTAGTGGATAACGAGTGAACGGACAGTACTTTACGGGTACGAGCCGATTACAAACAGTACCTTACGGGTACGAATCGAAAGCCATTCTTTACTTTATCATTTGCAAAACATTTTATAAAGGGACCTTAAACAAGATCCAAACACAAAGGGGTTCGCGAGGAACCAAGCGGGGGACCTGATCGGGGTCAAAACTGAATGAAGGGCTGCAGCTAAGAGACTCTATTAGGCATGCCTAACTATCCACTAGACTGACTCTTGCAAGCTAAAATTATACAGTCAACATCCGCATTTTAATTATAACAAATAAAGAATTCATATACTTTAAATAGATCATTACATGTACAATTATGGCTCATATCAAGTGATATAGTGTGCTAGAAACCAGAATTTAACATACCCAAAACGTGTAAAACAAGAGGTTTTATTGCAAAAATAGGGTAGGTCACGGTCACTGTCACACCCCAAAAGTGGCCTAATTTGAATTGGCAATTTTAATTGGAAAATACGGATATTTTGGTAATTGTTACAAGTGTAATTTAGGGGCAATTGGGTAATTTACTAGAGGAAAGAGGATTATATTGCAAGGAATTAAAAGTATTATTTGTAGATTTTATTTTAGTGAGTAAAAAGAAATTGTTAAGGACCTATTAGAAGATTTGAAGGAGCTGTTAGTAAATGGTTTAAGTGAACCAGTGCATGTGTGCCAAATGGAAAGGTGAGTGTGTGCATGTGGGAGAGAGAAAGGAGGGTTTCAGAAATTTTGTGTAGCTTCAGAAAGAAGCCATCAGATTTCAGTCTCTTTCTCTCTTGCTCTCTCTCACGTTAGACATTCCTTCCCCTTTTTCATTTTCTATTCATTCCCATTTGCATGTGTGTTCTTCCGTTTTGAGCTTTGAAGGGATTTCAAGAGGTATGTGGCAGAAGTTCTTTACGTTTTTATGGTTGAATCTCCTTCTTCTCCTCCTTTGGGTTTTTAAAGATTATTTTCTTGGGTTAATGGAATGTGGTCTTTGTCTGTTTGCAAGCATCTGAAGATAAGAGAAAAGAGAAGGGAAAAGGGAAAGTTGTGGATTGAAGTTGCAGAGATCATTTTTTAACTTCATTACCAGGTTTGGGAGTGTCTGTTCTTTCTCAATTTTGGATCCTGGTTGCTGCATGCTGTTAATGTTAGCTACGTGTATTTGTTTATCAAAATGCATGAGTAATAGAATTTATATGTATGATTAGTAGTGTTAAAGTTCTGTTGCTTTGCATGTTAAAATGGAAGTCCATATACATGTACGTTAAAAGGGAAGATTTTGGGTTTGTGACTCTCTGTTAATATTATTTGATTGGTTGATAATGTGAATAATTCGAGTGATTATTGCTGTAAATGTGCTCTGGAGACTTGAAGGTATATGTTTGAATAATTATTGCATGAAAAATGGTTTTTGGCAAGATGGGGTTTTGATTTTTGGATGTACTCTATTTTCACAATTTTCTGGTTTCGACGTTTTCTGGAATTTCTGAGTTTTGAGAAGGAGAAGCAGAAGTGAGAGAAGAAGATCACGTGACATTTGAAGAATCACGCCGTGACCCTCTTCCCTGAAGAGGATCACGAGACGTGATGCAGCATCACGCCGTGACCTGCTTCCTTGGGGAAGTCACGAGACGTGATGGAGAGTCACGGCTCGTGACCCTCCAATTCCCTGCGTGTCACGAGTCACCACTGCCGAGTGACTCGTGACCTCCCCTTCTTCTCTGGCGTCATGAGGCGTGACGGAGGGTCACGACTCGTGACTGCCCTGGTTGTTCTGCGGGGCGCTCGCTTGAAGCCAGCGTCACGAGTCACCATTGCCTGGGTGACTCGTGACTGGCCTCCTTCCTGCCGCCCTGTTTTTAAAAAGCAAAGTATTTTTCTTTAAAGCTTATGTTGCATGGGATTTTCACTACTTGACTCAATAACAGGTTTAAATCTGTGCTATAATTTAATAATTGTTTCATTATGAGATTTGTGTACATGATTAATAATTAATGTACATAATTTAAATGTTAATAAATTTACATGAACATGGATATTTCAATGTGAGTTATATGTTCTTATTATCTCCTGTTTTTGATATATATATATTTATATGTTTCTGAATTTGATCAATATACATATATATATGAGTTATAAGTTGTCTTTAATTCTCGTGATATGATAATGATATTTGAGTTTTGGAGATGTGTTTTTAAGCCTGAATAGTTATAGTAGTGGATAAGTAAGCGCTTACTTAGGTCAGGGTGTGTGTGCAGCTGCTATATGATAAAATGTTATATGCGGGTTCCGTTTGGATCCTTGTTTCGACCCCGTTTGGGTCTATATGGAAATTAATGCGAGACTTCGGTCTCTATATGAAAATCACATGTTTGAGACTCATGTCTCTATATGCTTGGGGTACTGTGTTCTATCAGTATCCAAATGACCGCATCCACTTCTAAAGAGTATTTTCAGACTAATCAGGCTATATGTTAAATTGTATTCCATATGTTGAGATGCATATTGACAGGATTAAAAGTATATGATGCACATGAATTCTTGCATAACGTTATATTATGCACCTTGTATCTGTGTACTTAGAATGGTGAGAATTATGTTAATCCTAGTATGAATTGAGTAGTAATTACTTGTAATGTATGTTTATGCATGTCAAGTAAGGAATTTGGAAATATGTTTATATGTAATTTTAATGCCTTTGATTTTGAATCATAGCTTTATTGCACGTTAATGTTGCGTTGAGATTATATTAATGTTGTAAATATTGTATATGTATATTGTTCGTTTGTTTTGTTCCTCCCCACTAAGCGTTATCGCTTAGCACGGGTTATTTTCCCGTACAGGTGGCGAGTTCGGTTTGGAGTCAGATATCTGCAGGTCGGCCACTAGAAGTTTTTATGGATGAAGTTATTTTTGAGTCTTCCGCTGTTATTTTGTACATGGCTTGTTTATAGCAAAATGAATCTTTTGTAAAGGAACAACTATTTTTGTATAAGTATTTGCTTACGAGCCTTTTTGTAAAACGATATTGATATGATATATGTTCAAGGACTTGCTATATTATGATTAAAAGTTTCTTTATTTCTCATATTAGTTTTTGTTTATTAGTGTGTATTTGGATTCGTATATCTGTTTGTCCGCGCGGCACTTCGGTATCCTTCCAACGGGGATAACGGGGCGTTACAGTCACAACCAAATTGGTTGTCACCGTGGCAGGTAGGTCACGGTCACAACCAAATTGGTTGTCACCGTGGCAGGTAGGTCATGGTCACAACCAAATTGATTGTCACCGTGACATACCAAAGCTCTCGGCAGAATGCTGATAAGGGGTACCTCACGGTCACAACCAAAATGGTTGTCACCGTGACGTACCAAGAAAATCAACAGAACCAAAAAGCTGGACATCTCATGGTCACAACCAAAATTGTTATCACCGTGACATGTCCCCAACCCAAAATAGAATTGAAGTTCTGGGTACCTCACGGTCACAACCAAAATGGTTGTCACCGTGACGTACCAAAGAAGCCAAACAGAAGAAAAAGTTTGGGTACCTCACGGTCACAACCAAAATAGTTGTCACCGTGACGTACCCAAAACCTAGAACAGAAGCAAAATCTAGGCGCCTCACAGTCACAACCAAATTGGTTGTCACCGTGACCCATGCCAGATTCCACGCTGTCGAGCCAAAACACCCGATTTTTCAACCCAACACTAAAATTCCTCACTCAAACCATGATATAATGACTCAAACTTTAAATTCAACCAAATCCATCATCAAAATCATGCCATAACAAAACCCACTCATAAATTCAAAGAACAACATCAAGAACATCAACAATTTATAGAACTTCATTCAAATAATATCATGCCAATAATACATAAAACACAAATTCCCAAACCTCAAAATTAGAAGCTCTATCACTTGGTTCCACTAGATCAAGCAACTTCCTTTCCTTTAAGATCTCTTGGAGGCTCAGCTAAACAACAAACCACAAAAATAGACAAACTCAAAAACCCTAACTTCAAACCCAAAACTAGAAAAATGCAAGGGAAGAAGAAGAACTTAAACAAAAGCAAAACTAAAAGCATAAAGCTTACCAATCAAACACGAGGAGTAATTAATTCCCACCACACCAACTTGAATCCAAGCAAATCACTTGGAGAAGAGCAAAGAGGAAGAAGAAGAGGGAAGGAGAAGGGAGAACGGGAAAATGGGTTTGGAAACCTGAATTTCCCCTTTTCCTCTTTCTCTTTCCTTTCTTTTCTCCCCCTTTACACTTGTCAACATCTTAGTGGAGGGCATTAATCACTCACACACTAGATGCACATGTCACACACACACAATGAAACACTCTAATAATGCACCCTACACATGTATGAGCAACACACACAATGCACTCTCATCTAATACACACACTACGATATGTTCACATGCATATAATCATAACTCCACTTATGCACACCTTATTTCTATATGCACACCCACACCGGAATAAAACCACAAAACATGCAATGTTCTCAAAATGCACATATGATATGCCAAACACATACAAATACATACTCACAGATATGGCTCATTCTACTAGGGGGCAAACGGGGTGTGACATCATGAACATCATCAAAACACATAGAAATCACATGAAACCCATTCGGCCTACATAGTAACTTCTTTTACAAATTTTGTTTTCTCACTTTAAGAATTCATACCATCATTTTTAACATCTCCAAAGCATGAATATCAAGTTAAATTCAATTAAATATGCCTTTTTCACATACTTAATGTGTAAATATAACTAAAAATCATACTTTTGACATGGAAAAAAAAGGATATTGTATCCACTAACCTCATATTAATGATCTCCACATTTAGGTCTTCCTTTTATAGCCATAACTCTTTAAAACACCACCACTTTCCTTAAGCTCCAATAGTAGCCGCATACAAATACCAAAGAAAACTTCATAAATTTACTTCCTTTTTATAATATAATCATGTAAACATGCTCTAGACCTCCAAAAATACCTATTTGAATCTTTAAACTAATTTAAAAATATCAACTTTACATACCTTAACTTGACACATAAAGTTTTTCACTTATTTTCTTCACCTTTTAGAACTCCAAATGAACTTTAATCACCACCATTAGATCCTAGAGAGGCTTAACTTTGTTTAGTGGGCTTAGATGTGAGGAGAGATTGAAAGAAAAGTGAAGGAAATAGAGAAAGAATGGAGAAACATCACTTTGGTCAAAGGGAGGAGGAGGCAGGTCGGTTTCTTTAGGGTTTTCCAGCCATTAAGATGTATTTATCTGGGTTAAATTGAATTAGACCAGGTCCAACCGGAGTGGTCAAATCGATTTCGGCAAATTTTCAGTTTTCGGGTCATTTTTCACTGTTTTAGGATAACTATAAGTTCTTCAACTTATTTTCACTCCCAATCAATTCCATCATTCTTAATCTACAAAATATAGCCTCCACATAAAATTTTAACTCAATCGGAGTCCATTTTGGGCTAGGTTCACTTAAATCGGTTCAGTTCAATACTGTTCGGTTCTGCAGTAAGATACAAATCTAATGCTGTCAAAAATTTCTTAAAATTATTATGAACCTTTACACTTCCCACAGTAAACCATTTTATCCACTCTAACTATTTTTAAGAATTTGATCAAAGTTCAGTCAAACTTTGATTCAATCGAACCGAACTAGACACCAACGTCAGATGGACTTTCGGAGGTCGATTCAACTCCATTTTTAGCTCAAATTTTACCCCCCGACTCCTGGCAGTCTACAAATCATTTCTACGAAAAAATATTTTTTTGACATACTGCTATTATTTTTAGCTATATAGCTCCAGTGGGTCACCCATCCCGGAATTGTTGTGCCTCAAACACATTTAACCTTTTAACTCCTCTGTAATTTAGGATATTAGAACTGTTGTTTTCACACCAAAATCACACTACAGCCTCTATAGAATTCACTGATCATTACTAAACCGATATTCGAGCCAGTACAGCATATAACAGACTATTGCTGTCATCCAAGAGATCGCATACAGGAATTGATACCTGGCTTGGAGGAAGAAAGAAAGAATTAAAGTTGTTATAGTGCTATTATCTTTTATGATTAAAGTGTATTCCTGAACTATGCACTTGTTTCTCTTTTCTATTTTAATAATATGGGCTTTTCTTATATATGCATTATCATATCTTATCGCATCAAGCATAAGTGATAATCATGATTAAGGCATTGGTTTAATAAACAATGTTTCATTCAGTTTCAATAAATAGTAATCTTAGTTCCATCCAATCTGACTCCTAAAGCGAGATAAAATTTGAGAGATTAAAAAGAGAGAGAGAGAGAGAGAGAGAGAGAGAAGATGGCCTTTGCCTTGACCTGGCGTGACATGCCAGGGCAATCTGCTTCCATTTGTCAACTAGATAGTAATTGAAATTTTCAAAAGCTATTCATTTGCTTCCTCTGAATCTAGGACGGATACAATGCAGCCAAGCAAAATCAAGCTACAATCATTAAGGTATTATCTCAGAAGCTGGACTATCAAATTCAAGATGAACAAGGCTTTGGGTCTTCACAAAAACAAAAAAAAAAAAGAAAAGAAAAGAAAAGAAAATTAAAAGAAAAGCAAAGAAAAAAAAGAAAAAAAGTAGAAAATGAAATTAGAAAACAATATAAGAGAACTAATAGCTTTGGTCTAAACCATCCGAGGCCAACCTGCAACCATTTAAAACTACCTCAGAAATTAAGTAACCAAAATCGAAAGAAGGCAAAATGTGAGCTTTTATAGCCAAACCAAAACCCACTTCTTCAGCCAGTTTACAAAAGGGTTAAGATGAATCCTTTGGTGCTAAAAAGGAGGCATGGTCAGAAGAAGCAGTCATCCTAAAGAATAATGATGAAGGTAAATTCAAGGGAACCACATATACCTCGAAAGACTGAAGGGGGTCCCATGGCAAAGTCTAAAGAATAATAATAATAATAATAATAATAATAATAATAATCATAATAATAATAATAATAATAATAATAATAATAATACTAATAATGCCCCATGGATCGAAAATCGAAAAAAGACGATTTTACTAAAATTGGGTGACCTGCTAGGATTAAAAAAAGGTATCCTGTGCAAAATTAAGGGCCGAGAGAGAAAATTCAATCAAGAAAACCCGAGAGGGCTGATTGATAACAGGAGTCGAATACACCCAATGTGTTACTCATTGACATTGAATAAAGCTTGTGTTTTTGCATCACATGCCTAGTCATGATCATTGTGATTGCTATATTGTGCATAGAGATAGAAATGCATGCATAAGCTAGGCATAAATATGCAATTGAATGGTTAAGAGAAACTTGTGGCGTGCCTGGGGGCATATGTTAGAGCAAGTCTCAAAGCAGTAATTAACAACACATCATGTGATAAATCCTCCTCCTACCCTTAAAAAAAGAAAAAGAAAAAGAAGGCCGTTAGAGATAAAAATTGTAACTGGCTCTCTAGGAAAAAGTTAGGCCAAAGGACAGGGTGATAACCTGGAAACAGGCAGTTTGTCGTACAAAAAAAATGATGAATAATGCCGCTGGAGTGGGTTGGGTCCATTCAAGACAAAAATTAGGCACAGGGTCTTGTATAAATCCCCAAAGGGATGCATTTCCTATAAAGAAAACCTAGTGTAAAAATCTACAAGGGACGCACTACCTTCAAAATAATGATTTTCGATGCCTGGAGCGATAAGGCGACATTACTTTGAATAACTTCCCTTTAGGCAGATAGTGCATAATTCAGGACATGAGTCAGAGTTCTGGGGGTAAAATGCAGTACAACTCATGGCAAAAGGGGCATGCTCGTTGATCAGGGGACAAAGATGAATATGGAATAGTGCTCTCTAAAAGCTTATGGGTCAGAATTCCTAAGCCAAGATGACACTTTTGTAGATCACTCGGGAATCAAATAGTATGAGCAATACCCACAATGAGTCCCTTAACCACCTAAGATGTGGTCTATCCATTTTTTGCATATCACGTGCAGCTAGAGTTTACACTATTTTGCCTAACTTTACGCACGCATAGCCTTTCACGATGCCCAACATGCATTCACACATGCATGAACTTTGTATATATCTCGAATATGCAATCCTTCGTGCACATCCCACGTACATAATATTTTTATAGATGTAACGCATAATTCTTTGCATATATTTAGCATGCGTATTATGAGCGCATATCGTATGCATTTAATCCTTTGGGCATATTTCGTGTGTATAGCCTTGTATATATGTTTCACACATATAATTCCATATGCACACTAAATCTTTTGTACATTCTCTTGCGCCAATAATTTTACATGAAAAGATCGAACCAAGGGATAAATTCGGCAAGATAAAGTCAAGAAGAAGCATGCACAAGTTGAAATCATGCAGTAGCTTGTTAAGTCCTTTCCTCAAGGCATTCCAAGTCTCTTTTGAGCATTTTCAAAGCATTAAGTCCTTTCCTCAAGGCATTTTAAGTGTCTTTCAAGCATTCTCAATATTATCTTTAAGTCCTTTTTCTTTTCAAGGCATTATCAGCCACTTCGGAGCATTATCTTTAAGTCCTTTTTTCCAAGCCATTCTTAGCCTCTTCAGAGCATTATCTTTAAGTCCTTTTTTCGAGGCATTATCAGCCTCTTTGGAGCATTATCCCTTATGTCCTTCTTCCAAGAAATTCCCAATCTTTTTGGAGCATTAAGATTTTCCAAATATTATAAATTCTTTCAATCCAAGAGAATGTCCTCACTTTGTAGCCTAGATAACAGCTCGGTGAGATTCAAAGATATCCGCACGTTGTGGTCTACATAATAACTCGATGCAATCATGGGGAAGATATTCATATTCTACAAATCCCTATCCAGGGAACAACCAACCTTCAGGGGGCACCCATCTGACATCGACCCCAATGGGTATCTACTGCTATAGGTACGCATCTCTTTCATAGACACTGCATGGTTGTTTTGCCCTTTTTTATAGGAAAAGATGTTCAGGATAAACTCCAGCAAAGATGATGACGAACGAGTCATTGTGCAGATTGGATAGTGGTTGGCAAGGAAACAACGAGCAAGCCAAGACGAGGCCAGCAGGACACATGCAATAGAACAAATTACAATTGAGTTGTAGTTAGAGAACACTACTTCTCAAGATATTTAGACATCGTGCAAGCCGAAATGAGGCCAGCAAGACACACACGATAGAACAAATCGTAATTGGGTTGTAGTTAGAGAATACTACTTCTCATAACATTCAGACACCGTGCAAGCCAAGACAAGGCAAACCGAACACAAGCGATAGAACAAATCGCAATTGGGTTGTAGTTAGAGAACACTACTTCTCATGAACTTCAGACACCATGCGAGCCGAGACGAGGCTAGTGGGGCACATGTAGTAGAACAAATTGCAATTGGGTTGCAGTTGGATAACATTGCATCTCGCGATAGTCGGATATCTTGCAGGCCGAGAGGAGGCCAGTAAAATTAGGGTGGCAAAACAAATCGTCAAAGGGTTGCGGTAAAATACACTACAACTCAGCAACAAGGGGTCAACAGCTTGAACACACCACGAAAGGGCAAGGGCTGCCTCAGGTATGCATCGCTTTCCTTTTTCTCTAAATTTTGGCTTATCTAGGCACTAGTACACTAATTTCCCAAAAATTGGGGGCAACTGTAGACACCGAGTCTTGAGGCAGCCCAAATCAGAGTTACCCAATGATGATAAGATGCCTATTCATAACCAAAAAGGTTGAAAGTGATGATTTCCTTATTAAATTTGTATTTTAGAGTAAAAAATAAAAAAATAATAAAAAATGTATTAAAAATTAAATTTGAAAAATGGAGTTTGAAAATTATAGTATTTTTAGTTAAATTTTAAATTTAAAAAAAAAATCGGATATCGGTCGCGTCGGCGAGCTGCGTATAGAGCGCCATGCGGGGCGTCGCTCCACGCTGCTCGCTTGCCCAACGGGCGTCGGTCGCCCTAATTACGCCGAAAATGCTGATTTTGGCTCCAAAATTGATTTTTTTTAATTTTTTCACCAAATTTGATTTTTTATCCAATTTTTAAAGGTTTTTCATGATTTCTCCATTTTTAAATATAGATAAATAATATTTGAATTAATTAATTAGTTATTCCTTAACTAATTAGGGGGAATTCATTTTTTAGGGTTTTTCTTCATTTTTCTCTTCTTCTCTTTTTGAACAAAAATCCCTTCTATTTTTTTAGGTTTTCTCCTCAAAATAATTTTTTTGAGGTTGCGAAGAATTTTTTTTAAGACAAAGAAAAATTACTTTTTGTTCCTGAGATTTTTATTCATTTTTTTTATCAATTATTTTCTTGAGACAAAGAACTTCATTCTTTATTTTTGAGAATTTTCATTTTTCTTTCATTATTTTTATTTCTTCTACAAATAAAAATCATTGTTTTAATCAATAATTATTTTTTAGACAAAAAAATTCATTCTTTGTTTTTAAGAATTTTTATTTTGTTTCATCTTTTTTTGCAATTTATTTCTTAGAATAAAATTCCAATTTCTATTATTTTTAATTCTACTTTCGCAAAACAAAACAAGTAAATCAACTATCATTTTTTCCTCCATGGAATCCGAATTTTGAGAATAAAATTATGGGCTCGATTTTTCATTTTTATTTTCATTTATTCATTTTTGTTCATATTTAATTAATCATCATGCAAATATTTATATTTATTATACATTTATTTATTTTATATTATATTAGATTAAATTTAAATTTTTTACATTTTTTATTCATGTGATTATTCATTCTTCTTTTATTTATCATTGCTATTTTTATCATTTTTTATCATTATCGTTGTTGTTGTTGTTGTTGTTGTTGTTGTTATTGTTATTATTATTATTATTATTATTATTATTATTATTATTATTATTATTATTATTATTATTATTATTATTATTATTATTATTGTTCTTATCATGATTATTATTATTATTATTATTATTCTTTTTTTTTTTATCGTTTTCATTATTGTTATTCTTTATGTTTTATGAATATGTTAATATGTTGAGTTATTGGTTTCCACCATGTCATTTAACTTATTTGTCATTCATGATGCATTTTTTTCATTTATTTTTATTTATTAACAATTTAATCCATTCATCATTCTTTTGATGTCATTTTAATTTAATTTATTTTATTTTTTATTTATTATTTTATGCGCTTAATTGATCTTATTGATTTAATTACTAACATTATTTTATTTATTTTTATTTTTTATTCCAAAACTTATTTTCTTCACTTAAACATTCCGCAAGCACATGGGGAGATCTAGGATGCTAATTTGGTTTGATCTTTTCTTCAATTTTTATTATTTATATTATTTTCTATATTTGGCTCGTTCATTTATTTTATTATGCAGACTTTAATAAAATTATTTATTTTATGCACATTTAAAAAGAAAATCACAAATATATTTAGATTAATTAATTTGGTATTTTTTTAATAAAAATGGGACCAATGTCCTAGTTTTTATACCTAAATAAACCATCACCTTTAACACTTTTTCTTTTAAGTATGCATGCGAGGACCAATGTACTCATCTTAATAAATATCCCGTTTTATGTATGATTTATATTTTATTTACAATAAGGGCTGTATTTCACCCCTATTTTTTTTTTTTGTAATTTACTGCACTTTTATTTAGTTTATTTTAATCTTCCTTTTATTTACCGCTTTGCATTATGTGATTGACGTGCCATCTAATTATTGCATTGAAATGGTATGAGAAAAGGAATGAAATATTGAAGTCAAAACTCAATTGTAATTTAATCAAGATATGAATAAATGGGAAGTCCCGAACCATCTCTGGTCTTAGGCTCAACGAGGTTAGAGGACCATCTCAATGTCTCATTGGGGTCGGGTCTCCAAACTATCTCTTATTGTCCAAAATAGGCCCAATTTACATAATCCTAGGCTCCATGAGGTTAGAGGACCACCTCAATATCTTATTAGGGTGGGGTCCTCAAAATATCTCTAACTTGCCCAAAATGGATGTACATGCATCGTTTTAGGCTCTATGAGGCTAAAATACCATCTCAATGTTCTATTGGAATGGGGACTTCAAAATATCTTTGCCTTGCCGAAAATAGACACAGATGAGCTGTATTAGGCTCAGTGAGGCTAGACGACCTTTCCCAATGTCTTATTGGTAGGTGACTCCAATAAACCTCCTTGTTGCCAAAAATAGATGCCGTTGCAATCTCTTGCAAGTTTTATGAACCTCTCCCGAAAGCCCTAAAATCGTTTGGGGCACCTGGGGGTTCGACGCGTGTCACACACAGGCATGTCAATTATTCTAGGAGCATTTTGACCCAGCATAAAACGGATTGGAAATAAGGGAGAACAAAAAAATAGAGTAAGAACGTCGGTTAGCGAGGAAGAGGAAAAGGAGAGAGGAAGAAAAGAAGAAAAGTGAGAGATCACGCAGCAAAGGGCCCTTTTATAGAATTTCTTGACTAATAAGCTGCCCGTACTTAGAGCGAGCAACAAGCTATCCCGTAAGCCCATTGGTCATTACAGATTTTTTCTTTTCTTTTTTTTTTTAAGAATATAATTTTTTATGACAAATGCCCTAATTTTGCCTCTATGACTCAATACGGACTTTGAAATTTTGGTGATACTCCTTTAATATTTGTGCATTTTGACTTATATGATTATGTCTGACAAGTCCTTTTTCTTTTCCTACAAAGCCTTTCATAGCAAAAATACGCGTAAATGATATATGCATGTGAAATGCATACGTTATGCAGAAAAAAATACAAGAATAGAATCAAAATAAGTGATCTAGGGCTGACCGGCGGGCTGGCCATTGCTCGCTCAAGCCACACCTTTTGGTCATCACTTTTCTATAAATACCCTTAATTTTTTTTTATGCTTCTTCCTTTTAGCTTTTGGTTAGAGCTTCTCCTCCAAGTATTTTCTTTTTTTTTTTATTTTTAGTTTTTACCCAAACATCTTAAAAATGTCAACATCACCCCTCAGCAAAATGTACCATTTTCTTGATTACTCCCAAACTTGGAGAAGTTCCATTTTAACCCCTTACTCTTGCTAGAAATTCCTGAGGAGAGTTAAATCGGACAAAAATGTTTTGCTAGCTGCGATTCATTTCTAGGACCTCCGATTTTACATTTTTTTATTCACTCATCAAGAACTATACCCCCAGTCTGAGGAATTTGCTGCCATCATTGGCATGAGGTCTTCTCCTGACACAATACCTTACATATCGAGCTGTGGGTTGATTTGCGAGAGGGATGTGGCACTGACCTTAAGTATTTTACCTTTAGCCACTGCTAGATTGGAATCCCAAGGTGTGACTTTCACTTTGGAATTATTGATTGAAGGACTGGAGAGTTTCTATAATGTGCCTGCATACTGGGCCAGTGTCATTTTATTTCTTGATCAAGTATTTGACAGTGACCTTTAAGGAATTGGTTGGCAAGTATCGGCTATTCAGTATTATGCATGGCGTGCACCGCGGGCTAACCCTTTTTCCATTGATTCTACCTGAGACAATCTTAGGCTTAGACGTTGTCTGCACTAACCCTACTGCTTTCTTTCCCATAAGCCCCTTATTACTCCGAGGAAGTATCGGTCATTATTTTAAAAGGTGGTGCATCCCTTGTGAATTTTCACACTAACTTTTCTTAGCAGAAAATGCATCCTTTCGAATTTTCATATAAACTTGTGCCTAATTTTTGCCGGGAGGGGACCTAACCCATTCTAG
Source organism: Excoecaria cochinchinensis (assembly GCA_947683425.1). Taxonomy (NCBI): domain Eukaryota; kingdom Viridiplantae; phylum Streptophyta; class Magnoliopsida; order Malpighiales; family Euphorbiaceae; genus Excoecaria; species Excoecaria cochinchinensis. The sequence goes on from CANTUQ010000212.1 coordinate 1,126,765, forward strand.
TGGCTTTTTTTTTCACCCAGTTAGTTTTAAATTTAAAGTAGAAGATTTAGAAGGCTTATCACAATATTATTGCAAATCATAAATTTAGTCAACGCTAAACAAGATGTTTTCAAGAACAAGCTTGGTGTTGCGAGAGCATCCACCAATTGGTTCTCATCTCTGGGTACGAAATGGAAGGTACTAGTTTCAAACTAACTACTTGACATCTTTAAGTGCTTTACATATGGCATCGACCATTCTTCCTTAACAAGCCATTCACCTCGGATCGGATGTATTACGAGTGACAAATCCTCAAAAAATTCTGCATTCTTTGCCCCCAAGGCTAAAAGTGTTTCCAACCCAAAAATACATGCTTGATATTCAACTTTATTATTGATAGCCTTATATCTCAAATTTTTAACTAATGGAAGTTTTTCACCCTCATAGGTTGTGAGGATGATTCCTGCTCTCAGGGGTTACGTTATATACTTTCAAGATTTTCTTTGGATTTTTTAAAGTTTTGAGATTAAATGGAGTAACATCAATTGAATCAATGTCTAATATTAATGAATCACGTTCATGATTATGCATAGTGAAATCATTAGAAACATCGCACAAGTACGCAAAATTATTCATCATATCAATGAAAATGGAGTTAGAAACATCATTATTGAAAAGTTTTCGAACAAAAAGAAAATATGATTCACTATCATATTCTTTCTTTGCTGGCACAAATGTTCCAACCGACGGATGGGTAACTTTTTGGCTTTTTGGAGGCTCTTCAGTAACCTCCAGTGGATTCTTGTCTTGCTTTCTTAAATCTACAGCTTCATCTTCTACCTTCTCCTCTCCTTTCACTCTGGTGGCTAAAGCTCTATCTGTGACAACCTCCCCGAGTGTGTCTCGGTTCCAAATAATATTTTTTGTCATGACTTGCTCATCTCAAAAGCCCTCTATCGACTTGATAACTCTAATGTCCCAATTGAAGATGTCATGAATACCTCAAAACCTAGAATGATTTTTACATCCACCCATTGATGCTCGGCTTCTCTAGTATAGGCATAAATCGGGGTGGGATACAAAACTTTCTATGCTATGAGGGATCTCACCTATTATTTTCTTAGTCTTCCTTGTTACGCCTTTACACTAAAGACCCTTTTGATCTTTCTGACCCCTTGTTGTGATAGCCGATTGTATTCCTTGAGAGTTTCTATCCAAACCTACTATGGGGAGGAAAGACATCTTTTTCATCATATTGATCATATGGGAACTTTATATAATAACTTTTTCCCTATTTATTATAGCCATATGAAAACCACTGACAGGTTGCTTTGCAATCTCTAAGATGGAGACTTGGTTTTCTCTGGCAACCTGGATGGTCACAACCTACCCCTCATGTGAAATTTTTATCTTTTGGTGCAAAGTAGATCGTACTCCTCCCAGCTTGTGAAACCAAGGCCTTCCCAACAATGCTAAAAAGTTGACAGGAATAGGGAGGACTATGAATTATACTTTTGCGTCTATTGGCCCTATCTTCACCATTGCTTTAAAAGTTCCTGAGGCTTGTCTCCGAGAATTATCAAAGGCAGTGATTGTAAGGACAGATTTGCTCAACATACTATTATTCAGTCCAAATGTAGAGATTGCCACCAAAGGACACACATTTATAGATGACCCATCGTTAACGATTACACATGTTGTATGCTTTTCATTAATTTGGGCCCTTATGTACATAGTGCGATTATGATGGCGACCTCTTACAGGAAAATCTGCATCTTAATAAACTAAATTCTCTCTGGAGCTTCCATTCATAATGCTTAATAATTATGTGGGGGAAATAATGGTCACAACTGTGGACTCGCATAGAGCTTTTACTAACTCCTGTCTATACAATGGTTATTGCCTCAGTAAATCCCAAATTGATATATGAGCCAGCGTCTTTTTTAACAGATCCATTATTTGGTTTTCTTCCCGCTCCTTCTCTGTATATACTTGCACTTGAACAAGCTATTTTTCTATTTTTGGAAGTACCCTTACACTCTGGGTCACTGCTTCAATCTTTTCAATGTCTAAACCGCATAGATTAGCGGGCTCTTTACTTTCCTCATCATCTCCACTCTCACTAGTGGACCAATAGTTAATCGTCACCATGGGAATCCCTTCTTCACTCGCATTCTATTCTCAGCGTGTGATAGTGGCATATTCATTACCAAATAGGTCATTTAATGCATACCACTCAGGTAGACTAGACCCGATCATAAAAATAGGAAGGGGAACTGTAACACCCCAATATCCCTTAGGAGGATATAGGGTTGTTACACACTCACATACACATACATGTACATATAATCATATATTAAAACGGGAATATATCCATTAAGTGACAATATATGTGCATTAATAAATATTAATACTATAAATATCATAAAACATCATTGTTCTTATATTACAAAATATCGCTATCCATATCAGCTATTCATATAATTGCAATTAACATTTACACCTTATATACTATAATTCTTTTACACGCCACTATACTATATGGTACAAAAAAATCCATATACAGAAATAAAGAACTCCACTCAAGCTCCTAGTGGCCAGCAGATGAATAAAATCCTATATCGGTCCGAACCTGCATACGTACGTGAGAAAAAACCCATGCTAAGCAATAATGCTTAGTGAGGATAAATAGAACAAAGGACTTCTTTCGAAGACACAAAATAACACAACACCACTGTAGACACCGGGTAGTGAGACAGCCCTGGTAAAGGTTACCTAGTGATGACATTGACGCTTGCTTACAGGCAAAAAAGTTAGAAGTGATGATTTCCTCTTCAAAACTTTTATTTTTAAACAAAAAATTATTTTTTTATTTTTTATTGTTTTCGGTGACCTACGACTGTGCCACATGGCACGCGCAAGGTGCAGCCCTGCGCAAGTGCGTGTGCACAATCTCGGACAGGTGCGTGTATTGCCTCGCACGCTCAAGGTGGCCTCCTGCGTGAGGCTGCACCTCAAGCATGCTAGGTGCACGTTGCGGGGAGGCATACAATGTGCGGCCTCCTGCGAGGCCACACATCATGTTTTGCGACCTCCCACGAGGCCACACCTTGCGATGTGCGGCCTTTCGCGAGGCTGTATCCTACGTTTTGAGGCATGGGCTCCTTGCATGAGGCCGCACCTCGTGCATGCGAGGCATGACCTCCAGTGTAAGGGTCGCACTTCATGTGTCTCCTATCTCGCTCGGACTCCTTTTTTCACTGTTTTCACTAAATCTTAGCTAAAATTAAATTCAAATTATTTTCCAATTTTTTAAACGTATAAAACTCTTTTTTAAAGGATAAAAAAGGATTCGAATAGGATGAAAACTCCACAAGGAAAAAAAAAATTTTGGGGTTAATGTAAAAGGAAATTATCAAACCAGATGGGGGAGGCATTTTAGAACGGTGACAAAAAAAACTCTGAAAAAAGGAAAAAAATATTTTCTCAATTTTCTCGAAAGATTGGAATTGTTCTTGAGCTAAGAAAACTAATTCTTTGCGTTTAAGGTTCAATTCATCATCTATTTTTTTTAAAAAGAGTTCTCAAATTTAGTTTTTCGTAACACAAAGCTTTTATTCAAGTTTTCTCAATACTTTTTTAAGCCATCGACAGGGAATCAGTCTTTTCTAACTTTGCTACAAATGTCATACTTCTGAGGGTAAATTTTCGGGCTTGAGCGAATTCTTTCTCTTTTCCTATTTTTGTCATTCATTCATTTTCCAACTGTAAGTTGCAATTAATTTGTTTGTTGCTGCTTATTATAATTAAATTGAACTTAGAATAATTTAATAAATTTATTTACATGATGCATGCAATGTAATTTAAATCTATGAATATTTTGTAATAACTTTACTTTCCATTTAATTCTATTTTTGGTCATTATTCCATCTTGTTAATTTCCCGCATAATTTTTAACAAACATTATTTTTTCTAATAATTGTAAATATTTTTTCCCAATTAGGATCATTTATTTATTTACTTCATTGAATTGATTATTTCTATGATATTACATTTTGTTTAATTTGCTAACACTATTTTTTATTCTTATTTTTGTTGTTTGCCAAACTTATTGATTTCACTGTGAGTAATGTTCCTGTGCGAGCTGGAGAATCAAGAGATTAGGAGCCTTCAAGTTTGGTTTGCATTTTAATTCCTGTATTTCATTTATTTTGTTGTTTTGTATATTTTATGCAAAATGTTATTTAAATGCGTTATATTAGAGAAACTCATATTTTTTATCATTAAGAAAAATTGTAATTTTTATTAATAAAATAGGACCAATGTCCAGATTTTAACTAATAAACTTTTATTTTTAAAAGAGAGTTAATTTTCATAAAACGGGATCCAATTATCCCTATCATGTTTATCGTCCAAAATAAATCTCAGATTTTTATGTTAAAACAAGGGAACCAATGTTCCTAAAATCTAATAAATGTCCCGATTTATGTATTATGTATTTCATTTTATTCTTTCTTGTGTATTTAGTTATTTTGGGCCCTTGTAATTAATTTTGGGGCAATTTTATTTATTTATGTTTTTTTTATTATTGTGGGGGATTGTTCTGTCCCATATTTTTTGCTTGTAATTCATTTATTTATCGCTTTCTTTATTGCTTTCTTTACTGCTTTTTCGAGATGCTTGAAATGCACTTTAATTTCATTGCATGATCGTGTGAGAAGAGAGATAAAATAATTAATTCTAAAAACTCAATCATATAATATTAGCCAAAAGTATAAATAAAAGTGAGGTCCCGAACTCTCTCTGGTTTTGACCTTATAAGGTTAGAATTTATTTCCCATTGTTTTATTGGGTGGCGACTCCATGATACCTACCTTATTATTCACAACAGATGCCCTCGTAGGTTGATTGCCAACTATAGAATCGGGGTAAATCCCTGTCTATTATGAAGCGACCAGCTTTCATAAGTTTTAATGAACCTTCATCTAGTCTCGAGTCCTAAAGCAGACTTTCAAGAGCGACCCGGATGTCGAGCGAGGTTTGGCGTGCTTCACAACTACATATCAATAGCCATACGAATCACAAAAGAATAAACATTGACATGCAAATATCAAATACATAAAGTGGTAACAATTTATTACCTCTCACATATATCAAATAGATGTACATATAACATGTTAGCATTTTATGTAAAGGCGTGAAAGTATTAAAGCCTCCACTACTACTCATATACTCAATAGAACATTCATTCGCCTGAACGCACATCATTGGTGGATATGGATACTCTTGATACTGATTAACAGCATCAAAACATATAGAGACCTAACTCAAATTTTTGAATACACAAGGTATTCCACATCTAAGCACAATTAGTGCCACTCTAGCCGCTGCACTCTAACACTTTATAAGCATGCTTATCTATCCACTACTATGACTACTTAGGCTTAAACATATAAACTTTATGCAATATACCAAATACTCTGCATGTATTCAAATATCTATTAAATCACGATGCATCAACTTAATTCAAGAATTAACTAAGCAAACCATGCAAAACATAGATGAGAATTTATACAAAATGTCCAAATAAAGACTATTTAAAGTACCTAGACGGGTCGCGCTCGCGATAGCTCATCCTGCCGGCGATAGAGAGCAGGATTGCTTCTATCACGCTCGAGACAGAAGCCAAAAGGCCTCGATCACATTTGAACAATCGGATAGCCCGGGACAGCCAACTATCTCGATCGTAGCTCGGCTACCTAACTCTCTACTTGCTCATGACCGAGGTCACCCTCGTGACACAGAACTCCCCTACAGAAGCTCGGATGATCGAGTTCTGTTATGTTCATGATAGAACCGATCTTCCCAAACATGAACCGAATAACACTAATCTCAATACACCAGCTTTTCACACACAAAAACACCTGAATCACTTGCTTACAATCTTGTACGTAATCATCAAATCATATGATCACTTCAAATTATGCATCAATAATAAATCACATTCAAATTGAAAACTAAAAGAGTTGTTGAGCTAAATCAGGGCTCTCTAATCCCTAATCATATATCATGCTAATAAAAACCAACCAAGTATAATAATAGCTCAAAAACATACATCAAACAAACCACACACGATCTCGATCTCAAAATTGCAACTTGACCACTATATGTTCTCGCTCAAGTCTTTTCCTTGCCCTTTTCTTGCCTCTTGTCAATAGCTTCCATGCACAAAATCACCCAATAAACACTTAATCCAAATTCATTTTTCTTTAAATCGAAAAAAGAAATAAAATAAGAAGAAGATGAGGATCCGAATATCCAACCACTTACTTTTCCCAAGAACTCACATAACTCTCTTTAAACCAATCCAAGTTAAAGATTAACTTAAGAAGCTTAAATGGGAAGAAGAACAAGGAACTCTAGTGAAAGAGCAAATAAAAAAAAAGAGAAAGAAACACGAAAGAAAGATAAATGAGGGACAAGAAGAGGAACAAAAATGCAGAATGAAAAGAATAAAAGAAGGAAAGAAGGAATAAAATCCGACCAACAAAAATAAAGGCCAACAACCAAAATAAATGCCACCAAAACTCATAAATTCTCTATTTATCTCATGCCCCATGTATAGGTGTCAAACCCCCATGCTGCCGCATGTCAAACTCTAATAAAGGTCCCACTTAAATACAACTTTTATTAGATTTACGCTAGAGTGTTCTGTAGCATTCGCGACCAATGTCGCACCCACGATAGAACCCTCACTCAACCAACTTACTCATCGACTTGACCTTCTCCCTCAAACAAATTTTCTTCAATATACTGAATACTAACTCAAAAGTGTCCTCTTTTAATAATACACTTCTAAATACTCCACCAAAACACCACAAATCTTACTTGGTCCAAATCAGGTATTCGAACTTCTTCTTGTTGATATAAATTTGGTATTTTAATCCATTTGGTATCCAGGTTGGATTTAATTATTATAGGAACATTGTTATATCTAGACTTCTTCTTATTACTTCTCTGCTATGGATCAGTGATCTGCTCGAAATTAATGAGATCCTAAATTGTGTACCTTAACATCTTATAATTATCTGTATTATGCCCTATATGTTGATGGTAAGCACAAAATTCATCATCTTTATGCCCTTGTCATCCTTAGCCCTAGGCAAGCATGGGTGTTAGATGTTGTAGCTTCCCTTATTTCATTAGCCTTTTTAGCACCCATTATAGAGAACTACCCAAGTTCAAAAAATATCTCCAATCTACTCCTATGGCTGAGACTTCTATTGTCTTACCCATCCTATTACCACTACTGGAGCTTGCTGACTTGTTCACTCACTAGTTATTATAGCCCTTCTTAGTGTAATTCTCACTGCTTGCCTTCTTTGTTAAGTATTCACCTTCAGCTTCTATGGTGATATCCTTCAAAGAGTCCCAGGCTTTCAATCCCTTCATCTCCAATCCCTCTTTTAGATATGGACTAGCATTCTTGATAAATAGCTTGATTTGAACTGTAGTATCTAGCTTTCTCTTCATTTCCATTACTCAGCTCCTCCATCTGGTGAGATACTTGTGAAAAGATTCCCCTTACTTTTACTGTAACAACTCTAGATCCTTTAGCATGATCTCTATTCTTGTACTGCAATCATACTTCCTGAGGAACTCTTCTGTGAGCATTCCCAGTCTTTTTTCATTCTCTTATCTAGCCCATGGTACTAGTCATCGCGGGCCCTATTAAGCTTAGGCGGAAGTATTCTATCTTCTACTTTCTCGTTCGGTCGTACCCTTCATTATTAATAAATACAGCTTGACATGTGCTGTTGGGTCTGAAGTACCATCAAATTTTTGAAGATCGGGCATTTTAAAATTCTAAGGAATTAAATCCTCACCATCTAACTCTTTATCTTATGGGCTCATACCCTTTTTGGTATTAAGAATACAAGACATTGCCTAAAATTTCTCTTCCATTTTTCTCCACATTACTTCCTCTATTTGAGGTCCTCACCACTATTAGTTCCTCATATTCATCTTCTATAAAATCATTTTTGAATCTATGGGCTTCGCCTTCTCTTTGGCCTGTAGCTGTAAGGTCAACGATGTAACACCCCCTACTCATACGTAGGCGATCCCATCCGATAAGGAGTGAGATGCCGTATGGGTAAAGGTACCACCACGCAGAAACATGATATACATACATTCATATGTAAACATACATACTGAAATACAGGGTAAATAAAATTTTACCAAACCATTCATGAAAGAAGCTGATCATGCATTAATATAACGGAAAACATTGCATTACGAATTGATCAACCAAAAGGTACAAAAGATAATTACATGTCCAAAAATATACATATACGTATGCGGAAGCTACTACAAAACTAACATAAGAGAGTTCTATACAAAAAGAATCATCTAAGACTACAAAAGATCAAGTTCTACACTAAATTCTGCTGTGTTGGCTTGACTGCAGCGACTCCCCCAAGCAAAGCTCCTTCCGCACCTGCACGGGTAAACACACCGTGCTAAGCGACAAACGCTTAGTGGGGAAACACAAACATGAAAGGGACGGCCACTCATAATGGTCGTCGAGCATAAAGCACACACATAGATGGCATAAGCAGAAATACATATAAGGCATAAATAGGAACATGCAGCATATAAAGCCATGAAGATAAATCATCCTGCGTCACACTCATAATATTCAGATACTTGTTATCATAATTACGTCAGGAACTGATTCACAAATCGATCATGCCACTCATCTATATATCATCATCATGTCAAACAATTTCACATAAGGCACCTGCTAACTCAAAGGTAGTGGATAACGAGTGAACGGATAGTACTTTACGGGTATGAACCGATTACTGACAGTACCTTACGGGTATGAATCGCAAACCATTTACTTTGTCATTTACAAAACATTTTATTAAGGGACCTTAAACAAGATCCAAACACATTTAAGGGTTCGCGAGGAACCAAATGGGGACCTGATCGGGGTCCAAACTGAACTGAGGCTACAGCTATAAGACTCTATTAGGCATGCCTAACTATTCACTAAACTGACTCTAGCAGGTTATGCATAATGCGTTCAATTCATTCCATAATATCCCAAAATCATATATATATATATATACATATAGGCATATTCATATCATGGATTCGCATTCGTATGATTCATAAGTTAACAGATATAAGACTTATAGTCGTGAAAAGAAACTGGAGTTCAAAACCACACACACACACCAAGGAAAAACTCATTCCGCATAAAAAGGCCGTCGCGCTCGCGACAGAGACCATAGTCTCATTGCTGCGCGCGCGCGACAAACTTCGCGATTGCGGGGAGGAGGAAAAAGCTTGATTCTATCACGCTCGCGACCCTGTCCCGATCGCGACAGAGAGCCTAAACATCGCTATCGTGGGCTCGAGGTAGATCGCGTGCTCGCGACAGCAAAGGCCAGCATTACGCTCTGTCGCGATCTTGGCACCATCGCGTTCGCGACAGAGAGCATACAACAGCTTTTGCTATCGAGAGCTCGCGACAGGGTCGCGTGCTCGCGATAGCATAGCCCAAGATCACCGGTCTCTGTCGCACTCGTGACAGTGTCGCGATCGCGATAGAGTCGTGATTTCTAGAATCTGCAGAATTCTGCAGATCTCTTCCTCTCCCAAAACTCACACACAAATCACATCCAATGGCCTCTTACCTCAAAACCAGCCACCCATCACCATCAATACCCATAACATAACATTTATCATCAAGTAATTTCACACCAAACATCAATTCAAACTCACAATCCCAACAATTATCAAAATCCATAAATTTGCAACAAAACCACAGCAATCCTCACAATCACTACAATAATCCCATGCTCATGGAAAATTACCTTTCCCAAACAAAAACCCATAACATACTTGCCATATCAAGAGCATATCACAACCCAATTTCCAGAAATCACCAAGAACACATACATGAACATATTTACATACAAAAACAGGAAATTTCCCAAACCTTGTATCCTTTGCTCCTAATGCTTAGATCCACTAGGTCCCGCCTTCTCTTTACCCTTCGGTTCACGAGGAGGCTCAACTAAGCATCAAACCATCAAAGCACACAACTCAAAACCCTAACTTCAAACCCAACACCAGAAAAATGCAAGGAAGAAGAAGAAGAACTTGGACTACACAAGGGAGATGCATAAACTTATCAAGGAAAAAGCAAGGAGATGATTAATTTCCACCACCTGAGGCTTGAATTCAAGCTAGGGCACTACAATGAAGGAGAAGAGAAAGAAGAGATAGGAAAAGAAGAGAGAACGGGATTGAGGGAGTAGAAATTTTGCTTTCCCTTTCTCCTTCCTCTTCTTAATCCTTTTCTTAATCCAAACTGAACTGAGGCTATAGCTATAAGACTCTATTAGGCATGCCTAACTATCCACTAAACTGACTCTAGCAGGTTATGCATAATGCATTCAATTCATTCCATAATATCCCAAAATCATATATATATATATATACATATAGGCATATTCATATCATGGATTCGCATTCGTATGATTCATAAGTTAACAGATATAAGACTTATAGTCGTGAAAAGAAACTGGAGTTCAAAACCACACACACACACCAAGGAAAAACTCATTCCGCATAAAAAGGCTGTCGCGCTCGCGACAGAGACCATAGTCTCATCACTGCGCGCGCGCGACAAACTTCGCGATCGCGGGGACGAGGAAAAAGCCTGATTCTGTCACGCTCGCGACCCTGTCCCGATTGCAACAAAGAGCCTAAACATCGCTATCGTGGGCTCGAGACAGGTCGCGTGCTCGCGACAGCAAAGGCCAGCATTGCGCACTGTAGTGATCGCGGCACCATCGCGCTCGCGACAGAGAGCACACAGCAGCTTTTGCTATCGCGAGCTCGCGACAGGGTCGCGTGCTCACGATAGCACAACCCAAGATCACCGGTCTCTGTCGCGCTCGTGATAGTGTCGCGATCACGATAGAGTCGTGATTTCTAGAATCTGTAGAATTCTGCAGATCTCTTCCTCTCCCAAAACTCACACACAAACACACAAATCACATCCAATGGCCTCTTGCCTCAAAACCAGCCACCCATCACCATCAATACCCATAACATAACATTTATCATAAAGTAATTTCACACCAAACATCAATTCAAACTCACAATCCCAACAATTATCAAAATACATAAATTTGCAGCAAAACCACAGCAATCCTCACAATCACTACAATAATCCCATGCTCATGCAAAATTACCTTTCCCAAACAAAAACCCATAACATACTTGCCATATCAAGAGCATATCACAACCCAATTTCCAGAAATCACCAAGAACACATACATGAACATATTTACATACAAAAACAGGAAATTTCCAAAACCTTGTATCCTTTGCTCCTAATGCTTAGATCCACTAGGTCCCGCCTTCTCTTTACCCTTCGGTTCACGAGGAGGCTCAACTAAGCCTCAAACCATCAAAGCACACAACTCAAAACCCTAACTTCAAACCCAACACCAGAAAAATGCAAGGAAGAAGAAGAAGAACTTGGACTACACAAGGGAGATGCATAAACCTATCAAGGAAAAAGCAAGGAGATGATTAATTTCCACCACTTGAGGCTTGAATTCAAGCTAGGGCACTACAATGAAGGAGAAGAGAAAGAAGAGATAGGAAGAGAAGAGAGAACGGGATTGAGGGAGTAGAAATTTTGCTTTCCCTTTCTCCTTCCTCTTCTTAATCCTCCCCCCGTTTTGCCAAGTGTCCTCATCCTAATGGTGGAATTCAATCACTCACACCCAACAAATATACATCATGGACACACAATGAACACCCTACCATAGTATGAGCAACCACACATAATGCAACTCCCACTAGGTACACCCTACTAAAACACACCCTACCATGGTATGAGCAACCACACATAATGCAATTCCCACTAGATACACCCTACTATGGTATGAATGCTCACACATAACATAACCCTTTAATGCATATCCTACTATGATATGCTCATGCACACACTATCACAACCCATAAAACATGCAGTATACCCAAAATGCCCTTAATACATGTCAAAACTCACACAATGCACATGCACAAACATGGCTCATACTACTAGGGGGCAAACATTGTGTGACAACTCTCCCCTACTAACAAGAATTTCGTCCTAGAAATTCTCACCTGAACTGAACAGATGTGGGTACTGAATTCTCATCGACTCTTCTGGCTCCCAAGTTGCTTCTTCAACTCCATCGTGATTCCGCAAAACCTTAACCAGAGGAATCTGCTTTAGAATAGCTCTTGGTTCTTCATCATACGAAAAATCAGGCTGAACTTGCACCTCTCGCACTTACAAAACATGCGACGGATCTGACCGGTACCGACGAAGCATTGAAACATGAAACACATCATGCAACTTCGATAACTCTATTGGCAAAGCCAATCTATAAGCCACCGGACCAACTCTGGCCAAAACCTCATACGGTCCAATGAAGCAAGGACTAAGCTTCCCCTTCTTTCCGAACCGAAGCACTTTTCTCCAAGGCGATACTTTAAGGAAGACTTTGTCCCCAACTTCAAACCGCACATCTTTTCTCTTCAGATTGGCATAAGACTTTTGTCGATCCTTAGCTGCCTTCAAATTCCGCTGCACAACTCTGATCTTTTCCTCTGTATCCCTAACCAATTCTGGCCCAATCACCGATCGCTTGGATAGCTCGGTCCAAGAAATCGGAGTCCTACACTGCCGACCATACAAAGCCTCATATGGTGCCATACCAATACTCGACTAATAACTGTTATTATAGGCAAACTCCATAAGCGACACAAATTGGTCCCAACTACCTGGAAAATCCAAGGCAAAAGCCCTCAACATATCCTCCAAAATCTGTATAACTCGCTCGGACTAACCATCTGTCTGAGGATGGAATGCTGTACTGAAATTCAACTTACTACCCAGAGCTCTCTGCAACTCTTTCCAAAACTTAGATGTGAACCTTGGGTCCCGATCTGAAACTATGGACAATGGCACTCCATGCAACCGAACTATCTCATCCACATAGATACTGGCCAACCTATCCACCGAATAATCCACTCTCACTGGCAAGAAGGGAGCTGACTTCGTAAGCCGATCCACTATCACCCAAACTGAGTCATGCTTCTTCTGAGTCAAAGGCAACCCGGAAACAAAATCCATCGCGATGTCATCCCACTTCCACTCGGGGACGGATAAAGGCGTGAGTAATCCCGAAGGAACTTAGTGCTCAGCCTTTACCTGCTGACATGTTAGGCACTTGGACACAAAATCCACTATGTCTCTTTTCATACCGGACCACCAATAGAGCTGTTTCGTGTCTCTGTACATCTTCTCACTACGAGGATGCATAGTAAAAATCGTACTATGCGCTTCACTCAATAGCTGTCTTCTTAACTCCTCATTCCCCGGTACACACAAACGGTTTCTGAACAGCATCCTGAACCGAAAACTCTGACTGTTTGCCCAAACTAACTTCTTGCACAATCCGCTGAAGCCTTTCATCATCCCTCTGAGCATCAACTATCCTCTGTCTCAAGTTAGGTTTCACTCTCAACTGAGCCATCAAAGCCCCATCTAAACCAAATCTCCATCTAAACCGCCTCAAATAAAGCAGAAATTGACTTCTGACTCAAAGCATCCGCAACTACATTGGCCTTACCCTGATGGTAATCCACAATGCAGTCGTAATCCTTAAATAACTCGAGCCAACGACGCTGTCTCATATTCAACTCCTTCTGCGTGAGGAGATACTTTAAACTCTTGTGATCCGTAAATATCCTATATCTCTCCACATACAGATAATGGCGCCAAATCTTCAAAGCAAAGATCACCGCCGCCAACTCTAAATCATTCGTCGGATAATTCCTCTCATGCGGCTTCAACTGCCGAGAAGCATAAGCTACCACCTTACCTTCTTGCATCAAAATACATCCAAGACCATCACCCGAAGCATCACTATACAGGACAAACTCCTTACCTGAGATGGGTTGAGTCAATATAGGAGATTCAACCAACTTCTTTAATTGCTCAAAACAAGCCTGACATCTGTCTGACCACTCAAACCTAACTCCTTTCCTCAACAACCTGGTCATTGGAGCGGCAATCACTGAGAAACCTTTAACAAACCAACGGTAATAACCTGCCAAACCAAGGAAACTCCGCACTTCCAGAACATTTCTAGGTGCTTTCCAATTAACTATCGCCTCAACCTTGGCTGGATCCACCTGGATATCTTTAGCTGAAACTATATGACCCAAAAATGACACTTCCTGAAGCCAAAAATCACACTTGCTAAGCTTAGTAAACAGCCGATGATCTCTCAAAACTTGCAAAACAAACCGAAGATGCTCCTCATGCTCGGTCTCATCCTTTGGATACACCAAGATATCATCTATAAACATCACTACAAACTGATCTAAGTATGGCCTAAACACTCTGTTCATCAAATCCATGAATGCCGCTGGAGCATTAGTCAAACTAAACGGCATCACAAGGAACTCATAGTGGCCATACCGAGTCCGGAATGCAGTCTTAACCACATCCTCATTTTGAACCCGAAGCTGATAATACCCCGACCGAAGATCTATCTTGGAAAACACACCTACACCTCGAAGCTGATCAAATAAATCCTCGACTCTAGGCAGCGGATACTTATTCTTCACTGTAACCTTATTGATCTGCCTGTAGTCGATACACATCCTCAAGGATCCATCTTTCTTCTTAACAAAAAAAAACGGAGCTCCCCATGGAGATATGCTGGGCCGAATAAACCCCTTATCCAATAGCTCTTGTAGTTGAGTTTTAAGTTCCCTCAACTCCACAGGAGCCATCCAATAAGGTGCTTTCGATACAAGTTTTGACTAATGCTCCTCATGCTCGGTCTCATCCTTGGGATACACCAAGATATCATCTATAAACACCACTACAAACTGATCTAAGTATGGCCTAAACACTCTGTTCATCAAATCCATGAATGCCGCAGGAGCATTAGTCAAACCAAACGGCATCACAAGGAACTCATAGTGGCCATACCGAGTCCGGAATGCAGTCTTAACTGCATCCTCATTCTGAACCCGAAGCTGATAATACCCCGACCGAAGATCTATCTTTGAAAACACACCTACACCTTGAAGCTGATCAAACAAATCCTTGACTCTATGCAGCGGATACTTATTCTTCACTGTAACCTTATTGATCTGCCTGTAGTCGATACACATCCTCAAGGATCCATCTTTCTTCTTAACAAATAAAACCGGAGCACCCCATGGAGATATGCTGGGCCGAATAAACCCCTTATCCAATAGCTCTTGTAGTTGAGTTTTAAGTTCCCTCAACTCTACAGGAGCCATCCGATAAGGTGCTTTCGATACAGGTGCGGTACCCAGCATAATCTCTATGGATAACTCAACTTCTCTCTCCGGAGGCAACCCAGGCAAATCACTCGAGAAAACATCACTAAACTCCCGTACCACAGGGATATCCTCAATCCTTACTTAATCCCTCTTAGAATCCAAAACCACAGCGAGGAAAGCCTCACAACCTTTCCTAATAAACCTCTTGGCTTGCATCGCTGAGATCACATTATTCACAGAACTAGCACCCAAACCTCTTACAAACACTGGAAATCTGTTCCTATCCCGAAGCACAAAGGTCTTCCTATGGCAATCAACCACAGCCCGTTGCTTACCCAACCAGTCCATACCCAAAATTAGATCAAACTCTTTAAAAGGTAACTCTATAAAGTCCACAGGAAACTCAACTCCCTCAACCAACAGGGGACAACACCTATAAACTCTACTCACATTGACACTATGCCCTAATGGATTGGTCACACATATCTCATAATCTAACTGATCTACCATATGCAACTTATCAAAAATCTTATCTGTGCACAAATATGAGTGTGTGGAACCAGGGTATATCAGAGCATACAATTCAGTGTCATGAAGTAGGAACTTACCAGCAATCACATCAGGGGCATCCTGCTTCTCTCTAGCTCTCACAGCATAAGCTATGGCTGCGACTGGTGGAGGGCGCTCAACTGTCTCCGAAACAGCTCCATGTCTAGGTCGACTGCCTCGACCTCTACCTCGGCCCCTACCACGGGCAGCCTGTATAGCATTTGATCCAACTCTGTTAGCCTCTCTCTGTGGACTTGAATCCTCACTCAACTGTGGACAACTAGCCAGACGGTGCTCGGTGCTCCCACATCTAAAATACCCACCAGTGAGCCACCTATACTCACCCCGGTGAGCCTTACTGCTGTGCGAACAAATAGGTATAGCCTCAGATCTACCACCCCTGCCAGAACCAGACTCAGCTGCTGAACCCTGCCTTCTACCCCTCAAGGCTGAACCGGATGATGACTGATCTTGCGAATCCCTTGCTCTTTTACCCGAAGACGAAGAAGAAGAACCACCTCGAGATGAATTCCTTCTCTGAGCTCTCTCCCTCGGCACTGACTCTGACCTTTCAGCCCTCATGGCAGCATCTGCAATCTGATAGTAGCTCACCCCTGGCGTGCTCATCAAGGAGATTAAAGCCACCCTTAAGGACTCATTCAACCCAGCCTCGAAATGCTTGCATCGGAAATCATCTGTCATGACCCCTTGCGGAGCATATCGGTACAACCGATTAAACTCTTTCTCATAATCCAAAATCGACATAGCCCTTTGCTTTAAACTCAAAAAATGTGCCCATCTCGCATCCTTGTAAGTTTGAGTCACATACTTCTTCATGAATTCCTCAACAAAGAATTCTCATGTAACTGGATCGAGCATCTGAGGTTGTCTGCACACCAGCTCCCACTTGAAGCAAGGCCACAGCACATTCTGCTTGCAGATCCGGAGGTTACCTAACTTCTCTCAAAGCCCTCTTCACCTTATCTAGCCACCTCTCTGCTAACTCTAATTCATCCAACCCTGTTGCATAAAAGTCTTCGGCCCCAGCTTTTCTTAAATTCTCCATGAGAGGCCTGGGGGCAGCCACTCTCTCCAAGACCCTCGCCATGTCTTATGACAACCTGAACATGGCTTCAAAAGGCATGACAGCGGCCTCGGGCTGGACCCTAGCAGGTTGAGCCAACACTGTAACAGAAGGATCCCTAGCTTGAGGGTTCACACTTTCAGCGGACTCCTCAAGTGATCCACGAGCAGAATTAGAAGCCATTTAAGCAAATAAAGAGAACCGCATCAGCCAACACAGCCCTAGACATATACGCACCCATACACAGCATCACATGAACAACACCCAGAAATGCCTAAACCGGGCTCTGATACCACAACTTGTAACACCCCCTACTCATACGTAGGCGATCCCATCCTATAAGGAGTGAGATGCCGTATGGGTAAAGGTACCACCACGCAGAAACAGGATATACATACATCCATATGTAAACATACATACCGAAATACAGGGTAAATAAAATTTTACAAAACCATTCATGAAAGAAGCTGATCATGCATTAATATAACGAAAAACATTGCATTATGAATTGATCAACCCAAAGGTACAAAAGATAATTACATGTCCAAAAATATACATATACGTATGCAGAAGCTACTACAAAACTAACATAAGAGAGTTATATACAAAAAGAATCATCTAAGACTACAAAAGATCAAGTCCTACACTAAACTCTGCTGTGTTGGCTTGACTGCGGCGACTCTCCCAAGCAAAGCTCCTTCCGCACCTGCACGGGTAAGCACACCATGCTAAGCGACAAACGCTTAGAGGGGAAACACACACATGAAAGGGACGGCCACTCACAATGGTCGTCGAGCAAAAAGCACACACACAGATGGCATAAGCAGAAATACATATTAGGCATAAATAGGAACATGCAGCAGATAAAGCTGTGCAGATAAATCATCCTACATCACACTCATAATATTCAGATACTTATTATCATAATTACATTAGGAACTAATTCACAAATCGATCATGCCACTCATCCATATATCACATACTTATCATCATGTCAAACAATTTTACATAAGGCATCTTCTGACTCAATAACGAGTGAACGGACCGTACTTTACGGGTACGAACCGATTACTGACAGTACCTTACGGGTACGAATCACAAACGATTTACTTTTTCATTTACAAAACATTTTTTTAAGAGACCTTAAACAAGATCCAAACACATTTAAGGGTTCGCGAGGAACCAAACGGGGACCTGATCGGGGTTCAAACTGAATTGAGGCTGCAGCTGTAAGACTCTATTAGGCATACCTAACTAGCCACTAAACTGACTCTAGCAGATTATGCATAATCCATTCAATTCATTCCATAATATCCCAAAATCATATATATATATATGTACATATAGGCATATTCATATCATGGATTCGCATTCGTATGATTCATAACTTAATAGATATAAGACTTATAGTCGTCAAAAGAAACTGGAGTTAAAACCACAAACACACACCAAGGAAAAACTCATTCCACATAACAAGGCTATCGCGCTCGCGACAGAGACCATATTCTCATCGCTGCGCGCGCGCGAGAAACTTTGCCATCGTGGGAGGAGGAAAAAGCCTGATTCTGTCGTGCTCACAACCCTATCGCGATCGTGATAGAGAGCTTAAACATCCCTATCGCGGGCTTGTGATAGATCACGTGCTCACGACAGTAAAGGCCAGCATTACGCTCTATCGTGATCGTGACACCGTCGCGCTCGCGACAGAGAGCACACAACAGCTTTTGCTATCGCGAGCTCGCGATAGGGTCGCGTGCTCATGACAGCACAGCCCAAGATCACCGGTCTCTGTCGCGATCACGACAGAGTCATGATTTCTAGAATCTGCAGAATTCTGCAGATCTCTTCCTCTCCAAAAACTCACACACAAACGCACAAATCACATCCAATGGCCTCTTACCTCAAAACCAGCCACCCATTACCATCAATACCCATAATATAACATTTATCATCAAGTAATTTGACACCAAACATCAATTCAAACTCACAATCCCAACAATTATCAAAATCCATAAATTTGCAACAAAACAACATCAATCCTCACAATCACTACAATAATCCCATGCTCATGCAAAATTACCTTTCCCAAATAAAAACCCATAACATACTTGCCATATCAAGAGCATATCACAACCCAATTTCCAGAAATCACCAAGAACACATACATGAACATATTTACATACAAAAATAGGAAATTTCCCAAACCTTGTATCCTTTGCTCCTAATGCTTAGATCCACTAGGTCCCGCCTTCTCTTTACCCTTCGGTTCACGAGGAGGCTCAACTAAGCATCAAACCATCAAAGCACACAACTCAAAACCCTAAGTTCAAATCCAACACCAGAAAAATGCAAGGAAGAAGAAGAAGAACTTGGACTACACAAGGGAGATGCATAAACTTACTAAGGAAAAAGCAAGGAGATGATTAATTTCCACCACTTGAGGCTTGAATTCAAGCTAGGGCACCACAATGAAGGAGAAGAGAAAGAAGAGATAGAAGGAGAAGAGAGAACGGGATTGAGGGAGCAGAAATTTTGCTTTCCCTTTCTCCTTCCTCTTCTTAATCCTTCCTCCCCCCCCCCCCTCTTGCCAAGTGTCCTCATCCTAATGGTGGAATTCAATTACTCACACCCAACAAATATACAACATAGACACACAATGAACACCCTACTAAAACATACCCTACCATGGTATGAGCAACCACACATAATGCAACTCCTGTTAGGTACACCCTACTAAAACACACCCTACCATGGTATAAGCAACCACACATAATGCAATTCCCACTAGACACCCTACTATGGTATGAATGCTCAAACATAACATAACCCACTAATGCATATCCTACTATGATATGCTCATGCACACACTATCACAGCCCATAAAACATGCAGTATACCCAAAATGCCCTTAATACATGTCAAAACTCACACAATGTACAGGCACAAACATGGCTCATAGTACTAGTGGCCAAACGGGGTGTGACAAATGGCTAGTGGGTATATTACTCACAGAGGATCTTCCCTAACTTTCCCTTGATCATTTTGTCCTATGGGCGGGGTGATCGAATTCTGCCCTGCGGGCAGTGTCATTATAGCTGTTAAGTTTCCCATCATTGTCATCATTTGATTATCAAACTCTTATAACCTCCTTTTTATTTCTTACGACCATCAATTCATCTCGTCGATAATAAGTGCACGAGTTGTATCGAATTCTCTTGATGTGTTGGCCATGTCAATTTTTCCAGAAAACTCTGAAGAATAAGACTCACTACTTTTTGAGAGCAACTCTAAACCCGAACCTGTTACTGTGACGTGCGCCGGATCCCGATGCGCTGCCCTTTCGGACCGCCCGCATGTGGGCGATCGGGGCATTTGCAGGTCCATTGGCAGCTTGCGAATGAATCGCAAGTGCGTCTATGTTGGGCAACAAGGAGGTATCATGGAGTCGCCACCCAATAGAACATTGGGAAAGTTACTCTCGCCTCGGAGAGCCTAAGACTGCGCTTGGTATCCATCTTGGGCCAGCCAGAAGGATCATGCAAGGTGAACTCCTCACCGTAAGGAGCCTAGGATTAGCACTAAAGCCTCGTGACTCAAGAAGTATCTTGAAGGATGACCTCTAACCTCTTGAGCCCAAAGACCAGAGCTGCGTCCGGGATTTCTCATCTATTTCTACCTCAATTATTTTATGATCAAATTTTAATATCATTAACTCACTCTTTCTCCACACTATGCAATTGATTAAAAGGCGCACTTATTCACATCTTGAAAGCGATAAATGATCAAATAGATAATGAAAGCAATAGATTACAATAATACAAGGAGCGGAATACAACTCCCTTCCGTAAATGTGCGGATCATACATAAATCGGGGCATTGCTCATTTTGAGGACTTTGGTCCTCGCATGCATCATTATTAAAATTGGGGATCTTTATTTGTGATGATCTTTATTGGATGAAAATAGGGCATTGTGCCCTTGCTTTTGTGTAAACTTCATTTTATTGAGTATAAAACATTGAGTCATTTTTACACATTAATGGGATATGAAAGGAGTATCTTCATATACATAAAATAATCAATGGATAATAATGAAGAAGATAATTAAGAGGATTAGGAAACTAAACCCGATGGAGTCCTCCAAACATTGTGGGCAGCCGCTCAAGCTCGAGATCATCCAAGAGGATCAATATACACTCATAGGAAGTTAAGAGATGTTAATATACATAAAATCAACATGTAAAAGGTCAAAAAAACTTGGAGGAGATGAAAAACGATTTAAAAGGATGGAGACAGAACCCACCGACGGCCTTTCTTAGCTGACCGACGGGCGTCGGTTAAAGTAAGTGAGATGCCCGTTTGTCACTCAAGAAGGGGCGTCTGTAGAAGGGTGACCGACGGGCATCGGTGATAAAGATGACCGGTCGGTCACCACTGTCTCCGAAAAAATAGAATGGAGAAAAACCTTTTCAAAGTCAAAAAAATGGTTTTATCCCAAGAGTGGGATAAGAGAGTCAAAAAGAACAAAAGAAAATAAGGACAGATACACAAAACCTCCACAAAATAAATATAAATATGAGGTGAAATGGAGAAAGGATCCGGAATATTTACCCTCAGATAATCACTTCGGGTGAGATTCTTGTGTTGGTTAGGGCCCCGCGCGTTCCACGAGAAGCAAAGATGAAAGATTAAAGAAAGAAAATGAGATATTTCTTCTTCAACCCCTCAGAAGATCGATTTTGGAGTCAAAATCTAAAGAAAACTAATTAGCTTTTAGTTCCTTTTGACCGATTTGATCCTTGGTTAAATAGATTTCCTTAGAAGATGTGTTTTGTTGGAAGAGAGAGAAAATTTGCTTGAAATTGGGCAGAGTTTCCTCCTTTGAAAATTTTTCTAACCCTTTTCAAATGAAAATCCGGAGCTTTTATAGCTAGACACGACCGACGGGCATCGGTGTATAGGGGCGATGTCACACCCCATTTGCCCCCTAGTAGAATGAGCCTGTCTGTCCGTCTGTCTGTCTGTCTATCTGTCTGTCCGTATGTGTCAGCATTCGCATGTGTTCAGCATTTCATAGGGGTATTTCAGTAAATTGTATGATTTTTGGGTTTATTATTATGTGGGTGCATACATGGCATTGGTGTGTTTAATTAAATGAGAAATACTTGTGTGCATTAGAGCATACCATTGTAGGGTACATTTAAATGAGGTTATTTAGGATGTGTGTAATGCATTTGAGAGTGGTGTGAGTGGTTGGTTCCCACTAACAGGATGGTGACAAATGTAGGGATAGGAAAAAGAAGAGTTAATAGAGAAAATGAAATGGGAAATGTAGGAGTTCATTTCTTATTTCCGGATTCTTCTTCCTCTTTGATTCATCTTCTTCTTTGCTCTTAGTTTGAAACCTTAGTTAGGGTTTAAGCTACTGTTAGTGGAAATCAACCATTCCCTTGGCATTTTGTTGGTAAGTCACTGTATTTCTCATCTTAGTTTCCATTTATTTCATTTTCATCTTCTTCCTTGAGTTAGGTTTAACTTAGGGTTGTTTTGTTGAATTTTCTTGTTGAATTTGTGATTAGCTGAAGCTCCACGTGATCCAAAGGGGAAAGAGATTGCTGGACCTAGTGGAGCTAAGTGATAGAGGCTTAGAATTCAGGTTTGGGAACAATTACTTGTGATTTGCATAATTTGAGTTTACTGGTATTTTTAGGGTTTATATGTTCTTGAACAATTTGAATGTAATTACCTTGAATTGGGTTGATTGAATTCTGTTTTGAGTTGTTTATATGATGTTTGAATTGTTGGAATCTTCCTTGAAAGGTAAAGACAGGTTTGAATGAGTTAAAATCAAATTTGGATTGAAATCTGGAAATTCTGGAAATTCTGGGAAAAATCGAATTACTGTAGAACTCCCTCTGTCGCGCGATTCGCTACGCAGGAAGGCACGTCACGTCGCGTGACCCTCGGTCACGGCGTGACCTGCCTGCTGGGAAGCCAGTCGCGTGACCAGCTGATGAGGAAGCAAGTCACGCGACGTGATCTTCGGTCACGTCGTGCGACCTGCGAGGAAGAGGCAGATCACGCAGTGTGATCTGCGAGGGAGAAGCAGTGTCACGTCGCGTGACCCTCGGTCACGCCGTGACCTGCATGAGGAAGGAGAAGTAGCGTCACGTCGCGTGACCCTCGGTCACGCCGTGACCTACATGAGCATTGCGTGACCCGCGAGGATCACGCAACGCGTTAGGCGGGAAGCAAGCAGGTCACGAGACGTGACCCTCGGTCACGCCGTGACCTGCCTGTTGAGTCGCCAGTTTTCTCCGCTCAGCTTGTTTTTCCGAAATTTCCTAGTTTTTAACTCAGAAATGAATTGGGTACTTCTTCTGAATGGACTTTACTGTTGTATGATGCATGTCTTACTGATTAATGCTTTGATATGCGTGATAGCATGACTTTCTGATGAATTATATTCTGTATCCTGAAATATGATCTGTTTGACGCATAACTTGCTAGAGTCGAGTATGTGGATAGTTAGGCATGCCTAATAGAGTCTTTAGCTGCAGCCCTCAGTTCAGTTTGGACCCCGATCAGGTCCCCGTTTGGTTCCTCGCGAACCCTTCAGTATAGAATCTTGTTTAAGATTCCCTCAGTATTTAAATAACATGTTCTGATAAATGATATAATATTTGACTTGTACCTGTGAGGTACCCTCAGTATTCGATTCGTACCCGTAAGGTACCCTCAGTACACTCGTTATCCACTGTCTAGAGTCAGCAGGTATTCTTTGAATGTTAATGGAAATGTTCCGATCTGATATAGCTTTGAATGGATTATCTGAATGAGTTAATGATGAAATACATGCTGGCTTATTCTGTAATGTATATGACTATGAGATACTGAATGTATGGCTTTTAAATGCGAGCATGTTTATGTGAATTGTGCAATAATCCTTGCATTCTGCCATTGTGAATGTGATATGCCTTGTCGACCACTGTGAGTGGCCGTTCATAAATTATGTGTGTTTCCCCACTAAGCGTTTTATCGCTTAGCACGGTGTTTTTACCCGTGCAGGTGCGGAAGGAGTTTTGCTTTGAGGGAGTCACCGTCTTCAGGCCAACACAGAAGGGTTTTAGTGTAGGCTCAGTTTTGTATAAGTTATTGATTCTTTTTGTATAGAACTCTCTGTATCAGCTTCCGCTTCTGTAACTATATTTTGTATATGTAATATTATTTTGGTATCAGCTTGCTGATCAGAACGTTATTGTAATAGTTTAATTATAGTAATGCATGATCAGCTTTTGCTTTCTGCATGTAAAGTTTTTAATTATTCCGTATTTTCTGAATGTATGTTATGAATGATTGTGGATTGGATGTATATTTTGCTTTGCTTTTGTTGGTGACACCTTGTCTCATACGGCATCTCACTCCTTAACGGATGGGATCGCCTACGTATGGGAAGGGGGTGTTACAGGCGAGCGTCGAAAGAATCCTTCTGACACAAGGATTCGTCCGACGGCCCTGTCATATCCATCGATGGGCGTCGGAGCGGTTGCGTGCTCTGGGAAACCAGGCGGCGTTCTGACAGGGGCGGTGACTTTTCGAGGGGCGTCGGAAAATACCACAAGCCGTTGGTGACTCGGAGCGACGGGCTGACTTCACAGACGGGCTGGCCGTCTGTGGAGTCAAAATTCTTTTCGACTCGAAAAAACCTCTATTTTTCTCTCCCTCTGCCCAGGAATGGTAAAAAGCCTCATTTCTCATGGAATGCAAGACTAAAACCTCCAAATCCAGCCCCTCATATAGGCTCGGACATTGATTTCATCATAGGGTAACCTCTGATCCGGACCGCTCCGGGACACGGTGCTTACAGTTGCCCCCAGTTTCGGGGAAACTAGTGTACAAGCGCCTAGATAAGCCAAAACTCAGAGAAAGGTCAAAAGGGAAGCGTACCTGCCACGGCTTTTCACCCTCCGTGCCTTATGCCGGGTGGACCTTGTCTCGATCCGCTCGGCGATGCGAAGATACTTCCATCGGTCTTGTCTCGACCTAGCGGGATGCAGCATGCTCTGACTACAACCCCAATTTGAAGTGCGATATGCTCTGACCGCAGCTTCGATCTATGAGATGCAGTATGCTTTGGCTGCAGGCTCGATCTGGTGAGATGCAGCATGCTTTGGCTACAGGCTCGATCTGGTGAGATGCAGCATGCTTTGGCTACAGGCTCGATCTGGTGAGATGTAGCATGCTTTGGCTATAGTCTCGATCTGGTGAAGTGCGGTATGCTTTGACCACAGCTCCGATTTGTGAGATGCAGCATGCTTTGGCTACAGTCTCGATCTGGTGAAATGGGTGTATGCTTTGACAACAGCTCCGATTTGGTGAGATGCAGCATGCTTTGGCTACAGTGTCGATCTGGTGTGGTGCGGTATGCTTTGACCACAGCTCCGATTTGGTGCGATGCAGCATGCTTTGGCTACAGTCTCGATCTGGCGTGGGACCTCCGCTGGGTTCCTTGTTCCAAAAGAGATCTTTTTAATCGATGTCTATGTTTGAATCGGTATTTCTCTGTACCTGTGTGATGAAAGATTTTATTAGTTCATGTTTGAGCGGTTATCTTTTAACCTGTCTATTGATGGCGTGATCTTGCTTTATTTGCTATGCCATGTTTCATTTTTTTTGTTTTTGTTACATTGTTATTTTTATTGACATATAAGTAAATATGAGAACGTACACTTTCTGTGATGTGATTAAACAATTAACAATCCAATGATCATGCAATAATGAAATAAAAGTTTCACTAGAAATGTCATTTTTGTACAATGTATATACAAAATAAAAGATACAAAAGATACAAAAATAACTCCATGAAGATCAGAGAGGTGTGTAGTCTGAGGGCTCATCGCGATCCTCGTAATCTGATATATGCACGGTCCCTGACGGAGGTGGAGGTGGAGCTGGCTGAGCCGTGGAGGGTCCTGCCTCGTGATCATGGGCCCGCCTGAAACGGATCTGAGCGTAGCCATCCAAGAAGGGCTGGGTACAGGTGCTCATAAACCTTAAGGTCTCAGAAACCTTGTCTCCCAACTTCTTGAAGGCTTGGCTCAACTGAATGGTCTGCTCGCTGGAGGCCTTTCTCCTCTGCTCTAGGCTCTGCTCCGTCTGCTCTCTAAACTCCCTCATGGTCTGAGAAAGAGGTGGGAGAATCCCCTCCATCGCCTGGACACGGGATCCCAGAGAGTTAAGTGACTCATCAATCATCTGTAGGGTCATATCGACCCTCTGAGACGCCTGGTCCTGTGACGTCCTCAGATCATGAGCGAGCTGCTGTCTCAACTCCCTCTGCCCCTGAGCAATCTGCTCAAACATCCTCATCTGCTCCCCTTTGAAAGCCTCCAGGACCCGAGCCTGCTCATCCCTGAAAACCTCCAAGGCCCGAGCCTGCTCCCGAGTCGTATGCTCCATATAGCCGGCCTGTTCTCGGGCTAAGCGCTCCACCGACTGGGACTGCTCCTGAATGGCAGCCTGCTAGCGATCCAACCTCTCATGGATAGCCCTATCCCTCTCATCCTGTCACCGCTTTAAGGCTATAAACATGGAGGTGAGGAGTTGGGAGAAGTCCGGCTGCGCAGGCTGCTGCGGTGCTGGCTCTGGTGGTGGTGCCGAGGAGGTGGATGCCCCTGGGTCACCTCGAGAGTATGGGTGGTACCTCTCGGAGGGCCCGTGGATAGACCTCTATACCCTGGCGCTTGGTGATGGGACTGGAGTCGGTGCTCTAGACGCCGGTGAAGCGGCGAAGAGGTCGTCCATCGTGATCTCGAAGTCAAAGTCCGAGGGGGTCTTAGGTTGCTCCTGCTGCTGCGGTGGAGGCACAGTCTGTGGCTGAGGAGGCTGATGCTCCGGCTGAGGCTGGGGCTCTGGCTGCGGCTCGGGCTCGGGCTGTGGCTGTGGAGGCTCTGGCTGTGGCTGTGGAGGCTGCTCCTCCGGGTGCTCCGGGTGTGCACCCAAAGGTGGGAGCGAGAACATCTGCCGGGTCTTGTGGATGGTCAACACCCTGTAAGCCTTTGCCTGGCCAGAAATCGGGGAGATCATCCCCATCTGCACTGCCGCCGCGGCATCTACATGGATCCCCTCCGGCAAGGGTCTTCTCAACCTCTCGGGGTTAACCCCCAATCTCAAAAGTAACCGGGTGATGACTCCTCCTACCATCACCACCGGTGTCAACCCTCTGCTGACTCTGGTCAGGTTGGCCAAGATCTCTTGGCTAATGTTGAGACGCTGGCCTGCCACCATAGCCCAGAGGCTCCAGATCTCGGCCGCGTTAAGCGACCCTGGATTACCAGCTCGACCGAGGTACGAACTGGAAAGCACACTGTGCAAATACCGGAGTGCCTGAGACACCAGTACGGTGCTTTTCGCTGTATCGTGATCGTACAGCACTCCTGGTATGGCAATGGCCGCCCAATGGGCACGTCTCACCGCGGGATCTCGACCCCCTCCTCTCTAGGGAGCCCCATGGCCTGAGCAAACCTCTGCCTGGTGATGCTGAAATGGTCGCCGTCGAACCAAAACTGAATCACCCCTGGGTCGGTATCTGCACTCTGAAAGCCGGCATAGCAGAGAGTGGCCAAGACCTGGCGGGTAGCCTCTGGAAATGTCTGGAAGGAGGGTTCAAGGAAATCCGTCCACCCAGCACCCTCGGCAAGTAGATCGAACTCTGGTGCCAACCCTAGGGCCTCTAGAAATGGGCGGGACACAAAACGACTGGCCCGAAACTCTACTTGAGCCAACGCTCTATACCTCTGAGCGGACTCGTCATCCATCCAATCCGGAGCTACAAGCTCGGGTTGGGCCTGCGACGCTCTACGTCTAGGAGGCATCCTGCAAAAGGGAAGAGGTTAAATATCAAAAATTTGGCAAAACAAATATTTTTAAACTTATTTCCAAGGCGAAGGCCAATTTAGGCCTCACCGGGCCAATAGCAGCCCAAAACAAGATAAAGAGATTGATAATAAAAAATAGAAAAGAGCAAACATCCTATCTAGGGAAGTATCTAATGTGTCTCGCACGCATCATGGCAAAACAATTATGCAATCAGCGTGGAAATAATTAAAGCGAATAATAATGGGCTTTTCAGATCCCAGGGCATGCATTTTACATGAAAATATTCAACTCTTGAATAAATAATAAAAATTTGGGCAGCACCCCGGCAGGGGTATGCCCAACCTCCTGCATGAAAAGGCAAAAACATAGGCCTCAGGCCTCAACAATAATACACGCATATAAATGGGACGCACTACGGCAAGAGTGTGCCCCCAACAATACAAAATAATGGCCTCAGGCCGCAAAAGCAACACATGCACAGAATGGTGCGCTAGAAAAAATGTAGTTCTAAAGCACACAAAATTATAGAAAAATTCTATTTCTATGTGATCATGCAAAAAAATTCAGGTTTAATTGCACTAAATAAAAAAGGCAGCATTCCCCCTAAATCCCTAAAGCATTTGAATTTTCTAAACATTTCTAAAGTTGAAAGGAGAAGAAATGAATTAATAAATTAAATAAAACTCAAAAGAAAGTAATTATTTACTTACTTGTAGTCGTGAGAAGTGTAGAAACTGAAGAAAATATAAATATCAAAGCGCCTGGTGAGTAGAGAATGCGAAAATATGAAGAAATCGCGAGAAAAGATGAAGAAATGCTTGAAAAAACGCCAAAAAACGCAAAGAAAAACTGTTTGGGAGAAGAAATGAAAGGGACAGCAGCGTTTGCACCGTCTGTCACTCGCCCTTATATAGAATTTCTTGACCGACGGGCAGGGCGTCTGTACAAGCGACCGACGGGCAGGCCGTTTGTCTTGCAATAAATGCGAGTTAATGCGCGTGATGAATGCAATGCTGACGTATGCGTGTGCCAGGTGGACCTCCTTCCGACGGGCATGCCGTCCCTGTGGAGAGGCAGGCAGGCCATCTCCTTAGAGAGGCAGGCAGACCGTCTCTGTAGAGGGACGGGTAGGCCGTCGGTGACACTTCCCTATAAAATCTTACAAAATTTTTGTTCTTCTTATCTCTTCATTTTCTAACATCTTGAGCCTTTCATCTTCCTCAGAATGTCTTATCCTCTTACCCAAAGGATGTACTGTATCTTAGACGACAAACATACTTGGGGAGAAGGCGCCCTCTCTTCCCTGTCTGGGCTGAAATATCTGTGCCGGGTGAAAATCGACCAGAACCTCCTCCTGGCGGCAACCCACTTCTGGAACCCCCGGTTTCACGTCTTCCAGTTCACCTATCAGGAACTGTGCCCTTTGCCCGAAGAGTTAGCTTCCATTCTGGGAGCCTGGTTCCCTCCTAGCGCTCTGCCTTGCGTTCCCCGCTGCGGCTTATTCCAGACCCGGGATGTAGCCATGGCTCTTGGCATACCTTCTTCTGAGGCCGTCCGGCTAATTCCTCCGGGCTCTTCCTTTTCTTTGGGGTGACCGAGGCTCTGGATCAGTTCACTGACATCCCCACATATTGGGTAAGCGTCACATTCTTATTCTGCATGGTGAACTTCCTTACTGTTGTTCCAGGAGGTTTGACAGGTGACTCTCGTCTGTTCGGAATCTTGGGCAACTTTCATCTGGGATTGTCACCCCTACCACTTATCCTGGCTGAAACCATTCTAGGCTTGGACGCTGTGAGCTCTGGATCTCCTATAACCTTCACCGGCAGCCCCTTATTTCTCCAGGTATGTCATTATTTTAAAGGTAGTGTGTCCCTTATGGATTTTCACACTAGCTTTTCTTAGTGGGAGGTGCGTCCTTTCGGATTTTCACACAACCCCGTGCCTTATTTTTGCCTGAAGTAAATCCTACTTACTCCAGCGGCTTTTTCTCTTTCTTTCTTTTTCATCTCTTCTTTCTTTTTTTTCTTTTCTCTTTTTTTTTTTACTTTTTTTTTTTATTTTTATTTTTTATTTTTCTTTATTTTTTCAGATCTGGCTGCAAGAAAAACTGAAAATGCTGTCAGAACCACCCTCTCGCATTACTCCACAGTACTCGCCGAGCCATTTCCTGCCGCGTCGACGACTGTATGGGTGTGTCACCGCTGGTGACGGCATTACCAGGTTTGGCAAGCTGTCAGATGACGACATTAACTTTACGTCTTCCTGGCTCCCACTGTCTCATGTCGTCATCGATGGGCCATCGGGCTGTGTTCCCCTCTGCGGCCTCCGTCAGGCCACCTTCTGCATCACCTCTCGATGTACACGACAGCTCGGGACGACCCAGGATGTAGTGAGGGTTCCCCTGTCCTTCCGAGGAGGAGCTCTCTCGGCTGCGTTTGCTTCTCGGTATCATGAGCTGTGGGGCAGACTACCCGTGAAGACAATTATCCCGAGGTTCGGCCATCATTCTGCATCTTCGACTAGCGAGTACAAGAAGTGGATCCTTAGTCCAGCGTCTGATAATAGGACTCAAGGGCTCAAGCATCTGGTTGGCGAGAGCAGCAGTAGGACCTAGCTTAGTCTTCATATGTATTTCTTTTGGTGCCACATTTGTTTTTAATGCAGAACTAGGAAATGATAAAAATGAGAAGAATAATATTCATTCTATTTCACGAATTTGTGTACATTTTCATATAATTTCAGCGTACATGATTAGTTTTGGCATCTACTCAGCTGCTTTCGCACTGTTAATACATGAAACCAAATTTTAACAGCATCAACTCCTGTTACCAATTGGCCCTCTCGGGTTTTCACGATCGGACATTTTCTCTCATGCCTCTAATTTTTGCACAGGATGCCTTTTTTCGGTTTTCACCCTGTCAAGGCGCCCAATTTTAGCATAGCCGCCTTTTTTCGGTTTTTGACCTGCAGGGCATTTTATTCTCTTCTTTTTATTTTTTTGGGTCTTTAGCCATGGAACCTTTTGAGTCTGTCGACGTTGAACGGCTCTTTGAATTCGTTCCCATCACTATCCGACAAGATTGCAGCTCCCTTGGACAGCAGCTTCTTAAGGATATACGGCCCTTCCCAGGTAGGTCTGAATTTCCCCCTGATATCTGGTATCCCTGGCCTCATCTGCTTGAACACCAAGTCCCCTTCTTTCAACGGATGTTTCCTCACCTTCTTCCCGAAAGTTCTTGCCAATCTCTTCTGGTAAATCTGATTATGATAATAAGCTCTCACCCTACTCTCATCCAGCAAATTCAAGTGCTGTAACCTCTGCTGTGCCCATTCGGCTTCCGGGATTTGGGCCTCAATGACCACCCTTAGTGATTTAAGCTCTATCTCTACTGGCAATACTGCTTCTGTTCCGTATACCAGGGAAAATGGTGTAGCACCTGTAGACGCCCTTA
Source organism: Excoecaria cochinchinensis (assembly GCA_947683425.1). NCBI lineage: Eukaryota > Viridiplantae > Streptophyta > Magnoliopsida > Malpighiales > Euphorbiaceae > Excoecaria > Excoecaria cochinchinensis. The sequence continues at coordinate 1,158,116 of CANTUQ010000212.1, forward strand.
CCGTCATTCTGTATCCCCACAGGGCAAAGGGTAACTTTTTAGCCCAGTCTTTATAGGTTTGAACCATCTTGGACAGGATCTTCTTCATATTCTTATTTGCGGCCTCTATTGCTCCATTCGCTTGCGGTCGGTAGGGAGAGGATTTATGATGCTCGACACCATACTTCTCGAGAAGATTTCTGGTTTCTCCCATGAACTGCACCCCATTATCAGACACTATGTGATGAGGGAGGCAATATCTGCAGATCAGATTCCTCTCTATGAACTTGGCCATGTCCCTCGCGTCAATCTTCTTGAAGGATTTCGCCTCTACCCATTTGGTGAAATAGTCGATCGCGACTATGATGTATCTGTGCCCATTGGACACCGTAGGGCGAATCTCTCCAATGATATCTATCCCCCAAGCAGCAAAAGGCCAAGGCGATGTCAGGTTATGTAACTCTGATACTGGCAGGTATCTCAGGTCTGCGTACTGTTGGCACAACTGGCATTGTTTGACATACTTTGAGCGATCGTTGTCTATCGTAAGCCAATAAAAGCATTGTCTCATGATCTTCTTGGCCAAGGTCAAACCATTCATGTGGGCCCCACAGACACCTGCATGGGTTTCCTCCATTACCTTGCGGGCTTCTCCTTCATTCAGGCACCTGAGCTGAATCCCATCCAACCGTCTTTTGTATAACACCCCTTCTAAGGATATGAACTGAGTAGATAGCTTACGTATCATCCTCTAGTCTTTTTCAGTGGCTTCTTCTGGAAATTTATTGTTTTCCAAGTAATTCATGATATCAAAGTACCATGGCTTCCCATCTGACGCCTCTACTTCCATTACAGGCTCGGTTTCAAAACTTGGCTTATCAGATCTCGAAATCAGCACCGGCTTCATAGCCACTCCTTCAGGGTTATCCCACATTGACACTAAGGTTGCCAACGCATCAGCCAGACGGTTTTCATCTCTGGGCACAAAGTGAAAAGTGCAAGTCTCAAACTGCCCACACATCCCTTTCAAATATTCAACGTAGGGGACCAGTCGTTCTTCTTTTACAGCCCACTCACCTCGGATCTGGTTGATTACCAAGGACGAGTCACCAAAGACCTCTATGTTCCTTGCCCCCAATGCAGCTAACGCCTCTAGCCCGAAAGCACAAGCTTCATATTCAGCTTCATTGTTGGTTGCTTTGTATCTCAGCTTCTTCGCAAGGGGAAGTTTTTCATTATCTGGGGTTGTCAAGATGATTGCAACTCCGGCTCCCCTGTTATTCACTGCCCCGTCAAAGTGCAACTGCCATCCCTGAACAGAAATTGCGCCTATGCTTTCATCAGGAAAGGTAAACTCATGGGTGTCTCCTTGAATAGGATGTTCAGCAAGAAATTCGGCTATGGCTCGCCCCTTAATAGTCTTGCGGGTGATGTATTGCACATCAAACTCTTGTAGCAAGAGCAGCCACCTCCCCATATTTCCAAGCAAAGACGGTGCTTCCTGCAAATATCTTAACGGATTCTGCTTGGCCACTGCCTGAACTTTGTACGAGTGGAAGTAATGCCTCAGCTTCTTTGATGCCCAAATCACTGCGAGGTAGATCTTCTCTACTTCAGCATATCTTATTTCATAAGCCAGGAACTTCTTGCTGAGGTAATAAATTGCAAACTCCACCCCAAATTCATCCTCTTGAGCCATCATGGCGCCCACTGAACTGTCCTCTACTGCCAGATACAGAAAAAGCAGTTTGACCGGTTGCGGAGGCCTTAGCACTGGCGGATTCAACAGATATTCCCTGATATTGTCAAAGGCTCTCTGGCAATCTTCATTCCAGATCACAGGCTGATCCTTTCTAAGCAGTTTAAAGACGGGTTCGCATATCGAAGTGAGCTTGGCAATGAATCGGTAAACATACTGCAGCTTGCCCAGGAAACTCCTAACATCCTTCTCTTTTTGTGGCACAGGCATCTCTCTGATGGCTTTCACCTTGTTCGGGTCAATTTCTATTTCCCTCTGACTAACGACATGTCCCAACAGTTTTCCTGAAGTCACTCTGAAAATGCACTTCTTGGGGTTTAGTCGTAGATTATACTTGTCAATCCTGGTGAAGAACTTCTCTAGAGCTTCAAAGTGCCACTCTCGGGTGGCTGATTTGACCATCATGTCATCGACATACACTTCCACTTCTTTATGAATCAGGTCACTTAAGATTTTGGTCACCATTCTCTGATATGTGGCCCCTGCGTTCTTCAGGCCGAAAGGCATGACTCGGTAGGCATAGGTTCCCCACTCCGTGATAAAGGCGGTTTTAACCCGATCAACTATCTTGTTCAGGATCTGGTTGTACCCCACATATCCATCTCCAAAGCTGTACATCGTGCAATTGGTGGCACTGTCTATCAACACATCGATATGGGGTAATGGAAAATCATCTTTAGGGCAAGCTTTGTTCAGATCTTGATAATCCACACACACCCTGACCTTTCCATTCTTCTTTGCTACAGGGACCACATTTGCCAGCCATGTAGGATACCGCACTTCCACGAGGAACTTGGCTTCAATCTGCTGTCGAATTTCCTCCTTAACCTTGTCAGCCCATTCCGGCCTTAGCATTCTCAACTTCTGCTTCACAGGCTTGCAATCTGGGTAAGTTGGGATGGCATTTTCCGCCACGTCTCGGTCAATTCCTGGCATGTCCTCATAGGTCCAGGTAAAGACTTTTTCATGTTTTCTTATTATTCACTCAAAATTTTTTCTCTCCTCGGGAGTTATGCTTGATGCTATTAGAATTTCTCTCGGATTTTTCGATGTTCCAAGATTAAAAGGCATTGTACCAGTGGAGTCAATGTCAAAAATTGATGGAATATGATCATGTTCATGCATGCTGAAATTATTAGAAACATCGCACAAATAAGAGAAATTGTTTGTCTTATCATAAAAGAGTTCTGGAATAAAAAGACAGTCTAAACTAGAGTCTTCTTCTGCCACTCCCGAGGTTGATGCTGTTGCGGCTTGCTCACTGGCTTCCTGACTTAGCAGAGGCCCCTCAGGCTCATCGGAGGAAAACTTCAAATTCTCCACTTTCAGCTCTAATTCTGCTATCTTCTCCTTCCCTTTCAGCTTGGCAGCTATCATCTTTTCAGTAATGACCTCCTCAAGCTCGCATCTGTCCCAAGTGACACTCTGAGTCATAACTTCCTCATCCCAGAAGTCTTCAGCAGTCTTGACAAACCCGGCATGCCAGTCATACACATCATTAAAGATCTCGAAGCCAGGGACAATCCTCCCCTCTGCCCAGTGCGGCTCATCTTCGCTCGTATATACACAAACTGAGGATGCCGGTACGAAGCTCTCTGTTATGTGGGGGATTTTACCCATTACCTTCTTCTTGCTGAAGCCACCTCTATACCCCAGACCTTTCCGGCTCTTTTGCCCTCGAGTGGTGATTGCGGTCTGCAGTCCTTGGGAGTTGCTGCCCAATCCAGCCCCAGGAAGATAATGCATCTTCTTCATCATATTAACCACAGCTGGACTATCCACTGACCCGTATTCTTCTCTTATCATGGACACGTGGAAGCCACTAAAAGGTTGATTGGCTATTTCCAGCGCTGAGACCTGGTTTTCCCTGGCCGCTTTGATAGTCACCACCTCCCCTTCGTGTGGGAACTTTATCATCAGATGCAGTGTGGATGGTACTCCCCCTAATTTATGAAACCAGGGTCTCCCGAGCAAAGCCGAGAAGTTAGCGGGTATGGGCAGAACTGCAAATTCAACCTCCACTTCAATAGGTCCTGTCTTGACAAATGTCTTAAAGGTTCCTGAGGCTTGCCTCCTCGAGTTATCGTAGGCTGTGATAGTCAAATCAGATCCACTGAGCATATCTTCGTTTAAACCAAAAGCTTGCAAAGCTATCAAAGGGCACACATTGATAGAAGACCCGTCGTCCACCATAATGCAAGCAGTGTGCTTATCGTTAATCAGTGCTTTAATGTACAAGGGTCGGTTGTGGTTGCGGCCTTCAACAGGTAGGTCGGCATCAGAAAAGATCAATCTCTCCTTGGATCCTCCCTTAATTAAACCCAAAAGTTCTGACAGGGAAATAGTGGTGGCGACTGTCGCCTCGACCAAAGCTTCTACTACCTTCTGCCTATGAGAGAGGGATTGCCTCAACAGATCCCATATGGATATTTGAGCTGCAGTTTTCTTTAACTGTCTGACAATTTGATTCTCCTCTGGCTCTTTCTTGGCTGATGGATGCACTGGCTCAGGTAGCCTCGTAATCTCGGGGATCACTCTTCCACTCCTCGTTACAGCCCCTATCTCTCCTTCGTCTCCATCGGAGCCCCACAAATCAAGGTTCATTCCTTCTTCATCCTCGGCTTCTCCACCGCTTTCACTGCTAGACCAGCAATCAAGGGTCGCCACAACCGCCTTCTCCTCTTTATCCTCGAGATAACCAGCAGCAAACTTCTCACTCCCATATAGATCTTGTAGCACGTACCACTCTGGCAGGCTAGATTGGATCATAAACACGGGTGGTGGTACGGCATTATAACCGGGCTTCTTCTCGGTTTCTCTCTTCTCAGGGTCAGAGATTTGCTTGCTATCAATCAAGTCTTGGATAGAGTGCCGGAGCGCTTTGCATTTATCTGTGATATGGCCTGAATGCTGGTGGAATGCACAGAATTCGTTATCTTTGTGTCCAGGTTTCCCTTATGTCAAAGCTGGCCTAGGAGCCAGAGGGTGCAATTTTCCCTCCTTCATTAGCCTCCTCAAGACCAAGGATAATAGTCTCCCCAAGTTTGAAAACTTCCTCTGGGTGGTTACCTCAGTAGCAGACACTTCACCCATTCTTCTAGTGCTGTTACTGGGACCTGCCGGCCTGCTGGTTCCTTGACCGGGGTTAGCCCTTTTGGCGAAATTGTCATTGTTAGTCTTTCGAGCCAAGAATTCTCCCTCTGCTTCGATGGCTATATCTTTGAGAGATTCCCAGTCCTTCAACCCCTTCATCTTCAACCCCTCTTTCAAGTACGGGCTCGCGTTCTTAATGAATAGGCGAATCTGATCCTGGGTGTCCGGCTTTCGGCGCATCTCCATTACTCGGTTCCGCCATCGGGTGAGATAATCATGGAAAGATTCCCCGGTCTTCTGCTGGAGTAGCTCAAGATCTTTCAGAGTCACCTCCATTCTGGTGTTACAGTCATACTACTTCAAAAACTCTTCAGTGAGCAGATCCCAATCTTCTTTAGTGCGGCGGTCAAGGCCATGATACCAGTCAATGGCATGAGAGGTCAGACTCAGGCAAAAGTATTCCACTTTCTGCTTCTTGGACAACGTGGTCCCCTTCATGACCAGAGAATATTGCTTCACATGTGCGGTGGGGTCAGAAGTACAATCAAACTTCGGCACATCCGACATTTTGAAGTTATAAGCGATCGGGTCTTCTCCGTCCAACTCCTTATCCTCCGGGTTCATCCAATGAGCTCTGCCTATCATACGAGCCATAGCTTCGAACCTTTCTTCCATTTTCTTTAAAATAAAGTAATCAGTTTGAGGTGCCTTCCCCTTCTCAGATGCGAGGCTCATCCTATCATCTTCGATATCATCATCAATTCTCAGCACAGGCCTTCTTCTCTGCTCTCCCGAGGCCATTGACCTTAACTCTACTGGAGGCGGCCGAATAGGTTCTTCTCGTCTTTCAACCCTTTCTTCCTCAGGCTCATTCTGTCTCACTGGAGGAGGCGGAGGATTCTTGGGAGCATTCTGCTGTGCCAAGGCGGTCAACATATTCATCATCCTACCCTCGAATTCCTCAAAACGTCGGCCCACTTCTTTCGCAATCATGGCCCTGGTGGCGTCACCCCCCCTAGGCGAGTTTGCCATCTGAGATACCGTACCACTGATTTCTGATAAGATCTCTGGTAGACCCTCTCTATCCGACAGCTCGAGAGTAGGAACTCGGATCAGTCGCCCGGTTGGTGATCTAGTCCACCTGGGCAGATTTATGATGGCTGCAGGGACAAAAGTTAGGATAATGCATGGAATGCAGGGATAATGCATGATCGTGATATGCAACACTTACAGAGCACAAGCAAGCAAGTAGGTCCTTCCACCCTTATTTCTCCCACACACGTGGTCGTGCAGTCTCTTTCCTAGGTGGGATTAGCCCAAGGGTCAACGAGGGACCCGATGGACGCGTATGGTGCACGGCGAAAAAACTGGCAGCATGACACTCCTATGCTAATGTACAAGCGGATGGACAATGATCGTCACGTATTTGGACGTTCCATAAATTTTGACATGGCCCTACCGGGGCATGATAGCCTTTGGCTAGGTTACCAAGCGAGACTTTTGGACTCACCCAATACATGAGGATCCATACAGCAAGTATGGAATTAGGGTTCATTTCACCTGTGGAAAGTAACTACAGCCATTACATGAGCTTTGGTCAGGGGAGATGTTTCTTCAAGGCTACCCAAGCATGATCCCTGCCGACGGGTCTAGCTCATCACGAGCGTAGCGACCGATCGGCTTATCATTTTGATATACCATTAAGGTACGTGGCTTGGGCTGGTGATTATCCTTAACACTTCCCCAAATTGAGTGAAAATGAGGAGGTGCTTCAGGAACGCACCGGGGCTAAAAGAGGGACCAAACTAGCATATTCTAAGGCTCTAATGATATGCGAATGCAATTTTGAGAGAAAGTGAATTTATGAATTACATTTTAATCATAAATGTTAAAAGAGGTATTTTCGAATCGAAACCTCGAACCATAAACTTCCCCAGTGGAGTCGCCACTGTGACACGCGCCGGATCCCGATGCGCCGCCCTTTCGGACTGCCCTCACGTGGGCGATCGGGGCATTTGCGGGTCCATTGGCAGCTTGCGAATAATCGCGAGTGCGTCTATGTTGGGCAACAAGGAGGTATCATGGAGTCGCCACCCAATAGAACATTAGGAAAGTTACTCTCGCCTCGGAGAGCCTAAGACTGCGCTTGGTATCCATTTTGGGCCAGCCAGAAGGATCATGGAAGGTGAACTCCTCACCCTAAGGAGCCTAGGATTAGCGCTAAAGCCTCATGACTCAAGAAGTATCTTGAAGGATGACCTCTAACCTCTTGAGCCCAAAGACCAGAGCTAGGTCCAGGATTTCTCATCTATTTCTACCTCAATTATTTTATGATCAAATTTTAATATCATTAACTCACTCTCTCTCCACACTATGCAATTGATTAAAAGGCGCACTTATTCACATCTTGAAAGCCATAAATGATCAAATAGATAATGAAAGCAATAGATTACAATAATACAAGGAGCGGAATACAACTCCCTTCCGTAAATGTGCGGATCATACATAAATCGGGGCATTGCTCATTTTGAGGACTTTGGTCCTCGCATGCATCATTATTAAAATTGGGGATCTTTATTTGTGATGATCTTTATTGGATGAAAATAGGGCATTGGGCCCTTGCTTTTGTGTAAACTTCATTTTATTGAGTATAAAACATTGAGTCATTTTTACACATTAACGGGATATGAAAGGAGTATCTTCATATACATAAAATAATCAATGGATAATAATGAAGAAGATAATTAAGAGGATTAGGAAACTAAACCCGATGGAGTCCTCCAAACATTGTGGGCAGCCGCTCAAGCTCGAGATCATCCAAGAGGATCAATATACACTCATAGGAAGTTAAGAGATGTTAATATACATAAAATCAACATGTAAAAGGTCAAAAAAACTTGGAGGAGATGAAAAACGATTTAAAAGGATGGAGACAGAACCCACCGACGGCCTTTCTTAGCTGACCGACGGGCTTCGGTTAAAGTAAGTGAGATGCCCGTTTGTCACTCAAGAAGGGGCGTCTGTAGAAGGGTGACCGACGGGCATCGGTGATAAAGATGACCCGTCGGTCACCACTGTCTCCGAAAAAATAGAATGGAGAAAAACCTTTTCAAAGTCAAAAAAATGGTTTTATCCCAAGAGTGGGATAAGAGAGTCAAAAAGAACAAAAGAAAATAAGGATAGATACACAAAAACTCCACAAAATAAATATAAATATGAGGTGAAATGGAGAAAGGATCCGGAATATTTACCCTCAGATAATCGCTTCGAGTGAGATTCTTGTGTTGGTTAGGGCCCCGCGCGTTCCACGAGAAGCAAAGATGAAAGATTAAAGAAAGAAAATGAGATATTTCTTCTTCAACCCCTCAAAAGATCGATTTTGGAGTCAAAATCTAAAGAAAACTAATTAGCTTTTAGTTCCTTTTGACCGATTTGATCCTTGGTTAAATAGATTTCTTTAGAAGATGTGTTTTGTTGGAAGAGAGAGAAAATTTGCTTGAAATTGGGCAGAGTTTCCTACTTTGAAAACTGTTCCAACCCTTTTCAAATGAAAATCCGGAGCTTATATAGCCAGACACGACCGACGGGCGTCGGTGTATAGGGGCGGGCGTCAGAAGAATCCTTCTGACATAAGGATTCGTCCGACGGCCCTATCATATCCACCGACGGGCGTTGGAGCAGTTGCGTGCTCCGGGAAACCAGGCGGCGTTCTGACAGGGGCGGTGACTTTACAACGGGCGTCGGAAAATACCACAGGCCGTCGGTGACTCGGAGCGACGGGCTAACTTCACAGACGGGCTGGCCGTCTGTGGAGTCAAAATTCCTTTCGACTCGAAAAAACCTCTGTTTTTCTCTCCCTCTGCCCAAGAATGGTAAAAAGCCTCATTTCTCATGGAACGCGGGACTAAAACCTCCAAATCTAGCCCCTCATACAGGCTCGGACATTGATTTCATCATAGGGTAACCTCTGATCCGGACCGCTCCGGGACACGGTGCTTACAGTTACTCTCTTTGAAAGATAGAATAATGGGTTCTTAATTAACCAATCGTTGGGATCTTTGGATGACCTGGGTGGATCTAGGATGGCTGCAAAATATACCATGTTAGGATGATGCATGTATGACACATAATGCATGGTTGTGCTTAATGCAGCATCCATAACCACAAACAAGGAAATAGATCCTTTCAACCATGTTACTCCCACATAGGAGGTCGTGTTGTCTCTTCCCTAGGTCATCAGGGAATCCAATGAACACATATGGTGCACAATGGAATATCGATAGCATAAGCTCTCTTAAATAAAGTGCATACATATGGGTTTTGACAATCGCATATTTAAATAATTCAAATAGACAAAGATGGGCCCACTAAGGCATGGAAGCCCTCGATTGGACAACCATTTAATTTATTTGATTTTTTCCAATACGTAATAGTCCATATAGCAAGCACAATATTAAGGTTCATATCACCTAAGGGAAGTATTTATTTCCATTACATGGCCTTTAGTCAGGGGGATGATGTTTTAGGGCTACCTAAGCATGATTCCTACCAATAGGATTGATGTGGATTTTGATGCTTTTGATTTTGATAAATTGAAGTTGTTTCTTGGATTCATGAATAAGATTCGGTTATGGCATGATTTAATGATATTTGAATGGTTTAATTTTGTTATTGAGGTGAGGATATACTTTTGATGTATGAATGGTGGGATTTTAGGCGTGAAATCTGGAAAATTGCCTTCAGGAATCGCATCTGGGCGTGGGTCACGGTGGCAACCTATTTAGTTACCACCGTGAGCCATGAACCAAATGCATTCTGCCCAGGATTTGAACATGTCACGGTGGCAACCAACCTAGTCACCACAGTGAGATATCCAGACTTTAGCTTCTGTCTGGGTAATGGGTATGTCACGGTGGCAACCTAGTTTAGTCACCACCGTGAGGTACCCCAATGAAGCTTCCTATTTTAGGTCTAGGTATGTCACGGTGGCAACCTAGTTTAGTCACCACCATGAGGTACCCCAAACTAGCATTCTGCCAGAAATCTTTGGTATGTCACGGTGGCAACCAATCTGATTACCACCGTGACCTACCCTGTTTGTGCATTACATTTCTGAATTCGTCCCACGTTTTAGAAATGTCACACTATTGTTTTTAGCATTCTTTATCACTTCTTATGAGCTATATTCATGCATGAATTGATCTGTTTACAGTATACAAATTCTTTATTTGTTGTAACCAAAATGTAGTCGTTAATTGTATTATTTAGCCTGCAAGAGTCAGTCTAGTGGATAGTTAGGCATGCCTGATAGAGTCTCTTAGCTGCAGCCCTTCGTTTGGTTTGGACCCCGATCAGGTCCCCGTTTGGTTCCTCGCGAACCCATTTGTGTTAGGATCTTGTTCAAGATCCCCTTTGAAAATGTTTTATGGAAATAAAACTAAAAATTGGTTTTCTTGTTTCGTACCCGTAAGGTACCATTTGTGATCGGCTCGTACCCGTAAAGTACTGTTTGTTCACTCGTTATCCACTACTTTGAGTCGGCAGGCACTATGTTTTTCTTTGAATTGCTTTGATAAGTATGAAACTGTATTATCCGAATATGTCTATGTTGTGATGTTATGGAGACGGTGGACTCTATATAAGATATGGCTATATATGCTTGCGTAATCGGATTATGCAATCCGTATGTGTGTGCCTTGACGACCGTTGTTAATGGTTGTCCTTATGCTTTATGTGGGTTTCCCCACTAAGCGTTTTTCGCTTAGCACCTTGTGTTTACCCGTACAGGTGCGGAAGGAGTTGCTTTGGGAGTGTCGCAGCCATCGAAGCCAACATAGCTGGGACTTTAGTGTAGGGCCTAGTTTTGTATTTTGAGATTCGTCTTGTGTAGAACTTTCTTACGGTGGTTTTGTAATAGCTTCCGCTTTTATTATATAATTTGGGATTTGTATTTATTGGTTGTATCTCCTAGTTGATCAGAACAGTAATGTAATGTCTCCGTTATATTAATGCATGATCAGCTTTCGTTTTCTTGCTTCAAAAGTTTTTATTTATTCCACTTTTAGGTATGTTTATCTATGTATCATTCTTTGTTTTGTTTGGTTGCACCCTGACTCGTACGGCATCTTACTCCTCAGGGATGGGATTGCCTGAGTACGGGTAAGGGGTGTCACAAGTTGTTGTATCAGCGGTTGTCTTTACGGACCACAAAAGTTTGAAGTATTTCCTGACTCAGAAGGAATTGAATATGAGGCAGCGTCGATGGCTTGAGTTGTTTAAGGACTACGATTGTATTGTGGATTACAATCCGGGTAAGGCCAATGTAGTTGCAAATGCTTTGAGTCGGAAGTCGGTTTCTGCCTTATTTTTGAAGCGGTTCAGATGGAGGTTTGGTTCGGATGGGGCTTTGATAGCTCAGTTGAGGGTCAAGCCTACTTTGAGTCAGCGGCTAGTTGATGCTCAGAGAAGTGATAAGAAGCTTCAGCGGATTGTGCAAGAGGTCAATTTAGGCAAGCAGTCAGAGTTTTTTGGTTCAGGATGGGGTTCTTCTGTTTAGAAACCGTTTGTGTGTACCGGGCGATGAAGAGTTAAGAAGACAGCTTTTAGTTGAGGCACATAGTACAGTTTTCACCATGCATCCCGGGAGTAATAAGATGTATCGGGATATGAAGCAGTTTTACTGGTGGTTTGGTATGAAGAGGGACATAGTAGACTTTGTATCCAAGTGCTTGATATGTCAGCAGGTTAAGGCTGAGCACCAAGTTCCTTCGGGATTGCTCACGCCTTTATCCGTTCCGGAGTGGAAGTGGGATGACATTGCTATGGATTTTCTTTCTAGGTTACCCATGACTCAGAAAAAGCATGATTCTGTTTGGGTTATTGTGGATCGTCTCACGAAGTCCGCTCATTTCTTGCCGGTTAGGATGGATTACCAGATGGATAGATTGGCCAGTATTTATGTGAGATGAGATAGTTCGGTTGCATGGAGTGCCTTTGTCTATAGTGTCAGATCGGGATCCAAGGTTCACATCTAAGTTCTGGAAAAAGTTACAACGGGCTTTGGGTACCAAGCTGAATTTCAGTACGGCATTTCATCCTCAAACAGACGGTCAGTCAGAGCGAGTGATTCAGATCTTAGAGGACATGTTAAGGGCTTGTGTCTTGGACTTTCCAGGTAGTTGGGATAGGTATGTATCGCTGATGGAATTTGCCTACAACAATAGTTTTTAGTCCAGTATCGGTATAGCTCCTTATGAGGCTTTGTACGGACGTCAGTGTAGGACCCCAGTTTGTTGGACAAAGTTATCTGAGAGGTCAGTGATTAGGCCAGAATTGGTAAGGGATACAGAAGAAAAGATCAGAGTTGTGCAGTGGAATTTGAAAGCAGCTAAGGATCGACATAAGTTTTATGCCAACCTGAAGAGAAAAGATGTGCAGTTTGAAGTTGGGGACAAAGTCTTTCTTAAAGTTTCTCCTTGGAGAAAAGTGCTTCAGTTTGGGAAGAAAGGAAAGCTTAGTCCTCGCTTTATTGGTCCGTATGAGGTGTTGGCAAGAGTTGGTCCGGTGGCTTACAGATTGGCTTTGCCGATGGAATTATCAAAGCTTCATGATGTTTTTCACGTTTCGATGCTCCGTCGGTATAGATTAGATCCTTCCCATGTGTTGTCAGTTCAAGCGGTTCAAGTGCAGTCTGATTTTTCCTACGATGAGGAACCTAGAGCTATCTTAGATCGAGAAGTAAGACAGTTGAGGAACAAGCAGATTCCGTTGGTCAAGGTTTTGACGAATCACCATGGGGTTGAGGAAGCAACATGGGAACCGGAGGAGTCAATGAGGTCTCAGTACCCGCAGTTGTTCAATTTAGGTGAGAATTTCGAGGACGAAATTCTTATTAGTAGGGGAGAGTTGTCACACCCCGTTTGCCCCCTAGTAGATCGAGCCATGTGTGTGTATGTATTTGTATGTGTTTTGGCATGATCATAAGGGCATTTTGGGGAATATTGCATAATTTGGGGTTTTCTAGTGCGTGTGGGTGTGCATGAGTGCACCATTATAGGGTGTGTTCATGGGAGTTGTATTATGTGTGGTTGAGCATATCATAGTAGGATGTGCACTAGTGGGTTAATATTGTGTGTGTTGCTCATACATGTGTAGGGTACATTATTAGAGTGCTTCATTGTGTGTATGTGATGCATGTGCATCTAGGCTGTGAGTGACTAATGCCCTCCACTAAGATGTTGATAAGTGTAAAGGGGAGAAAAGAAAGGAAAGGGAAAGAGGAAAAAGGGAAAAACTCAGATTTTCTAACCCATTTTCCCGTTCCACTTCTCCTTCCCTCTTCTTCTTCCTCTTTACTCTTCTCTAAGTAAATTGCTTGGATTCAAGTTGGTGTGGTGGGAATTAATTGCTCCTTGTGTTTGATTGGTAAGCTTTATGTTTTTGGTTTTGTTTTTGTTCAACTTCATCTTCTTCCCTTGCATTTTTTTGTTTTGGGTTTTAAGTTAGGGTTTTGAGTTTGTGTATTTTTGTGCTTTGTTGCTTAGTTGAGATACCAAGAGATCCTAAAGGCAAAGAAGTTGCTGGATCTAGTGGAACCAAGTGATTGAGCTCCTAACTTTGAGGTTTGGGAAATTTGTGTTACGTTTTGATAGCATGTGTTAATTGAGCAAATTCTGGAAATTTGAATGCTTTTGATGCTTTTATTGATTCTTATGTTATGGGTTTTGGTTCTCTTTCTTTAGTTAACCTTGGTTGTGAAGTTTGGAATCAATTTAGGATTGATAGATAAGTGATGTGGATTTTGATGCTTTTGATTTTGGTAAATTGAAGTTGTTTCTTGGATTCATGAATAAGATTCGGTTATGGCATGATTTAATGATATTTGAATTGTTTAATTTTGTTATTGAGGTGAGGATATACTTTTGATGTGTGAATGGTGGGATTTTTGGCGTGAAATCTGGAAAATTGCCTTCAGGAATCGCATCTGGGCGTGGGTCACAGTGGCAACCTATTTAGTTACCACTGTGAGCCATGAACCAAATGCATTCTGCCCAGGATTTGAACATGTCACGGTGGCAACCAACCTGGTCACCACCGTGAGATGTCCAGACTTTAGCTTCTGTCTGGGTAGTGGGTATGTCATGGTGGTAACCTAGTTTAGTCACCACCGTGAGGTACCCCAATGAAGCTTCCTGTTTTGGGTCTAGGTATGTCACGATGGCAACCTAGTCTAGTCACCACCGTGAGGTACCCCAAACTAGCATTCTGCCTGAAATCTTTGGTATGTCACGGTGGCAACCAATCTGATTACCACCGTGACCTACCCTGTTTGTGCATTACATTTCTAAATTCGTCCCACGTTTTAGAAATGTCACACTATTCTTTTTAGCATTCTTTATCACTTCTTATGAGCTATATTCGTGCATGAACTGATCTATTTACAATATATGAATTCTTTATTTGTTGTAACCAAAATGTAGTCGTTAATTGTATTATTTAGCCTGCAAGAGTCAGTCTAGTGGATAGTTAGGCATGCCTAATAGAGTCTCTTAGCTACAGCCCTTCGTTTGGTTTGGACCCCGATCAGGTCCCCATTTGGTTCCTCGCTAACCCCTTTGTGTTAGGATCTTGTTCAAGATCCCCTTTGAAAATGTTTTATGGAAATAAAAGTAAAAATTGATTTTCTCGATTCGTACCCGTAAGGTACCATTTGTGATCGTCTCGTACCCGTAAAGTACTGTTTGTTCACTCGTTATCCACTACTTTGAGTCGGCAGGCACTATGTTTTTCTTTGAATTGCTTTGATAAGTATGAAACTGTATTATCCAAATATGTCTATGTTGTGGTGTTATGAAGACGGTGGACTCTATATAAGGTATGGCTATATATGCTTGCGTAATCGAATTATGCCATCCGTATGTGTGTGCCTTGATGACCGTTGTGAATGGTTGTCCTTATGCTTTATGTGTGTTTCCCCACTAAGCGTTTTTCGCTTAGCACGGTGTGTTTACCCGTGCAGGTGCGGAAGGAGTTGCTTTGGGAGTGTCGCAGCCATCAAAGCCAACACAGCTGGGTCTTTAGTGTAGGGCCTAGTTTTGTATTTTGAGATTCTTTTTGTATAGAACTTTCTTACGGTGGTTTTGTAATAGCTTCCGCTTTTGTTATGTAATTTGGGATTTGTATTTATTGGTTGTATCTCCTAGTTGATCAGAACAGTAATGTAATTTCTCCGTTATATTAATGCATGATTAGCTTTCGTTTTCTTGCTTCAAAAGTTTTTAATTATTCCGCTTTTAGGTATGTTTATCTATGTATCATTCTTTGTTTTGTTTGGTTGCACCCTGACTCGTACGTCATCTTACTCCTCAGGGATGGGATTGCCTGAGTACGGGTAAGGGGTGTCACAACTTCCCTACATTAAGTGAACGTAGGGCGGGTCATCATTTGATATAGCCTGCAAGGTATGCCTGCACTCGGCGAGGGGTGGGATGCCCACCCTTAGCCCCGGGGGCGCTCGCCACAGCGCCAATTTTATAACTAGGTAACCCTGGTCTTCCCTACCTTGGGACTCGATGTCTACACTTGCCTCCAAATTTAGGGAAACTAGTGCATGGGTGCCTA
Source organism: Excoecaria cochinchinensis (assembly GCA_947683425.1). Classification (NCBI taxonomy): domain Eukaryota; kingdom Viridiplantae; phylum Streptophyta; class Magnoliopsida; order Malpighiales; family Euphorbiaceae; genus Excoecaria; species Excoecaria cochinchinensis. The sequence goes on from CANTUQ010000212.1 coordinate 1,173,567, forward strand.
GGTGAGCCAAAACTCAAAGAAAGAAGGAAAGAGACATGGACTTGAGGTAGCTATCTTTCTAGACTGGAGGAGTCGGTGTGGCTTATCATTAATGCTACCAAGTTGCTCTAAAAACTACCGTCGGTATGGCTTATAATTAATGCCACTGAGTTGCTTTAAAGATTGCCATTGGTGTGGCTTATTATTAATGCCACTGAGACATTCTAAAGACTGCCACCGGTGTGGCTTATCATTAATGTCAATGAGTTGCTCTGAAGACTGCAGCTAGTGTGGCTTATCATTAATGCCATTAAGTCATTTTAAAGATTATCGATGTGGCTTATCATTAATGCCATTGAGTCATTCTGAAGACTGCCATCAGTATGGCTTATTATTAATGACGCTAAGTCTCTCTAAAAACTGTCATCGGTGTAGCTTATCATTAATGCCACTGAGTCATTCTGAAGACTGCTATCGGTGCGGCTTATCATTAATGCCATTGAGTCATTCTAAAGATTACTGCCGATTTGGCTTATCATTAATGCCACTAAGTCGATGTGAAGACTATCACTGGTATGGCTTATCATTAACACCACTGAGTCACTTTAAAGACTACAGCCGGTGTGGCTTATCATTAACGGCACTGAGTTACTTTGAAGAGTGCCAATAGTGTGACTTATCAATAATGCCTCTGAGTAACTGTGAAAACTGCCGGCAGTGTGGCTTATCATTAATGCCATTAAGTCGCTCTAAAAACTACCATTAGTGTGGCTTATCATTAATGCCACTGACTCGCTCTGAAGACTACCGCTAGTGTGGCTTATTATTAATGTCACTGAGTGGCTCTAAAGATTGCCATCGATGTGGCTTATCATTAATGCCACTAAGATGCTCTGAAGACTATCGTTGGTGTGGCTTATCATTAATGCCACTGAGCCATTCTAGCACTCATCTCAAATTTATTTTCCTACAAAAAAGGGCTAAACAAATGTGTATGGCATAGGAAATAGACGCGTGCCTGTAGCAGCACATTTCTGTTTAGTTGATGTTAGATGGGTGTCCCCTATTGGACGGTATGTTATTGGCTAGAGAATGATTACCCCCCTAAAGAATGGACTGGTTATTCCCTGAGGAATGATTGCCCCTTCTTTATGCGTTTACATAATTTGAATTTGTGTGGACTTCATCTTAACCTGGTATGGACAAGTATTAATATTGGGATGAAATGGCCCCTTAGTTTTGCCTTCTCATATAAAGTTATTGGCACAAGAATATGTACAAAGATGTTGTGTGCATGTGGAATTATGTACAAAAAGCTATATACACAAAACACATGCAAAGGATTATGTTCACGAAATATGTGAAGATTTATCATGTAAAAAGTATTATTGGAAGCGGGACACATGTAATGTGCAGGAGTGTTTTATCATGCAAATGGAAATATGGATGCAAGACTTATGCAATGTGCAGGAAAGTTTATTGCATTAAGAGATGCAAAGACCACGTCCTGGATGGTTATGGGATCGCGTTGTCGGTACAACTTGAATCTAGCACTACATAGACTATACAGGCTATTTGATGCCCCCAAGTACTTAGAAAAGTGTTGTTTTAGCTTAGGAACTCTGACCCATAAGCATATGCTTTTTGCTATGAGCTACATGGCATTTTTACCCTCCGGACTCTGACTCGTGTCCTGAATTATGGATTATCTACTTGAAGGGAGATCATTTGGATTGCCTTATTGCTCCATGTACTGGTGGTCATTTATTAAAGGTAGTGCGTCCATTGGGGCTTTTCTTTGCAGGGTGTATCCTTTTGGGGGATTTTCACATAAACCTATGCCTTATTTTTGCCTAGAATGGACCCCACCCAATCCAATGGCTTTTTTTTTCGAAAAATAGACTTTTTTATTTCCAGGTTTTCACCCTGTCCTTTGGCTTAACTTTTGCTTAGAGAGCCAGTTACGATTTTCATCTCTTACGGATTTTTTTTTGGAGGAAGAGGACCATTAGTCAAATGAAGTGTTGTCATTACTGTCCTGAATAAAGCTTGTTCCAGCACATGTCTGTTTGTATACCATAAGTTTATATTGACCATTCAATTGCATGTTTATGCCTAGCTTATGTACGCATTATTATCTATACACAGCATAGCAATAGCAGTGATCATAACTACAAACATAGTGCAAGAACACACATTTCATACAATCTCAGGGAGTAACACTTGTGTGCAACTGACTCCTATTATCAATTAGCTCTCTTGTGTGCCTTTTGTTGGTTTGCGCCTTAGCGGGGTGCCCAAATTTAGCAAGGTCACCTTTTCTTAGATTTTTGACTCGCAGGGCATTTATTTTCATTTGCTTTTTTTTTCTCTTTTTTCATTTTTTTTCTTTCTTCTTCGTTTTTTTAAACCTTTGCCTTTGCCACAAAACCTTCTTTAGTCTGTCGGCATCTACCAATTCCTTTAAATTCTCTTTCATCATTGTTAACCGTGACAGCTATTCCATCTGACATTGCTTCTTTATAAACACTATGGGTTTCACCTTAGCTCTTGTGCAAATTAACTGAGGCAGTGAACTTTTTGTTTGGAACTTGACTGTGAAAGCCTATAACTTCCTTTTGTTAACTTTAGTGGCTCAATTCCTCTTAATTCTTGAGATTGAGTTGTAGGTTAACCTCAGGTGGTTTAAGACAAAACTGCGATTTGTTTCTTCCTTTTTTTTTCTATGAAGGCCCAAGGCCTTGTTTGTCTTGAACATGATAGCCCAACTTCAGATGCGACCCCTTAATGATTACATCGTATGCATCTTAGATGTTAAGGAAGCAAAAGAATGGCTTTTGAAATTTTACTCCTTATCATGCTAGCATATTAAAGCAACATTGTCTTTACGATGCCTTTATCAATTTTCAGCATGTCACTCAAGTCCTAGCCAAAGGCTTTTCCTTTTACTTTTTTTTTGTTTTGTGTATGTATTATCTCTCAAATTTCATCTCACTTCAGGAGTCAGGTTGGATGCAGCCAAGATTTTTTTTAAATTTTTTTAATTGAATTAAATAGTGTTATTGAACCAATGCTTTCATCATGATTATTGCTATGCATGATGCGATATGATATGACATTGTATACATAAGATAAATCCATATTATTAATGTAGTAAGAGAAAAATATACATAGTTTAGGAACATAAGTTATGATAAAGAAAATGGCTAATACTTATATCTTCCCTAATCTGTCTTATCTTCCTTCCCATGTCTCTCTGGGTTAAAGATCTGCTTACTGTCAATGAGGTTTCGGATTCGGTTCCTTAAAGTTTGACAATCATCAGTTATGTGGCCTGTGTGCTAATGGTAAGAACAATTTTGATATGCACGATGACCAGGGTGCCCCTAGTTTCTGGCCTAGTTGGTAGTTGTTGCAGTATGCCTTCTTTAGTTAGCTTCCCAAGCAGCCAAGACAAAGATCTGCCCCGATTAGAATAATGCCCTTAAGATGCTTTTATAGCTGATACTTCCCTTGTCCTTCGGGTGCTATGGCTACCACCGTATCTTGCATATTTTTTGATCATATACCAATCATCCCTTAAACTTGTAGAATCAGGAATGACCTCCTTTCTAGTACTATCAACCTTCTTACCTAGATCTCCATGGTTAAGAGTAATTAGGGTGGCTATAATCTTGGCTTTCGCAATTTTTTTTAAGATAAGAAGCTAGCTTCTTTTTTCATGCTTGAGAAGTTGGTAATGCCCATTGACTGCAAATTCTCTAGTCTTTCTGCTTTTTCTACTTGCTTCTATAATCATATTAAAGACCCGTCTAATGTGTCACATAAGTGCAGAATTGAGCCTAACTCTAAATCATAATCTTCCCCTGACGCTTTACCCTTGTGAGCTTGCATCACTATTGAATCTTCTTCCTTTTTAGGAATAAAGTCATACGCTAGAGTAGGCTTCTAACATCTTCCTTGCTCAATTGACAAAATAAAGGATATCTCAACTATTGCTCGAAAATAAATATAAGCAATGTGGTTATTACTATAGCAGCTTTCTCGACCATGGCCGGTTCAACTTGGTTAAGAACAGTCACCATGGTGACCACCTTTTCCCTAATTATGGCTATAATTCTTCTTTCAAACTCCTTTAACCTCCTATCCATCTCTTGGGCAATTAAGGCAAGAATCTTATCCATATATTGCCAACGATCAACCATTTCTAATGCCTGTGAATGTTCTGGCAAGGATGCCAGATCTCTGTCAACCAACCCAAACTCTGATTGCTCTTTAGATAACTATCGATATCCCTAAACCACTGAGGTAAATGGTCTACGATGGCTAAAAAATCGAGGGGTTAGAATGATGCTTGTGATGCATGGAATAAATTTATACATAGGATGACATGTGCATGTGAAAATTATATGCACAAAATAGAATGTACGCACTTGAAATGAAATCTAAGTTTTTTATTATTTATTTTTTTAATGTGGATGAATGACACCTAATGTATAAGCATATTATGCTGCATCCACAATCGAAGCAAAGTCTCGAAGTCCCCAGTGGAGTTGCCACTGTGACACGCATCGAATCTGCTATCATTTCTCAGAGGCCCACTTTTAGGGTTCGAGAGGGTTTGCATTTAGATTTTTCATAACATAGGATATTTTGGAATCCCCATATAATGGAACATTGGGGTATGAAACCTTTAGTCACCTTGGAGGTATTTTGGAGTCACCACCCAATTTAAAATTGGAAAGTTCGTCAAACCTCTAGGGTCTAAACCAAAGAAAGATTTGGAACTTCACTCTTATTAATACCTTGGCTAATTATAAGTAAGCTTTTAACAACTAAATTTCCATCTCTCATCTCATGTGGTCATGCATTAAAATTAAGGCACACATCAAGCAATGTAAGAAAGTGATAAAGAAAATTGGTAAAAAAATAAAATACAAAACTATTTTCAAAAAGAAATTGGGATAAAAAATACAACCCCCCAAAATATAAAATTAAAATAAACAAATAAATAAATGAATAACATAATAAAATGGGGTATTTATTTATAATAGGAACATTAGTTCCTTCATGTTCACTTCGAAAAATAGAAAAAAGTATTTTTAGGTGTTATTGAGAAAACTGATATAAGTGGTCCCATTTTGAGAAAATTAACTCTTTTTTTTAAATTGAATTTTTATTAGTTGAAATGAGGACATTAGTTTGTGATGCATGCCGAACCCCATGGACTCTCAGAGATCTACTTTTAGGGTCCGAAAGAGGTTCATTAAATTTGTAAAGATTACAAGTGCATCTATTTTGGGTAACAAGAAGTGTTTTGGAGTCGCCACCCAATAGAACATTAGAAAGTTCATTTAGCCTCATTAAGCCTAAGACGATTTGTATATGTCTATTTTGGGCAACAAGATATATTTTGGAATTCCCATCCCAATAAAATATTAGGAAGGTTCATCTAACCCTTTAAAGCCTGAGATCAGAGAGAGTTCGGGACATTACTTTTCTTTATACCTTGGTTAAAGTTATAAATGAGATTTCATGTTAAATTTTTATCCTTTTTCTCATACATTTATACAATTTATTAAGGAGAAAATCAAACACATAATGAAAGCAATAAATGATACAATTTAAACAAAGAAAAAAAGCATATTAATTTACAGTAAATTAGGGGTAGAATACAACCCCAACCAATAAAAGAAATAAAAATCATGCATAAAATTGCGCATTTATTTAAGGAGAGAACATTGGTTCCCTCATACATATTCACAAAAATGATAATTTTTAAGATGACATTTTATTGGGTAGAATCTAGGACATTGGTCCTATTTTATTAGAGAAAACATTATTTTATTTGTAAAAATATTTTTGGTGCTTTTTTATATTAACGAACACAAAAATAACATTTACGATAACTAAAGTTAAATAAACAAAATTTGAGAGGAATAAAAGCTAAATAATAATAAAAGAGAAGGATGGAAGAGAATTAACTAAAATAAAGTGGCTTTTCTAATTTGGAACCCCATTCTATCATCCATACTTAAAAATAAAACTCATAAAACCTAAAATAAAATAACATGTTAAAAACATCAAAATAAAGAATTATAAATAGAATAAATCACAAAATAGGAGAGAAACATGAAAGAAACATTTAAGTTAAATAAAGCAAAACATAATATAAGGAAAGATAACAAAAACAATCAATAATAAAGAAGAAATAGACTAGGGATGGCAAAAAGAGTTAAGGGACGGCCGTCCGAGAGGTGACCGACGGGAGGAAGAAGTGGTTCACAACGTCCCATCACCCGCTTGAGAGACAGCTGTCGATCGGGCTTTCTTCCCGTCGGTCATCTCTAGAAGTCAAAAATAATCAACAAACTCCATTTTTAAAATCTACAAAGCTTAAACTGTAATGCCCTAATACTGCTTGGGAGAATATTAGGTCACCACACATGCATACACATACAAACAGTTATGCAAAAGCGAAAATAGTAAATATCCATGATACTCACGCAGTAAAATATCTTTTAAACACACGCTATAGAAGATGCCATAAACAAACCTTATAGTCATTTGTATTACATAATATAGTTGTCCTTTATACATTACAAAACATTCTCTTTACACTTACATTTCGATTACATATCACATACAAAATTGCTTTACATTAACATATGCTAAGCTATACAAAACTTCTATGTCATGTATACAAAAAGCTATGCCATATACAAAAAGACTTCAACTTATACTCCTAGTGGCCATGACCTGCAGATGTCCAACCCAACTGAACCTGTAACCTACATGGGAAAACACTCGTGCTAAGCGATAACGCTTAGTGGGAATAACACAAATAATAGACTTCTAACGAAGTCACAAGCATAATCACTAAACCACATCAGTAGTCAATATGCTAATCATGTATGAGCATATAAAAGAAATATGCACTTATCATACTTGTTCATGCTAAGTATACAATCAACATGCTTTGTAACATATTTATCAATCCCATATAGCTCATGCCATGTTAATTGTTGGCTTAATTCTATATGTCCCAATTCCGCAAGCATACGGTGTACCGAAATAGTACAAAAGATGTCGATCCCATGAGGAATGTGCTAATTATTACACACTATTACTACTCAATTTTAATCTTATTTACAATGATCATAAATTTGTTGGTTAAATCTAAACTACTCTATTAAATAAACTAATTACACCTATTTCATGTTAATCGAAGAAGACGAACATATAATGAAGAGTTAACAATTATAAAAATTGATTCCATCATCATAATATAAATTTTAATCTCTTAAGCAAGCCAAGTTGGAATATAGTTCCAATTTACTCTTTTAACATAAATTAGAATGCCTAAAACATAAATTTATAATTCTAACTCACAATTTTTATTAATGAATTAGAGATTTATACATGCAAATTTCAGGAATAATTACCAACCTATTACAACCATCTAACATTACGATCTCTCAAATAATGCTTCAATGATGAACTTCTATTAGATGTAAGTAAGAATTTATCTTTCAATTAAACTCATACTTATAATAATCATGCATAAAAATACTAATAGAAAATTCTACATTAAAAGACTATTAATTTAGATGAAAATATAAAATAACAATAATATTCAAGTTCTCAAATAATATTCATTTGATTTACAGAGAATAATAGACAAGTGTGACGCGCGTCAAACCACGTGGCCTCCCGAAAGCCTGCTTTAGGATGATCAGGATGGGATTCATTAAAACTTGTAAGGTATTTACAAGCTGCGTCTATTTTGGGCAACAATGAGGTTTCTTGGAGTCGCCACCCAATAGAACATTGGGGAGGGTCGTCTAGCCTCAGTGAGCCTAAGACGGCGCATACATATCCATCTTGGGCAAGCCAGAGAGATATTGGAGGTCTCAGCCTCTACCCCCTGGAGCCTAGGATTTGTAAATTTAAGTCTTTTGGTGAGACTCAAGAGGTGTCTTGGAAGTCCTAGACCTCTCGCCTCATTGAGCCCCAAAGACCAGAGTGAGTTCGGGACTTCTCATTTATTTATACCTTGATCAATATTATGATTAAGTTTTGAATTCATTGTTTCACCAATTTTCCACACGATGCATTTAATTAAGTGTAATCATTCACGTCAAAAGCAATAAGTAAAGCATTATTAAAATAAAAATTCTCAAAATAAATTATAATAAAACTAGGGGCGGAATACAACCCCCATTGTAAATAAAATACGAATCATGCATAAATCGGGGTATACATTAATGATGAGGACATTGGTCCTCACATGCATATTTATTATCAAACACTTTTGAATGTTATGATTTTATTTTGGATAGAGAAAATTGAGATGTTGGTCCCATTTTTATTTAGGAAAAATGCCAAATTAATTACTATAAAGTATTTGGCCCTTTCCACTTTAACGACATTGAAATAATCTTAATAATAACATGAATAAAAGGCAAGATTGAAGAAAGAACCCATATGGAAATCCTCAGATTGGCTCGACCATCATCGTTTACAACTCCAAATCCAAATTGTCAGAGAATAACTCATAAGAATAAACGTGTTATTGTCAAAATTGGTGAATAAAGTAAAGAAAAGAAAAATAATAGGAAACTTTTAAAAGAAATGAATTAAAAAATAAAAAAAGAAAAAAAATGAAAACAATCAATATAAGCTAATCAAATCACACAAGTATTAATCCAGAATGTTTACCCTCGAATTTTACCTTTTCGGGTGAATATCGAATGGTTTCAGTCCCCGCACGCTCCACAAGGATCAAATAAATTAGATCAAAGTAAGAAAATTTGTATTTCTCCTTCTTGAAAATTTAATAGCGATCAAATGTTTGAATTAGCTATATTGATGGAAACGAATGAATTTCGTTACCTCAAATTGGCTTAATTCGTAAGAAGAATTTGAGTAAATCAATTAATTGGAAGAATTTTTATCAAAACAAAATCCTAAAAATAAACAGAAATTTTATAGATTTTTGGTAGATTGCTCACAAAAAAACCTTTTCTAAAATTTCCAATCTCTCAAAAAGTGGTTAATTTTCTCCCCCAAAAATTTGTCACTTTTTCCCAAACCAAATTTTTAAAATTTTCTAACCCCCAAAAATGAATTATTCTTCCCAATTTATAGAATTTTGGAGATAAAAAATAAGATAAGCATCAGTTTAAAGTTTGAATTCTAAAAGGAGTTTTAAAATTCAATTTTTCAACCAACCTCTATCCCCCTTTCAATGATTATTGATAAAATTTTATCAAATCTTGCGTCATCTGATCAGATCCACTACCGACGGGCATCCCTACTAAGGGCACATGTGGAAATCTTGATATAGACGGGCCATAACGCGGGACTAGGGATGGGCGTCCCTACTCAGACACGTCTCCGTCCCTAGCTACAGACGGGTTGTAACGCGGGACTAGGGACGGGCGTCCCTACTCAGACACGTGTTCGTCCCTAGCTACAGACGGGCCGTCCCTACTATGCATAGAGACGGGGATCACCCCAAGCAGAGACGGGCGTCCCTACTTCAGACGGTCATCCTGTCTGTCCAGCAAAACTTCCATTTCAATCAAAATTTCCCAAACTCTTTCAAAACGTCACGCTATAGAGAAAAAACTTTTAATCCTTGTGAAACCGAAAGACGAAAATCTCCGAATTCCATCCATTTATCCGGAAACCAACATAGATCTCTTCATCGGGTAACTCTGACCTGTACTGCCTCAAGACCCGGTGTCTACAGTTGCCCCAATTTTGGGGAAACTAGTGCACTAGTGTCTAGATGTGCCAAAATTCAGAGAAGAAAGGAAAGAGACGCATACCTGAGGCAGTCCCTACCTTTTAGTCGTAGAAGTGACGACGCATGGAGTCTGCTCCAGACTTACAAAATGCGAGGATTGCTCTCCTGAGCTGCACCGAGTTTGCTCAAACTTACAAAGTGCGAATGGTGATGCGCCGAGTCTGCTCCAGACTTACAAAATGCGAGGATTGCTCTCCTGAGCTGCACCGAGTTTGCTCCAACTTACAAAGTGCAGATGGTGTTGCGCCGAGTCTGCTCCGAACTTACAAAACGTGAGGATTGCTCTCTTAAGCTGCACCGAGTTTGCTCCAACTTACAAAGTACGATCCAATCTATCGCGTGTACCCCGCTGTCCTTGTCTCGACATGCACGTTGTCTGCTTTATATCGCAAGTCCCGCTTTAAGTTCGCGAATTTTCCTTGCTAACCTCCATTCAATCGGCAAGGTATGATTCTGATCTGTTGATTCTCATCTAATATTGAATGCGATCTTGAAAAACATAATGTTTGATCTGTTTATCCTTTCTTTTGACTGCTGGTCATTTTTGAATTGGTGTGAAACCATGTTCCTGTATTGTAAGAGACTCTTGTTAATTCTTGTGCAAATTAACTTGATTGGTAGATTTATGAACATTGTTATGTTGCGCTTTATTATTTATCATCCTGTTTACTATATGATCAATTGTCTTTTTCCTTCTTTTCTCTCTTTTTTTTCTTTTTTAAGAAATTTAAATCATGGAGAAATAACATACAAATTTAACAAGTTAATCCATAAATGTTTTTCCACTAAAAGGTTGAATTTTGTACAATATATAGATGTGATTACAACAAAAAGTATAAATACAAAGCTAGAAGAACTCCATGAATAATCTATAATGGCGCATAATCTGAGAGCTCCTCTGGATCATCATCATCATCTGATATGTGAACCGGCTGGCCTTGTGATGAAGAAGTAGATGGTCCCACATCTGGAGCAGATGGCTACATGGGATGGGCTGATGGTCCGGCCTACTGAGCAGCCAAGGCTCTGGCCTGTCACTGGTATCTGGGACGTACAGCCACTGGTACTGATAATGGCTGTGCTCTCGCTGGGTCCTACTGCTGGAACTAGACCTGAGCATATCCATCAAGAAAAGGCTGGGTGCATACCGTCATGAACTGCGGCGTATCAGTGATGACCCCCTCTAACTCTCTGAAAGCGTCGGCTAGGCGGAGGGTCTGATCTGTAGAGGTAGTCCCCATACTCTTCAGCCTATCCTCTGTATGCTCTCTAAACTCTCGCATGGACTGGGCGTTGGGAGGTATGGCACCCTTTAAGACCTGGATCCTGAATCTGAGAGCCTCAACTGACTCATCCATCACCTGTATAGATGCATCTATCCTCAGAGTCGCCTCATCCTGGGAGGCCCTCATCTCCTGCCTCAGCTGACCCACGATCTCTCCTGCCCCTGTCTCAAATGGTCAATAAGCCTCCCCTGCTCCTGGATAATACCCTGCTGCTGATCTAGCCGCTCTAAGATGACTTTATCTTGCTCCTCAAGCTGCCCGAGAAAGGCCTTGTCTCTCTCCTCCTGTCTGTACTCAAAGGATACGAACATAGAGGTAAAAATTGCAGAAAAATCTAGCTATGCCGGGTGAGGCGATGGTGCGAATGGAGGGGGAGCTGACTCTGGTGCCCGCTCTGGAGGTGAAGCTGTAGAAGTAGATGCCCCTGGGTCCCCTGCTCTAGCATATGGACTGAACCTCTCAGGTGCACGGGGAGCTGTCCGATGTACTCTCGATGGCAGAGGCGGAGTAGGACTCTGTACTCTCTGCCCTAGAGGAGTAGCAAATAGCTCATCCATGGTGAACTCAATCCCCATGTCAGAGGGTGTACCCAGATGCTCCTCCTGGTGCTGCTGGGGCTCGAGAAGCTGGTGCTCCATCTGAGGCTGCTCCATCTAAGGGTGCTCCTGAGGCTGCTCCTCTACTGGCTCTAGTGAGGGGAGGCTAAATGCACATCTGGTCTCATAAATGGTGCGGAGTCTGTACGCCTCGGCCTGTCCCAGTATCGGCAATATCATAGCCATCGTCATAGCTGCCGGAGCATCCACATAAATGCTCTCATCCAAGGCCTGCCCCAGGATGTTTGGACGAATACCTAAACTCAATAGTAGTCTAGTAATGACTCCACCGACATACACTACAGCGGCTGCCCCCTAGATACTCTCACCATGTTAACCAAAATCTCGTGGCTGATGTTGAGCCGCTGGCCTGCCACCATGGCCCATAAACTCCAAATCTCAACGGCGTTGAGAGACCCCGGGTTACCAGCTCGTCCAAAATAGGAGCTGGATAAAACTCTGTGAACATATCAAAGGGCCTGTGACGTGAGTACCGTGCTCTTTGTCGTATCATGATCATACGGCACTCCCCGCAACGCAATTACTGCCCAATGGTGGTGTCTAATTGCTCTATGAGGCACTATAACATCCTGCCTGAATGGAAGCCCCATAGCCTCTGTAAATCGCTGACGGGTAATGCTATAATGGTGCCTCTCAATCAAAAACTGGATAACACCCTCCTCTGTGTCGGATCTCTGGTACCTCCCGTACTGTAACGTAGCAAGAAACTGCCGAACTATCTCTAGGTGAGTCTGGAAAGCAGGCGTCAGAAACTCAGTCCATCCCGCTCTTGCCATCGAAATATCGACCTCGTCGGCCATCCCGAGAGCCTCAAGGAATGGCCTAGAAATGAAACGGCTAGCTCGGAACTGCACCTGAGCCAGCGCTGCATACCTCTATCTGGCCTCGGCACTCATCAAATCCGGGGCCTGAGGCTCAGGCTGATCGCGCGGAGCATAACGTTGCGGTGGCATCCTGAAAATAAAGTAGACAATTAATTTTGGTATCATAGTCATAAGCGGACTTTACTCAGGAAATAATAACAACAATTAGGCAGCATTTCGACGGGCTCGTGTCTAAACCGAAAAAAATTAAAAATAATTTGGGCAGCACCCCGGCAAGGGTGTGCCCAACCTCATGCATGAGAAAACAAAAAAAATAGGCCTCAGGCCCCAAGCAATAGTGCAACATATTCACACTTGCTTTACTTCCTAATTCTTAGTATTAGTTTCAAAATGCATGTATTCCTAAGGCTATGCCTTAATATCTAAAAAAACTCAATAAAAATAAATATGCATCTATCATTAATTGTTCTCAAAATAGCATATATTCATGCATTTTATCTCAACCGAAGAACAACATATGTGTTAACTTATTGCTTAAAGCATAAAAAAAACAAATGGCATTTTCAAATTGTACTACAGCAATTAGCCTAATTATACTAATCCAAAAAAATAAAATTAAATTAAATTACTCACCATAAAAGAAAATAAATAATAATAAAACTAGAAGAATTTTACTAACCTGGAAGTTGAGACTCAATGAAGAAGAAAGGACTAAACACTGGTGCAAAGGAAACCAACCGAAAAAGCAAAAACAATAAAATGTAACTGAAGAAGAAGGGAAGAGCGTCGGTGTGAAGAAGAAAAGAGAAGAAAGCGATTGTCCATCGGTACCTGCATCCTTATATAGAATTTAACTACCGATGGGCTTTACGTCGATACAGCTACCGACGGGCATGCCGTCTGTCTCTCCGGATTCTGTATTTAACCCTCATTAATTACCTAATTAATGCGCGTGATATGCACGATGCAAAGACTGCCAGGTGGACAACTACAGATGGGATCACCGTCTGAGTTAGGGACGGGCTAGCCGTCAGTAGGTCAATCCTATAAAATTCATCATTTTCTTGGATTCCGTGCCTTTTCTCTCATTTTAGCTTCATAGCAGGTTCCTTTCCTCAGTTTTTTTCTTTTCCCCTTCTCTATTTCCCTTAGCGACCTCGACCTTAGTCACAGAGAAATGAATTCTCCTTTTCTTTCTAAAATGCACCATATCTTAGACGATGCTCAAACTTGGGAAAACAGCACTCTTGCCCCAATTTCTGGATTGAAATTTTTACGCAGTATCAGAATAGACTACAACCTCCTTTTGGCTGTGGCCCACTTCTAGGACCCTCGCTTTCACGTTTTTAGGTTCACCTACCAGGAAATGTGCCCCCTGCCTGAGGAACTTGCTGCCATTATCGGGAGCTGGTATCCTCCTAGTGCTTTACCCTGCGTTCCTCGCTGTGGTTTGGTTCACACTCAGAATATTTCCCTTTCCTTAAGTATAGCTCCTTCTGACGCTGCTCGTCTAGTTCCTCAGGGCCCTGTATTTGCCTTAGAACCTCTGATTGAAGCACTGGATGAATTCTCTAACCTCCCTTCATACAGAGTAAGTGTCATCTTTCTTTTCTGTCTGATGAAGTACTTGGTCGTGACTTTAGAGGAGCTGCTTGGAGACCCTCATCTGTTTGGAATTTTGGACAATTTTCTCCACGGGCTGACCCCTTTTCCACTTATTCTGGCCGACACTATCTTTGGTTTTGACGCTGTCTGTGCCGGGCCTACCACTTCATTCTTTGGGAGCCTCTTATTACTCCAGGTACGTCATTGTTTTAAAGGTAGTGCGTCCCTTGTGGATTTTCGCACTAGCTTTTCTCAGTGGGAAGTGCGTCCTTTCGGATTTTCACACAACCCTATGCCTAATTTTTGCCTGAAGTAAATCCTACTTACCCCAGCGGCTTTTCTTTGCCTTTTATCTTATTTTCTTTGGCTTTTATTTTTCCTTGCTTCTTCTTTCAAATTTGGTTGCAAGAGAAATTAAAGCTGCTGTCAGAACCACCTCCTAGAATCATTAGTCAGTACTTAGCGAAGCATTTTCTTTCTCGCCAGCATCTGTACCTACTCGGGACCCCTGACGAAGGCATTACCAGATTCAGTGAGATATCAGATGAGGATATTAGCTTCATGCATGCTTGGCTTCCATTATCCAGTGCAGTTATTGATGGGTCTTCAGGATGCATTCCCCTATGCGGACTTCGTGAGGCAACCTTTTACATCACGACCCGCTGCTCTCGTCCACTTGGAACGACTCAGGATGTGGTGAGACTCCCTCTATCCTTTCGAGGTGGAGTCCTTTCTGCGGCTTTTGCCTCCCGCTATCATGAGCTCTGGAGCCAACTTCCACTAAAGACTATCATACCTCTCTTCGGGAACCACTCTGTCGCCTCTACTAGCGTGTACAAAAGGTGGATACTTAGCCCGTCATCTGAGAACCGAACACGGCGACTGAGGCATTTGGCTAGCGAGAGTAGTAGTAGTAGGGCATAGTTTAGCTTTACATGCATTTTGAGCAATATGTTTTCTTTTTAAAGCAGAATTGGACGATGATATAAATGAATAAGTCAAGTCTTATTTTATTTCACAAAATTGTGTACATTTCAGTATGATTTCAGAATACATGATCGTTTCTGACACTAATTCAATTATGCAAGACTACATTCATTCATGGAACCAAATCCTGACAGCATCAAACTCCTGTCCCCAATCCGCCCTCTCGGGTTTTCATGATTGGATATTTTCTCTCAAGCCCCTAAATTTTGCCCAGGATGCCTTTTTCGGTTTTCACCCTGACGAGGCGCCCAATTTTAGCAAGGCCGCCTTTTTTCGGTTTTCGACCCGCGGGGCTTTCATTCTCTTCTTTTGATTTGGTAGCCTTTAGCCATGGAACCTTTTGAGTCTATCAATATTAATCGGTTCTTTGAATTCATTGCCATCGCTATCCGACAGAATCGTAACTCCTTTTGACAGCAACTTCTTGAGGATAAACGGTCCTTCCCACGTTGGTCTGAACTTTCCTCTGATATCCGGTGCTCCTGGCCTCATTTGTTTGAATACCAAATCCCCCTCCTTCAACGGATGTTTCTTGACTTTCTTTCCAAAAGACATAGCGAGCCTCTTTTGGTAGATCTGGTTGTGATAGTAGGCTTTTAACCTGTTCTCATCCAACATGTTCAAGCGTTGCAACCGCTGCTGCGCCCATTCGGTCTCCGGAATCTCTGCTTCCATTATCACCCTTAGTGACTTAAGTTCGACCTCAACCGGCAATACTGCTTCCGTCCCATATACCAAGGAATAAGGAGTGGCTCCCGTTGAAGTTCTGATGGTTGTTCTGTAACCCCATAGTGCAAAAGGCAACTTGTCTGCCCAATCTTTATAATTCTGGACCATCTTAGCCAGGATCCTCTTGACATTCTTTTTGGCGGCTTTAACTGCCCCGTTAGCTTGAGGACGATATGGAGATGACTTGTGGTGCTCGATACCATACTTCTGGAGTAACTTCTTCATTTCGGCCATGAACTGGACCCCGTTGTCAGATACCAGATGATGTGGAAGGCCATATCTACATATCAAGTTCTTCTCTATGAATTTTGCCATATCCCGAGCATCCACTTTCTTGAAGGACTCAGCTTCTACCGACTTGGTAAAGTAGTCGATGGCGACGATAATGTATCTATGCCCATTGGAGGCCGTGGGGCGTATTTCCCTAATAATATCAATCCCCCAAGCTACGAACGGCCAAGGTGACGTTAGATTATGTAATTCCGAAACTGGCAGGTGCCTTAAATCTGCATACTACTGGCATAACTGACACTGCTTTACATACTTCGAGCAATCGTTATCCATGGTGAGCCAGAAGAATCCTTGTCTCATAATCTTTTTTGCTAATGTCAACCTGTTCATATGGGCCCCACATACTCCGGCGTGAGTTTCCTCCATCACCCTCTTAGCCTCTTTCTCATCCAAACACCTCAACTGGATACCATCCGCCTGTCATTTGTACAATGCTCCATTTATGCAGATGAACTGGGTAGATAGCTTGCGAATCATTCTCTGATCTTTCTCAGTATCTTCCTCCGGAAACATCACATTCTCTAGATAGTTATTGATATCATAATACCACGGCTTCCCATCCGCTACTTCTATCTCCGTGACTGATTTAGATTCGAAGCTAGGTCTCTCAGAGCTAGAAATCAAAACTGGCCTCATAACCACCCCTTCAGGATTGTCCCACATTGAGACTAAAGTAGCAAGTGCGTCGGCTAATTGGTTTTCATCCCTCGGAACAAAACGGAATGTACATACTTCAAATTGACTATTCAGGTCTCTCAAGTGCTCCATGTATGGCATTAGCCTCTCTTCTTTAACGGCCCATTCACCTCGGATTTGATTGATCACCAAGGAGGAATCACCAAACACTTCCACATTTTTTGCTCCTAAGGCTATCAATGCCTCTAACCCAAAGGCACACGCTTCATACTCAGCTTCATTATTGGTAGCCTTGAACCTTAATTTCTTGGCCAAAGGGAGCTTCTCATCATCCGGGGTTGTTAAAATGATCCCTACTCCTGCCCTCTTGTTGCTCACGGCTCCGTCAAAGTGCAATTGCCAACCTTGAACTCCGATGGCTGCCACTTCCTCATCTGGAAAGTTAAACTCGTACGAGTCCCCTTGAATTGGGTGTTTTGCCAGGAATTCAACCACTGCATGCCCTTTGATAGTTTTTCGAGTAATATACTCAACATCGAGTTCTTGTTGCAATAATAACCACCTTCCCATTCTCCCAAGTAAAGATGGAGCTTCCTGTAAGTACCTCAAAGGATTCTGCTTCGCTACTGCCTGTACCCTATAGGCATGAAAGTAATGCCTTAATTTCTTAGAAGGCCAGATTACCGCAAGGCAAATCTTTTCTACTTCTGTATACTTAACCTCATAGGCCAAGAACTTCTTGCTAAGGTAGTAAACAGCAAATTCCACCCCAAATTCATCCTCCTGGGCCATCATGGCGCCTACAGAACTGTCTTCTATAGCTAAGTATAAAATCAATGGCCTGACTGGCTGCAGCGGTCTCAACACCGGTGGATTTAGCAGATACTCTCTGACAGTGTCAAAAGCTTTCTGACGGTTTTCGTTCCATACTACTGGTTGGTCTTTTCTGAGTAGTTTGAAGATCGGTTCACAGATTGAAGTAAGCTTGGCAATAAACCTACTGATATATTGCAACCTAACCAAAAAACTTCTCACATCCTTTTCGTTCTGCAGTATTGGCATTTCTCCTATGGCTTTAACCTTGTCCGGGTCAATCTCAATGCCCCTCTGGCAAACCACGTGTCCTAGAAGCTTCCTTAAGGTAACACCAAAGATACATTTCTTAGGATTTAACCGCAGATTATACTTGTCCATCCTTAAGAAGAACTTTTCCAGGGCTTCAAAATAATCTTCTTTAGTGGCTGACTTGATCATCATGTCGTCCACGTATACCTCCACTTTTTATGGATCAGGTCATTCAAGATTTTTGTCGCCATCCTCTGATACGTAGCTCCTGCATTCTTCAAGCCAAAAGGCATCACTCGATAAGCATAGGTCCCCCACTCCGTGATGAACGCTGTCTTAATTCGGTCAGTTATTTTATTGAGAATTTGAATGTAGCCCGCATAACCATCTCCAAAGCTATACATCTCACAAGCAGCGGCGCTATCTATCAGCACATCTGTATGGGGCAATGGAATGTCATCTTTTGGACAGGCCTTATTCAAGTCCCGATAATCTACGCACACCCTTACCTTGCCATTCTTTTTGTCTACGGGGACAACATTGGCTAGCCAAGTTAGACATTGCACCTCAACCAAAAATTTGGCTTTGACTAGCTGGTGAATCTCCTCCTTCACTTTATTCGCCCATTCTGGCCCAAGCCTTCTTAGCTTCTGTTTAATGGGTTTGTGGTCAGGATATGTAGGAATAGTGTGCTCTGCAACTTCCCGATCGATCCTTAGCATATCTTCATAGGTCCAGGCAAAGACTTTTTCATATTTTTTTAAGATTCTCTCAAATTTTTCTCGCTCTTCAGGAGTTATACTTAATCCTATCAAAATTTATTTTGGATTTTCTATGGTTCCAAGATTAAATGGATTAGCATCAGTTGAATCAATATCAAAAATGGATGGATGATCATGATCATGCATAATGAAGTCATCGGAAACATCACACAAGTAAGCAAAATCATTCAATTTATTAATAAGATTGAAATTGTCATTAACATCATTGAAAAGTTCTGGAGCAAAAAGAAAATCTAAACTATTCTCCTCTTCCTCCTCTGCTGGCGTATCTGCCGCGATCGATGGTCCTGCATCACTTCGGCTCTTTGGAGGCTCCCCAATCAACTCCTGCATGGCTTCCTCTACCTTTGCTTTCCCCTTCAACTTGGTGGCTACCATCTTCTCAGTCATTACTTCTTCAGGTATCTCACGGTCCCAAATTGTCCTACTGGTCATGATTTCTTCATCCCGAAAGCCCTTTGCTGGCTTGATCGATCCAATGTCCCAGTCATAGACATCATTGAAGACCTCAAACCCTGACACAAACCTTCCATCCAGCCACTGCGGTTCATCTTCACCTGTATAGGCACATAATGCGATCGCTGGCATAAAAGTCTTCCGGATATGAGGAATGTCCATTTTCGACTTCTCACCCCTTTCTACAACACCTGTGTATCCTAGACCCCTTCTGTCCTTTTGTCCCTTAGTGGTAACAGCTGTTGGCATCACTTGAGAATTCTTGCCCAGTCCTGCACCAAGAAGGAACGACATCTTTTTCATCATATTCAGTACCTAGGGGCTTTCTTCCTTTTGCTCTTCCTCACCTATCATGGCAACATGAAACCCACTAAACGGCTGCCTAGCAAACTCCAGTACTAAAACCTGATTCTCTCGTGCAGCCCTTATAGTCACAATCTGGCCCTCATGAGGTATCTTTACCATCTGGTGAAGTGTAGAGGGGACTCCACCCAACTTATAAAATCATGGTCTGCCTAGAAGAGCTGAGAAATTGGCGGGTATAGGCAGTACCACAAACTCCACTTCTGACTCTACGAGCCCCGTCTTCACTACTGCCGCGAATGTCCCTGAAGCATGTCTACGCGAGTTATCATATGACGTGATGGTGAGATCAGATTTGGCTAACATATACTCTGTTACCCAAAAAGCCGCCATTGCCACCTGTGGGCACACATTTATTGAAGAGCCATCATCTACCATTACGCAAGCAGTGTGCTTTTGGTTAATCTATTCTCTTATGTAGAGGGCGATTATGGTTGCGGCCTTCTGCCGGCAAATCAGCACTGGTAAAAATAACATTTTCTCCTGATCCGCCTTTCACTACATCAAGAAGTTCCGTAGGCGAGATAGTTGTTGCCACAGTTGCCTCGCATAAAGCCTCTACCACCTTCTGCCTATGCGATGACGATTGTCTCAAAAGATCCCATATGGAGATCTGAGCCAGCGTCTTTTTTAGTTGCTTAACAATCGGATCTTCTTCCGGCTCTTTTCCCTTTCTGCCCTCAACCGGCTCCTGGGGCTTCTCAACTTCTGGGGCTACCCTTCCACTCCGGGTCACAGCTCCTACTTCTTTCTTCTTTGCTTCTTCTCCTTCCTCCTCCGAGTTCCATAGGTCGAAAAATAATTTAGAATCATCATTTTCAGTTCCACTATCATCAGTGGACCAGCAGTCGATCACTGCAGCGGGAAGCCCTTCTTCACTCCCCTCATGGAGGTTCGTGATAGCAGTGTAGGTATTGTTGCCGTATAATTCATTTAACACAAACTTTTCGGGTAAAATGGACCCGATCATATTCACTGGTGGGGGCATACTGTTGTACCAAGCCTTCTTTTGACCTCCTCTCTTCTCTGGGTCTGTGATCTATTTTGAGTCAATTAGATCTTTGATTGCGTGCCTCAATGTCTTGCAATTATCGGTTATGTGCCCAGTGTGTTGATGATATGCACAATACTCATCATCCTTATGTCCTGGCGTGCCTTGAGTTCTAGCAGGCTTGGGTGGCATAGGCTGTAACTTACCCTCCTTCATCAGTCTTCTCAGCACCCATGATAAAGACCTTCTAAGATTGGAAAAATGCCTTGGGGTAGCATTAGCAGCTGATACCTCAGCAGTCTTCCGGGCGCCACTAGCGAAACCTGTTGGTCTACTTGCCCCCTGGCTACTGCCACCCCTTTTGGGATAGTTCTCATTAGCTGTTCTCTTAACAAGGTACTCCCGCTCGGCCTCAATGGCAATGTCCTTTAGAGACTCCCAGTCCTTCAATCCTTTCATCCTCAATCCTTCTCTCAAATACGGGCTCGTATTTTTTATGAATAGCCGTATTTGATCCTGAGTATCCGGTTTCCTCTTCATTTCCATCACTCAATTCCTCCACCGAGTTAGATACTCATGGAAGGACTCGCCTCCCTTCTGCTGTAAGATCTCTAGGTCCTTCAAGGTCACTTCCATCCTTGTAATGCAGTCGTACTGCCTTAAAAACTCCTCCGTCAATAAATCCCAGTCCTCCTTGGTTCGGCGATCGAGCCCATGGTACCAATCTATTGCTGGGCCAATCAAACTCAAGCAAAAGTACTCAATCTTCTGCTTTTTTGTCAAAGTGGTGCCCTTCATTACCAGCGAGTACTGTTTTATGTGTGCCATGGGGTCGGAAGTGCCATCAAACTTCGGAACATCCGGCATTTTAAAGTTCATTCGGACTAGATCATCTCCTTCTAACTCCTTGTCTTCCGGGTTCATTCCTCGACCCTTTGTTAGCATTCTTATCATTGCTTCAAATTTCTCCTCCATCTTCTTCCAGATGGCTTCTTCAGTTTGAGGGGCTTTCCCTTTCTCAGACATACGCTCCTCATATTGTTCTTCTTCCCAATCATCATCTAGCCTTGGGACCGGTCATCCCCTTTGTGCCCCTGAGGTAGTAGCTCTTAGGTTTACTGGTGGCATGCAAATTTCCTCTTGGGGGTTTTCTCTGACCTCCCCCCTCTCATTATTTATCATAGGAGGAGGTGGTGGGTTCTGCGGGGCCGCTTGCTAACCCAAAGTGGCCATCATCACCATCATACTGTTCTCAAACTCTTCAAGCCTTTGGCCCACTTCTTCTGCTATCATTGCCCTGGTGGTATCTACCCCTCTTGGTGAATTTGCCATTTCTTCAGGTAAAGAAAACTGAGCTGAAGTAGCGTAGCTGGTTTTAGAAGAAGTGTCCGGATACTCTACCCTTTCTGGTAACTCGAAGAATGGATTTATGCGTAGTCGCCCCCGAGACCCTCTTGTCCACCTAGGCAAATCTATGATGGCTGAAAAACACAAAGGGTTAGGATGATGCATGAATGTGCTTAGATGCATGATCGCGCTACGCAACATTTACAAGCCATATGCAAGCACATAGGTCCTTCCAACCTTGTTACTCCTGCACATGAGGCTATAGTCTCTTTCCTAGGTGGGATTGATCCATGGGTTAATAGGGAACCCAATGGACGCGCATGATACATGGTGGAAAACCAGCAGTATAACCTCTCCTAACTAATGCACAAGCGAATGGGTTATGATCGTTATGTATTTAGGCAGCCCGAATAAGTTGACATGGGCCTATAGGGGCATGAAAGCCTTTGATTAGGTGACCAATCAGATTATTTGGGTTTGTCAAATACAAAATGATCCATATAGAAAACAAGGTATTAAGGTTCATACCACTTAGGGGAAGTAACTATTTCCATTACATGAGCTTTAGTCAAAAGGCGATGTTACTTTAGGGCTACCTATAGACACCGGGTCTTGAGGCAGTCCAGATCAGAGTTACCCGATGAAGAGATCAATGTCAGTTTTCGGATAAGGGGATGAAGTTCGAAGGTTTTCGTTTCTCGGTTTCGCGAGGATTAAAATCTTTTTCTATGGCATGGAGTTTTGAAAGAATTGGATAAATTTTGGGTAAAATTGGGAGTTTTACTCCACAGACAAGTTGCCCGTCTGTGTAGGGATGCCCGTCCCTACTTGGGGTGATCCCCGTCTCTAGGCGTAGTGGGGACGGACACGTGGCGATGTACGGACGCCCGTCCCTAGTATCGCGCCTCGTCCCTAGTCAGTTTCCCGCATATGCCCTTAGTAGGGATGGCCGTCGATAGATGCAGGGAAGCCCGTCGGTACGGTAACTAACCGGATCACGCCGGATTGGAAAAAATCTGATCAGTTTTCTTTCAAATGGAGGATAGGATTTATCTAAGATTTGAATTTTAAAGTCCTTTTAAAATTCAAACTTTAGATTGACGCTTATCTTAATTATCCCCTAAAATCCTATAAATAGAGGATCAAATTTCAATTTTTGGTTAGAAAATTCGGGAATTTTGGTGAGAAAAAGAGGGACATTTAAGAGCAATTTATTTTGAAAAAAGGCTATCAAATATTTTTGGAAGATTGGTTTTTAGAAAAGTTTATGTGAGCAATTTACTCAAAAGTTTATAAAATCTCTGCTTTATTTACAGAATTTTATTTTGATAAATTTTTCCAATTAATTAATTTCTTCCAATTTTTCTTGCGAATTAAGTCAATTTGAGGTAACGAAATTCATTCATCTCCATCAATATAATTAATTCGAACACTCAATTACTATCAAATTTTCAAGGAAAGAATAATATAAATTTTCTTTCTTTGATCTGATTCTTACTCGATCCTTGCGAAGCATACGGGGACGAAACCATTCGATATTCACCCTAAAAGGTAAAATTCGAGGGTAAACATTCTGGACTAACATTTGTGTAATTTAATTTAATTCACATTGAGTTTTTACGTATTTTATTATTCATTTACAAAAGAGCAAAAAGGTCTTTTTTACTTGTTTTCCCTTACTTGGGACGGCCTATGGCACGGTACAGGAGGCCATCCCTAGGCAGGCTTTCACGTTTTGCATTTATAAAATTCTATATTTTAACCTATTTCTGTTACGGTTCTCTCGTTCTTTTATTTTTATTTTATTCACATTTTTTTTTTGCAAACATATTTATCCTTGTGAGTTATTTTTTGACCATTTGGAGTTGGAGTTATGAAAGATGGTGATTGCGCCAGTCCGAGGACTTTTATTCGGGTTCCTTCTTTACCTTTACCTTTTATTTATGTTATTATGAAAATGGTTTTAATACCGTTGAAGTAAAAGAGACCAAAAGCTTTCTATTAATTAACCTGGCATTTTCTGTAAATAAAAAATGGGACCAATGTCCTAGTTTTTCATACTCAAATAAATCATCACATCAATAACTGTTTCATAATAAATATGCATGCGAGGATCAATGTCCCCATCATAAATGAATACCCCGATTTATGCTTGATTTGCATTTCATTTATAAATGGGAGTTGTATTCCGCTCCTAGTGTTATTGTAATATTTTTGAATATTTTATTTTTGGATTTATCTTCCATTTACCGTTTTTGATATGAATGATAGCGCCTTGAATTTAAATTGCATCATGTGGAGAGCTGATGAAACAATAAACTCAAAACTCAAATATAATATTAATCAAGGTATAAATAAATGAGACGTCCCGAACTCACTCTGGTCTTCGGGGCTCAATGAGGAGAGAGGTCTAGGACTTCCAAGACACCTCTTGAGTCCCACCAAAAGGCTTAAATACACAATCCTAGGCTCTAGGGGGGTAGAGGATGAGGCCTCTAAGATCCCTCTGGCTAGCCCAAAATGGATATGTATGCGCCGTCTTAGGCTCGATGAGGCTAGACGACCCTTCCCAATGTTCTATTGGGTGGTGACTCCAAGAAACCTCTTTGTTGCCCAGAATAGACGCAGCTTGTAAATACCTTACAAGTTTAAATGAATCCCATCCCGATCGCCCTAAAGCAAGCTTTCGAGAGGCCGCAGGGTTTGGCGCGCGTCATAGTGGCGACTCCGCTGGGGACATATTCGAGACTTCGATTCGAAAGTACCTTGATTAAAAAATTATAATTGAGTTTTAGTTTAAAAATTTCACCTTCTTTCAAAACTGCATTGCATCGCATTAGAGCCTTCGATCTATGCTAGTTTGGTTCCTCTTTTTGCCCCGGTGCATTCCCGAAGCACGACCCTATTTTCACTCAATTTAGGGAAGTGTTAAGGATAATCTCCAGCCCAAGCCTTGTACCATCAAGGTATACCAAATGGTGACCCGATCGGTCGTTACGCTCATGATGAGCTAGACCCATCGGCAGGGACCATGCTTGGGTAACCCTAAAATATCATCACCCATGACCAAAGCTCATGTAATGGCAATAGATACTTCCCCTAGGTGACATGTACCTTAATACAATGCTTGCTATGTGGGCCATTATATATTGAACAAATTCAACCCAATTAAATGGGCTTTTATCAAATGCTTTCATGCCCCGGTGGGCCCATCTTAATTTAGTTGAAACGTTTAAATACATTAAGGCCAAAATCCATATGTATGCGCATTCGATAAGAGATGTTATGATGCCGGTTTTCCACCGAGCACCATACGCTTCAATTGGGTTCCCCGCTAACCCATGGATCAAACCCACCTAGGAAAGAGATCGCACTACCTCGTGTGCGGGAGTAATAAG
This sequence comes from Excoecaria cochinchinensis, assembly GCA_947683425.1. Classification (NCBI taxonomy): domain Eukaryota; kingdom Viridiplantae; phylum Streptophyta; class Magnoliopsida; order Malpighiales; family Euphorbiaceae; genus Excoecaria; species Excoecaria cochinchinensis. The sequence goes on from CANTUQ010000212.1 coordinate 1,198,737, forward strand.
GTTGGAAGGATTTACTTGCTTGCATTTGATTGTAAATGCTGCATAGCTCACTATCATGCATTTATATGTGATTCATGCATCATCCTAACAATCTAATTTTTTCAACCATCATAGATTCATCTAAGTGGACTAGAGGTTCCGACGGTCGGCTAGTAAGGACAAATCTACTCTTTGAGTTACCGAAACTAGTGTCTGACTGGGATTCTGAGTCATCCTCATCAATCAGTGAAGCCTCTGTAGAACCACCAATGGCAGAAGAAACTGGAGCACTGACCACTCAAGACCTAGCTAGGAGGGTAGAGGACTTCGAACGGAGAGTGCTAGACATGATGGGTGCCATGTCTGAAAGGATTGCCCATCCACCTGCTGCCCCACAGCCGCCTGCTACTCTACAGCCACAGGCAGCCCCTCCACGGGGGCAAGCCGATCCACCTATTGGTGGAGAGGCTCCCTTCGTTGGAGCTGCTGCTCGCCAACCCAACAATGAACACAAGGCTGTTGCACCCATCGAGCCAAGAGGAGAAAGGATTCATAATCCTAATGATGATTTCCTGATGGAGGAGGAAGAAGAAGAGGTGCCGATAGTCCACCAAGCTGCAAGGCCCAGAGCACCGGGAGTAGAGGATGAAGCTTTAAGAGGAATGAGACAGTAGATCGAAGCTATCACCCGCATGCTCTCAGCTGGAAAGGGGGTCAACCCAGTAGATAGAGATCTGGGGGATGAAGAGCTGCTGCCCCAAAAATTCAAGATGCCCGAGCTTCCGAAATTTGATGGCAGCTCTGACCCATCCACCCATATCAAGCAGTACACCCTGGTCATGAAAGGCACAGGGATGAGCAAGAAGCAGAAGGTGGAATATTTCTGCCTTGGTCTGGTGGGCCCGGCAGTTGACTGGTACCACGGGTTGGATAGGAGGTCAAAGGAGGACTGTAACCTTTTGACCGAAGAATTCATGAAGTAGTATGACTGTAGCACCAGGATGGAGGTCACCCTAAAGGATCTCGAGCTTCTACAGCAGAAAAATGATGAGTCATTCCATGAGTACCTCACCAGATGGAGGAACAGAGTCATAGAGATGAAGAGGAAGCCTGACACTGCAGACCAGATCAGGCTGTTTATCAGAAACTCATGCCCTTACTTGAGGGACTTACTCAGTCGCTCAAGGATTGGGAGCCGCTCAAGGATATCGCTATAGAGGCTGAGGCGGCTTACCTAGCAAAGAAGGCAAGTCAAGGTAACTTTTTCTGGGAAAGGCTGCACGGG